>OU342741.1:10751464-11951464 GCA_910589775.1 Avena eriantha | reverse complement strand
CCAAGTACCATCAACCCCGCCTTGTTGCACATCAGGTTGAAATCCACCTTCAACCTCGCCGCGGTGAGAAAGATGTGGTCGGCCCAACGTGTGGGCAGCACCCTCCTCGATGAGACCATGGCCAACTTGGGGTTGTGCTCGGCTCAGGACCCCGAGCCCGAGCCCTCACCCTGTTGGCGCTTGCTCGAACGAAAAAGGTTACCGATTTTTTTCATCGTAATGCACTGAAACATTTCACCATAAAACCTTAGGCATATAGTTTCTACATTATATATGAACGATCCTACGTGGAAAAATTCAATCCTAACGTGAGAAATTAATAGGAAAACAAAATAAGCTTGAGTTCATCCACTAGATCAATGTGAGAGTTTCAACCATGGAAATCTGAAAATAAAGCATGGATAGGGAGAGAAACATACCGATCTGTTGATTCCCCCACTCAAACGAATGAAATCCGCGAAGAATCAAGAGTTCTAGGTAGATTTTGAGAGGTTTGGACAGAGAATATGAGAGAAATAATGAGGAGGGGTGGAAGACCTAGCCACCCCTGTGCGATTTTGTTGCCGCAGCAAACTATACGACCGGAACTAAATGGGCGGGTGATGTTGTTTCGCCCGTATAGTTGTGGCAGTGCCACTAACTAGGGTTTCTTTATACAGAAAACAACTATACGGATGCAACTATACGGCCAGATCACAATGATCCCACCGTATAGTTGGTCGTTAAACCATTTGTCCCCCGAGATAAATTTCTAAAACTAGCATTGATATCTATACGACCGGAGCTATACGGCCGGAATTTTTATTACCGTTGTATAGTTGGTCGTTAAACTGTTAGTACCTTTGCGATAAATTTCAAGAGAGGCATTGATATCTATACGACCGGAGCTATATGGCCGGAATTTTTATTCCCGTCGAATAGTTGGTCGTTAAACTCTCAGTACTTTTCAGTAAATTTTGTACGAAGGCATCGATATCTATACGACCGGAGCTATACAGCCGAATTCTTTATTCCCGCCGTATAGTTGGTCGTTAAATTCTTTCAGTCTTCGAAGAAAATTTATTGATGGCAAAGATATCTATACGACCGGAACTATACGGTCGGAATTTTTATTCCCGCTGTATAGTTGGTCGTTAAACCATCAGTAGTCATCAAAAAATTTCTATTTCTTTGAGAATACCTTCTTATCCCAAAACTTAGCAAAATACCTTATTTTTGACAAAAAATTGATAGTAGAAACCGTCGACCAACATTAGCATATTAAGAGCAAAATTTTAGCTTCTGTAGATGGAAAACTCAATTTTTTATTTTTATTATTATTCTATACTCATTCAATCAATGTTTCTACTACTTTTTGACAGTTGCATGTTCACGGGCGCGCTTCCGCAAGAATGTCTGTGAAAAATTGGTAGGAAGGCGATGAGCTTTCATTCTCTAATCTACTTTATTGACGAGATGGGTTGACTCCCATTAAGCATTTTATTAAGAATGGTTGAGTAACTCAACCTCTTCTATGTTCTCGAGTTCTTACCTTGGGTTGCCCCTTATCAAAGGCACTTACCACATGAACTCATTTTTCTAGTCGAATATATCTTTCTCCTACTTCTAGCTTCTTTGGAAAATACCGGATGATTTCAGCATTATAAACATTGAAGATTATCTTTCCTTCGGCACAATCAAGTAATGCCCCTGCAGTACTAAGGAAAGGTCTTCCAAGTATTATGGATAATTTTTCATCTTCAGGCATCTCAAGAATAATAAAATCAGTGGGAATAACATGCTCATCTATTCTAAGTAGAACATCCTCAATCATACCAATGAGTTGTTTGGTGGACTTGTCAGCCATCTGTAAAGTGATAGTGGTAGGAGAATACTCCCCTAATCCTAACCTTTTATAGAGGGAGTATGGCATTACACTAACTCCTGCTCCTAGATCACACAAGGCATTGTGAATATTAGTTTTACCTATTTGGCATGAAATAGTTAATATTCCGGGATCTCCATACTTAGACAACAACTTCCCATTAGCAGGATAACTGGTTACCATGGCAACAGTTTCAGTTATTTCTTTCTTTCTACTAAGAATATCACAGAGGAATTTAGAATAAGTAGGAACTTTGATTGCATCCACAAACGGAATTTCCAGACGAAGGTCACTAAGTGCCTTTGTAAAAGGATTATAAATTACCTGATTTGGTGCTTTCTTTTTTCGATATGGGTAAGGAAGCTTTTTTCTCACCTGATTTACTCTTGTCTTTTACCTTTTGTGGGGGTTAGGCTCTTTTGTTGCTTTCTTTTGTTGTTGCTTATTGCTTTTCTTCTTTTCTATCACAACAACTTAATCTTCATTGCTTACCTCTTTTTCTTCTCTTGGATCAACCGTCTCCGCATCAGAGTCATAATGGTTATCATGTGCCTCATTTTGGTCCTCCTTGGTTTGATCTTGTGTTTCAGTTTCATCCCGAGGATCCACCAATGTATCATATCCTTGGCTTGCTTCGAGCAAGGCTTTTTTACTTTCGCTCTTTTTCAGCTTCATATTCTGGTGGTCTTAAGGGTCCTGTAACAACTGCACCCCTTCTTGTGAAAACATTAGTAAAAACAGTAACATCTTTATTATCCTGAAGAAAAATTTGATAACCAGATGCTATTTGTTCACACTAGGTTTCAATCATACTAAGATACTTGTGAAATAATTTTATTTCTTGGCCAATCTCATCATAATTTTCCGTGAGTTCTGCCAAAATCTTTTTGTGTTTTTGAAAATGCTTATGCAAGTTATTATGGGATTTTACTTGTCGATGTTTTAATTCTTGAAAAACTTTTCTAGTTTCATCTTATTTAGTTAAAACTTGTAACAAATCTACTTTGTTTTCCTTAACAAGTTCAGAAGGTATACCTTTTTCTTTCATTGTTTTGTGTACCTCAGGCATAAGATCAGGAGTTATCCGAAGTATCCCTCTTTCTAGCTTGTGCCAAAATCGGGATTATATAAAGAATCATTCTTAGCCCTAGTAGACATCAATTCCAAACATTCCTTAATAGTTAGAGTATTTATAGACCCTCCTGCTGAGAAGTCAAGCAATTCTCTACAGTGAGTATTAATACCATGGTAAAATAAATGGCAAATAGTTGATTCAGAATAGCCATGATTAGGAATACTATTGATCATTCCAAAGAATCTTTCCTAGGCTTGTGGGTAGTTTTCTCCCACGTTCTGACTAAAGTTTCCTATATTCTTTCTTAGTTCAGTTACCTTTTTAAAAGTATTAAACATGTTTATGAATTTAACAATACAGTTTTCCCAACATATAATGTAATGGCGATGGAGAGAATATAACCAGTCTAGAGCTTTACCTTTAAGAGACAACCGGAATAACTTAAGATGAGAGAAGTCTCTTGGCAAACCATTTAGCCCAAGCGATTTTATCACATCGTCGAACTCTCTAATATGTCTTCCTAGGTCTTCATCTTCCCTTCCACTGAAAGCTTTTTCCTGCAAAATTTTAATAATACTACCATTAAATCGATATTCTCTAACTCTAGGATTAGGGAATTCTATTGGTTTTTTAAGAAATTCAGAACTTGGAGCACTATATTCCCAGAGAGTTTTCTCAGGTTTAATGGGAGTTGTCCTATAAATAGACATGATTTCCATAATATCACTCAGGTTTTCAACTTCAACTTTATTTGATCTCAAAAGTTTTTCAATAATCTCTTCGCGCCCTTGAGCAGGCAGGCGCTCAATATAATCTGGTAGCTAGGTCCTACCAGAGCGTGTAGACCCTTTGTCTCCTAGGGAGAACATTTTTTAGAAGCAACACCTGAAATGTCAAAAGACACACACTTAGCGCTTAGCTCCCCGACAATGGCACTAGAAAATAGCTTGATGTCTGCAAGTGCACGGATCGTTTGTATCTAGTTTCGAAGTATAGATATCAATCCCACAGGAAGCCCAAAGGTAATTGTTTATGGGTGAAGTATCTGTCACACCCAAAGTTGTCACAGGTCTTCGAGTGAATTGACTGCAAGTGTTGAAATAAGAATGGGGTTTTTATTAAATGAGATGTATTTAAATAGAACTAAAATGTAAACTTCAGAAATATAAAGCATAAAAGTAAAGAACGACTTGGTTGTTTGTTGTTTTCTGTAGATGGCAAAAGAAGGCGCGGGGAGATTCTGTTCATGGTGATAGTGACTGTGCCAGGTGAACGAATAATAAATGTAACCATTATAATCTTATAAATATATGTGTAGGTGAGCAACCCATAATTAGCCGGAACTCCTCTTGGTAGATTTCATCCCAACCTCAATAATCCAACTAGCCTCTTACCAAAACCATGGTCAGACACTAGACGATTAAGACCCTTCAGGTTGCTTAGCGATTAAGCTCCTTGGATCGGACTAATGCAATAAGCATAGTGGTTCCTCGTTATCCTCGACTCTACTAGTTTTCCATTGATGTCCCCGTGTCACCCGGGGGTAGCCGATCCACCAGCGAACAAGGTCTTATCTATGTAGAACAAAGCAAAATGTTGTCTGGGCCCTTAATTGGACAACAAGCATTAGGCATCCCACATATAGTCAAGCACACATAATATAGTAATTAGAATCAATCACAAACTAATGGAAAATATATGAAGGCACATCACATCTCACCAATCCCCTACATCTCCCACGCCCAAGGGAATTACTCACACATGGGAGAAGAGCGGATCATCTATATAATTAAATAGAGGGAATTCGTCTTTATATTACCGTGGAGATCCACAATAATAATAGAAAAATATCCAACACAATTCAAGATGAGAAGAAACCATGTCAAACCCTAGTCTTGCAAGGTGGAGATCTCTCTCTCTCTCTCTCAAGTACAAGTAGTGGCTATGGGGGTGTATTGGCTAGGAGGTCGAAGATCGTGGAGTGAGATGAAGAAAATCTTCCCCTTCTTGTCCGGATCTCTTCTTTCTCTCTTCTGGATGGTATGGCGGCTGTTGTGTTGTGTTTTTGTCCTCCGCCCCTTCATGGAAGTTGTCCCTTTTGACAAGACAGAGGCGGCGACAACTATACGGCGGCAACTATACGGGAAAAATATTCCTGTTGTATAGTTGCTCATTAAAGCTTCTGTATGCTCCAAGTGCTTCCAAAGAGAGACTTGCTTGTTTTCTCCAGAATATTGTGTTTCTCTAGTTAAAACCTTCTGTTGACATTCAGAACCTGAAACACACATTAAAAACCAAGTTTTCTTTGCTACCAAAGTATTAGCATTAGGTAAGGCTAGAAAACGATCAAATCCGGTAGAAAACCATCAATAAAAGCCATCAAAAATGTGTCAAATCTCATAGCTATCAATGTCCCCCTTTCGATGCAAAGGGAGCCAGACCCCAAACATCGGAGTGAACAAGGTCGAAAGGACACTCAGACACATATTCACTGTGTGGATAGGGTAGCTGAATCTGCTTACCCAGTCAACAACCTAGACAATCCAAAGAGGCATTTCGAGAGACATACCCCAGAACACCACGATGAACTAAAGACGAGAGGCGAGAACCACATAAGTGTCCAAGACAATGATGTCACTGCTGAAAAGAGCTAGTAGAGGCTGTAACAGGGGCCAAGAGACTGGCGGCAGTCGTAGCAGAGGGAAGACGAAGCCAGTCAAGCTCCTAGAGGCCATCGTGGCATCGGGGGCCAGCACCAAGCAAAGCGCCGGTGCAACGATCCTAAATAGAGCAGGAATCAAAGTCAAGAGTGATGCTACAATGAGAGTCAATGATCTGACTACCAGAAAAGAGTTGCATATTCAGTTGAGGAACATGCGCAACAGAAGGAACATGAAACGAGCAGGTACTAAGAGTGCCTCGATTAATGACTGAGAGAGGAGTACCATCAACAGTAAGAACACGAACAGGAGACTCGACATGTCAAACAGAAGTCAAAGAGGAAGAATCATAGGTTATATAAAAACAAGTGTCAGTATCAAGAATCCATGAGGATGTACCTGGACGCGATTCTTGGGACTCATGAGTCACGATACATATGATGTCCCTACAATACATCTCTACCGGCGAGACCCAATATGATCTGGTTCGTGCGGACAGGAGGATAGGCCACGCAGCGTGCGCGACCGGGATAGACACGTCCGACATGATCCATTCAACCACCGAATTTGGGGCGCAAATGCGTTTGTGCATGATGGTGGGCCCGCATGGCACCCACCCAACGGCAGAAGGATGATTGGCGCCAGTATCCATGGCCATGAATGTTGGCGTTGGCTGCTACAACGCCGCCTGAACTCTTGTGCATACATTGATGTCGGAGCCACTGGACTCTGCGTCGGCATTGATGGCCAGGGCTTCTTATATTAGTCATGCAACAGTCTCTCCCCACACCCCCGCCTGCACCAAAACCATCCAAGCAGTTCCCCCTCGCTAGAGCAGCGGTCAAGATGTCATCTTTGTTGAAGAAGATGGATAACAATCATGAGGGTGGCTCGTCCTCAGGTCGGCGTCGCTCTTGACGCTCGCCAACGCCACCACAACCGGCGCAGGTTGCTGCCGCCTCCACGGGCGGCAAATTTCTCCAGGCCACATGTCGTTGCGCAAGCGTCACGGCGACATGCACACCCTCAACGGGAATGTGACCTCCAGTGCGTATCGAGGCTCGAGTTCCAGTGGCGGTGGGTGATGAGTGCAATTATGATGTATATTTAAGCATACAAATTACTCATATTGTCACTCATCTCATCCAATATCTATCTACAACTATGCCTATTATGCATGATTAATAGTTCTTGTTCATTTTCATACGAGTGTTGCACAAGTAGTAGTTTTTATTAGGATTCTATTAGTTTTTCTAATCTTTGACATGTTTATAGGTGATATGGAGAATAATGGAAAAAAGCAAGTAAAGAGGAGACAAGAGGATGCAATATGGATGAGTTACAAGCACCTGACTTAGCCATAATATCCAAGACCATGGTGGTCTAACTCTCGTCCATACGAGTCTAACGAGCTAAAGAAAACCTCGATAAGAGTCCTATGAATAAATGGCAGTCAAAACACTGCAGGCATCTGCAAGCATAATGACCATCGGCACAGTCTAGGCCTAGTCGTACCGTCCGCGCGTCCCACCCTCCATTGACTTCGTTTCATCAAATGGAACAATATTTGTGAAGGCCCGATGGCATATTCGCGAGGGATCCTCCTAGAACCGTCTAGCGAGCCTCCGAAAATGGCTATTTAAGAAGGGGAACCCTAGCTACCTTTAGAGACATCCACATACCTCCACGACGGAGCCCTGCCACAGCCGCTGCCGCGCCGCCTCCATCACTGCCTCCACTCAGATCTCCACCATCACCGCCACATACAAGGTGAAGGAACTTGGATCATTGGAGGACAAGACATCATCCCCTTCATCATCAACCGCTACATCTCCATCAACATCAACATCCCCCATATCATTCATCTCCATTAGTTATAATTCCAATTGCTATTATGGATTTGTACTTGAATTCCCCCATATACTTTCATTCCATCCATCTGATTATGATGATGTTATTGATTGTATCCATGTGTGAGTAGTTTACCTTGTTCTTGGGGAGTGGAGAAACCTTAGCAATATTCTGATATGAAATAAAGGTGATCTATAACTTTGTGCTATGATTATGTGTTAGTTCTCTCTCTAGATATCATATGAAGTCGACCATGAAATATTTGCCTTCGGGACTAGAGAGGTAATTACTCTTGAAAGTATGGTATTGCATATGGCGTGAAGTGACATACCGTGATTGGCGCTCTATCATATGGACAAGGGGGATAAGGAGAGATACGCTAAAATCATATTGATATCTACGAGGTAACCCTTAATTGTAATGGATCAATAGGTGGTTACCGAAGATCGTTGTAGTGGTTATTTAGAGATGTGATGACCGATGGTTTTCTGGGCACATCTTATTATGGAGATCTCCCCACACATATTATAACCAAAGACATAGGTTTATCCTACTCGTAGTTAATACTAATGCTAGCGGTGTATCCTACACTTCTCGAGAACTCTTTAGCCATATTGTCACTCCCACAATCACACTCACTACTCCTAGTTATTTATTTAATTACTTTGTTCTTGTTTATTATTGTTCTCAAACATTCAACACACTGTATACACCATTACTTTGAATTAGGTATAACTTACAAGTACTCTCTAGTGCATAGTAATGAGGGTCATAAAGACCTCTACCAATATATCTTTGTGGTTCGATACTCTTACTTTCGAAACTAGTTATAAATGATTTGTGCACTTGGAATCATCAAGCTATTTTTGGTGCCGTTACCGGGGATCTAAGTGTTTGTGGTCTTTGTTCTTAGTTGCTAATTTATTCTTGTTGTACTAAAGTTGTCTACAAGTTTCAAGTTATTTCTAATTATTGTTTTTTGTATTTTTCATTTAATTATTTGAAAAGAACAAAAGAAATATAAAACAAAAATTTATAACAACTCTTGTTGCTAATCATGTCTTCCAAGATAACTACCTTTTAATATATGAAACTTATAATGGTGGAGTCAAAGGAAGAGACTGTGGGAAATTTGATGAAGAGGCATGGAATATTGAAAGAATGGCTGGCTTGGGTGGACACGTTTTTATCCATATTATATGCCTCTTGCCAAGCATATTGTGAATGCTATGAATCTGAATATCACCTCAACTATCAATGTGAGTATAATTCTGATCATAATCTAGCATATTATAATAGTGATGAGTTTAAGTATGATGCTAGTGAAGGGACAAAACAATATGTGCTTTTTACCGCATGCAGGGAGTTGATAACTCATTTGAGAAATATAGAGGTAGAAAGTGAATCACTTGATATGATCTATAAATCATTTCATCCTATATACTATTATTGACGAGATAACTTTATAAATAATGCATTTATTGTTGAGCGGATTAAAGTCACCAAGGAAGAAGCTAACCTTTTGCAGGATGCTCAAAAGGATGTTGTGGAGGAAATTTCACTAAAAGAACAGCCAATCCATCCCGATGTTGTAAAAGACTCTGGCCCACCATTGAGTTCCTATTTCAATGTGAGATATATTAATGACCGTGAGGGGTTAGATATTGATCCTGGAATACTTGAATTGTTGCATTCTAACAGATTTGCAGGAGAAGATACGGAATATCCCTACATGAATTTGGACTTCTTTGAAGAACTTTGCGAGACTTTTAAATTAAAGGACTTTACTCATGATGAAATTCAATTTATACTATTTGTTCAATCCCTTGTTGGTATAGCTCATGCATGGTTTAATTATTGTCCCATAAAAACTACTAACTGGGATATGTTATCTTCTACATTATTGACTCATTATTATCTAGAATCAAAGACTAATAGTGTAAGATGCATGATTATTAATATCAGGAATTATCCACGAGAAAGCATATATGATGGCTATGAAAAGTTGAAAGGTTTTCTTAATAATTGTCCTCACCATGGGTTCCCACTATGGTTAAATCATAGAAACCTTTTATTCATGACTTAGTGAATAAAATAAGATGGGATTAGACCTTGCCTCTGGAGGAATGATGAACCACAAGTATAGGGGGTGTATCGCAGTATTTTCGATAAGTAAGAGTGTCGAACCCAACGAGGAGCAGAAGGTGCTGGCTAGTGGTATGGATCAGGAATTCTCTGCAAATACTTAGCAAACGGATTTTTAGGGATTTTTGATAAAGCAAGTAAACAAAGTACGAGTAAACAAAAGACAGTAGGAATAAATGCAGCAAGTGGCCCAATCCTTTATGCAGCAAAGGACAAGCCGGTTGTATTTCTATAGATGACCAAACGTTCTCGAGGACACATGGGAAGACTATCAAGTGCTTTCGCTTCATATAGTTGATTAATCTTCTTTAGCTTGCTAAGTGTTGTGTGGGTGAACCTGTGCTAATGTACCGCCCCATCCAAGACTAATACATACTTGTGATTAAACCCCTTGCAAACATCCGTAAGTACAAGAAAGTAATTAAGGTAGAAACCTAACCACAACTTTAAACTCTAAGACCCTTACGTCCCTTGCGCAATGGTTTCCTAACAGGGGTTCAGGTTTCTGTCACTCCGGCAACCCCTACGATTAGTAGCCAAATACACAATGCATTCCCCTAGGCCCATATAGGGGAAGTGTCATGTAGTCGACGTTCACATGACACCACTAGAAGAAGTACACCACAACTTAAATAACAATCTATTGAATCTTTCTCAACGCAACTCCACTACTAACAACAAGACTTCTCCCATGTCCTCAAGAACAAAACGAAATACTCACAAGACATCATATGGATCATGATCAGAGATGGAATAATGATGTATAACAATCTGAACATAAACAATAATTCAATGGTTCACTCAATAGCATCAACTACAAAGAGTAATCAACACCGGGAAAGTTTCCCCTATGAACTATGCAAGATTCAACCAATTGTTATAGCAATATGGAGATGGTGATGATGGTGCTGATGGTGATTATGGTGGTGATGATGATGATGATGATCCTGATGAAGTCCAGCTTGATGGTGGTGTTGATGGCGACGATCTCCCCTCTCCGGGAAGGAATTCCCCTGGCAGAAATCTATCTATCGGAGAGATCTTTCTCTCTCGGTGTTTTCCGCCCCACAGAGGCGGCGGAATCTTTCTGTGGTCGCTCCTCGAGTCTTAGGGTTTCGTGGGGATGATATACGCTAGAGGGGAGAGGCTGGAGTGGGCCAGGGCGGCCACACCACTCCCAGGCGCGGCCTAGGCCTGCCCGCGTCATGGGGTGGTGTGGGCCCCCTATGGCCCACCTCCACTCCATCTTCTGGCATCCTGAGTCTTCTGGAAAAATAGAATTTTTCGTATATTTTCCCGGATTTTATGATCTTCGCGAATTTTGCCTCCAAACAGCACCTTTTCCATCAGAATCCTGACTGCAGCGGTCCATGCTCCAAAAGTCATCAACCATGCAAAAATAGATGAAATAACATAAGTACCACCTCTCAATACGAAATATATCAATGAATAATAGTGAATTAAGACATAGAATAGTGATGCAAAATGGACGTATCAACCCCCCCCCCCCAAGCTTAGACTTCGCTTGTCCCCAAGCGAAACTGAGCTCAATAAACATGGCCTCAGGTTTATGGAGTGAAGAGTCGATAAAAGAATACGGACAAGAAGCATCACATTCATCAAATACATAGATCATAATAGAAGAAAACTCACTATTATATAACTCAAGTCGCAATGACTAAAGGAAATACAATAAAGATACATAGAGTAAATCATAATTGGTAATGGCAAACTTAGCTCTTCGTCAAAGAATAGTTGATAATTTGCTGGAGTTCACAAATAGCTGGTTTTCAAAGAAAGCTTTCAAAGTAGTAAACTTCAAGATAAGAGCAATGTGCAAAACAAGGAACATAAGAAACATGAATGCATAAATCATCATATGAATGAATGAAACACATCAACTCAAAATTCTTGCTGAGATAGAAGGGAATAGGTTTACTGACTCAACTACAAAGTAAAAGAAAAGCCCTTCGCAGAGGGAAGCAGGGATTGCATGTCTCATAAAGAGCTCCCAAAAATTATGATACTTACTAGCTTTCAGCTCTCATTGCCCCTATCATAGGCATCTTTTGGTGGTTAAGGTTAAAGTGACACAACTAAGAGGATATGCTTGACAAGTTATAAGTTGAAATCTCAAGCCCCTTACTTATGAGTACCGATCCTCATGCTACTCAACTTCAGTCACGAGCAAGCTCTTGTCATTGTAAATACATGCGTATCATTGAGAACCGCCAACGGGGTACCCCTTTCACATGACACAGGAGCTATCCCATAATCAAAATGACAAGGCAAGCAGACAGTGAGCATCTCAGCGATCTTTTTATTTGCTATTTGCATAGGTTTTTATTGAGGATGCTTCATAGAATGCTCACTATAGTTATGCTGCAAGTTTCCACCATGATTAGGCATGACTTAGGCTAGTGGCCTAGGCGTTTCTTTAACACACATATAAACTCCATGATCTTACAAGTTCCACTTTTATTTCACACCGCTGGGATCCATAAGCAAAAGAACATGATATCAACTAGGTACAAAGTACCAAATGAAGTGTTGAAAGCGGTCCCCATGATACATGGTTCGGCTAACTTCAACTCATAAAGCGCAAGCATATACGCAACAAAGAAGGACCCAATGGTTCAAGTTTACTAAATACAAGAAAGTAAAGTGTGCCCTCAAGTTCGTGAGAGCTTTAATCACTAATTTTCACATAACAAGTTTAATCTGGGAGGTAGATAAAACAAGAATTTACTTAGAATAGCAATAATGCTACTAGGTAGGTATGGTGGACACAAATGGCATGGGTTTTGGTTTAAGGAAGGTGGATGCACGAGAAGAATTCCCTCTCAGTACAGGTTTTTGGCTAGCAAGGCTGGGTAGCAAGTATAAGAGTTGAAGGAAACAAACAAGCATACAAATGATAAAGACAAACATGCAATATTCCTTGGAAGCACAAAAGATCTTAACTAGAGAATACTAAACTTATGAGCAAATCAAGAAAGAAAGATGATGAAATTATTTTTCTCTTTAGAGTACTTCTATCTTTTTCATTCAACTCTCAAAAATAGTGTGCTACTGACCGAGCCAGGTTTGCCAAAACCAACTAAATTAACTCAAAGATCCCAAAGTGCTACCAATACTAACAACAAGATCAATCATATAACCACGAATTGAAAACTAATATAAGCTATGCAAAAGAGTGAATGATAGAACTTCTCATTAATATTCCATAACGGAAACTCACACCAAGGGATACAAATCTAACGAGAGAGGGGACACTTCCATAATGCAAACCATACTACAAAATAACTCCTCTATTCATGATATGACTCTACTAATAAAGTAAAAAGATAGAAGATAGTGATATGATACCGCGGCACTCCTCCCAAGCTTGGAACAAACCAAGGGGATGCCAAACCTAATGACGAATTACTCCTTAGGTGGTGGTGGTATCTTCTCAATGAGCTCTCTGATCAGTTTCCCCAAGTACTCAATCTCGAAGGTGAGATTACGAATCAGCTGTGAGTTTTTCTCAATGCGGCTCATGATCATGTCGTGTTGAGAATTCCAGCTCTTGCTATTCTTTCCCCCACTCTTCCTCCTTCAAGTCTTCTTTGCCTGCATGGTTATGGGTAAAGGTATGGAAGGTACTCTTGGTGTTCGGAGAAGGAGTCCTTGGTGCCAAGCAGTGACGCGGAAGCTTCCCTCCAGTTGACATCCGTGCCGTCCTTCTGATCCTGGCAGGGTTCGCCACCACTCCAATGCTTGCAACGGTAGTGCCGGTGTGCTTTGCCTCCTCTTCACCTTCACTCTTGATCTCCTTCTCCTTCCCGGGGTCTTGGAGGTCTTCCTCCATGGGCTCCTTCCCTTTATCCTTGGCAGACACCATTGTGCTTCTAAACCTTCAAAGAGTATGTCCTGGCAGAAATAGATCAAAACAAAAACACGACGAAAACACGATATACGAACCTCGGGGGATCCGGGGGGGTTATATATTACGAAGTTTCATATCGAAAGGAAGGTACTGGGAGAAAACGAGTCAGAGGTGGAGTCCTGGGTGGCCTCACCACCTGGTGGCGCGGCCAAGGGTGGGCCCGCGCCATGGGGTGGTGTGGGCCACCCTGGCTCCGTTTCTGTCCCTTTTTCGCTTCGTAGCTTTCCTTATTGACTGAAAACTGCAAAAATATAGTGGGATTGTATTTTCGCGGAACTTTTCTTACCATAACTGTTACCTCTTTGAACACGGACTCTGCAGGTCTCTGAATTTGGTATTTAGTGGATCCTTCTGGAGTCATCACTTTAATAACATCAATATCTTCATCTTCATACACTTATTACTTGAGACATAAAACTTTTCTCTTCCTTATTACACCATTATCTCCACTTTCTGGAAATTTCTTTCACACAAAACTTCACACAGTTCTCATTAGCAACATTAGTATAAGTGAAGTGATAAACCCTTTTGTGTCCAACTCCAACTTAAAACCATCAAAACATAAGCTACTGTAGCAACTCCTTCCGAAAACCCAAAAAGAATTCAAAAAGGAAATCGAATAAAGAAGCAAATGCGAGAGTGGCAAAATCTATCAAAACAGACCAACAGGAAAAGATCATTTTTTTAGAAAATCTTCTGTTGCTCAAATCAAAAAGTGCAAAACTAATGAAAGTTAAATAACAACCTGTGGCAGAAGCACAAAAAATTACTGCTCAATCCGACATACAGAGATCTCTCACGAATTTTTACGGTGAAGCACAAAAATCTGTTTCGGGACAGCAACTTCCCCAAATCTTACTTCTCTCTCATTAGAGGTTGATCTTGACACAAAAACCAAACAAAACGGATAAGGAGCGGTTATTACCGAAGTAATAACTTCCAAGACTCAAAGAAACAAAAACAAACTAAAAGCAAAAACAAATTGGGTTGTCTCCCATAAAGCTCTTTCTTTATAGCCATTAAGGTGGGCATGATAATTTGAAGAAGCTCTCATAGGGATATGAATTGAAGTGAAAGAGAGCATTAAGAAGCAAAAACACACACACATTTAAGTCTAACCCACTTCCTATGCAAGGGGATTTTGTAAACAAACAAGTTATTGAAACCAAAGGCAACTTGCATAAGAAGGCAAAAGAAGTGCAACAGAAAGACTTTCAGCATAAAACGGGGAAACTTGATATTATTGAGATGCATAAGAACACTTTTCCCTCTCTCATAATAACTTTCAGTATCATGCATAAACTTAACAATATAGCTATCACAAGGACCATCATAGCAATGATCACTTATTCTAACAGAAAACACAGGAATACTAGCTCTCATAACACTACTATGTGAAACAATATTAGAGGTATCCTTACAAAGGATAGTGTGTCCTTCTTCCTCATACCTAGTGACAAATTCTTTCACATTTGCTATTATAGGTTCATCAACCATTTGTTTATTAGGTTCAATAGCTTTTTTCATACTTTCATCTACCATACTAGCCATCATAGAATGTTCCTTTACATTAACTGGAAAAGGCATTTTCTCAATATAAGGTTTAGGTAAAACATGATTAGCAGTATAAACTTCAGTATTTCTTGTAGGAACACTCTTAGCAATATCTCTATAAGGTTCATGATACTTATTCCACTTCTTTTTAGGCACTTCAATGTAGGAAGCAAAAGCCTTAAAATAAGAAGCAATAGCTTGAGAGTCTAGACCATAAGCATTTTTAATATTTTGAAAGTCATCAGTTCCCATAAAATATTCAATGCATTCATAATCATAATTTATACCTGACTTTCTACCTTTGTCATTCTCCCAAGCTTCAGCATTGTCTTGAATACGGTCTAGAAGGTCCCATTTAGCTTCTTCTTCCATACGAGTGAATGATCCAACACAAGAAGCATCCAATAAATCCTTATCATGTAGAGGGAGCCTTGCATAAAAGTTGTTGATAATAATATTATTGGGGAGCTCATGAATGGGACATTTGAGCATTAGTAACTTCAATCTCCCCCAAGCTTGAGTTATACTCTCTCCATCAAGAGGCCAAAAGTTGTATATTTGATTTCGATCTTTATGAATCTCACTAGGAGGATAAAACTTTGAATAAATGAGAGGCACTATTTCCTCCCATTCCAGAGCTTAACCATTCTTTAGTAGCTTATACCATTCCTCAGCTCTTCCTTTCAGTGATAATGAGAATAACTTCTTCTTAACTTGATCTGTAGTAATACCTGCACACTTGAACAACCCGCATACTTCGTGTATAAAGAGTAAATGATCACCGGGATGGACAGTTCCGTCCCCAACATAGTAGTTATCCATAACACGATCAATAATTCTTGTAGGTATTTTGAAAACATCTTTCTCAGAAGGTGGTGGCTTATCTACTACCTTAGCAATGGTAGTAGCATTACCAAATAAGAAACTCAGCGAATTATCCATAACGAAAATAAAGCAACTAGCAGAAGTAAACAATACTCGCAGTAGAAATTTCCTTTACCAGTTCCACTCTCCAATAGCGCTTCACTCCCCGACAACGGCGTCAGAAAATAGTCTTGATGACCCACAAGTATAGGGGGTGTATCGCAGTATTTTCGATAAGTAAGAGTGTCGAACCCAACGAGGAGCAGAAGGTGCTGGCTAGTGGTATGGATTAGGAATTCTCTGCAAATACTTAGCAAACGGATTTTTAGGGATTTTCGATAAAGCAAGTAAACAAAGTACGAGTAAACAAAAGACAGTAGGAATAAATGCAGCAAGTGGCCCAATCCTTTATGCAGCAAAGGACAAGCCGGTTGTATTTCTATAGATGACCAAACGTTCTCGAGGACACATGGGAAGACTGTCAAGTGCTTTTGCTTCATATAGTCGATTAATCTTCTTTATCTTGCTAAGTGTTGTGTGGGTGAACCTGTGCTAATGTACCGCCCCATCTAAGACTAATACATACTTGTGATTAAAGCCCTTGCAAACATCCGTAAGTACAAGAAAGTAATTAAGGTAGAAACCTAACCACAGCTTTAAACTCTAAGACCCTTACGTCCCTTGCGCAATGGTTTCCTAACGGGGGTTCAGGTTTCTGTCACTCCGGCAACCCCTACGATTAGTAGCCAAATACACAATGCATTCCCCTAGGCCCATATAGGGGAAGTGTCATGTAGTCGACGTTCACATGACACCACTAGAAGAAGTACACCACAACTTAAATAACAATCTATTGAATCTTTCTCAACGCAACTCCACTACTAACAACAAGACTTCTCCCATGTCCTCAAGAACAAAACGAACTACTCACAAGACATCATATGGATCATGATCAGAGATGGAATAATCATGTATAACAATCTGAACATAAACAATAATTCAATGGTTCACTCAATAACATCAACTACAAAGAGTAATCAACACCAGGAAAGTTTCCCCTATGAACTATGCAAGATTCAACCAATTGTTACAGCAATATGGAGATGGTGATGAGGGTGCTGATGGTGATGATGGTGGTGATGATGATGATGATCCTGATGAATTCCAGCTTGATGGTGGTGTTGATGGCGACGATCTCTCCTCTCTGGGAAGGAATTCCCCCGGCAGAAATCTGTCTGCCAGAGAGATCTTTCTCTCTCGGTGTTTTTCGCCGCGCAGAGGCGGCGGAATCTTTCTGTGGTCGCTCCCCGAGTCTTAGGGTTTCGTGGGGATGATATACGCTAGAGGGGAGAGGCTGGAGTGGGCTAGGGCGGCCACACCACTCCCAGGCACGGCCTAGGCCTGCCCGCGCCATGGGGTGGTGTGGGCCCCCTGTGGCCCACCTCCACTCCATCTTCTGGCATCCTAAGTCTTCTGGAAAAATAGAATTTTCCGTATATTTTTCCGGATTTTATGATCTTCGTGAATTTTGCCTCCAAACAGCACCTTTTCCATCAGAATCCTGACTGCAGCGATCCATGCTCCAAAAGTCATCAACCATGCAAAAATAGATGAAATAACATAAGTATCACCTCTCAATATGAAATATATCAATGAATAATAGTGAATTAAGACATAGAATAGTGATGCAAAATGGACGTATCAAGGAATCTTTATGAAATTAAGTTCCTATAAATCTTGTAACCTACTAGAAATTATCCACAATAAAAATCCCTTTGGTTATTTGGAATCTATTGATAAAGATGGTCCCATAGAATGTGTAGAGTGGAATATCTAGTTGAAGGTTCTAATTGTAATAATGACATGATTGTGCACATTGCCAAAACATATTATGAGCATCTACAAGTACGTCAAGGTTGGTATTATTTTGAACCATCGGAGGCAAGAGCATTTATGGTGCAGGTTAGGAGGAGTATATCAATCAAAGTGGAGGCACCTCCACTTAAAGAACCTCTACCTAAACCACCAGAACATAATGTTAATGAATAAGTGGCACTTGACGTTGCACCCCTCTCAACTAGTGGAAGGTAAACCAAAAGGTAAAGCTATTGCTGAGCTAGCTGCATCTTCTCAACTGGTAGAAGGTAAGCCCAAAGGCAAGACTATCGCTGAGCTACTCACTACCTACCTTAGCAACAATGAAGAAGAACAATTTGAACAACCGCTTGAATCTTCCGCTTATGAAATAACTTTCTGCACACAAGTAGTATGCTTATAGATGCCACCTCATTCTCTAGTAATGATTCTTATTATATTGAACTTGAAGATAATTGATCTGCGGAGGCCTTGGGTCTAGATACTCATTTGGAGAACATTAGTAATGATGAATTGGAGAAAGAATCTTGAAGTACTAATGTGTAGGGACAAGAACAACACACTAGAAATGAAACATTTGTAGATGATGCTTCTTTCTATGAGTGGATTGATATCTCTAGAACTGATAAACTTGCTAGCAAGTGTGATGAACTAGAGGAGAAGGACACCTTTGAATTTTCCCTATTACAAAAGAAAAGTACTATGAAGTGTTCCTCCGTGATAGTGCAACGAAGGAAGAGTACTATTATCCTTATGATACCAACCAAGGTAAAATATCCAAATTCATATGTGAGTCTCTAATACTTTTTATGAAGCTATCTATGGAGGCATGTTCACCATACATGAAATATCCATCATCACTTGGGAACAAGAATGTATTTATCTATCAAACTCCTATGCACCGTAAGCGGGTGAGACTTGGACTAAGCTATGATATTAAGTGCTACGCACCTCCATATGAGTTAAGACCAAATGCTTCTCTAGTTGAAATCTATTCATGAAATAATATTGGAGGAAATAAAGTCTGGCTACTTGGTTTTAAGAAAGAGCTTCCCGGGAGGAAACTCGGAAGACTTTAGGTGTCTTTCTTAATTTTGTGTCTTGAGTCTAGTGGCATTCATGTTGCATTGGCACTTGTACCTTTGCTGATTTCCTACTAATGTTGGCTTGGGACCATTTTCAAAAGGTAGAATTGTTCGTTGCTATAATCATGTGTTGCGTATCTTGGTTAAAATTTCTCTACAAAAATATATGTTTTGTTTGGATGTTGGACTAATGTTTTAGTTTCTTAGTAAAATTTCGAAGGGAATAAGCTATCCCGGAGTCTCCATAAGTTTTAACGAGCAGCGGTATAGGGGGACCTGCCTGTACCGCCCGGCGCCCGTACCTGCTTTGCTCCGTGATTGCTCAAATCGGAAAATTTCCAGAAAAATGTACTACATGCATAACGAGCGTCGGTACGGGGAGACGTACCCGTACTGCGCGCGTGTACTAACCTCGCTACGAGACGTAGAAAACATGAAGAGCTTCCAGAGGAGATAACGAGCACCCGTATGGGGAATACCCCCGTACCACCTTCCTGTACCAGCTTTTCGGGATTCAAAAAAAGACAAGTCGAGCAACTGTGAGTATACTTTACTTTCTTTTTTCTACCTTCAAAACTCCCTATCATATACTTCTCTATAGTGTTTCATGTTTCTTTTTATTTCTTTACTCGGTTGGGTGAATGAACTCCGTTCATACACCGAATTGTTTGCTTTTTTATTTTGTGTGTTATTTTCATAGGGACTTGAACCTTGTGTGATGACGTGTAAGGTTTGTGCCAACCGTGCAAATACTTGCATAGGCCACTTGGTTGTTTCAACTTAACACCTCAACAACAAGTGTCTGGTATTAACGAGGGGTGACCTCAGCAATGTCCATTGTTATGGACTTAGGTTTATGGGAAGAGAGAGTGATGGTGATTTTGTTAGTTTATCAGACAAATAAGGAAGGCAATTTACCCGGATTCAGGCCCTCGTAGAGGAAACCCTGCTCTTGCTTGTTCGATCTTTATTGATGGGGAGTACAATATCGCCGAGTTGCTAGATGCTATCTAGCTTACAATGGCTTGTTATGACAGGAAAACGGCTACTCCTAGCCCTTATATGAGGGGTCGGGTCCCAAAGTCCTATACAGGTTAGATTACAATTCGAATTCAATCTCTACGACTATGTCAGTTTACAACTTTAGGCTTCTTCCTTGGTCAGCATGTATGGTTCCTGGGCTTTGGATGCTCCTAGGCTCTTTGTTTCTTGTGGGTTTGACCAGCCTTAGTTCAAACACATACCAGATATACCAATAGTGGGAACCCGATAAGTCATACACATGTCAGTAACCCCGAGGCTCTACTCGAATCGTAGATTCGGGTTGAGTCTCCAAAATATTTTCAACATTTCAAATGTACCCGATGAGTCCAAAATTGAAGCATATTTAAGTATATGAATTATTCATATTATCACTCATTACATGCTACATTTATTTACAACTATGCCTATTATGTATGATTACTAGTTCTCATTCATTTCCACATGGACTTTGCACATTAGTAGTTTTATTAGGATTTTATTGACCTTTTCTTGTCTTTGATTTGTGTGTAGGTGCTATGAACAATCATGGATAAAAGGAGCCAAGAGGATTCAATATGGAGGAGTTGCAGGCACTAGACTTAGCCATTTGAGGGGAGGAAAAATTGAATTTGTTAATCAACTCAAAATTAATATCCAAGACCGTGTTGTTGTATCCCTCGTCCATACGAATCCAACGAGCTAAAGAACACCTCAATCGGAGTCCGTATAAAGAAATGGCGGTCAAAACACTTCGGAGTACTACAAGCGTAACGACCACTAGTATGGGCGGAGCCCACCCATACCGTAAGGCCGTACCACCCTCCGACGGCTTCATTTCATCAAACAGAACAACATTTGTGAAGGTCCAATAGGCATATTCGGCCTCTAGCTCCGTCGGTTCGCAAAACCAACCTCCAGATGACTATTTAAAGAGGAAAAAACCCTAGAACAAGGGGGAGAATCCATCCATGCCCTAGGGGCGGAGCCCTGCTGCTCCTCCCTCTCCATAGCCGCCACACATCTCCAAGATCAAGATCTCCTCCAACACCTCCACAATATCCAATCAAGAGAAGGGTAAGGAGATGTCCCCATCTTCACCGCGCGCACCGTTTATTGTAATCATCTCCAATAGCGTCTCCACCTCTCTCTCTCCCTTGTTTTAGATCTTGTATTTGTAAGATTAAACATGGTTGTGACTTTATTAATATATTCATCTATGTTTTGTTGTTCATCCATGTGTGAGTGGTTGATTAGGTTCTAGGTTGAGGTTTGATCTAGTGCGCCAAGTTAGAATGTGTTTGTGATCTAAGTATTTAATTACATGAGTCAAAGATGAGTTCATGGGATCCGTTGGTCCAGAAGTTTTGTTGTTCATCCATGTGTGAGTGGTTGATTAGGTTCTAGGTTGAGGTTTGATCTAGTGCGCCAAGTTAGAATGTGTTTGTGATCCAAGTATTTAATTACATGAGTCAAAGATGAGTTCATGGGATCCGTTGGTCCAGAAGTGTACGTTTGCCTTGCGAGTGATACACGAGAATCATGCATAGTACACACAGTGTGACAACCTGGTAATCAAGTGGGAAACATTTATTTGTCCAATGAATCTCTTGTAGACAATGGATCACACATATATTTGCCCATCTAGTACTAGTGAGACCGAATCCTAGAAACCCTCTCTCATTCCATTCAATCCTACAAGTACAACCCCTCTCGCTTACTTTCAGTTTTAGTTTACTTTGTTCTTGTTTATCTCCTTGTTCTTAGTTACTTCAAACTTCTCTCATTCATTGCCATTATAGTAACCTATAGAGTAGACTATTTCCAAACACCATTTTGGGTGCGAACATGGCCGCATTGACAACTTGGCTGCGGGGCTGTGTTGTTGCCATTTGCAAAGCTTCTAAGGATCGAACTTTATAAATAATATTTGCTGCTACAAGTACTACAATAACCCTGTTATTGATCGCAAGAAAACCAGGCATCAGAACCCGAAGTTCCTTTTGAGTAAGCGAAATGTAAGTCCAATAAGTGTCATGGGGATTTTGGTATAATGAGTCTAGTGCATCCGACAGATTGGGAACTAGTTAATTGCTCTTGGGCAAAAACATCATGAACTTTCTTGAGTTCAAGTCCCCAGACCTGAAACTGGTATATACTACTGTGCAGGTCTTATCGAATACTGAATTCCAGCTTTGTGCTTCGGGTACCCAACACGTCCGTCGGGATTTTTCATCATATCATAGATATGAAGATTTTTTAGAAGAGTGCATTCATGTGCAGTTACCAGGCCCACAGGATGGATGCAGAGGTCTTATCTTCGTGTTGTAAACATGATGTTCAAACATGCTATCGTGATGAACATGGTTCGAGATCTCAAAATTGTTGTCGACTGCCTTGTTTGGCTATTGGAATTACTGAAGTTGACACTCTATTAAAGTAATCCTGATGTTTTCGTTGGGTACTCCCGATGGGAGTAATCGTTGAAGCTTCACCTGAGTAGATTCAAAGTTATTATTTTGTTGACTCTATTGGAGGATATTTTGGGTGAGGGCCCATCGCTCCCAATGGGAGTAACCTCGAGGCTATGTTCGAATGCTTGCATTCGAGTGTAGGCTATTCTTCTTGCAATTTTTCTTTTATGTCGACTCCATAGGAGGAAATTATTTTCTATCGGATACACGGACATCGCTCTCAATAGGAGTAGCCCCCGAGGCTATGTTTGAATGATTGCATTTGAGCGTAGGCTCGGAGATATTCTTCTTGCAGTTTTGTTTTTATGTTGACTCCATAGGAGAAAATTATTTTCTATCCGGTGCACGACCAGCGCTCCCGATGGGAGTAGCTCCTCAAAACATCTTCTTCATCTGAGGAGGTACTTGGCTCGGGTCTGTTAAATCCTTTATTGTCAAATTTTCTATTGGCTGTGCGGCCAGCGCTCCCGATGGGAGTATCCCCCAGGCTATGTTGGGGTGCTTGCACCATAACATAGGCTCAAAACATATTCTTCATCTGAGGAGGTACTCAAATCGAGTATTCTTTCATTTAAGTGGTCAAGCTATCCTGGAAATTTTATTATCGCCATCCGACGCTTTTTCTTTTCCTTGCACATGACATCATTGCTGATGATGATGGCGTGCTCGAGTTGTGACCGAGAGGACATGATGAGACGTATCAGAAGTGGGCCCATGACGCAGGCTGACCGACCCATGGGTGTCGCGTCAGTGGTGAGTTTGACCGCACTACCCATGTCGTGCGGAAATCGAGGCATCACACGGTTCACCTCCGTAATTACCGCAGTGATGGCTAATAATTACTGCAAATCCTACTTTATTGTGAACCATGTGGCAACCTCAATTTTCTTCTCACGAACCATCGTGCAATACAATGGCTTGAAAACATTGTTGATCCCTTTATAAGTTCCTCTGCAACTTTTTACTAGTCACTACTCCCCTTTGGCGTTTGTTTCGCACTTCTTCTTCTCCGTTGAGCTTCTCCGCCATTGCCACCACAGTTCCTACTAAAAACTTCCTTGCAACCACTCTAGTGCCCCTCGCCATGGGAAAAGCAAGGCTGGTGGTTCCACTACTGAAGCCACCTCGGCTAAGACGAATATTGGCAGCTAGGCCAGATCTAAGGCACTCCTCGTGATCTTCGTGCCGCGAAGCAGGTAGGGGTTCTTTCGGCGAATGCTACTTTCAAAATCCCCGGTGATGAGGCCACATCTGTACCAAAGGAGGACTTGCGGGTAACGTTTCTGTCATTTCTTTATCGGGGCATTTCCCTTTCTACCCATGAGTTTCTTTGTGGGCTTCTGTTTGTTTACGGCGTGCAGCTACACCAGCTCACATCGAACTCTATCCCCCACATCTCTTGCTTCATCACTTGTGTGAGTGTTTTCTCGGTATCCACCCTCACTAGGGCTTGTGGAAACACTTGTACTTTATCTGGAGGAATGTAACCAAACATGTCGTGTATAATGTCAGCGGCACCATTATCTCCCTGCGACCGAACGTTGATTTCTTCAACTTCAAAATTGCTGACTCTATCTCGGGTTGGTGGAGGAAGTGGTTTTATATCAAATACGAGAAGATTGATGGACAATTGTATGGGCTCGCACCTATGGATTTGTCAAAAGATGTGGTGAAGGAAGTCTTGGGAGCAGCACAGAACTTCGGCTGAGATCGAGGAAACGAACCCGATGATGGATCGGATCCACGAGCTACAATATCATACCCGCAAAGAGATATGTCTGATAGCCGATCATCATGACGTGCCTCATATCGGAGAACTTTCACACTAAGGGAGAACACAATGTTGGTATTATATTAAGAGATCATCCTATTAATGTTACCGTTGAGTATCTAATACTAGCAAAAACAAAATGCACACAATTAAACATCAAATGTAAATAAGTGTGACATGACATGGTCGTAGATCATCGCGTCATGATCTCCATTGTGCGCCTCGGTGTGTGGTGCCAAGCACTTGATGCCACCATCCTATTACTACAATTTAGCAATAGGAAAATAAACTACTTTACCTTTTACTTTGACCATATCATATCACAAGACCTTGCAAAATAAAGTTAGACGCCTCTACTTTATCCTTTGCATATTTTACGTGTCTGCTAAAGGCTTTCACACAAGAAATGTTTCTTACCTACGAACATGAACCACAACATTGATTAACTAATTATCACTACTACACCTCTCTCGGGGTCCTCCGTTGTAAATGGTATACCAACTACCAGGAGAGAAACTGACACCCCCAAGCCACTTATATGGTGCAAGTCATATGTCAAGCATGGACCAATCTCGTGAATGAACGCGTAATGTCTGTTGGGGGCTGCTTCGATCAAGCAGTGATGCGTTATACGTAAGTATACATGAGAGGGTAACAATTATATGATCAACGCTCACACAATCAACATGTGTTCTACTTGTACGAGCATAACTACGCATAAACCTAGCTTGGATACCACTGTTGGGTTTTGCTCCTGAAAATAGTGGCGAACCACCCTAATGCCAGGATATATATATATATATTAGTAATGTAGTAATAGGAGGAGATTTTCACGAACTTATCCTTATAGATCGAAAATATTTGTCAATGTTTGGGAGAACATGGTTGAGGTAGTTGTACCGACGCCAACCTTAAGGTCGTTCTGAACTCGGACGGCTCCACCAGCTCCAATGACTCTGATGCCTCGAACGACTCGAGCGCCACTAGTGCAGCGCCTCGTAGGGGGTCACACACATACGGTGTTTGATGATGACTCTGGGACCCTGATCTAGCAGAGGTTCCTGGATTTGGAATCCCACAGCGTGACGGTGCTCCATGGTGAAGAACACTCCCGTTCGTGTAGCTCTTATATTAGGGACGCACTCACAAGATAGAGAGGTAGAGAGGAGGGCACTTGGAGGGGGAAGCTTCAAATCTTGGGATTAATTGGTGTGTTTAAATCCCTCCATATGCCCTCCTTTATATAGGGGGAGGGGAGCCCCCAAGTCCCTTGGCTTAGCCATGTGGGACTAAAGGAGAGGAGGAGGTGGGGAGCCACCTTGGCCGGCCGCCCAAGGCCTCCTTGGGCCCCACGTGGGGCACCAAGGGTTCGTGCGGCCACTCCTCCCTCTCCCCTTTGGGTGGCCCTCCCTCTTGGGCCTTTTCTCCTAGGGAATTGGCCCATTAGGCATGTGTGCCCATTAAATCATATTTAATTCATTAAATAAATATAAATAAATATATAATTTAGTAATTAACATATATTTATATATTATTTAATTCTCGTTGCACCGGAACTCCTTCCGAACAACTCTGGACACCCGCCTGACTTTCTCGGAACCCTTCCGGTTTTCCCTTCTCTTTTCTTCGGTGATTAAAACGATATTCGAGCATTGTCAAACCCTTAAGCGTGCTACCTAATGGTTCGAGAACACTCCAGACATGGTCGAGACCCCTCTCGCACCAATGATCATGAGCGGGACATGGATGCTCATAATGACCCCTATGCATTCCACGAGAATCTTTGTCGTTGAACCATGAAGCATAGAGTCCTATTCCATTTGTTCATTTGATGCTTTACTTGTCCGAGACCTGATCAACGACATTGCCATGTCGTGTGCAATCTCGTTGCCGACAAGTACAACTTTACTCGTTTCGAGCTATGCCATCCCCGTGATCTAGTCACACGATGCAGCTTTATGGATATCATGTCTCTGAGTGGGCCTAGAGTATCTTTCCGTCACGCGGAAGAACAAATCCCCTCTTGACACATACGCCTCTACATGTCTCTTTGAATACCCGAAGACACCTTTATGATTACGATTCACCGAGTGGCGTTTGGTGCAATCAAGGCACTCTCGGACGACAGTGATTAAATATGGTCTCACGGTCTAAGGAATTTGTTACTATGTTTTTCGGTCATTGTAACGGTGAACTTCGTGACTTGATCATGTTACAATTCCTATGTTGGGTATGCCCACTTTCATTCACTTAATGAAGTGATCTCTTTGTCAATTAACATAAATATCCATGATCGGGAAACTTCGATCATCGATTGACCAATGAACTAGTGTCTAAAGGATCACTAGGGACTCTGGTGGTGTACATATCTCACGTGCATTGACATTCTATCAATACAATACAGTTATAGCATGACATAAAACCTATTATGAATTTAATGAAATATATCAATAATCTATATTATTATTTGTCTCTAGGGCATATTTCCAACAATGCGACCCTTTCTTCTGCCATCACCTGAAAAGCGACCAAACCCTAGATCTTCCTCCTTCTGGGAAAAGCTGTGTCAACCAACCCCTCGGATACCAGGATCTCAGTCGAGTAGCCTGTCACGCAGAAGTAGACCTGACCTTAATAAGGATGGGAATCATAGTCGGACAAGATACAATCTCACGGCGACGAGTGGAGTCGCCGACGGAGCACTAAACCCTAACTACGAGGGTGACTGCAGGCACCTAGCTTACCGTCGCCGAAAACTGTAATCAAACGATTATTTTAAGGTTCGTGCGGATTTATGGTAGAGTTTTTTTTAGATGGATGTATGGTAGAGTTACTCTTGGCCCAGCCGCATTCTGGCTCAACTCGGCCCGGGAGTTTTGGGTCGGCTGGAAGAAATGCTCCGAGGAAATTATAACTAAATAAAAGCAAATAATCTTTTAATAGTACTACTATTCAACATTCCATCACGAATTATAACTAAATAATCTCCTCGCACGGCGAAACAGGACGGAGCATTTCTTCCCCCGTTGCCGTACTCCTTCTCCTCCGCGGGGCGCCTTGACCGTGCAAGACAGGTCGCCACACACCGCGGCCGGCGCCCGGCGCCGGAGGCGGTCTTCCCCGCAGCAGGGCGCTACTCCTCCGCCGCCGTGGCATTGAGCGGTAGGGTTTGGCGTCGCCTCCAGGTTAGAATTCCCCATTTTATTGAACTGAAAGTCATATGTTTGTGTGGAGCAATTTGTGTGTTGAAAAGCTTGCTTTTTTTCTTTCATTAAAAGGGCCACACGGACTCCAATTTCATTGAGAAAGTGAAGTCTGTCAGCAGCAACGAGCTCCAGACATGTACCAGCTCTACCAATTATTTATAACTAAATAAACTAAAAATGGAAGATAGCATTTTTCCGAAACACTGCTATATCTCAAGAAGAATCTTTTAGATGTTTTCCCCTCCACTAACTTATTACAGAGCCTGTCAAAAAAAAAAAAACTTATTACAGAGAACATAGTACTAAAACATACTATAGTTTGATAAATCTGCATCAGCCTTTTGAGCTTTTTTGAGCGACAAGATCTTTCTGTAACAAACATAGTTGAGGGCCTCAACCGTCGCAGATCCTTCTTGTCATCGGCGCCCAGCTGTGCCTTCTCCTGAAGACCTTGATTGCAATCCTCCTCAATCGCTCAAGAGGTCGCCGGGGCCTAGCCTTGCCTTCTGTCGGTTATTGTGGGAGCGTTCATCTTCACTGAGTTCATGGGCTTATTACATCCGCTCCTGCTATAATTAGCTCCTTTTTTTCTTCAATTGACAATCTGATTCACGATTACTTCGACCATCATAGAATGGTGGATTGGTGGTCTGTTCTGTTGATTTGCACTTTCGAAATCAGTTATCAGTAGCGTTTGGTTGATGGGTTCTGAAGTGTAAGTCGTGTCGTTTGGCCAGACACAAGAGTATGCAATGTTGCCAAAATTAGAAACAGAGCCTGCAATGGAAACCATGAATTCATGATTAGCCTCTTAATTTTCATTTTTAGGCAAATTTCTTCGGAATGTTGAATTTAATAAAGTGTGGTTATATTTGAATGTACTAGAACATTGTCTGTTCATAACACTAGTTACTCTACACTGTTCATGGTATGCTACGTTATATACTTAACTTGAAGAAGCAACGCTCTCCCCATGTGAAAACCTTATCCAAATAGACTATATCTCAAAGATACTGAATGCTCTTTTGAAGAAAACAAGCAAAAACTCTACAGCACATGCGAGCGCTTTTCTGACAAGAGCTGAATGGATCGTCTTCTTTTGCGTCCTTCGCTTTGCATGTATTCTGAGAGTTATTGTGCCTTGCCTGAGTGCAAAAACTTGTACCGAACCTCTAGTCTTTATTTTCCTGCTCTGTTCTTTCTTTGCCCATCTCCCAGGGTTTGGTCGCAGTTTAAAAACCTGTACTGAACCGCTCTGCTGGTTTCATTCGAGCAATGGAACCAGGGTTCCCCTTCAGGGGCCCTTTCGGTCTAAAAAAGAACACAAGCAATTTTACTATCAAGTATATAACCATCGCCTTCTTCTTTCTGTAGTAAACCCAAAAGAAAGATGGCGACATCAGAGCCACATATGGACAGAGGGCTACTCAGAGCAGCTACATTGGGTGATTCCAGAGCAATGGAGGAAATGGCTGCAAAATACCCAAGCTTGCTGCTCGGAACAACTCCTCAGGGGAACACCTGCCTCCACATAGCATCTGCTCATGGCCACGAGGGATTCTGCAAGGGTGTGTTGACGCTAAACCATTCTCTTCTCTCGAAGGTCAACTTGGACAAGGAGACACCACTTATCGCCGCCGTGACAGGTGGTCATGTCACTCTAGCTTCCATATTACTCATGCGCTGCCGTATACTAGGATTGAGTGAGACTATCTTGGAAGAGGACAAGAACAAATGCAATGCACTGCACCATGCCATATGTTGCGGCCACAGAAAGCTTGCGCTGGAGTTAATATCCACAGAGCCAGCCCTGTCGCAAGGTGTGAATGAATACGACGAATCACCCATGTTCGTTGCAGTGATGAGAAATTTCACAGATATTTCCGAGAAACTGCTGGAAATTCCTGGTTCTGCTCATTCAGGACCCCACATGTACAATGCTCTGCATGCTGCAGTGAGGATGGAAAATGCAGGTACTGTTCAGTCTAGTTGAATATGTGACCAACCAGCATCAGGATTATCAAAATACCATTTTCTTAAACTTTAATTGACTTTTCCTACTTATTTTTGCTTGAACTTGGTTCTGCTCCTAGTTCTGTCGTAAACCATTACCACTATTCCTCAACTTGCCAAAGACTACCAGAACTTTTAGGTTGTTAACCATAATCAGTTCCTTTGGTTTGTTTTCAGTTATCGCTAGGAAAATAATGGAGAGATGTCCTGAGCTGGCCACAGAAGAATCAGCGCGAGGGAGTAGTCCTATGAGAATGGCTGCATCTCGAGAAAAAACTGACGTCCTACGAGTATTATTGCAACATGATTGTTCTTTAGGGTATGGACTAACCAAAAACAGTGGTATTCCTCTTCTTATTGATGCTGCATATCGAGGTCATATTGATTTCGCCCGAGAACTTCTTAACCATTGTCCAGATGCTCCCTATCGCAAACCAGATGGTTGGACATGTCTGCATGAAGCTGTAGCCACAGGTCAGATGAAGTTTGTTGAATTTATCTTGGGGGTACCACAACTTCAGAAACTCGTTAATATGCGAGATGATAAAGGGAAAACAGCCCTACATTATGCAGTCCAGAAGTGCAATCCTAAAATAGTTGCTGTTCTGCTGTCTCACAAGGATACAAGCACAACATTGCTTGACAGAGATGGACTTCCAGCAGCTTGGGAATTACGAAATACAACTGATTGTGCCAAGACTTTAAATTGGGTACGTATACATGGTTTACACATAAAAATCTTATTCTGCATTATATCTGTATAGTAAATGCGTCGTTATTCGTATTGACAGAACATATTTACAAACTTGCAGTCAAATTTTAGTAAAAGCAATGTAATAAGTCGAGAGTTACAACAAAGGAAAATAGAAAGAATAACGGCATGCCAATTCTGACGCATTTTTTGATTTCCATTAATCCTTCTCGATATCTCACCAATCAAAGTCCTACCTAAGTCCAGTTCAACAAATTAAGCTAATCAAGGTTTGATAATGTTGCCTCTCTAAATCATTTTACGATGTAATTGCCTTGTTTTCCTATTTCATCATCTTAATACCAATTCTTACAAAGTATTTCTCTAATTTCACACATGAATGGCCAGACAAGCATCCCCATGGCAACAAACTTTTGTGAGGCACTTCGCTAAAAAAAGCTTTTGTGAGCCACCTGTCACTCTCATAAGATCTCTTTTCTTCTTAGTCCAGATGACAGAAAGGTTAGGATATCAGAGAGGAGGAGACACCCTTGCGGCCAGCGTACAACAAAGTCTCATAGAGATGCGGCAGGGCGTGCTCTTACAACTGTGCTGATGTAGAAATATATACAGGGAGGAGAGAAGCGAGATAGAAAAGGCGGCAATCCGATGACCATGATCTTGATACAGTGTTGGGTTTGCAAAGGTGATTGTGGTATTGTGGAAGATGTCTTAGATACAGCTGGCCAATCGGGAAGTTCCAGGTTACTCAGAATGTTAATACCAGAGACCAAGCCTCTCTCAATAGTTGCTTAGACCTATAAATCGATGGCCTCAGCCAGTCCCATGTAAAGTCTGGTCAGGCTCGGGTTGGCTTTCCCATTACCATATTATCATGTCCAACGGAAGCCTGCATGAAAATTGGGTCAAGAAAATGAGTAGAAGAACAAAAACAGGAAGCGGTAATTAATTTGTATGGATGTTGATATATGTGCTGTCTTGGATGAGAGAAAGTGAGAATCTTGCGTTCTCTTCATGGTGAGTGAAGTCAAGAAAAGACTCGTGCGCTATAATTTATGTCATTTCAAGATATAGAGGAGATTTTTCATTGCCATCCACATCATTTAGAAATGATAATAAAAATATGTCATACAATGGCTTATCGCTTACTGTCGTAGTTGACGCTTGTACGAAATTAGAAGTATGTGGTGATTAGATAAAAGACTTTCAAACAAGGGATAGCATCTAGTATATTAGAGAGAGAAAAAACCTCTTATTTCACCAAGATAACCTTCTCCTTATTTTGTCTGTTTCTTGTTGATGCCCTAGATTTACAAGAAATAACACCCTTCTTTACCATTGTACTGATATATTTTGTGCTATCCTTTGGTTATATGGATGAATACAACATAAGGCAACCATATCTACCATTTTGCATGCCTTCACTGCACCAAAATGACAGGTCTTTTAGAGTTGTTTCAGATTTGGTACCATATAGTTTATGTATGGTCAATAATACATGAGTCATTCATATCTATTTTCCAATGGCATAGCATATTACCTCATGTTTGATCATGTTATATATCAACTTACAGTAAAAAAGGCTTCAGTTATCATTACATTTGACTTGTCAATTCAATTTTTCTCTAATTTAAGTTAACAACATACTTCCATGTGTACACTATCATTAACATAGTAGAAAAGGTAAACTTCGTTGTTATCTTTTGAGCTTCATTTATACCTTTCTTTGCATTCGCGCAGAATGAAGTCTGCATGCTTATGATGAAAGCTGATCCCCAAAATATCACCACTCTTCGGACTGTCCACGAGCACGCCACAAAAGATGTAACTAGCGAATCAAGGAAGGATGCAAAGTCACTAACTCAAACATACACAAACAACACTTCGTTAGTGGCGATCCTCATGGCGACCATCACTTTTGCTGCTGCTTTCACCCTTCCTGGTGGATACAGCAATGATGCTGGCAGCCAGGGACTTCCCGACATGACAAGAAACTTTGCATTTCAGGCATTTCTGATCTCAGACACCTTAGCAATGTGCTGCTCACTTGCTGTTGCGTTCGTATGTGTTGTGGCTCGGTGGGAGGATTTCGAGTTCTTGATTTATTATAGGTCTTATACTAAGAGGCTCATGTGGCTTGCATACGCGTCAACAACTACAGCTTTTGCGACGGGTTTATACACTGTGCTGGCCACTCAGCTCCAGTGGTTGGCTATTATGGTTTGCTTTCTACCGGCTTTATTGCCTATCCTGACGAAGCTATTGGGTGAATGGCCTGTCCTCAGACTCAGATTTCGGCTGGGCCAAACTTTCAAGTCAGATCTCCTGGACATGGTCTAACCTACTCAATGCCAGTGGTTATTCTTCGTGGTAACGACTTTCAATTGCTATCATATTCTGTTACTCCTTCCGTTCCACATTAATGGTCTCAACTTTGTCTAGATTCGTATGTATCTAGTTAAGTGTTTAGACTAGATGCATTCGTATCTAGACAAAGTTGAGGCCATTAATATGGACTGGAGGGAGTTTCAGTTTTGTACTGTTTTAATATGGCTCTAGTGTAATTTCCCCTCAATTCACTCTAATTTATACAACTGTTGTGGCTGGCACCGAAATAGAAATGTCTTTGTTGTAGTATATCTTAATTTATTAGCTCTGTATGGTCAGTGTGAACTGTTATACTTTAGCTTTTCCCAAAGAATGTTATATACTGTAAAAAATGGACATAGGTTTCTTCACAGGCTGATTGTAGCTCTTTTCACTGACCGTCGGCTTAGTGGTGTTGTATCTCCACTGACGGTCAGCGAGGTGGCATGTCGGTAGAGTTTCTCAGCTGAGTTACCGATGGACCTCAACTGATGAGTGGCCGTACATGGGCACGGTACAGTATATAGTATCTCTCGAACGGTCCTGATGCACAGTGCGGAGATTCCTTGCTGCCTTTTTTTGGTATTATTGGAAATTCAACTAGTTTGAAATGAATTGACAGAACACCTTTACAAACTTGCAGAACAAATTTAGTAAATGCAACTTAATAGCTCGAGAGTTACAGCAAAGGAAAGTTGAAAGAAGAATGACACCCCAATTCTGAAACATCTTTTATTTTCCATTAACCCTTCTTCACATCTCACAAATCTAAGCCCTATCATTAACATAGTAGAAAAGCTAACCTTTGTTGTTATGTTCTGAGCTTCATTTATACATTTTTTTTTCATTCGTGCAGAATGAAGTCTGCATGCCTATGGTGAAAGCTGATCCCCAAAATATCACCATTCTACATAATGTTGACGAGCACGCCACAAAAGATGTAACAAGTGAATCAAGGAAGCATGCAAAGTCACTTACTCAAACATACACAAGCAACACTTCGTTAGTGGCGATCCTCATGGCCACCATCACCTTTGCTACTGCTTTCACCCTTCCAGGGGGATACATCAATGATGCTGCAGGCAGCCAGGGGCTTCCCGACAGGCAAGAAACTTTGCATTGCAGGCATTTCTGATCTCAGACACCTTAGCAATGTGCTGCTCGCTTGCCGTTGCGTTCATATGTGTTGTCGCTCGGTGTGAGGATTCCGAGTTCTTGATGCATTATAGATCATATGCTAAGAAGCTCATGTGGCTCGCGACAACCACAGCTTTTGCGACGGGTTTATATACGGTGCTGGCCACTCGGATCCATTGGTTGGCTGTTATGATCTGCTTTGGACCGGCTTTATTGCCTATTCTGACGAAGCTATTGGGTGGATGGCCTGTGCTTAGACCCAGGTTTCGGCTGGGCCGAACTTTCAAGTCAGATCCCCTAGACATGGTCTAAAGTCTAAACTATTCAATTCGTCCTATTATTATTCTTCCTGGTGACGATTTTCAATTGCCATTATATTCTTATTAGTTTTGCATTGCTTTATTCTGGCTCTAGTTTAATTTCTAACTTTTATACTGACACCGAAAATAGAAATGTGTTTGTTATACGTCTCAATTTATTACTCCAGCTCTTTTTGGTTCGCGCGCACTGTTTTTCTTTAGAGAGAGAGGGAGAGATTCTTGAGGCGGGACGCGAGCCGTGACCTAGGGGTGATGAACAAGATTGGCTAGACTCTAGAGCGTGCTAGTGTGCTACGAGAGCTGCATAAAAAAGAGACACCGGCGCGAAAATGAGGACAGGGGCCCCTCCTTGCTCTTTTTAATCCTTTCCTTGCTATATATGTTGTTATACATGGACCACGCTAAAATGGGAAATGGATAAACAGGCCAAAGCCCCACCCGCCGTGGGCTGGACTCTGCTCCTCGGAAGCCCGTCTCCCTTGCCTTGCCAACAAAATCTCTCCGGCGTTCTCTTCAATTAAACTAGTGCTCAAGTGGCACCTTTCAGAAGATTCCCCCACTCTCCCCACCCACCCGCATCATCGGCATCGTGCTGCTCTCCTAACATGGCATATGCACTGAGCACCACCACGTTCACCCTTGCTAGATTGGCGGAGGCTTTCGTGATCGCCCTCGCTGCAGTTAGGCTAGGGCCTAGGGTTCAAGCAAATAGTGGAAGTGAATTTCGGGTTTCATTCGGACAATGCACATTGCCAAAGGTTTAATCGAATTCCCACGCGGCTGAACACGCTGGCACTCGTATAATGGAGAAGTTTTGACAAGAGGGGCCCGTCTAGCTCCTCAATGGGGTGAAGTCACTGCGGTTTTTGATTCAATCGAGTTTGTATCGAAATGGACCCTCTGAACACTCGGCTCACGAAGTCTACGAATGCCCGGTATTACACTCAACTTGGGTACCCGAGAGCGCGGGCCAGGGAATTTGTGGACTTTTTTTTGGAACATAACTGGCCCCGAGAAGCCCAGAAGCTTCATAAATCACCAGCGGGTACAAATATTACATGCATTTCCTTCGTCATCTAATTGCTCAGGAAAACCTAAAATTTGAAGACAGGGACTGCAAAATTGCAAAAAGGACCCCAACATAAAAAGAAGAAACGCAATCAGGTGCTGGCAATCCTTCTCCGCCGCACATCGCTAGTGACCTCAAGGCATCCTCAGCAAACCCGACGACTTGTGGACTAAATAGCAATTAGCCCCAGTCTAGCTGGACGAGGAGAAGAAAAAGACAAAGGAGAAAATGACGTTAGGGCCTTTCCCTCGCCGTGTTACATGGGCCACACAAAAATGCGTACTGGATAGACCAACCAGGCCGAAGCCCCACCCGACGTGGGCTCGATTCCGCGCCTCACAAACTGGTGTCATCGCCAACGAAAATCTCGCCGTTGGAAAAAGAAAACTGGTGGCCAAGTGGCACCTTCTAGAATATTCCTCTTCCCCCTACCCGCCTCATCGCCATCGTGCTGCTCTCCTCCCATGGCATCCGCGCCGAGCACCACCGCGTACACCCTCGCGTCCCCTCATCCTCTCCGCCCGCACTTCTCCTCCTCCTTCCGACAGTTCCCTACCGCCGCACTCCGGCCCGCCGCGGGGTCCTTGGCCCTTCTCTGCCGCCGCGCGCCTGCGCCGGCGGGCCGGCTCGCCCTCGCGCGCGCGCGCGGCCGGTGCCGCGCGGCGGTGAAACTCATCGAGGAGGGCGAGTTCGAGGCGGAGGTGTTGCAGTCGGAGCTGCCCGTGCTCGTGGACTTCGTCGCCGACTGGTGCGGGCCCTGCCGCCTCGTCGCGCCCGTCGTCGACTGGGCCTCCGAGGTATACAAAAATGTCCTGGTGCATGCTTTGTCATGTTCGAAATAGTTGCCAATTACGCAATACCAAAACCACACAGAGCTCAGAGGTCTAGTTTTGCTGCCTTACAAAATGCTCTGTGCAGAAATTAACAACTACGATTGTGTAACTGAAGTTCAAAAAGAACAGCCGTGGAATTAGGCAGCAGGGATAATACTCCGTGAGCTCCATGACCCCGTGCTAGTAGTAAAAGAAACGGAAATTCAACAGTTTCCAGCAACCTGACCTAACACTGCAGTTCCCCTGCAGTTGTTGTTTGAGTTGTAGTACATCTTATAACAGTAATGGTTCAAGTGAGTCTAACAGAGTAAGAACAATTGGGAAGAAAAATGCTTGCTGAAGAACTATGGCAAGTACTCCATACGATAGGTTAGGTTCCGAAGGTACCAGCAACAATTTGTTCAGATTGCATAAAATTAGCCATATCATTAAGGGTTCAGTTCATGCCGTGAGCCTGTAATGCCTTCCTAATTAGTATGGAAGATAAATGGACAATGGAAAGACTAAATATGCAGCTTCCAGCATCGGTATCTTTAGCTATCATGGAAAATTCTCTAGCCAATGTGTACAGATATATCCATTTACCCTATATTAAATAATCAGCTAGCCTAGTTATTCTACATATCACTCGTCTCTTTTGTTTCAAATTGCAAAGTAAGGGTACATCAGGAAATGTTCTGTATGGTTCAGCAGGTACTGCAATCTTAAAGAATTTGGAGGAAGTCTGTCATTTCAATTCGAATAACCAGGCTTTAATATTTTTTTCTGTGAAACAGGAATACGAGGGGAGATTAAAGATTGTCAAGATTGACCATGATGCAAACCCTCAAATTATTCAAAGGTACAAGGTTTATGGTCTCCCGGCATTGATTCTCTTCAAAAATGGGCAGGAGGTGCCAGGGAGCAGAAGAGAAGGTGCTATAAACAAAGCCAAGTTCAAGAACTACATTGAACCTCTCCTGGAGACCTCAAATGTTGCTTAACAGCATTGTCTGCAGTCCTAGGACCGAATCTCGCAATGGTTCAGAGGATGCCAAATGGCATTGGCTTGAGCTGCACATCCTGTGTATTGAAGAGTTTTTTCCCCATCCACGAGCTCCAGTCTGTAATTACTTACACGCTCATGACCTATGTATGGTTTTTTGTTGTCTATGGAAAAATAAATAGTGAAAGGCTATCAGGAGGATGGACACTTATTCAGTTATATGGTTTATGAGACAATGTCAATTAGTAAGTGTTTTTTCCTGTACAGAATGGATAGTCTGTCACATTAGATGAACATTACAACTGAACAAGCTGTGGTTTTAATGACGAGCTTCCATGTTCTATCGTGGATCAATAATAATTAAACCATTAACTGTTGGATCATGCTGAAGTCCATCCTGGCAACGCCCATCTAGCAAAGTGGTATTTTCTTGGATAACTGAAGTATCTTTTCTTTGTGGTGTGAAGCCTTTCAGGTAAAAAAAATTCGAGCCAGGTGCTTCCATAGGTAAAGTGTTTTTCTTGTTTCATCGTGTACAACCATGGATAGTTGTTTGATAATGCAGAAGTCCATCCAGTGAGAGTGTCATTCACTTTCTATTTTCGAATTGAAGAGCCTAGATCCTGATTTCATTTATCCAATGAAACTGATAAACAGAGTCAGGTTTTGTGTCGTCAGGTTTTACCACTCCACTCTCCGGGCCATGGAAGGAAAAACACAAACAGCATAAATCTCTACCACAGGAAAACAGTAATCAGAACAAAACCTATCTTTCTTCCTTATACTCCCAATACACTTGCTGAAAACATAAATACGTATAAGCCATCTGGAGCTTCGCTTGTCCAGCACAGCATAAACTCCATCTTACGACCATTATTTCCCACCATCTTCTAGATTTCATCCTGCTATCCTAAGTACCATCGGTGGCCAACCTCTCTTGCTAAGAATATCAGCTGCCACCAGCAGCGGTTTTTCTCCTTTATGTTGCATATCTTGTCGACCTGGTATGTGAAGATCAACAGAACTCATCCAGTCAGCAGTTTGAGCAATTATACTTGTAGTATCATAAGGAAGAAAAATATTAAAAGCAAGCTGCATTGCGCGTTTTCCACAGTGACCAAATCACAGCAGCAGCCCCTACAACTACTACTCTCGTACTACTGGGGAACCTGAAAACTCAGCTAATGATATCTGAAACTGAATAAGTCAGTCTTAATATTCAGAGCACACTACACTACCCCCCTAGGCGTATTTCACCATCGACCAATGCACAAAAAGATGATGAATACTTTCACCCCCACTACAGAATAAACATTTACCACTACCCTCCCATCCCCATGTGCTTTAGAACATCTCTAGTTAGAATACAAAATGCCCTGATGCTTGCTTTTTCATGTTCAAACAGTTGACAATTGCGGAATACTGCCAAACAACAAAGCGCTCAGAAGTGTATTTTTGCTACAGTACATAATGCAGCCTGACCTATCACTGCATTTGTTGTATTAGTTGTAGCACATCTTACAACAGTAAAGGTTAAGTGAGTCAACAACAGAGTAGAAAGGGGGACAACGGCTTGCTAATGGCAAGTACTATATGATAGTGAGGTTGCAAAGATACCGGCAGTAATACGTTGATTGCATAAAACTTAACCATGTCCTTAAGGATTCGATTTATGCTGTGAGCCTGTAATGTCTTCCTAAATTAGTACGGATGATAAATAAACAATGAAAATACTAAATTTGCAGCTTCCAACATAGGTCTTTTAGCTGTCATGCAAAACTCTCTAATGGAACTCATCTCCTTAGGTTCAAGCAAAAGCAAATTAAGGGTACATCGGAAATGCTCTGTATGTTATCGCCAAAAAAAAAGGAAATGCTCTGTATGGCTCTGCAGGAACTGAAATCTTAAAGAATTCTGGATGCATAAGACATGATCTGTATGGTTCAGCAGTCACTGAAATCAAGAACGTTTGAAGTCTGGTCATTTTAGTTCGAATCACCAGCTCTGATAGTTGGATTTTTCTTCTTCTACGGAACAGGAATGAGGGGAGATTAAAGATTGTCAAGATCGATCATGATGCAAATCCTCAGATAATTGAAAAGTATAAGGTCTATGGTCTCCCGGCATTGATTCACTTCAAGAATGGGCAGGAGGTGCCAGGGAGCCCAAGAGAAGGTGCAATAAACAAAGCCAAGTTCAAGGATTACACTGAACCTCTCCTGGAGACCTCAGATGTCGCTTAACATCACCGCCTGCTGTCTGTAGGACCAAATCTCATATTGTCAACAATTCAGAGGATGCCAAATGGCATTGGCTTCAGCTGCACATGGCATATTGAAGAGTTCTTTTTTCCCTCCATGAGCTCCAGTCTGTAATTACCTACACGATCAGGATTATATATGGTTTTCGTTTTCTACGGAAAAAAATAGCATGTATGAAAGGCTATCATGAGGATGTACACTTATTCAATTATTATACTCCCCCCGTCTCAAAATAGATGTCGCGAAGTTTTCTAAATTTGGATGTATCTAGACACTATTTAGTATCTAGATTCATCCAAATTTAGCTAAACTTTTGACATCTATTTTGAGACGGAGGGAGTATGATTTATGAAGCAATGTCAATCAATATGTGTTTTTTTCCAGTAAAGAATGGATATTTTGTCACATTGAACAAACATTACAATTGAACAAACTGTGGTATTAATGATGAGCTTTCATGTTCTGTTGTGGATCAATAATAATTAATTTCCTAACTGTTGGATCATGCTGAAGTCCATCTAGCCAAGTTGCCATCCACTTCCATCCAAGTCAAAATGGTATATACTTCCATGTTCCATCAAAGCCGAAGTGGCATTCACTAGGATAACTATCTACTCCATTTGGGGGCCGAACTGCTGAAGCCCTCCAAGCCAAAAAACGAGCCAAGTGCTTCCATAGGGAAAATGTGCATTTTCCATTACAGTTCTACGCTGTACAAGCTTGGTTACTCTCAGGCGTGGACTGCAACCAGGTAGACCCAGGCAGCTTCATGACTTCTCTGTCCCCCATGAGCCCTCTCAACCTTCCAGCACCATCCCAATTGTGCCGACCTGCAAGCGTCCTGGACAGCAACAGGTACGTCGACGGATCTTCCTTCTCGAGCGCAAGGGCGTGATCTGCAGCTCGCTTTGCTGCGGCCTCATCCCCATGGAGCTGGCAAGCACTGAGCAACGCCTGCCAGACCAGAACTCCAGGGCGGAACGGCATCCGCGATATCAGCTCTTCGGCCTCTTCGATATGGCCTGCTTTTCCAAGGAGAACCACCATGCAAGCGTAGTGATCCTCGCCAGGTTCGACGCCAAACTTGTCTGTCATGGCGGTGAAGTATATCCAGCCTTCCTCTACAAACCCACCTTGGCTGCAAGCGGAGAGGACACAGAGGAATGTGACTTGGTTTGGCGCAACCCCTTCCAAAATCATGTCGTCAAAGACCTGCACAGCCTCCCGAGCTTGGCCGTTCCGCGAAAACCCCATGATCATCGTCGTCCACGATATGACGGGTCGCTGCCGCATCGACTCGAACACCTTATGTGCACTGCTTGCTGAGCCACACTTTGCGTACATGTCGATGAGCGCATTGTTCACGCCCACGTCCGAGCTTTCTCCTAGTTTGATGACATATCCATGGACCTTGCTTCCTTCCCTCAGAGTGGTGAGGATTGCACAGGCATTGGCTGCGGTCGCAAACGTGTAGTTGTTCGGCATGATTCCGTCCAGCATCATGGGACCGAGGACTCCGATGGCCTTAGTGGGCTCGCCGGAATGTAGCCAGCCAGCGGCCATCTCTGTCCACGACACGACATCTCTCCGAGGCATCTCGGTGAACGCTCTGGTGCCAGACTCCAGGGCCCTGTTCTTCATGTACATCTCCACCAAGGAGTTGCCCACGCAGACATCTTCGCCGAAACCACTCTTTACAAGCTGCCCGTGAACCTGTAAGCCACTGGCCATGTCCGCGTCTGCCGTCAGCCCAGAAAGCACAGTGCTAAACGAGAACCCGTCGGCCCCAGCGCCTTCCCTGACCATCCTTAGCCAGAGGTTCCACATGTCCACACGTGAATGGCGCGCGAAGCCCGCGAGCAGCGTGTTCCACGAGACGATGTCTGTGAGACAGGCCCATTCGAACAGCAGCACCGCGTCGGCGAGCTTCCCGTGGCGGACCATCGCCGTGAGGAACGCGTTCACCAGGAAGACGTTGGACTGGAAGCCGAGCCGGACGACGAGGGCGTAGAGCTGCTGCTCGTGCGCGCCACCAACGAACGAGCTGGCGTTGAGCGCGCTCACTAGCGCGAACTCGCTGGGCGGGCACCCGTCGCGCCGCATCCTCCTGAAAAGCGCGAGCGCCTCGCGGGGCCAGCCCCCCTGCGTGAGCCCCGCGATGGCAGCGGCCCAGGAGACGGCGTTGCGGCGGGGCATTTCGTCGAGCAGGCGCAGGCCATGGCGCCGGAGACGGGGCAGGGCCCTGAAGTAGGCGATGAGGAGGTGGTTGCTCAGGAACTGGTCGGATGCGAGGAGGCCCGGCTTGAGGAGCGCGGCGTGGAGGGATGAGGCGAGGCGTGGGTCGGAGGCGGCGGCGCTGCGCTGGAGGAGGGCAGCGTAGCAGCGGGACTCGGCCGCGGGGTCTTCTTCCCGCTGCTGCTGGATGGTGGACACCGGGACGGCGGTGTGGAATAGTTGGGATTCTACTGAGGACGAGCGAGGAGGAGGTCGTCGCGGCGGCGGCGGCGCGCGCAGGCGCAGTGGCATTGCGGCGTGGCATGTTCGGTTCCACTGCTGGCATGCCATGGCCAATTTGCCAATACTCCCTCCATCCCTATTTTACCGTCCGTATTTACACCCCCGCCCTCATTTCAACTTATAACTTTAAAGATTAATTTAACTACTAAAAGAATATACATTCAAATAAGGATTTAACTACAAAAGTACCATAAAGTTATATCATTGAGTTCATATTTATATAAGGATTTGTTGATAATGCAAGATGATACCAAATTCACACGACATCTCTAACAACATGATATCCAAAAGAAAATAAGGATGCACACAACCGAGAGGAACAAAATAAGAAGAGAAAAGAAAACAAATTCCGTGTGGAACAATCAGAGGCTCGCAGTAGGAAGAAGAACACCAGTGTTGATGGCACTTAGATTCCGAAAAAGTTACCCAGACTGACGCCATGGGTAACAATCGCGCATATGAAGCATAAAAGCAACTTTGTCCTATGGTCTCAGAATAAACTTTATATATTTTTATCATAGGATATTTACATACCATAAGGAGAAGATAGCTATCATTGGCCATTCACACAGGGAAGCATGGATTACCATGCGCTTAGTTTCATTGGAAACACATAGTTCAAAACATTTTGAAGAAATAGTATTGCTCATTTAAATGGTTTATCGTAGAGTTGAGTTCCATTTCCCCTATCATTGGTGTCTTTATCATATATGACTATGTCTGTTTTTTCTTTTTTTCTTACCACCCTTAAAAACAGGAGGATTTGTGTCCTCATCTTTCTTGCACACCATTATATTTTTTGTCTTTTTGTCTATATCTATATTTCTTTCCTTATTTTGTGGATTATCTTACGATGCCTAAATAGGACATATTCATACTACCCCGGGTGTAGTTACACCCACGTGTGTTTCACACTATCTAGGCAGTATCTATTATACCGGAGAGTATGTACGTGTAGTATGGAGTATATAAGAATGTTTAGGCAGTATATCTACTATTTTTTTGGTAGTATGTAATTTTTTTCACATACTCTTTTTTTACGTACAAATATATCGGTATTTTACATATATAGTGCAAACTATGAGTGCACTTGCAATTTTTCACCAAACTTGTTTGGAAGTATCTTACATATAGTATATGAACATACTCAAATAGATAAAGTATTACAAATACTTCTGTAATGTAGTATATGAAACGTGTGTATAGTTACACCCGGGAGTAAGAAGGATTTTTCCTATCCATTTGACTTCCAGGGTGTAGAATAGTTATTCTACACCTAGGGTGTAGAATAATATTCTACACCCACCCTCTATCTTTTGAACCGTATATTATTTTTACGTCACGTAAATTTTATCTTACATCATAAGTCTAGAAGAACATAAGAAAATTTAAAAAATGACATAATTTTTTTGTTTACATGCCGTATAAAAATATGACGTAAAATACTTACTTTTGGTGTTTTTTACACTATAATGACTCATAAAATCCATTTTTTTCTCGATTTTTTTGGTTGTGGTGAATATATGAACTTAATTATTCATATACAATACATAATTTTTTTAATCTAACAACGTAAAAATATATTGGGTGCAAAATAACTGCTCGCTAGGTGCAAAATATGATTTATGTATGTATATATATATATGTATATATATGCATAGGAAGGATACTATCTACTTAATTTTATTCTATCACAAAGCGTGGTTGCACCATAAGTTTGTGGTTCACCTCCACAACTGCTTCCCCATTAGTTCTGAGCAACTCAAACAATATTTCAATTTGACTATGGCAATTTACTTGGAATAGCAAATAAATATCACATGTAGGTAGTGATGACCCACAAGTATAGGGGGTGTATCGCGGTATTTTCGATAAGTAAGAGTGTCGAACCCAACGAGGAGCAGAAAGTGTTGGCTAGTGATATGGATCAGGAATTCTCATACTTAGCAAACATATTTTTAGGGTTTTTTGATAAAGCAAGTAAACAAAATGCGAGTAAATAAAAGACAGTAGGAATAAATGCAGCAAGTGGCCCAATCCTTTATGCAGCAAATGACAAGCTGGTTGTATTACTTAAGATGACAAAACGTTCTCGAGGACACATGGGAAGACTGTCAAGTGCTTTCGCTTCATATAGTTGATTAATCTTCTTTAGCTTGCTAAGTGTTGTGTGGGTAAACCTGTGCTAATGTACCGCCCCATCCAGGACTAATACATACTTGTGATTATACCCCTTGCAAACATCCGTAAGTACAATAAAGTAATTAAGGTAGAAACCTAACCACAGCTTTAAACTCTAAGACCCTTACGTTCCTTGTACAATGGTTTCCTAACGGGGGTTCAGGTTTCTGTCACTCCGGCAACCCCTACGATTAGTAGCCAAATACACAATGCATTCCCCTAGGCCCATATAGATGAAGTGTCATATAGTCGATGTTCACATGACACCACTAGAAGAAGTACACCACAACTTAAATATCAAACTATTGAATCTTTCTCAACATAACTCCACTACTAACAACATGACTTCTCTCATGTCCTCAAGAACAAAACAAACTACTCACAAGACATCATATGGATCATGATTAGAGATAGAATAATGATGTATAACAATCTGAACATAAACAATAATTCAACGGTTCACTCAATAGCATCAACTACGAAGAGTAATCAACACCGGGAAAGTTTCCCCTATGAACTATGCAAGATTCAACCCAATTGTTACAGCAATATGGAGATGGTGATGAGGGTGCTGCTGATGATGATGGTGGTGATGATGTTGATGATGATCCCGATGAAGTCCAGCTTGATGATGGTGTTGATGGCGACGATCTCCCCTCTCCGGGAAGGAATTCCCCCGGCAGAAATCTGTCTGCCGGAGAGATCTTTCTCTCTCGGTGTTTTTCGCCCCGCAGAGGCGGCGGAATCTTTCTGTGGTCGCTCCCCGAGTCTTAGGGTTTCAGGAGGATGATATACGCCAGAGGAGAGAGGCTGGAGTGGGCCAGGGTGGCCACACCACCTGCTGGCGCGGCCTAGGGCTGCCCGCGCCAGGGGGTGGTGTGGGCCCCCTGTGGCCCATCTCCACTCCGTCTTTTGGCATCCTTAGTGTAGCATCCCAATTGTCTAACAATTGTAATGCTACTTGTCCTAGTAAGATTTTGGCTACTTCATACATATTATTGTTGCATCATAATTATATCATGCTCATGTCATCATGCCACCTTGCATTTGAGCATCATATAAAATCCCTTTCTTTTGGTTCTTCTCTCATATGCATTGTTAATTGTATTTGCCTCTTGATATTGTATTTGGTTATTGATATATTGTCTAAATGCCCAAGTTGAGTTGTGGGCATATCTTTTAATTCAATTCCATCATCTCTCTCTTTTCACCACTTTATAATCCCACCATCCCATTAACCATGAGCTTGTTTTTCTTTTCTTTTGCTATTTTTATTCTAGCTCATGTGGGTTGGGGTGGATCTAGTCCTTTAAATTTCCTTTGCTTGGCTTTATTCCACTTCTTGGAAATGCATGAGAATAATGCCATAATATTATTGTTTTCACAAAATAAATCATGGCATTATTATTTTGCATGGGCCATGCACAATTCTTCACCACCTTTTTTTACTCCATTGGTTTTTCTTTAGATTTGAGGGATCCTATCTTGGGAAACCATCTACCACCATTACACCATCCTCATAATCTCATCCATCTCATTTTCCTCTTATTTTTATTTCTCCAAGCATGAACCATATGAGGCCTAATCCATCATTCCTTTCTTTTTCTTTTCTTGGAATTCCCTTTCACCTTCCTCCCATGTTAATCCAAATACTCATCATGTTCCACTTGGGTTAACCTTTTGCACAAGTTTTAACAATCTAAAAACCTAATAAAATCTAACCTAGCTACTCTCTTGATTTCTCCTCATAAACCTATTTTCTCCTAAACCCTAAGCCTCTCTCTCTCTCTCTCTCTCTCTCTCTCTCTCTAGCATGACCACCTGACCTCCCTCTCTCTCCCTGGCCCACCTCAGATAACCCTAACCCTCTCCCTAACCCTAGCAAACCCTAACTCGAGTCCCATCTAGACCTAGCCCGAGCTAACCACCCTCTCCCTTCTCTCTTTTCTCCACCGCGTTCTAGACCCACCCTGCAGCCACACGCCGCCCTGGTCCACCTGCAGCCCCTCCCCGCCGTGCCTACCAGCCCCAGGTCGAGCCCCAGCTCGAGCCAGCACGTGAGAGAGAAGAAAAAGGTGGCACCGAGGCCACCTTTATCTACCCTGCCACGGCTCCCTCTCCTCTCTCTCCCTCTCACTTTTCCCTCCTCCCCACGGCTCTCCTGGCTCGCCAGATCTGCCCCGAGCTGCCCCTCCTCTTCTCCTTCTTCCTCCCCGACAACAGCTCCTGCCGCCGGTCGCCGCCAGCACCCACCTCGCCCCGTCGTTCCAGCCGAGCAGCTCAACCTAGAGGTGGCCTGGAAGCTCGAGGAGGTTCCTCTACGACGCCCTGCCCCCGCCAACGCAAAGGAGAAGCTCCCAGGGCCACCAGATCCTCGCCGACTTGACGAAACCCTAGCCGCCGGAGCGCCAGCGATCTCGCCGCTCCGCCGCTCCTCGCCACAATCCGCGCCCGCCGTCGAGCCCGCGGTGAGCCCCTCTTTTCCCCTGACACGATCCGCCTCGCCGTACCGCCCTAGCTCCACCGTTCGTTTCGTCGAACGCCCGCCGCGCGCCAGAGCTCGCCGTCGTCTGCAGCCTCCCCGCGCCGCACAACACCCTATCTAGGCCCCAGCCCCTCACCTGTCAACTCCCCTCGCCCTACCACACTGGTTAGCCACCTCAGCGCGCACGCCCGCGTCCCGGGATCGATCCCCCGCCCCGTGCCGCGCGCCGAATTCGCGTCAGACAGAGAAGAAGAGAAACAGTACCGGGCCCGTGGAAATTTACATTAAGCCTCCCACCTTTTTGACTCCTGCAACCCACGCTCCTGGGGACCCACCTGCCAGCCGCCCTAGCCATCTTGCAGAAAGCCCCTCAGCTTTTCTCAGGCGTAACCCGTGCTCCAGCCCCAGCCCCACCTGTCAGCCTCTGCCGTCTGCACCGCTGTCACGTGGGCCAGCGCCAGTTGGCCCACCCCGCAGTCTTAGTGGCTAGCCCATCCCGCGGTGACAAAAAGATTTTCCCCGCGCGTGGCCCAGTCAGCGCAAGGCCCACCCGTCAGTGGCTGTGGCTGGATCTGACTGAGTAGGAAAAGTATTTCTGGCTGTCTGTTTTTAATTAAATCTTTTTCAAATTGATTTAAATTCAAATCCAATTCAGATTCAAATAATTTTTAAAATACAAATCCAAATAATGTATATAATATATGTTTTGGAATCAGAAAAATGTGAGGAATTCAAATGTGCCCTTCAAAATATGTTTTGAACACTTTAAATTTTCGAGATGATTAAAAATTACAATAAAATGCCCTTTTCCTTAATTAATTAATAACTTTTGTTTTATAACTCCAAATTTGTCAAATAATATGTCTAAATCGATCAGCGCGACGAGCCCGTTCTATTTAGGCAGTCCTTGTTCTGAATTGAAGCATGCATCATGTTGTTATTAAAAATCTGAACTGTTTATGACAAAAAGACTTGGTTAAATAAATAATAAAATGCTTTATTTCTTGTATCCACACCTCACCTTTGCCATGCTACTTTAATGTCATGTAAATTGTGCATCATTCATCATGGCATTCTTGGTTGCTTGTTGCATTTTAATTCATATGCTTGTGCACTTTATTTATGTTGGCCCTTGTTTGTTTGGTTCTTGTTCGGATAGACGCCCAGCAGGAGAATTATCAGGAACCACAGGAGTACTACCCAGATCCATCTCTCGCTTCAACTGAGCTGCCAGGAAAGCACTACCACATGCTTGCATACATACAATACCTATTGCCTCTATCTTATTCTTGCATCATTGAGTCGCGATTGCATTAAATTGAATCCCAAGTACTGCATAGCCTTTACTTTTAAACCCCACTGAAGCTTGTTCCTCCATCCCATGAGCCATTACTACAGGAGTTGTTTGAGCCATACGAGTCGTAGAAAAGCATGTGTAGGGTATGTGAGTGTCTGAGGAATAACGAGGTACCTAAACCACATAACCTGAGTAGTCATGGGATAACTAATGAAAGAGGCACCGGTGAGTAATATCTGCTATTTGGTTTTTCATGCTCACTTGTGTCCCGTAGGACCCCCAGTACTTGATTCCTATTCCTTGACTATTCGCACTATCCACATCCGGGAGGCCTTATGGACCCCCCTGAGCCAGAGCTTGATTCGTTCTTATTTCTTGGGGCCACAAAGTAGTTTGGGGCTTTATTACTATCCTGTACTTTGCCATGTTACTGTTTTATTAAGATTGTGCGAGGAGCACCTGTACTGTTTAAGGATTGCGGAGTGTTTTCGCGGTATCGACAAGCCCAGTCATATTTCGGGTTCCCAGTCGTTTACAGCCATTGGCGCAAACCTTGGGTCCGTCTCGGAGCCGGCCAACTTCGTTGCGGGTAGCTTAATGGGGTGGCCCCCTGAAATCTTTCTGAATCCTGTGACCGCTTTGTCGTGAATGCCTCGTTGGGATTTGTTTTGGTTTTTCCGAGGTTGATCGAGTGTGTGTTGCTATTCGTGCACCCCTGCAGGGTAAATCTTTCTGAAAGCCGTGTCCGCGGTTATGGACGACTTGGAGCATAGTTTCTCGATCATAGACAAGTATAACTAAAGTACCGCTTTTAATTTGACTAACTACTTGACTAGTAAATAGTGCAATACTCACGGAATGGTTAATAAAACTGCCAACGGATGATGGGGGTTGTTCGTCCGCTTCCTCGTTGGTAAGCGAGGAGGATGGATTTGTTAATTATACTGTTATAACTGTTGTTCTTAATTCACGGACATCCGTCTATCATTGGTTAGGCGGATGGTTAGCGAGTATCTGTAGAATTGTTAGGAATTATCTTTTGCTGCAATTGCGTCACCCCAAGTTGTGTCCCCTTTAGCGGCATAAAGACTTGTTGAGTACCCCTAGGGTCTCACACGATAAATTGTTTGATTCAGATGAACAAGTATACCCACAAGATGGATACTGGGTGGAAGATGTTGGAGATATGCCCAAGAGGCAATAATAAAAGTGATTATTATTATATCTTTGTGTTTATGATGAATGTTTACATCCCATGCTATAATTGTATTATTAGGAAACACTAATACATGTGTGTTTTGTAAACATAAGAGAGTCCCTAGTAAGCCTCTTGTTGAACTAGCTTGTTGATTAATTGATGATCGTGGTTTCCTGATCATGGACATTAGGATGTGATTAATAACAAGGTTATATCATTAGGAGAATGATGTGATGGACACACACCCATAGTAAGCGTAGCATAAGATCAAGTCATTAAGTTCGTATTGCTATAAGCTTTCAAATACATAGTAACCTAATCCTTCGACCATGAGGTTATGTTAATCACCATCACCGGATGGATACTTTGATGACATCAAACGCCGCTTCGTAACTGGGTGGTCATAAAAGTGTCATTGGGTATTTTGAAAGTATGTGTTGAAGCGCATGAACCAAGATTGGGATTTGTCCATCCATATGACGGATAGATATGCTCTGGGCCCTCTCGGTGGAATGTCATCTAGTTAGCTTGCAAGCATGTGACTAGGTCACAAGGGATGACATATCACGGAACGAGTAAAGAGTACTTATCAGTAACGAGGTAGAACTAGGTATGGAGATGCCGACGATCAAACCTCGGATAAGTATAGTATCGTGAGACAAAGGGAATTGGTTTCATATGTAAGTGGTTCAATCGATCGTGAAGTCATCGTTGAGTATGTGGGAGCCATTATGGATCTCCAGGTCCCGCTGATGGTTATTGATAGGAGATGTGTCTCTATCATGTCTACATATTCACGAACCGTAGGGTGACACACTTAAGGTTCGAAGTTGTTTTAAGTAGATATGGAATATGCGTTAGAGACCAAATGTTGTTCGGAGTCTCGGATTGGATTCGGGACATCACGAGGAGATCCGGAATGGTCCGGAGAATAAGATTCATATATAGGGGATCATTTTCTAAGTTAGGAAATGTTCCGGAGTGTTTGTATGAGGATTCTAGAAGGTTTCAGAATGTTCCGGAAGGTTCTAGAAGATATCTTGGAGTTTGCTTGAAAATCAAGATAGGGATCAAGGAGTCCTGGTGGGTCAAGATACGAAGTCGTGGGGGAGGAGGACTCCTCCCCCCACCTCCAATCTGCCGGCCTACAAGGGAGGGGAGTCCTACAAGGACTCCCCCTCCCTAGGCGCCTCCCTTCTTTAAATAGAGGGGCAGGGGCGCCCCCTCCTCCCCTGCTCCCATAACACCCAATCTCTGCCGCCTCTCTCCTCCATCATCTTCTGCACAGGCATAGGCGAAGCCCTGCAGAATTCTCTACTCCACCACCACCACCACGCCGTCGTGCTGCTGGGATTCTGTGGAGAAGATCTACTACCTCCGCTGCTCGCTGGAACGGGGAGAGGAAGGTCTGCTTCGACTCCGCACGTGTGACCGACTGCGGAAGCGCTGCCGAAATGCGGCGCCAGAAGGATCGTCCACTTGACCGACTGTGGAAGCGTTGCTGGAACGCGACGCCGGAAGGATCGTCCACACGATCTTGAGATCGGCAAGTGATCGACTACATCAACCACGAGATCTAATCTCGTTAACGCTTTCGGATGTACGAGGGTTAGTTCCTATCTATCTCGTTGCTCATGTCTAATAGATTAGATCTTGGCTTTTATCTAGATTAGATCTGGGTTTTGTTCGTTCTTGCGGTAGAAATTTTTTATTTTCCATGCTACGAACCCATCAGTGGTATCAGAGCCGTATGTATGCGTAGATCTGTTGCACGAGTAGAACACAATGTTTTTGTGGGCGTTGATGCTTTTGTTGTCGGTGTCTTAGCGTGTACTTTGCATCTTGCGGCATGGTGGGATGAAGCGGGTTTGTGATGTGATATGGCCAACATTACATGTCATCGCACACGAGACTTGCTCCACGCTTGACGTGCAACTTGCTTTGCACAAGTGGCTTTGCGGGTGTCTGTCTCTCCCACCATAGTTAAGATTCAATTTACAATGAGCATCTTGACAACACTTGTATCAACGTTGTGTTCCTTGTTCGTAGGTAAGATCGGTCTTATGCGAAAGCCCCAAACTACGTAAAACATGCAATGAAAATTAGAGGCGTCTAACTTGTTTTTGCAGGGGTTTTGTGATGTGATATGGCCAACATGTGATTGTGATTGTATTTGATGTATGCAATGATCCTTGTTGTAATATGGCAACCGGCAGGAGCCTAATGGTTATCTTTAATTCTGTTAAGACCTGCGTGTCTATTCATCTTGTAATAGCTTTATTCCAAGTAGTTGTAATAGTTGCTGGTGATGATGGACAACCATGAAGCGGCGCCACTGACCTTGACGCAATGCTGGTGATGATGGAGATCATGTTCGTGCTTTGGAGATGGAGATCAAAGGCGCAAGAAGAAAGGGCCATCTCATATCACACTAATTATGAATTGCCTGTGATGTTAATCCTTTATGCATCTTCTATTGCTTAGATCGCGACGGTAGCATTATAAGATGATCCCTCTCACTAAATATCAAGTAATAAAGTGTTCACCCTTAGTTGGCACCGTTGCTAAGACTCGTCGTTTCGAAGCATCTCGTGATGATCGGATGTGATAGATTCTACGTGTGCATACAACGGGTGCAAGCCAGATTTGCACATGCGGAAACTAAGGTTATCTTGACGAGCCTAGCATGTACAGACATGGTCTCGGAACACGGAATACCGAAAGGTAGAGCATGAGTCATATAAATGATATGATGAACATGAAGATTGTTCGCCGATGAAACTACATCTTCTCTCGTGAAGATCGGTCTTGGTGTAGTGGACTTGGTTCGTGTGATCACTAAGACAATGTGAGGGATGTTGTTTTGAGTGGGAGTTCACCTAGTTAGTTTAAGAATTAAATTTGAACTCAATTTGTCATAAACTTAGTCTAAACTACTTGCAAATTGTTGTAGATTATGGCGACCCCCTCCATCAATTTCAATGCGTTCCTAGAGAAAGAAAAGCTTAAGAACAATGGAAGCAATTTCACGGACTGGTTCCGTGGACTGAAGATCGTCCTTAGGGCTGGTTAGTTGACCTATGTGCTCGATGCACCGCTAGGTGACCCACCTGCAGATAATGCCACCGATGACGAAAAGAATGTTTTCGCCACTCGGAAAAATCATTACTCCATAGTTCAGTGTGCCATCCTGTACGGTTTAGAAGCAGAGCTCCAACAGCGTTTTGAGAACCACGACCCGTTCGAGATCATTAAGGAGCTCAGGCTAATTTTTGAGACTCGCGCGGCCATGGAGAGCTATGAGGCCTCCGAAAAGTTCTTTAACTGTAAGATGGAAGAAGGAAGCTCCGTTAGCGAGCACGTGCTCACCATGTCTGGGTACGCAAAGAAACTCCAAGAGTTGGGAATATCGATTCCTAATGAATTGGGGATTCACCGTCTCCTTCAATCACTGCCACCAAGTTACAAGAACTTTGTGATGAACTACAACATGCACTACATGAACAAGACGTTGCCTGAACTGTCATCCATGCTAAAAACTGCTGAACAAGGGCAACTTCAAGAAGGACGGCAAGAAAGCTGCCGCACCTGCTAAGATGCCCAAGGCTGGTCCTAATCCTGAAACTGAGTGCTTCTACTGCAAGGGTGCTGGTCACTGGAAGCGTAACTGCCCCAAGTACCTGGCGGATCTGAAGAACGGCAACATCAAGAAGAAAGGTATATTTGATATATGTGTTATAGATGTGTATCTTACTAATAATCGTAGTAGTGCCTGGGTATTTGATACTAGTTCGGTTGCTCATATTTGTAACTCGAAACAGGAGCTGCGGAATAAACGAAGACTGGCAAGAGACGAGGTGACGATGCGCGTTGGAAATGGCTCCAAGGTTGATGTGATCGCCGTCGGCACGCTCCCTCTACATCTACCTTCGGGATTAGTTTTAAATTTAAATAATTGTTATTTGGTGCCTGCGTTAAGCATGAACATTATATCTGGATCATGTTTATTGCGAGACGGTTACTCTTTTAAGTCCGAGAATAAAGGTTGTTCGATTTATGTGAGTAATATCTTTTATGGTAATGCACCTGAGATGAATGGTTTATTCTTACTGAATCTCGATAGTAGTGATACACATGTTCACAACATAGATGCTAAACGAATAAAATTGAATGATAATTCTACATACATGTGGCACTGTCGTCTTGGTCACATTGGAGTGAAGCGTATGAAGAAACTCCATTCAGATGGACTTCTTGAATCACTTGATTTTGAATCACTTGAAAGATGCGAAGCATGTCTAATGGGAAAGATGACTAAGACTCCATTCTCTGGAATAATGGAGCGAGCTACAGACTTATTGGAAATAATACATACTGATGTGTGCGGTCCAATGAGTGTAGCATCGCGTGGTGGATATCGTTATGTTCTCACTTTCACGGATGACTTGAGTAGATATGGATATGTCTACTTTATGAAACATAAGTCCGAAACTTTCGAGAAGTTTAAGGAATTTCAAAGTGAAGTGGAAAATCATCGTAACAAGAAGATTAAGTTTCTGCGTTCTGACCGCGGAGGTGAATATCTGAGTTATGAGTTTGACATGCATTTAAAGAAATGTGGAATACTTTCGCAGTTGACACCGCCGGAAACACCACAGCGTAATGGTGTGTCTGAACGTCGTAATCGAACTCTCTTAGATATGGTTCGGTCTATGATGTCTCTTACAGATTTACCGTTATCATTTTGGGGCTATGCATTAGAGACAGCCGCATTCACTTTAAATAGGGCACCATCTAAATCCGTTGAAACGACACCGTACGAATTGTGGTTTGGGAAGAAACCTAAGTTCTCGTTCCTTAAAGTTTGGGGTTGCGAAGCATATGTAAAAAAGTTACAACCTGATAAGCTAGAACCCAAAGCGGAGAAATGCGTCTTCATAGGATACCCTAAAGAAACAATTGGGTATACCTTCTATCATAGATCCGAAGGCAAAGTTTTCGTTGCAAAGAATGGATCCTTTCTTGAGAAGGAGTTTCTCTCGAAAGAAGTGACTGGAAGGAAAGTAGAACTCGATGAGGTTATCGAACCTTCTCTCGGATTTGAGATTAGCGCAGCACCGGAAGATGTTTTGGTGCCGCCTGCACCAATTGGAGAGGAAGCTAATGATAATGATCATGAAACTTCAAATGAAGTTACTACTGAACCTCGCAGGTCAACGAGGGTTCGTACCACTCCTGATTGGTATGACTCTGTGCCTTGAACGTCATGTTGGTGGACAACGCTGGACGTATGAAGAAGCTATGGTGAGCCCAGATTCCGACAAATGGCTAGAAGCCATGAAATCCGAAATGGGGTCCATGTATGAAAACCAAGTGTGGACTTTGGTGGACTTACCGGATGGCCGTAAGGCTGTCGAGAACAAATGGATTTTCAAGAGAAAAACAGATGCTGATGGTAATGTTACCATCTATAAAGCTCGACTTGTCGCAAAAGGGTTCCGACAAATTCAAGGAGTTGACTATGATGAGACTTTCTCACCAGTAGCGAAGCTAAAGTCTGTGAGGATTTTGTTAGCAATTGCTGCATATTTCGATTATGAGATTTGGCAGATGGATGTCAAAACGGCGTTCCTTAATGGTGACATTGAGGAAGAGTTGTATATGGTACAACCCAAGGGTTTTGTCGATCCTAAAGATGCTGACAAGGTATGCAAGCTTCAACGCTCCATTTATGGACTGAAGCAAGCACCCCGGAGTTGGAATCAACGTTTTGATAAAGTAATCAAAAACTTTGGGTTTATACAAACTTATGGAGAAACTTGTATTTACAAGAAAGTGAGTGGGAGCTCTGTAGCATTCCTAGTACTATATGTAGATGACATATTGTTGATTGGGAATGATATAGAACTTCTTAATAGCGTCAAAACCTATTTGAATAATAGTTTTTCAATGAAGGATCTTGGCGAAGCGGCATACATTCTAGGCATCAAGATTTATAGAGATAGATCAAGACGCCTAATAGCGCTTTCACAAAGTACATACTTGGACAAAGTTCTAAAGAAGTTTAGAATGGAAGATAGCAAGAAAGGGTTCGTGCCCATGTTGTCAGGTAAGACCTTGAGTAAAACTCAAAGTCCAGCTGCGGCAGAAGATAGAGAGAAAATGAATAATATTCCCTATGCCTCAGCCATAGGTTCTATCATGTATGCCATGCTGTGTACAAGACCGGATATAGCACATGCTGTTAGTTTGACTAGCAGATATCAAAGTGATCCTGGAATGGAGCACTGGACAGCGGTCAAAAATATCCTAAAGTACCTGAATAGGACTAAGGATATGGTTCTTTCTTATGGAGGTGATGAACAGCTTGTTGTAAATGGTTACACCGATGCTAGTTGGAACACCGATCCGGATGACTCAAAGTCACAGTCGGGATACGTATTTATTTTGAATGGTGCTGAAGTGAGCTGGAGGAGTGCGAAGCAAAGCGTTGTGGCAAAATCTTCAACTGAATCGGAATACATAGCTGCTTCGGAGGCTGCACAAGAAGCCGTTTGGATGAAGGAATTCATTACTGAACTTGGCGTGGTTCCCAGTGCGTTGGACCCGATGGCCATCTACTGTGACAACACAGGTGCCATAGCTAATGCACAGGAGCCAAGGTCACATAGCAAGCTGAAGCACATCAAGCTACGTTTCCACGCTATTCGCGAGTATGTCCGAGATGGTGACATAAAGATTTGCAAAGTACACACTGATCTAAATGTGGTAGATCCGTTGACTAAACCTCTCCCTAGAGCAAAGCATGACCAACACCAGAACGCCATGGGTGTTCGGTATATTACCATGTAATCTAGATTATTGACTCTAGTGCAAGTGGGAGACTATTGGAGATATGCCCAAGAGGCAATAATAAAAGTGATTATTATATCTTTGTGTTTATGATGAATGTTTACATCCCATGCTATAATTGTATTATTAGGAAACACTAATACATGTGTGTTTTGTAAACATAAGAGAGTCCCTAGTAAGCCTCTAGTTGAACTAGCTTGTTGATTAATTGATGATCGTGGTTTCCTGATCATGGACATTAGGATGTGATTAATAACAAGGTTATATCATTAGGAGAATGATGTGATGGACACACACCCATAGTAAGCGTAGCATAAGATCAAGTCATTAAGTTCGTATTGCTATAAGCTTTCAAATACATAGTAACCTAATCCTTCGACCATGAGGTTATGTTAATCACCATCTCCGGATGGATACTTTGATGACATCAAACGCCGCTTCGTAACTGGGTGGTCATAAAAGTGTCATTGGGTATTTTGAAAGTATGTGTTGAAGCGCATGAACCAAGATTGGGATTTGTCCATCCATATGACGGATAGATATGCTCTGGGCCCTCTCGGTGGAATGTCATCTAGTTAGCTTGCAAGCATGTGACTAGGTCACAAGGGATGACATATCACGGAACGAGTAAAGAGTACTTATCAGTAACGAGGTAGAACTAGGTATGGAGATGCCGACGATCAAACCTCGGATAAGTATAGTATCGTGAGACAAAGGGAATTGGTTTCGTATGTAAGTGGTTCAATCGATCGCGAAGTCATCGTTGAGTATGTGGGAGCCATTATGGATCTCCAGGTCCCGCTGATGGCTATTGATAGGAGATGTGTCTCTATCATGTCTACATATTCACGAACCGTAGGGTGACACACTTAAGGTTCGAAGTTGTTTTAAGTAGATATGGAATATGCGTTGGAGACCGAATGTTGTTCGGAGTCTCGGATTGGATTCGGGACATCACGAGGAGATCCAGAATGGTACGGAGAATAAGATTCATATATAGGGGATCATTTTCTAAGTTAGGAAATGTTCCGGAGTGTTTGTATGAGGATTCTAGAAGGTTTCGGAATGTTCCGGAAGGTTCTAGAAGATATCTTGGAGTTTGCTTGAAAATCAAGATAGGGATCAAGGAGTCCTGGTGGGTCAAGATACGGAGTCGTGGGGGAGGAGGTCTCCTCCCCCCACCTCCAATCCGCCGGCCTACAAGGGAGGGGAGTCCTACAAGGACTCCCCCTCCCTAGGCGCCTCCCTTCTTTAAATAGAGGGGCAGGGGCGCCCCCTCCTCCCCTGCTCCCATAACACCCAATCTCTGCCGCCTCTCTCCTCCACCATCTTCTGCACAGGCATAGGCGAAGCCCTGCAGAATTCACTACTCCACCACCACCACCACGCCGTCGTGCTGCTGGGATTTCGTGGAGAAGATCTACTACCTCCGCTGCTCGCTGGAACGGGGAGAGGAAGGTCTGCTTCGACTCCGCACGTGTCACCGACTGCGGAAGCGCTGCCGAAACGCGGCGCCGGAAGGATCGTCCACTTGACCGACTGCGGAAGCGCTGTTGGAACGCGACGCTGGAAGGATCATCCACACGATCTTGAGATTGGCAAGTGATCGACTACATCAACCACGAGATCTAATCTCGTTAACGCTTTCGGATCTACGAGGGTTAGTTTCTATCTATCTCGTTGCTCATGTCTAATAGATTAGATCTTGGCTTTTATCTAGATTAGATCTGGGTTTTGTTCGTTCTTGCGGTAGAAATTTTTTGTTTTCCACGCTACGAACCCATCAGAAGAATCAGATGATGTTGGCAACGATCATTCGGTGTAGAGATTCCGGGAACGGGGATCCGTGAGATCTGTGGGCGGGATGTGTTTATTTATGGGGCATCTTATGCCAATTTGCTTCTTATCCGTACTCGGATCTTGTTTTCCGCTTCCGCCTGATACTCTGATGTGTGATGTATGAGGAGCTATCCTAAATTATTATATCTATCTAGGACATTTGGATCTTGCCGTATGGCGTTGCAATATTTATATTTCTTTTAGATGGAATGGCTCTGAGGACTGTTGTATGTGGCTTGCATACATACTCATTTGTGTATGTAGTTGATCCCTTCGCCTACCGATTACGCCGCTCGTTCTTGTCCCGTTGTCTGAAAGTGGTTAGGACGGCCGGAAGGTCTACCGTGCGTGGCCCTAGGCCCCACCGTACTATTTTAACCACTTTCGTTCAACCAGGCATTAACTAAGAGCGTAATTCAACGAGGTAGTTACACTTAGTCTTCTGGAAAAATAGGATTTTCTGATCTTCGCGAATTTTGCCTCCAAACAACACCTTTTCCATTAGAATCCTGACTGCAGCGGTCCATGCTCCAAAAGTCATCAACCATGCAAAAACAGATGAAATGACATAAGTATCACCTCTCAATACGAAATATATCAATGAATAATATTGAATTAAGACATAGAATAGTGATGCAAAATGGACGTATCAACTCCTCCCAAGCTTAGACTTCGCTTGTCCCCAAGCGAAACTGGGCTCAATAAACATGCCCTCAGGTTTATGGAGTGAAGAGTCGATAAAATAATACAGACAAGAAGCATCACATTCATCAAATACATATATCATAATAGAAGACAACTCACTATTATATAACTCAACTTGTAATAATTAAAGGAAACACAATAAAGATACATAAAGTAAATCATAATTAGTAATGGCAAACTTAGCTCTTGGTCGAAGAATAGTTGATAATTTGCTGGAGTTCACAAATAGCTGGTTTTCAATGATAGCTTTCAAAGTAGTAAACATCAAGATAAGATCAATGTGCAAAACAAGGAACATAAGACACGATTGAATAAATCATCATATGAATGAATGAAACACAACAACTCAAAATACTTGCTAAGAAAGAAGGGAGTAGGTTTACTGACTCAATCTACAAAGTAAAAGAAAGGCCCTTCAAAGAGGGAAGCAGGGATTGCAAGTCTCATAAAGAGCTCCCAAAAATTATGATACTTACTATCTTTCAGCTCTCATTTCTCCTATCATAGGCATCTTTAGGTGATTACGGTTAAAGTGATCAAATATGAGGATATGCATTGACAAGTTGTAAGTTGAGAATCTCATGTCCCTTGAATACGAGGGCCACTCCTCATGCTACTCAAGTTTAGTCACCGGTAAGTTCTTATCATCGTAAGCATATGTGTATCATAGAGAACTGCCAACGGGGTACCCCTTGCCCGATGATACGGAAGAATCCCATATCAAAATGACAAGGCAAGCAGACAACAAGAATCTTAGCAATCTTCTTATTTACCATGGGAATATGGTGCTTTTTTCTCTCTTTCCTCTTTTCATAATATCTCTCCCTTTTTTGTTCTCTTTTTCTCAATCTCTATCTCTCTTTTTATAAGAAGAATGATTCATAGATACTCGTTATGGTTACGCTGCAGGTTTCCACCATGTCAACATGGGTTAGACCAGCGGTCCAGGCGTTTCTCTAACACATATGCATAACTCCATGGACTTACAAGCTCCCCTTTCATTTCACACCGACAACATTCATAGACAAAAGAACATGATATCAACTTGGTACAAAGTACTAGTGCAATGTTGAAAGCGTTCCCCATGACAACATGGTTCTGCTAATTCACTTACAAAGCGCAAGCATATACGCAACATAGGTGAGCACAATGGTTCAATTTTATTAAATGCAAGAAAGTAAAGTGTGCCATCAAGTTCGTGAGAGCTTTAATCACTAATTTTCACATAACAAGTTTAATTTGGGAGGTAGACAAAACAAGAATTTACTTGGAATAGCAATAATGCTACTAGGTAGGTATGGTGGACACAAATGGCATGGGTTTTCGTTTAAAGGAGTGGATGCACGAGAAGATTTCCCTCTCAGTACAGGTTTTTGGCTAGCAAGGCTGGGTAGCAAGTATAAGAGTTGAAGGAAACAAACAAACATACAAGTGATAAAAACAAACATGCAATCTTCCTTGGAAGCACAAAAGATCTTAACTAGGGAATACTAGACTTATGAGCAAATCAAGAAAGAAAGGTGATGAGATTATTTTTCTTTAGAGTACTTTTATATTTTTCATTCAACTCTCAAAAATACTGTTGCTACTGACCGAGCCAGGTTTGCCAAAACCAACTAAATTAACTCAATGATCCCAAAGTGCTACCAATACTAACAACAAGATCAATCATATAACCACGAATTGAAAACTAATATAAGCTATGCAAAAGAGTAAATGATAGAACTTCTCATTAATATTCCATAATGGAAACTCACACCAAGGGATACATATCTAACGAGAGAGGGGACACTTCCATAATGCAAACCATACTACATAATAACTCCTCTATTCATGATATGACTCTACTAATAAGGTAAAAAGATAGAAGATGGTGATGTGATACCGTGGCACTCCCCCAAGCTTGGAATAAACCAAGGGGATGCCAAACCAGATGACAAATTACTCCTTTGGTGGTGGTGGTATCCTCTCGATGAGTTCTTTGATCAGTTTCCCCAAGTCCTCAATCTCGAAGGTGAGAGTACGAATCAACTCCGAGTTATGCTCAATACGGCTCATAATCATGTCGGGTTGAGAATCCCAGCTCTTGCGATTCTTTCCCCACTCTACCTCCTTGAAGTCTTCTTTTCCTGCATGGCTAGAACGAGGCAAATCTCAATTGGAGGGTAATTTATCCTTGGGCATATTCTGGTATTGATGCTCATGGATAAGGGTATGGAAAGGATTCTTAGCGCGCGGAGAAAGTGGCCATGGATCTGAACGGTGATGATGAGGCTTCCCTCCAATTGGCATAGTCCTGGCAGAGTTTGCCACCACTCCAATGCTTGCAATGGTAGTGCCGGTGTGCTTTGCCTCCTCTTCACCTTCACTCTTGATCTCCTCCTCTTGACCGGGGTCTTGGAGGTCCTCCTCCATAGGTTCCTTTCCTTTATCCTTGGCGGACACCATTGCAGTTCTAAGCTTTCAAAGATAGTTCCTGGCAGAAACAGATCGAAACAAAAACACGACGAAAACACGATATACGAACTTCAGGGGATCCGGGGGATTATATATTACGAAGTTTCAAAACAAAAGGAAGGTACTGGGAGAAAACGAGTCGAAGACGAAGTCCAGGGTGGACTCACCACCTCGTGGAGCGGCCAAGGGTGGGCCCGCGCCACAGGGTGGTGTGAGCCACTTTGGATCCGTTTACGTCCCTTTTTCGCTTCGTAGCTTTCCTTATTGACTAAAAACTGCAAAAATATAGTTGGATAGTATTTTCGCGGAACTTTTCTTACCAGAACTGTTACCTATTTGAAAACGGACTCTGCAGGTCTCTGAATTTGGTCCTTGATGAATCTCTCCGGAGTTATAACTTGAAAGGCATCAATATCTTCATCTTCATACACTTATTACTTGAGTCATAAAACCCTTATCTTCCTTATTACACCATTATCTCCACTTCCTAGAAATTTCTTTCACACAAAACTTCACACAGTTCTCATTAGCAACATTAGTATAAGTGAAGTGATAAACCCTTTTGTGTCCAACTCCAACTTAAAACCATCAAAACATAAGCTACTGTAGCAACTCCTTCCGAAAACCCAAAAAGAATTCAAAAGGAAATCGAATAAAGAAGCAAATGCGAGAGTGGCAAAATCTATCAAAACAGACCAACAGGAAAAGATCATTTTTTTTCGAAAATCTTCTGTTGCTCAAATCAAAATGTGCAAAACTAATGAAAGTTAAATAACAACCTGTGGCAGAAGCACATAAAATTACTGCTCAATCCGACATACAGAGATCTCTCACGAATTTTTACGGTGAAGCACAAAAATCTGTTTCGGGACAGCAACTTCCCCAAATCTTACTTCTCTCTCATTAGAGGTTGATCTTGACACAAAAACCAAACAAAACGGATAAGGAGCGGTTATTACCGAAGTAATAACTTCCAAGACTCAAAGAAACAAAAACAAACTAAAAGCAAAAACAAATTGGGTTGTCTCCCATAAAGCTCTTTGTTTATAGCCATTAAGATGGGCATGATAATTTGAAGAAGCTCTCATAGGGATATGAATTGAAGTGAAAGAGAGCATTAAGAAGCAAAAACACACACACATTTAAGTCTAACCCACTTCCTATGCAAGGGGATTTTGTAAACAAACAAGTTATTGAAACCAAAGGCAACTTGCATAAGAAGGCAAAAGAAGTGCAACATAAAGACTTTCAGCATAAAACGGGGAAACTTGATATTATTGAGATGCATAAGAACACTTTTCCCTCTCTCATAATAACTTTCAGTATCATGCATAAACTTAACAATATAGCTATCACAAGGACCATCATAGCAATGATCACTTATTCTAACAGAAAACACAGGAATACTAGCTCTCATAACACTACTATGTGAAACAATATTAGAGGTATCCTTACAAAGGATAGTGTGTCCTTCTTCCTCATACTTAGTGACAAAAATACACACATTTAAGTCTAACCCACTTACTATGCAAGGGAATTTTGTAAACAAACAAGTTGTTGAAACCAGAGGCTACTTGCATAAGAAGGCAAAACAAGAGCAACATAAAAACTTTCAGCATAAAACGAGGAAACTTGATATTATTGAGATGCATAAGAACACTTTTCCCTCTCTCATAGTAACTTTCAGTATCATGCATAAACTTAACAATATAACTATCACAAGGACCATTGTAGCAATGATCACTTATTCTAACAGAAAACACAGGAATACTAGCTCTCATAACACTATTTTGTGAAACAATATTAGAGGTATCCTTACAAAGGATAGTGTGTCCCTCTTCTTCATATTTAGTGCTAAAGTATTTCACATTTGCTATTATAGGTTCATCAACCATTTGTTTATTCAACAGCTTTATTTGTACTTTCATTAACCATACTAGCTATCATAGAATGTTCCTTTATCTTACATGGGAAAGGGATCTTTTCGATATAGGGTTCAGGTAAGATGGGATCAATAATGCAATACTCAGCACTCCCAATAGGAACACAGTCAACAATATCTTTGTAAGGTGCATGGTATTTATTCCATCCCCTTTTTGGAATTTCGATATAGGAAGCAAAAGCTCTAAAGCACTTCGCAATAACTTGCAAATCAAGACCATAAGCATTACTAATATTTTGGAAGTCATCAGTTCCCATAAAAGATTCAATGCATTCATAATCATAATTTATACCTGACTTTCTACCTTTGTCATTCTCCCAATCTTCAGCATTGTCTTGAATACGGTCCAGAAGATCCCATTTAGCTTCTTCTTCCATATGAGTGAATGATCCAGCACAAGAAGCGTCCAATAAGTCCTTGTCATGTAGAGGGAGTCTTGCATAAAAGTTATTGATAATAATATCGTTGGGAAGCTCATGAATGGGATATTTGAGTATTAGTAACTTCAATCTCCCCCAAGCTTGAGCTGTACTCTCTCCATCAAGAGGCCAAAAGTTGTATATTTGATTCCGATCTTTATGAATCTCACTAGGAGGATAAAACTTTGAATAAAAGAGAGGCACTATTTCCTCCCATTCCAGAGCTTGACCATTCTTCAACAGCTTATACAATTCCTCAGCTCTTCCTTTCAGTGATAATGCGAATAACTTCTTAATTTGATCTGTAGTAATACCTGCACACATGAACAACCCGCATAATTCGTGTATAAAGAGTAAATGATCACCGGGATGGACAGTTCCATCCCCAACATAGTAGTTATCCATAACACGATCAATAATTCTTGTAGGTATTTTGAAAACATCATTCTCAGCAGGTGGTGGCATATCTACTACCTTAGCAGTGGTAGTAGCATTACCAAATAAGAAGCTCAGCGAATTATCCATAATGAAAATAAAGCAACTAACAGAAGTAAACAATACTCACAGTATAAGTTTCCTTTACCAGTTCCACTCTCCAATAGCACTTCACTCCCTGGCAACGGCGCCAGAAAATAGTCTTGACGACCCACAAGTATAAGGGGTGTATCGCAGTATTTTTGATAAGTAAGAGTGTCGAACCCAACGAGGAGCAGAAGGTGCTGGCTAGTGGTATGGATCAGGAATTCTCTGCAAATACTTAGCAAACGGATTTTTAGGGGTTTTTGATAAAGCAAGTAAACAAAGTATGAGTAAATAAAAGACAGTAGGAATAAATGCAGCAAGTGGCCTAATCCTTTATGCAGCAAAGGACAAGCCGGTTGTATTACTTAAGATGACCAAACGTTCTCAAGGACACATGGGAAGGTTGTCAAGTGTTTTCGCTTCATATAGTTGATTAATCTTCTTTAGCTTGCTAAGTGTTGTGTGGATGAACCTGTGCTAATGTACCGCCCCATCCAGGACTAATACATACTTGTGATTATACCCCTTGCAAACATCCGTAAGTACAAGAAAGTAATTAAGGTAGAAACCTAACCACAACTTTAAACTCTTAAGACCCTTACGTCCCTTGTGCAATGGTTTCCTAACGGGGGTTCAGGTTTCTGTCACTCCGGCAACCCCTACGATTAGTAGCCAAATACACAATGCATTCCCCTAGGCCCATACAGGTGAAGTGTCATGTAGTCGACGTTCACATGACACCACTAGAAGAAGTACACCACAACTTAAATATCAAACTATTGAATCTTTCTCAACACAACTCCACTACTAACAACATGACTCCTCCCATGTCCTCAAGAACAAAACGAACTACTCACAAGACATCATATGGATCATGATCAGAGATGGAATAATGATGTATAAAAATCTGAACATAAACAATAATTCAACGGTTCACTCAATAGCATCAACTACGAAGAGTAATCAACACCGGGAAAGTTTCCCCTATGAACTATGCAAGATTCAACCCAATTGTTACAGCAATATGGAGATGGTGATGAGGGTGCTGATGATGATGATGGTGGTGATGATGTTGATGATGATCCCGATGAAGTCCAACTTGATGATGGTGTTGATGGCGACGATCTCCCCTCTCCGGGAAGGAATTTCCTCGCCAGAAATCTGTCTGCCGGAGAGATCATTCTCTCCCGGTGTTTTCTGCCTCGCAAAGGCGGTGGAATCTTTCTGTGGTCGCTCCCTGAGTCTTAGGGTTTCGAGAGGATGATATACGCCAGAGGGGAGAGGCTGGAGTGGGCCAGGGTGGCCACACCACCTGCTAGCGCGGCCTAGGGCTGCCCGCACCAGGGGGTGGTGTGGGCCCCCTGTGGCCCATCTCCACTCCGTGTTCTGGCATCCTTAGTCTTCTGGAAAAATAGGATTTTCCGTATATTTTCCCGAATTTTCTGATCTTCGCGAATTTTGCCTCCAAACAGCACCTTTTCCATCAGAATTCTGACTGCAGCGGTCTATGCTCCAAAATTCATCAACCATAAACAGATGAAATAACATAAGCATCACCTCTCAATACGAAATATATAAATGAATAATAATGAATTAAGACATAGAATAGTGATGCAAAATGGACGTATCAGGTAGGTATGATGGACTCAAAAAGCAAAACTGGGCTTAACAGAATTTGTGCCAAACAATGTATGCTTAGGGACAAACAAACTTGAACGGCACGACCGAGTTTAGTTTCGAAGCTAATGGTATCTCTCTAATGGATGCCCAATTCTTTCACATAAATCTATGTTAAGTAGATTTGGATGCTTAATTTTCTCCATATTAGTTATTTAATAAATTGGTAGGAGCACTTGTATACACCCCATGAAACTAAATGCATTCAAGAAAAACATACCAAATGATCAGATCAGATGTTTGTTAGTGATAACTATAAGAGATGATATTTTCAACAACATATGAGGATGCACACGTTTTCAATGAAACCAAGTGTGTTAAAGATGAGCATACCAAATAATAAAGTCATATATTCATCGGTAATAACTATAAGAGATAATATATGTATACCAAGTGATAATGCCCATGTTGTCAACTTATTACTGAGCCCAACTTGTAAGACAAATTTGCTGATTTTCTAACCGTTCAATTTATACTCTAGACGTTTCTATTGTTACACTTACATAATAGTACACTAGAACCAATAGTAAGATATTTGTTTGACTATATGATTTCAAAATATCCATCATAACATTTGAGGGTATTACAAATATATGCAAGAATACAAATACGTACACACAAATACATATGAATCTAATATAAAATTTATATAACTATGAAACATTAGCTTGGGGGTGGGGGATTTTATTTGAACATAAAATTTAAATCTAGTGTGGTATACATAAAAAATGTATATCAAACAACATTATCACTTGAATTCCAAAACATTGTTATGTGTTAACTATTCCATCCATCTAATAGAAAGTCATAATCATTAGGACTATGGTTCGATGAAAAAAATAAAAAAGGTATAAAAGTTCAGTATAATTTTTATTTAGTATAAATTTGCGCTCGGCTCGACCAAATGTGAGAAAGAAACCATGTTCCACTCCATCCAACCACACGCCATGGTAGGCAATAGTGAAACTAGTATGAGGGATCAACTAGACAATGATATAGCTATAATTGCGCACAACATTAACAAATACTAGACAACTCGGCGGCGGCGACACACCACGCCCGTGTCGTTAACTCATTTGGATCACCTGTGTACCGTTGGAAAATATGGATAAAATATATAAACGTAAAGTTTGGAATAATTTTTCTAAAACAATTACCATCGGGAAATTACGATTGAGACCGAAGAGACACACCCAACAATTACCATCAGAGCGCGTCGATGAAGGATCACTCTCGAATTACCACTGTCAAGTTGAAAACCCGCGGCTAGAAATTACCGACGAGGGAGTTTGCACGTCAAATATACCATGGGAAACATATTTAGGAAAATATGGCGGGAAATTAAAAAGAATGAGCTAAACAAATACTACTATAATTGCTAGAAAATTACAGCCGGAAAGGTGTATCTGGAAATTAGCATCGGGTAGTAGAAAAATGAGCCGGAGCTCTCGAAGTAGGCTACTATTGTCAGAAAATCACCATCAGAAAGGTGTGTCTGAATTACTGTCGGGTAGTTAAAAATGAGCTGGAAAATATTACCATAGACATAGGCTAACCGCTATCGGAAATTAACGGCAGGAAAGTGCGTCGAAGAATTACCGTAGGATAACTTTTATCAAAAAGATACAGTCAGAAAGTTGGGGCGGAACCACCATCGAAAAATTGCGGTTGAGAAGGCGCGTCGACGTCGGAAAATGGAGAAAAAAAATGAAAATGAGCTAAAAAAGACCCTAGAGTATGACGCATAAGCTCCAAACCGCGGGGAAGCCCTGCGCAGCCCTGTACCGGTCTAGATTTTATGTGAAACTAGTGTACAGAAAACTTGTAGTTCAAGGCATAGTCCACTATTCAAGTTGCTAGCTAGTGTAGCATGAAGTTTAACGTGGAAGTTCAACTTAACAGTCTCCACTACACACCGGTATATAAAACAATATTCTGAAATGGAAATAAGATGATGTGCCAATGAGACTTTGTGGGGGATTGTTGGAATTTGGTGAGGTTTGGACTATTGGCCATAAGACAAATTCTGAAATTCTCTTTGACCCATTTATGCATGACAACTATGGATGTGCTAGTGGTGTCAAAGTTTAGTCTCACATTGCTAGTTGAGTGAGAGTTACACCTTCTTATATACTAGACTGTTCTACCACTCACTAAGGTGTGAGAAGAAGGGCAGCTCTCGCGCACTCCTCCTCTGACGCCGCCTGTCTCGCCTCGTCACGACGCGCGCGCGCCGCGGCTTACGGGTTGCCAAGCTTTATTTTTGCTAGTCAGAAAAATTAATCGTGTATTAATCATAAGTCATTAACGGACACGTTAATTAGTCAGCCGTTTCCAGTCTTTATGGGAAGTGGGCTGAGTCCCACGATCTCCCTGACCTGCACTATATAAGTCTCCGCGCTTAACCTAATCGGCACGACCTACATACGCGTCTCCTTCCAGTCTATTGTGCCGCCGCCTTCGTCTTCCCCATCCCCGTTTGCGACGTGCACCATAGATCGGGACAGTAGGCCTCCGAAACCCCGCCTTCTTGTGAACCTGTACGGGTGAGGGGATATCAGGTTTTTGGGGAGCGCTTCCGCGCGACTCCTTTCCCGACGAGGACTTCTTCCCGGACATCGGCAGCCTCTACATCGACGACATGGCTGACGACGCTGCTACCACCGCTGCTGCTGCTCTACCGTACATAATACTGAACTTCTTATTTCAGATTTTGCTTATTTCAGATTTTGCTAGAGTTCCTTATTCTAGCGTTCGGTGTAGATGTGGTAGGTTTATCTTATTTAGATGTAATCTATTCATCTACTTTGTTGATCTGCATGATTAGTTTTGGTACTGTCTGTATGATCATGTTTTATCAGTTTATTATTCGGATTAAATCATATGAATTATTGCTTATATTTTCAACAATTCCGGTGATGGCATATAAAGCTGGAGCTTGACGGCAAGAGGCCTCAGAGGGGGGGGGGGGGCGACGACTACAGGATAGACAAATAGGTCCTGACGACGGGCTTTTCTAGAGAATCAGTGACAGACCAGGCGGCAGGGGTGGTAGGAGGGATAGGGAGAAGAGGAGGGAAGGGAGATGGACGACTGACTGGAGGGCCCGGGCGGGAAAATGAGAGGATACACTCAAGACTTGCGGGAAAAGTTTCAAATAATAACCATGTGTAATTAAGAGAGTTTCTTTTGAAGAAAAAAGCCTCTCGGCGCTTTATTTAGTCGATAATAGGGTAACATTGTTTATGTATAAATAAAGTTATATGGACAGTAACACTCATGTGTAAAATTGTTTATTTAGTTTTTGCAAAAAAAAAGAATTTCTAAGCAAAGCATGGCAGGAATCGCTGGAGGGAACCGATGCTAGAAGTCCGCAATAGCCACATGGGCCGGTTGCAATGCAAGTCGGGTACACAAAAACAGCCCGCAAAACTGTAGTCATGCTGCATCTCGATCGAATCGAACAGCATCGCGATCCCAAGCCCTAAACCTTGCAAAGGAGTCGCCCATGGCTACCTCCAACCCCGGCTGGATGATGCTCGACCCCTTGGTCTTCCGCGGGGACGACGACGCCGGCTCCTTCCCGGCCGACGAGGGCGACGCGCCTTTCTTCAAGGCCCACGGATTCACCTCCAGGGGCGACGCCGTCACCGTCGGCCTCCACATCCGCGAGCCCCCCGCGATCTCCCGTCTCTACCTGCAGTGGCCCGGCGGCCCAGATCCAAAGAAAGGCTCCTCGTGCGACATCGTCGCGGCGCACGGTAACCTCCTTCTGCTGAGGTTCACATCCAGCCCTCTCCCGCCTTTCAACAACAAGGACGAGTCCCCCGTGCACCCGCAGGAGCACTTCATCTGCAGAGCCTCCTCTTCCTCCCTAGATCTCGAGAGGATCCCCGCCCCGCCGTTGGTCTTGACTGCCAACAGCAAGGAGAAGCTGCCGGTGACCGCGCAGGGTCCGTTCCCTCTTTGCACCGTCGGCATCTTGTGCCGTGGTGAAAACGACGACTTCGCCATTGCGCAGCTGAGGTTATCCAGACCCAATCCGGGGGTAGCTGAATTGTGCGTCTACCGCTCCAGCGAATCCAAGTGGGAGCTTGAGCAGGGATGCCCCATCCAGTTCAAAGAAGAGAGTGAGTCGTTCGATCTAAGATATTGGAGGACGGATAAAGTGCTGGCCTTCGACACATCTCTCCTCTGGGTGGACTACTGCACCGGGGATGTGCTTTCATGCGAGGTCTTTCAGGCGAGACCTACCATAAGATACATCCGTCTACCGATTGCTCGTAACCGACCCCTGGGTTATGAGGTACGCCCCTTCCAGGACAAGCACCGCTCTCTGTGTGTCACCAAAGGCGGCGGTCATCAGGAGTTGATATTTATCGATATTGTTTCTCAGTATCATGCTCCTGTTGGCCGACTGAGTGGCTGTACCGTTTTCAGCGTCACAGTCCATGCTTTGAAGACGGATGATACCGCTGCATTGGATTATTGGCTAAAGGTTTATTCTGTCAGTTCTGATGACCTGAGCCTCTTCAACCCTTTGACTTATCCTCTTGTCAGTATGATGCATGAGGCAAATAATATCGCATATTTTCTTATGCCCGAGAAGGTGTTGGATGGAATCGACAAGGTTTCGGTTGTTACTGTTGATATGAGTGCCAAGGAAATCATGTCCGTTTCTCCATATATTGATGGTGCGGGAGACCTCAAGGGCAAAGACTCCGAGATGATCAAGCAAAAGTCTCGTATTCTCCAGCCATTTATTCCCTCTGAGCTTCCAAAGTGCTTGTATCCCACTAACTAGGTATGTGGCTCACATATTTACTCTTATGCAAAGTAAGTCTTACTAAAATGTTGAAATAGAGATTTATTTTTGAGTACTGTGCCATATGTAATAGAGATCAGAACAATCAATAAACATATGAAGATCAGTTATTGCTATTTCTCACTAAATGTTGAACTAGAAATTTGTTTTATAAACTACGACTTTCGTGGATTGACTCGTGGTCCAGTGGTGAGAACGCAATGCCGCCTCCCAGGCAGTGCGAGTTTGACCCCTGGGTCGAGCAATGTGTGCACTTCTTAATGAAATGCCACAGGGGTTCCTCTCCCCCTGTTGGTCTCATTTTTTTTAAACTATGAACTTCTCATTTTTCATTGCAAGAAATGCGGAGGCTTAAAAAGATACATGTATGGGGACAATAATTACTTATTCAGTTATTTCCTTACTTTGAACTCTCCTTGTGAATTGCAGTCTCATCCTGCATTGGTACGTAGGTCTAATCCAGGTTGCCATCATCAATAAAAAAATCGTAGTGATCATAATGTTAGTCCGTGATACATGTATGGGAAAAATAACCATATTCAGAACTCGATACGATCACACCTTGCAGAGAGCAATGACCTTTTCCTCGTCATGTTTTGTGTGGCAACCTACTATTAGCACGTAATTTTAGGCATACTTTACCAACAAATCAGTCAGCAGTCTAGGCAGAAAAAACTGTTAAAATGATTAAACAGCTCAATCCCTCTTACAGATCCTCATTTCGTAACATACTACCTTCTAGACAGTCCATTTTCTGCTTGAGAGTAGGATGTTACAAATATATACAAGGTTAATCTTATATGGGACCCATACTGTAACCAATCTCACAAATAACCAGCACAGACAATAAAAAAGCGATTTTTGAGTTGTAAAATCATACGGAGTAGTAAATATAATAATGCTCATGAAGCGGTCCTTCCTTAATATAGCCTACTTTGAAGTTGTGTTACATCTAACTCAATAATGCAGCCTGGTGTCACATAAAATTTCATGGTGGCTTATTCTAAAACAGTCAGACTGGATTGCATATTGTTGGTGGTCATAGTGTTGTATTTGATGCTTCCTATGTAAAAATGACATCTATTTTGGTATCCATGGAAGTATTAATTAATAATATGGTGCACGTTCCTTGCTCAAAGGCTCCTATGTCATAGACCATAAGAATAAGCTCACCAAAAATTACTTTCCAATGACGATAGACACGCTCTACGAAGGTGCAAAGTGAGCATGTCAACCTGATCAAGACAAAATGTCATCACTTGTTAGTACGTGTTGTGTATCATCCTAATTTCTAGCAACATAGTGGTAAATAAAATTATTCGTCCAATAAAAAATTGTTTGAATAGAGATAGTATCGAATTATTCCTTGCGTTATGTTCATAGTACTATCACTTGTGATATTGTACAAAATAAATCATATGCAAAATGTAATCAAAATTAAATCCCCAATGTACACCGCCAGCCCGAATAGAATCGGGTCAACAAAACGCCCCGGCCACAAACCCAAAGCACCCAAATCAGATTCTTCTCCAAAATCTTGATCCTCGCAACAAGCTGAGCAATGGAACAAGGTTGATGATTAGAGCATTCCAAGATAATGCAATCGACACGGAGATTATTGGTGGACAATATGCTAGAAATAGTGTTTATACCGAGGATCCCTTTGTCGTCCTCGGAGGACATTTCACTTTCTTTCAAGTTCAAGAGGAAATGGTTCCTAATCCAGTTGAGTTTTGCAATGACCATCAACAAAGCCCAGGGACATACCTTGCAATGTCAAGGGGCATGTCTAAGGCAGACCACTCAGATGTTGGCCAAGCAGAATAAAGACATTGATCCCGTTGGGAAAAGCACAAAAAACATCGTGTACATGGATGTCTTAGTGAATATGATACCAAATTGTTACACCCCTTTCCCGGTGTGATTGCCGGTGTGAGGCCTGGTTGACACCTGACTTGGAAGAGAAGAAATAAACAGAGGAGAGACGACATAGTTTAGTTTCTATTCCATAGTTTTGACATACCTCGTCAGTTACAACTCGTGGCTTATAACAGCGCCCACACATGACTTAGCCTCAGGCCCACACTCAACACACACATTTGTGACACACACAGCCTTGACCTCCTACACCTAAGGTGTGACGCCCCCGTGCATGGAGGGATAACACAGGTATGTTCTTACTTCATAATGGTCTTTTCGTATTTTTTGAAGTTCTTGATGCATATATTGCTCATCTCCTTTTGATATTGACCCTCTCTCTTTGTTCTAATTTACGTTTGTTCTTTTATGCAGTAGCCTCATCAGTTTTGTTACGCGGTTATTTGATACTATGTACAATTTCTTACAACATATAAGAATTCTCAATTTTGTTTTAGGGTCGTTCTTGTTGTTTTGTTTTATGTTGTATATTGTTCCATCAATGAAATTTGAAGGAGAATATAAATATCAGAGATACTTGTGGCATTGGTTTTTTGTTTCTTGGCTCTCATGGCATTATATGCCTTGGTCATTTTCTATCACTTGTTTGCTAAGTTCTAATATGCATCAAAGGGATTGTCTTCTTCTCTTTCTGGTAGGTAAATCAGGCCCTCTTCATGGTTGTTTGCTAGGTTCTAATATGCATCAAAGGGATTGTCTTCTTCTCTTTCTGGTAGGTAAATCAGGCCCTCTTCATGGTGGACCAAGGATCCTCCATATGTGAATTTTATTCAGAATCATAGGTAATGTTACTTGAACGTACAATATTCCTTTTTAGACATTACAATGATATCATATTATGTGGTTAATAATATAAGTATATATATAGGTAGGTGGTGGATAGTTTGACTGTTGTAGTTGTTTCTACAAGTTGATTTTACAATGTATCAATTGATCCAAATTATTGCCTTCAAATTGGCCTATGATGTACTATGACTAATGGTAGAAATTAACCATGCTCTGATTTGTGTGTATTAGTTATCTTGGTAGAAATTAAATAGCCTTCCATAAGAACTTCAATACCATTGGTACTGTAATAAACCATGCTCTAACCATTCTGATTTGGATGTAGGTGCAAGTCCTTTTTTCACGAAAGTAGCAGGAGCTGCTATTTTATTGCCAATACGAGGAAATACCTCATATGAGAAAAATAGAGATAGAAAATACAGAGACTGAAATCATGTATGAGAATATCGATGTGAAAGAGTGAATTAGACATATATGTACTTGTCTTGACTATGAAGAAGGTACGTGTAACATTTGTTGTCGACTGCATGTAATTTGTATTTGTCTTTCTCGTACAGAAACAAGTGTATTGCGGGTGCCTCTTCTTCGTGATGTGGTGAGTGTGGCCTGTTAACATGAGATGATGTCTCATACAAAATTATAATGTTGTTTGCTCAAGGGGCAAGAACGTGGTCAAGAGGTTGTGATTTCTATAATTCAATTTCAGGTGTGCGTGTGTGTACACAATCCATCTGTCAAACCAATTATGTTCCATTGAACAAACAATTAGGTTTGTTTCGGAATTTTAATTTGGATTTGTTAGCATTTTGCATATAGTGGTTTTCCTTCTCTGATATGGAAATAGTGAAGTGATCCAAGCCAAAGATAGTACATGATGAGTTGCACCATTAAGGAAGCAGTGAACAACAATTGATTGCAAACTTCATCAGACTGAATAGAGAAGATACCCTGCAGTCTTTATCTGCGTCCATAGACAGAAGCTCCTGTTGCAATGCTGAGCTCCTGAGCTTTGTTGCTATGTCGGTTTGCCAATTGACAGTTTGAAAAGTGTTGCCCTGTTGTTTATAGAAATTTTTGACATCTACTTCATCCATTTCGAGTCCAGCTGTAATAAAATGCTCAAATTTATATTGTCCAGGGGCCATGTAATAGATCTTTGAATCCTGACAAGCCAACGTCATAAATAATTCATTTATCCCCTCAAGAAAATACACAATTGCAAAACAAGGATTACAATGACTTGGTAGCGATCTTGAAGGTACATTGTGATCAAATCCATGGGATGTGTGATTGGGAGGTGGAGAAACCAGAGCCGCTCTCATGACCCGCGTCGCCCCCCGCGGGGCGACCGGGCCACGCCGTCGTATCCCGTCCCAGGACCCTCCCCAACTCTCCTCTCCTCGCAGTCGCTGGCGTCCGTCGCCGGGCAAGGCTCGGACGGTGCCGCCGCCGGCGGCTCCTGGCCTTTCCCCTCTCGGTGGAGCTCTATGCGGAGCGGGCGACTTCGACTGGTGCTCTTAGGAGGAGGTGGTTCCGAACATGCGGCAGCGCTTCTAGACGCGGGACTGGGTGGCGTTGCATCGCAGTGGCCTGGTCGTTGGCCACGGGACCTGCAATAGTGTGGGAAGGAGGTGGCGGTTCTCAGCCCATATCTGGGCCCCTTTGGGCCTCATCTGGGCCAGAGAGGGCTGGCAGCTATCTGGCAGCGCCATGGTTCCCTAGAGGTGGAGGATGAGCGCTGGCAGTCTCCAGTGGATGGCGGTGCTGCAATCGGCTTGCTGCAGCGAGGCGGCGGGGGCTTTACGGGCCTATATGTGCCTGGCTGAGGCCGCCGGGGTCTGGTGTGCCCCTGCTGCCACGTCTGGTCGGCTACCACGACGGCGGTGGAGGTGGTACCATCCCGCATGATTGCAGCGCTGCCATCCCCGACTTCTGTTGCGTCTTCCTACTCCGCTTCTAGACCTCGTGATGGTGCCCGCACTGAGACGGCAAGGGTGGTCTCAAGAACGTGGTGGCGCATGGTTGTGGGAGGCAAGTTTGGTGGTGTGCTATGGAGAGTCCGGGGTAATGGTTTGGGGTCAATAGAAATCCCGTCGACCTGGCCGGCACTGACACGGTGACGCCTATTGGTGCCATCATTCCTTCCTGAAGGGCATTGGGTACCCTTTCCCACTCACCTGAGTGTGCCGAGGGAAACCCTAGGACCTATTCAGGCAGCATCGTCATCATCATCGCACTACTTCTTGAAGGTGCTACTTGGTACGCGGTGGTTCGAAGTACGAGGAGCGCGGTGGGACAACTCTAGAGGGCACAGCGGTTGCGAGTCACCCTTGTTTTGTCAATCTGCAGGTGTTGGCATTCATTTCTTTTTTCTCTCCCTTCTTTTTCTTTGGGTTTGCTTGTGCTGTTCACCCTAACAGAAAAGTTGTACCATGAGGTTTGCTATATTAATATAGCGGGAGCGAAATCCTATTTCGAGCGATCTTGAAGGTGCCCAAGTCAATCCGTTGTGTGTGCAATTCCAGCACCTGAACAATGATGATCGCTCTGAAACTACAAACCCCTACCGGGTTGATTTAAATATGTAGAACTTTCATGGGTTAAAGCAGATTTTTTTAATAAGAATTAATGTTGCTCCTCTTGTGTGTATGTTATACATGTACTCCCTCCGTTCAGAAATATAATACATTTTAGCTTTGTGAAATGAATGTATCCAGACGCTTTTTAGTATATAGATTCACTCCGAACTTATATGAACCTATACACTAAAATACGTCTAGATACATTCGATTCACAAAGCTAAAACGTCTTATATTTCTGAACAGAGGGAGTATCTCGTAATGATCATACAATGTTTCATTTGTTAAGACGTGAGTGCACATGCACAGTTACTAGTGATGTTTAGGTGTTCTAAGCATGCAATCAGTTTATGTTTAATCTCTTCCTACTGTTGTATTAGATCTAACACTACGTCAAATCAAGTGACAAATATTAAAGAAAAACTTTTGCATCTCGGCGCACAACACAAGTTTGATCATCAGGTCCTTCATAACTCGATTCTTCATCTCTTGTCAAGCTACATATATGTGACCTTGCCAAATCTCAGCTTCTTGCTAGCACTTTGGTTTGTCTAACACAGACGCTCCGACCATCCCCCTCACACACCTCTAACATAATAAGGTCTTCTTCTTCTTCCTCCCATCACTTTGTGCCACTCTAAAGATTCGACTATATAAGTTGTGTGCAGATGTTCGAGCAACATCACTATCCACATAGTGCCGAAAGCTAGCCGTCATTTCATGCTGAGATCAGAGGACACACATGTGCAAAGCCATTACATCACATAGCTATTTTCTTCTACTCCTAGTATTTAACACAGGACAGGTAGGTACTACTCCAGCGTTGATGTTCACTTGTGGTTAAACACCAGCAGGAGTAGGAGGAGGTGCAGCAAGAGTCAGAGAAGCATCCAAGACGTGTTCACTGGGAAAAAAAATGCAAAGTTTTGAAATATCAGTACCAAAACAAAGTGAACTAACTAACAAATTACCGAGATAAATATTTTTTCAATACTTAAAACAAATATTATTACTGAAATAAAGTACAAAAAGAAATAGGGAGGAAATAATTCCTACTTCCCCATAGCCTTATCTAGATATATTAATGGTAAAAATCTAGGTAAATATAGTTGTGACCATGTTTACCTATGAGGCTAGTCATAGTGGGAGTAACTTCACTAGTAACTAAGAGTCCAAGTCAGCATTTTTGTTTATATGGCAATGAGTTAATGAAGAGAGAGATGGATAGAGTAACTAGCTATGTTAATGTAACATCACACATATCAAGACAAAATGAGTCTACAACCTAATTAATATGACATTGCATGTTACTACGCCTAAGTTATTTCTCACTATGGAGGTAGTAATATAGACTAGTAACATATGCGTGTTACTACTCTATGTTACTTTGCACTATGACCAGCCTGAGTTTCGCTGTGCTACAGAGCTTTAGAGTAATTTAAGATTAATATGACACCTGGATTTTAGGAGTATTGCCACCAAATGAAATATTTATCAATGTAATTCGTTGTCCAACATTCTCAGCGTCCCTCTCCCTACCATCAGAAATAAGAACCCTCTTCGGTATAAAGGCAAAACAATTTATGCAAGGTCGAGACAAAGTCACAAACTCCCAGTGACTAAAATAAGTTTTTTCTTCTGTTTTATTATACGAATTGCAGAAGTATAGTGCTCGTCGTCGTCCCCGCGGAAGACGAAGCACTCGAGCATCATCTAGTTGGGGTTGGCGGAGACCATGGGCGCGGCCGTGTGGAGAAAGATTCTCGTAGGGTTTTTTAGTGGTGGCTGCCTGCAGGGACTATGAGGAAAAGGGACTTGCGAGACGGACTTTCATCCCTTTTGAGATTTTGGGCCACCTGTTTTCAGTTTTTGGGCCAGTTTTATCCAGGCAACGCACAGCCAAATACCAAAATAATGGATAATTTATGTGTCATCTATTTTCGTAGCTAAACCCATTTCTTGTCTCCGGTAAGAAGCTACGAGCGACCATTTTATGTGCTTCTCATCTCAAAATCGAAGCGGTATATAACATTGCACCTGAGCTTTTGAATCAGAATTCCCACCAGACTACCGGAGGCCCCTTAAAAACGTTTTCACCCCTAACCCGACCTTGTTCCATCATCTCTCGCTTCTCTCGCTCACCCGGGCACCAAATAATACTTTCAGTACACAGTAACGTGGGTAGATGATTAGTTTCTAGATAACCGGATGGTAGATATCCAAGTAAATACAGTTGTAAAGTTGGGAACAACATTGGGGATCAAAGAAAGCAAAAAAAGAAAAGGAATGCAGAAACATGCATGTTTACCGGATGGGATTCATGAAGTTGGGAAGCTCAGATGGAAGAAACGACTCTAGGTAATCAGACCTTCGCAAGACCATGGCAGTGTCTTTGCCGCTGATGTCATTCTCTCCAAAGTAGGGAACAACCGACAGCACTTTGGTTTTGCTAATGTCAATTGTTACCACGGACACATTTGGAGTTCCTCTACGCCCCTTCCCTTTCTGGGACAAGAGGAAAAACACAATGTCTGGATTATCCATGCTTACATGCGGAAAGGTAAGAGCTTCACGCGGCAGAGATTCGTTGAGGTCCCACAGTTCAGCTGAGGTGAAGGAACAAGTCATTTTCCACTCCATCCCCTCGCAGTCTGTTTTCCTCAAAATGTGGTAGGCAACACTAAAACCGGTGCCAGGGCTCAATGGGCCAGCGAGATACTCATCCTTGCGGACAATATCAATGAACACAAGATCATCATGCACCCTAGACTCGGATTTGGTGACACACAAAGCGGAGTTTCGGTCCTTGACCGGCCTTTGATTTAGCTTGCGGTTAAGAATGGGCAGCCGTAGGTACAGAACAGTGGGTCTCTTGTCGAAAACCTGGCAGATTAACATACCTCCTATGCCGTAATTCACCCAGCATAGTGCGTTGTTGAAGGGAACGACCCTATGTGTAGTCCAGGCGTCCAAGTCGAAGAACTCATCTGATTCATAGCAGACAGGTAAACGTTTCTCGACTTCCCAGCTGTGTTCATGGTTGTTGATGCCGGATCGAAGCACGCACAGCTCAGCTTCCATGTCCGCCAGCGCGGAGGATCTGCTTAAGACGAGCTGCGCTATGGCGAACTCTCCTTCACCACGGGACAAGATGCCGACGGTCTCCAGCTGAAACCTGCGGTCCATTGTTATCTCTGTGCCGTTCTTCTTCACACGAAGAAGTACGGGTATGGTACACATAGGAATGCTTTGTAGCACCAACGGTGGCGGGCTGTCCGGCGGGTCATACCTCAAGAAGGGGGTTGTGCAGATGAAGAGGCGCTGCGGAACGAAAATCGGTAGGGTGTACCGGGTCTCTTCCGTCGTTATGGAATCGGGTACGAGGCTGAGCAGGAGAAGGTTGCGGTGGGCCGCCACGAGAACGCACCGAGATCCTGGCCTTGGGCCGCGCGGCCAGTTGAGGAAGAGCCGGGAGATCTTGGGAGGCTTGGCGATGCGGAAGGCGACGGAGAAGGGGTCGCCCGGGAAGGTGTGGTCGTCGATCCTGTAGAGAGGCGCGGTCGGGTCGTCGTCGTCCGGGAAGGGCTCGTCGTCGTCCAGCCGGAAGACGAAGCGCTCGAGCATCATCCAGCTGGCGGTGGCGGCGGAGGCGGAGGCGGAGGCCATGGGCGTGGACACAGATTCTCGTAGGGTTAGTGGTGGCTGTCTCCGGGGAATTGCAAGGTCGAGAGACGGAATTTCATCCCTTTTGAGATTTCGGGCCACCTGTTTTCAGTTTTTGGGCCAGCTTCGAGAAGGCCACGGACAGCCTAAACCCAAAATATAATCGATAGTGTATCTGTCGTTTATTCCTGGCGTTTCCTACGGGCGGTACGCCTAGGTGAGGCCGGACCAGTTTGCTCCGATTTCTTCCCGTTTTAGGAACCTTCTAGAAGCTTCTGGCTTGGTTTTAGTTTATTTTTTCTGCTTGCATCTCCAGCCACACCCCTAGGACACCCCGGCCCTATTTTCAGCGCCGGATGGACGAAACTCGCCAAGTCGAGCCCCCACGAGACTGCTTTTCGTCAGATTCGGCCCAACATCCGCCCGGCGAACATAGGCCAACCTCGGTGCGTCGAGGTTTGTCTGGGGGTGCCGGATGAAGGAAAAAGCGGGTCGCCCAGCATTGTCGGCGAGAAAAGCCGATTTCCCACCGAACCGCTTTCCCGTTCCCTCCATTTCTCCCTTTCTTCCCCCTTCTCCCTCGAGCTCTCGCCATTTGTCGCCCCAGATCTCCCCCAATGCTACCAAAAAAGTTCAATATCCCCCGAACCGTCGGCACCGAGAGCACACCAAAGCATAGGAAACCACGCCCTCCCATGGAGAAGCCAGAGGGTATGACGAACGCCGAATGGCAGAGGGACCAGACGAGGAGGAACACCGAGATGGAAGGCTGGTGGAGGAGGTCGTTGGCCAAGAAGGCGAAGGACGCGACGGCGGCGGCAGAAGACGAGGCCCAAGCCCTCTCCGAGGCGAAGGCGAAGGCGAAGGCCTAGGTGGTCTTGCCTCTACCGTTTCCGCCATCTGTTGCAGCCAACATGTTCGGCGGAATGCCCGGTGAGGCCGCGATACACGAGATGATCACGTCCGGATCCATGGTGACCAGCTCTAGCCCGGGGTACATCACAAAAGAGGAGGCCCATGCCGCCGCCGAAGCTGGCCTCGACTCCCAAGAACTCGCCGAGGACATGGAAGCCGACCTAGGCGAGGATGGTGATGACGCCGAGCAAGAACCAGCTGAAGATGCAGCGAAGCCGAATAGGAAGAAGAGGAAGAAGAAGAGGAAGGACCCTTTGGCGCCCCCAGGCTAGCCGCACATCAAGTGGACGCCCAAGGAAGACGCATGTCTCACAGACGCGTGTAAAACTGTATGCATCGACGGGATCACCGACGCGAACCAAAACTCCGATACATATTGAAGCGGATCAAGATTGCCTTCGAAGAACTCAAGCTTTGTGATCCAAAGTACAACACAAGTATCATGGAGCGCGGCGACAAGGCGATGGCAACATGGTGGAGACTCATTCAGCAAGCTTGCAGCAAGTGGCATGGGATCTAGGAGGAGATCGAACGCCAACCCGAGAGTAGTGTGATACGTCCAAAACGTATCTACTTTTCCAAACACTTTTGCTATTGTTTCTCCTCTAAACTTGTGTGATTTGGATGCAACTAACACGGACTGACGCTGTTTTCAGCAAAATTGCCCTGGTGTCTACTTTTTGTGCAGAAAATCAACTATCAGGACAAATCCCGGAAAATATGCCGAAAATCCTATTTCACCAGAAGACTCCAGGAGCCAGAATACGAGATGGAGGGGGGCTGGGCCCAGGCCACACCACCTGGCCGCGCGGGCAAGCCCAGGCCGCGCCAGGGGGTGGTCTGGCCGCCCCAGACTCCCCCTCGGTCTCCCTCTTCGCCTATAAGTTGCCTTCTGATCTAAAAGCTCAGGAGGGTTCAATGTTTTTCTAGAAGGAGTTCCGCTCCGCCGCCACCACCAGATTCCACGAAACAGCACCAGAAACTCTGTTCTGGCACCCTGCTGAGATGGGGAATTGGAGGAGATCATCGCCATCATCATCACCATCGCTTCTCCATTGACCATCCATATTTCCCCATCTATGAGTGAGTAATCCCCCGCTGTAGGCTATGAGGATGATAGGGATTGGATGAGATCGCTCATGTAATGGTATCAGATTGTTAGGGCATGGTGCCTAGTATCTTTTATTAGTGCTTTATGACTTTATTGCGACTTGTTATGCTTAATGCTTGTCACTAGGGCCCGAGTGCCATGATTTTAGATCTAAACATGTTATTGATTCATTATGATAGTATTGTTTATGGTCTTATCTACAAGTTGTATACACATGTTGTTGTCCGGAACCAATGGCCCCGAAGTGACAGAAATTGGGATAACCGGAGGGAATGGCTTTGATGTGAGGATCACATGTGTTCACGGATTGTTAATGCTTTGCTCTGGTGCTCTATTAAAAGGAGCACCTTAATTGCTAGTAGTTTCCTTGAGGCCCCGCTGCAAACGGGCTGGCAGGACAAAATATGTTGTGCAAGTTCTCATTATGAGCACGTATGACTATATATGGAAGGATTATCTAGTACTTGGATGCTTTATCTTATTTATCTGCAATTGCCCTATGTTCTGATTGCTATGTGAATTGTCTTGTCCATGCAACGCCCGTCCATCCATCCCTATGCCTACTGCACTCGAATCTTACTGTTTACTGCTATTGTTACTGCTGTCTTTACTTTACTACTGCTGATACTTTACTATTCCTACTACAAAACTGTTGCTACTGATAAACTGCTATGAGCAAGATTGTTTCCAGGTGCAGCTGAATTGACAACTTAGTTGTTAAGGCTTATAAATATATTTTGGCTCCCCTTGTGTCGAAATCAATAAATTGGGTTCACTTCCCTCGAAAATACTGCGATACACCCCCCTATACTTGTGGGTCATCAAGACTATTTTCTGGCGCCGTTGCCGGGGAGCATAGCTTTATTTATCAAGTTCAATTGGATTCTCTATTGTTCGCTGCTATCCATCCATCATGGGTAAGTCTCGTGATTGCAAGGTTCCTATTTTACCATCCACTACAAGAAGAGGTATGGTTCTAAACACCTCTATTGCTCTTGATTCACCATCTGTTATGAGTAAGCTCGTTACGCCACCACATACACATGCTACAGACACTGCTACTACTGATGAATCTGAAACTTCTGATGCTGCTTCTACTGTGCTTGATAAGAGTAGTTCATTAGGTCCTTTCCTAGACGCTACGATTGCTAGAACTATAGCTGGAAATACTGAAACTCCTAATGAAGACACTACTACACTTGTTAGTTCTCCTGAGTCTAGTGAGAGTTATGATATTGAAGATGGTTATGTTGAGATGACCGAGGAATTTATTAAAGAATGTAAAAACACCCATGATAGGAGCGCCGCTAAGAGTCTCCTTGAGAGGCGTACTATTAGACCCAATTTGTCTCCTATTGCTAAGTTTGTTGCTTCTCCCATAAACATTAAAGGTAAAATTATGATTTCTCTCCTGATCTATCTTACATAGCTATTGTTGAGAAAGAACCTTTTTGTGGGACTAAGAATGAAAGTGTGGTAGCACATATGAATGAACTTTATACCATGAGTGGCTTGTTTTCTGATGATATTAAGATGCGTACTTACTTTGTTGCTAAGATTTTCCTCTTTTCATTGAAAGGAGAAGCTAAAACTTGGTTTAGTAATTTACCTCCTGGATCTATTGATAGCCCTGATTGCTTGATTAGTACTTTCCTGCAGAAATATTTTCCTCCTAGTGCTAGACATGCTGTTTTGCAGGAACTTTTTGATTTTAAATAGGGAGAAAAAGAGGTATTGCCCGAATCTTGGGCAAGGTTTTGTGCTTTGATTCATGCACAGGCTGGAAGTCCATTACCTAAGAATGAGCTTCTTGATATATTTTATAATGGACTAACCGAAGAATCTAGGACATACCTAGATAGTTGTGCTGGTTGTGTTTTTAGGAATAGGACTCCTAAGGAAGCTAAGGAATTAATGGCTAAAATAAGTAAGTACTATGAAGATTGGACTCCTCCTGAACAAGCTATGCCTGAAGTAATTGTACCTAAACCAACTATTCCGGTGCCTATTCCAACATCAAAGAAGAGGGGAGTTATTGAATTAAATGATGAAGTGATGAAGGAAGCTAAGAAATGTCTTAAGGAGAAGGGAATTAAAGCTGCAGATGTCAAGAATTTACCTCCTATAGAAGAATTATGTAAGCCTATTCCCTACTCATCCACTATCGAGGTACACTCTCTCCAACACTTTGATGAAGGTGATATCCCTTACTCTAAACCTCCTGATCAATGCTTAGAAGAATTCGATATCTTTATTGTTAAGCAAGACAATTTTAATAAAAGGGTGCAAAATCATCTAATGGAAAACACTAGAGCTATTGTTGAGTTGAAAGATATTGTGGAAAGAACCTCTAATGATGTTAAAATGATTGTTAAACACTTTCAAATGGTTCAAACTCAAATAGATCAACTCATTAAAGTGCAAAAAGACTTGCTAGTTAATGCTGCTAAAGAAAAACCTGCTTATGAAATTAGAACTAGAAGTGGTGCTGCTACCCAGGATCCTCTATATCTTGAGGGGCATCCCAAAAGAATTGAGCAGGATTCTCAACAAGCTGAAAATAGTGGCTCTACTCGTAAGAAAAGGAAAAAGAAACATAAAACTGTTGTAGAACCCTCTGAACCTGCTATAGATCCTAATAGTATATCTATTTCTGATGCTGAAACTGAAAGTGGTAATGAAGAAAATGAAGTTCCTAATGAAGAAAAAGTTGAAGAAGAACCTAAAAACCACACTAAGAATACTAAATACACTAAAGAAGATTTTGTTGCTAAGAAACATGGTAGTGAAAGAGAGCCTTGGGTCCAAAAACCTATGCCTTTCCCTAATAAGAAACACAAGTGAAAGGAAGATGAACACTATAATAAGTTTTGTGAGTGGATGAAACCTTTATTCCTGCAAATTCCTTTGACAGATGCTATTAAATTGCCTCCCTACTCAAAGTATATGAAGGATATTGTCTCGAATAAAAGGAAGATCCCTAATGAAGAAATCTCTACTTTGCTTGCTAATTATTCCTTTAATGGTAAGGTTCCAAAGAAACTTGGAGACCAGGGATTCCAACTATCCCTTGCTCTATTAAGAACAGTTATATTAGAACTGCTTTGTGTGATTTGGGAGCTGGAGTTAGTGTTATGCCTTTCTCTCTCTATAAGAGGCTTCAACTAGAAAAATTAATACCAACTAATATATCTTTGCAAATGGCTGATAAATCTACCACCATTCCTGTTGGTATATGTGAGGATGTACCTGTTCAAGTGGCTCATAATTGCTTGATATTAACTGATTTTGTTGTGCTTGAAATGTCTGAAGATGATAATATGCCTATTATTCTTGGGAGACCTTTTCTTAATACTGCAGGGGATGTTATTAATTGTAATCAAGGAAAGGTGACTTTCAATGTTAATGACAAGGAACATACTGTTTATTTCCCCAAGAAGATTGAAAGGACTTATGGTTTGAATTCAATTGAACATGCTGAGGGCATTCAAGTTGGAGAAATATATTGTCCCATACTAAGAGAAAAAATTGAAACTATTATGATTGGGACCATTGCTATCAAGGTTGTGGTAATATAATCATTAGTGGAATACAAAGTTTTGTCTCATATGAAAGTGTTTTGGTAACAAGGCCTGATCAACCTTGTTAACAAAATGATTTCATTGAACAAAACAATGTTTTCACTATGATTATTTCCGTGTACTTCTATTCTATCCATTTTAGTTTTTGCTTTCGTTTAGTTTTCTTTTTGTTGTTAGTTGCTTGCTTGTTAGAGTGTCTTAGAACTCCTATAGTTCTAGCCTTGTTTTGTCTTTGCATCATTCCAAAAAAAATCTGTCTGTTAGAAAATCATTCTTCTATACCTGAAAAAAGCCCAAAAATAAAGTGTCTCGAAAAATTCTAGAAAATTCATATTAAATTTTTATGTGAAAAAAGGGGCAGAGGAGTGTCTGGAGGGTGTCAAGGGGACCCACCAGGTAGGCTCACCACCTGGTGGCGCCGCCTGCCCTGGGTGGCGCCATGCCATGGTGTGGGCCACCCCTGGCCCTCCACTAACTCTCTCACCTGCCACTTTCTTCTCTATCCCGAGTAAGCTCTAGTTCATTGCTCAAAATCGTGTTCTTTCTATGCTTGCTCTCGTTTTTTTCGATCTCCTTGCTCAGCCCATCTTTGTTGCTGAAATTTGGAGCACTTGTTCTCTGGTATGTGACTCCTCCCCTTGTCCAAGTAGATTTGTGTTATGTGGATTATATCTTGAGTATTTTGCTGCTGTAGGTGACAGGTTTTGAGAGCTTGTAAGCTTGTTTGATCCTTAGAGATATAGTTTTGATGCATGTTTAGGCCTCTTACAAGTCCCTATGAGTAGAATCCTTCATTTTATTCACTTTGTAATCACTTGTTTAATAGGTGTTTAAATTTCAGAATACCAAGCATGAACAACCATACCTTTGGAGAGATATTTGAGAGGGATGCACCTAGGAGGTCGAGGCCCTCAAGATCAGCCTCTTAGTTTAGGCCATCATACAACGAAGATCTCATTGCAACTCGTATTGGTAATGAAAGGGGTGATGGGGATGCTCACCCATCTACTTTTCCTTGTTTTACTTTCCTACAAGCTATAGGGATTCTTGATGATTTGTTACTACTGATTGAGAGGGTTGGTTTTACCTCATATATGCAAGATGAGAGTGAGAAATACGCTATGCTCACCAAAACCTTTGTTGAGAGTTTCACGTTACTAACACGCCCTATCAGTCAACTATCTCTTTCAAAATTTATAATCTTCCCTTTTCCATGACACTGGAGAGATTTTGCAGTATTGTAGGTGTAAGCATGACAGGGACCATGAAGAAAATTCAAGGGCGACCCGCTGATTTGCTGGAGATTTACAGAGGGGTGACCAATGATGATGACCGCGTGGCGCAACGCGGAAAGATAAGAAACATCCAACTCCCTGCTCTTAGATACTTTGCATATTATCTTGCTACTAGCATACTTGGTAGGGAGAACACAAGTAATATCTCCAACTATCATTTAGCCTTCCTTGCTGCTGCGCTTAACAATGATACTCGGTACAACCTTGGCTCGCTTATTGCTCGCCGCCTAGCTGCTAGGGGGCCTATCTATGGAGGCATCAGTGCCTTGCGTATGGTCAATGCATTAGGTCTTTCAGTGGACCCCAATGATACTGTATTGGCACCACAAAGGCTTGACCTTGTTGCTATGAAAACTCATCACTTTCTCACTGCTGCTTCTGATTTGGATAGTCTAGTATATAGGATGCTGTTTACTGATGGGGATGAGAGGGAGATCCCTTTGCCACATTATTCTTTGTTTAGTGTTCACAGGAGACCATGGTCGCGCTCTAAGGAGGAGGTGGACGAGCAGCTTCGCTTGCTGGGTTTCCACGAGCAGCACCAGGAGGATGTGCCCTCCTACGATTACTCCGCGCACTACAGGGGGACGTACTCGAGTTCGCACCAGGACGAGGGTACCTCCTCGTCGTACCACGGTGACACTTCATCCTGGCCAGCTTGGGATTGATACCCACTTAGGCCAAAATCCTAAGCTTGGGGGGAGGTACACCGACATTGCACTCATCTCCTTGTCATGTTGCGTTGGTACTCTGTATATTCATGTTTGTTCTCTTTTTAGTTTTCATTCTTTCTTTGCTTTTGCTTTCTAAAACACAAAAAGACCAAAAATATTTCTGTTGTTTCTCTTTGGTTTGTTTCTTCTTCTTTTTGCCTTGGTTTGTTTTTCCCTTTTTGCTTTGTTTGAATTATTCGAAAAACCCAAAAAGATTTTGCTTTGCTTGTTTTTCCTTTTTGGTACTTGTTTTAAAAATCGAAAACAACAAAAATATTTGTCGTTCTTCTTTGGTTTTGTGAGTTTGCTACAGGGTTCAGCAGTCCTCAGTGCATATTGGTTTCATATTATTATTCAAGCCACACAAGTGAAGAGCAATAATGAGGATTAATGACAACTTGAGGCATGGTAAGAGGCTGGTAAAGAACTCTATTTGTTTTCATTTCTGTACATATACTCATCATTGTGGGCATGCTTAGTCTGTTTGTGTAAGGTGTATGTTATCTTTGGATGCTTAGTAGTTCTTGCTTTCGTATGATTAGTTCCAGCTTGCTAATAGTTTGTAGCATGTCTTATGAATGTTTGGTTGCATTACTCTATTCATAACTTGGTATGCCACCGTGGTATCCTGCTCTGAATGTTTCATTTGAATTGACTTGGCACATGCTCACGCATGCATATGACTGAAATAATCAGTTAAGCCTCGATGAATTATTTTGCCTTGAGGATCTTGAATCACTTTCATGCCATGTTTAGTCCTGTTTTGTTGCAAGCATGATTATGACAGCTATTGCTCTCTCGTTTGTCGCTCCCTTACTATTAATAGCCTTCACTTACATTGAGTATGTTTTACTCAAGTTTCCAACTCCCTAAACCAAATATTTCCAAAGTGTCCACCATACCTACCTATTAGCATCATTTGCTACTTCCGTGCATATTCAATATGCCTTGTTTTTTTCTGAATAAAATGTTTGCTTGTTATGAGAAAGTTAGTTAGTAAAGCTCTCACGAACTTGATGGCACACTTTATTTTGTGCACTTAATAAACCTGAACCATTGTGACTGTCCATGAAAGTTATATGCTTGCAAATTATAGGCTGGGGATTAGCAGAACCGTGCTGTCATAGGGAACGCTTTCAACAATTGTAAATATATACCCAGTTGATACCATGCTCTTTTTTTTGCGGATGTTGTCGGTGTGAAATAAAAGGGGAGCTTGTAAGTCCATGGAGTTATGTATGTGTGTTAGAGAAACGCCTGGGCCGCAGGTCTAATCCATGCCGTCATGGTGAAAACCTGCAGCACAACCATAATGATATCTATGAAGCATTCTTCTTATAAAAAAAGAGAGATAGCTATTGAGAAAAAGAAAAAAAAGAGATTTATGAAAAGAGTAAAGAGAGAAAAAAGCACCATTTTCCCATGGTAAATAAGAAGATTGCTGAGATACTCATTGTCTACTTGCCTTGTCATTTTGATATGGGGATTCTTCTATATCATCGGGCAAGGGGTACCCCGTTGACGGTTCTCTATGATACACACATATTTACGATGACAAGAACTTACCGGTAACTAAAGTTGAGTAGCATGAGGAGCGGCCCTCGTACTCAAGGGACATGGGATTTTTAGTTTATAGTCTGTCAAGCATATAACTCAGATTGGACCTCACTTTCACCTTAACCACAATAAAGATGCTTATGATAGGGGCAATGAGAGCTCAAAGCTAATGAGTACCATACTTTTAGCATTTGGAAGCTTTTCAAATTATTCAAAACCTTTTCTTTTACTTGTCGAGTCTCCACATATTCTTTGAGCACCTTCTTGAGAGCATAGTTGTCATTCTTTGTGCTTGTCTCATTACTTGATTATTTATGTTATGACTTTGATGCTTGTATCTTTGACATCTTTACTTCTAGTCTTCACTTGAACTTCAGAGGTTCCTTGGCATTCATGATCAAAGGTAAGCGAGATACCACTCTATCATACCTTGTTATGAGCATTGTAATGTTGCTTATGTTTATGCTTCATGCTACTTATTATTTTTGAGTTGGAATCTCTTCATAGCTTACAATGCCTATTAAGTAAACTTAGTTGCATACTCCTTATTATGAATTGTCTAAGTAGTTGATCACATGCTGAGAATATATACATCATATGAAGCAATTGTGTTCGTGAAATTTCTTTTATCGCACTCAGTTTTCAACTGAATTGCTTGAGGACAAGCAATAAGCTAAGCTTGGGGGAGTTGATACGTCCAAAACGTATCTACTTTCCCGAACACTTTTGCTATTGTTTCTCCTCTAAACTTGTGTGATTTGGATGAAACTAACATGGACTGACGCTATTTTCAGCAGAATTGCCCTGGTGTCTACTTTTTGTGCAGAAAATCAACTATCAGGAAAAATCACGGAAAATATGCCGAAAATCCTATTTCACCAGAAGACTCCAGGAGCCAGAATACGAGACGGAGGGGGGCTGGGGCCAGGCCACACCACCTGGCCGCGCGGGCAAGCCCAGGCCGCGCCAGGGGGTGGTCTGGCAGCCCTAGACTCCCCCTCGGTCTCCCTCTTCGCCTATAAGTTGCCTTCTGACCTAAAAGCTCAGGGGGTTCGACGTTTTTCCAGAAGGAGTTTCGCTCCGTCGCTACCACCAAATTCCACAAAACAGCACCAGAAACTCCGTTCTGGCACCCTGTCGGGATGGGGAATTGGAGGATATCATCGCCATCATCATCACCATCGCTCCTCCATCGACCATCCATGTTTCCCCCATCTATGAGTGAGTAATCCCCCGTTGTAGGCTATGGGGATGGTAGGGATTGGATGAGATTGTTCATGTAATGGCATCAGATTGTTAGGGCATGGTGCCTAGTATCTTTTATTAGTGCTTTATGACTTTGTTGCGACTTGTTATGCTTAATGTTTGTCACTAGGGCCCGAGTGCCATGATTTTAGATCTAAACATGTTATTGATTCATTATGATAGTATTGTTTATGGTCTTATCTACAAGTTGTAGACACACGTTGTTGTCCGGAACCAATGGCCCCGAAGTGACAGAAATCGGGATAACCGGAGGGAATGGCTTTGATGTGAGGATCACATGTGTTCACGGATTGTTAATGCTTTGCTCCGGTGCTCTATTAAAAGGAACACCTTAATTGCCAGTAGTTCCCTTGAGGCCCCGCTGCAAACGGGCTGGCAGGACAAAAGATGTTGTGCAAGTTCTCATTGCGAGCACGTATGACTATATATGGAACACATGCCTAGGATTATCTAGTACTTGGATGGTTTATCTTATTTATCTGCAATTGCCCTATGTTCTGATTGCTATGTGAATTGTGTTGTCCATGCAATGCCCGTCCATCCATCCCTATGCCTACCGCACTCGAATCTTACTGTTTACTGCTATTGTTACAACTGTCTTTACTTTACTACTGCAGTTACTTTACTATTCCTACTACAAAACTGTTGCTACTGATAAACTGCTGTGAGCAAGATTGTTTCCAGGTGCAGCTGAATTGACAACTCAGTTGTTAAGGCTTATAAATATTCATTGGCTCCCCTTGTGTCGAATCAATAAATTGGGTTTTACTTCCCTCGAAAATACTGCGATACACCCCCTATACTTGTGGGTCATCATAGTGCCAGCTTTGAAACGAAGGTATGCCGATAATTTTCTCCTGTTTTTGCCTAGCTGCTCCATCAAGTTCGCTGTGGTTTGCCAACTGCTTGATTGAGTTCATCGTGTATATGAACAGAACGTTCAGCATGTACCACGACGAAAACAATGGCGCTGATTTCGAGTTTCTCCACGTCATCACAAATATCTTGGCATGGGCATGGAAGGTGCTCCTCTAGAACCAGGGTGTCAAGCTCGACTTGCTCAAGGCGAACGTGATAGCGAAGAAACACAACACCGATTTGGCGTTTCTGATGGGGGGAACTCGATGATGATGGATGACCAAGTGAAGGCATGGTACATGTTAGAGCATGCTGCGATCTTGAAAGGTATGTTTATGTTTGTTGCGACTCTGACACCGAACGCCATGCCGAACACCGCTCCAGTTTCTTCTAAAACCTCGTCGTGGACTACCACTTCGTCCAAGACTTCCCTAGCCTCCATAACCGCGGACGTTGTTACCATCTCTGCACCTACGGTGACATTCCCGGCCGACGACGACATTTGATATTGTTGCCAATGTAATAGGACTTTCGCCAGACTTGTACTTTCCGTGTTGGCCAGACTGTGATCTTGGGCGAGATTGTGATGACCTTTGTGTGGCGGGAAGAACATTTTTAAACTTGCGCTGAATTTTCTTTCCCTGTGGGCCAAGCTTGGGGGTGACTGGAAGTTTGGCGACCCCCGGGTCGAAAGTTCCCCCATCCGGTGCAAAATAGCGCCGGATTTTGGCCTAGGGGCCTCCAACGGCTAGAGATGCTCTTAAACAAAACATCTTAATGAAATACAGTAAACAAACTTACTAAACTCTAGAATAAAACCAACTTGGAAAACAACTTGGTTAGGCCTACTGGGAAACTTGTCGTTGTCGAACCTAGCTAGAATTTGAAGGCTGGAACCAAAATGCTTAGTGAAAAAATGCATGGATTTGCCGGAGTATTTGCCTTGTGATAGACGTGTGTTACCTCAAGCTTGGATCCAGTAAGGCCAAATCCAACGGCATACCCCAGATCAGACAAGAAATTGGTCTGATTCGGTCCGTTTGCGGGGGCTCATGGACGCATGTCTGGCTCGTATATGGTTGTTCACCCAACGGCACTGTTTGCACATACCCAGACATCGACGCTGCCGGTGACCACCTCCGCGACCTGCTACCCACGTGGCGTGGCCCCAGAGCTCCCCGACCGCACGCGCCAGCGTCGCACCGTCCACGTGCAACCCCGTCTTCTACACAGATCGCTCTCGGGGGTCTCAGGCCACCGCGGCCGCCGGCATCCGGGCGGCGCCAATGACCAGCGAGGTGTCGGCAGAGATGGAAATGACTCTACCGCAGGCGAGGATTGAGCGGTACATCTTGACGAGCACCTTCTCGTCGTACTCCTTGGGCGGGCGCGGCCGGGCGAAGGGCTCGGGGCGGAGCAGTATGGGGTGGAGCCGTACCCGACGGCGGCTAAGGACACGAGCTGGAGCATGGCGTCCATGTAGGCGTCGGGGAGCCGTGCCAGCCACCGCCACGGTGAGAGCTTGCGCATGATCCGCCGCCCGAGGCCGCGGCGCCACACGCGCCACCCGTGAGCCGGTGCTCTACGCTCGAGGCCATCCCAACGGTGGCCACGGCGAGCTCCTGGAGGGGGAGGACGAGGCGAGATGGGCAACGGCGGGGGGGAGGGGGGGGGGGGCAGATGGGCGGTGGCTAGGAGGAATGGTCAGGAGGAAGGGCGACTCGGGGAGGAGAGATAGAGTTGGGCTATCGTGGCTGATTTGCGGGCGAACGTTCGATGGACAACATTTTTTTGCTCGTGCCCCCCATTACTTCCGAAAAATTGAGACCGGTTTGCGCTGAAACGGACACTCCGGCCACAAATTGTCCGTTTGCGGTCTTCCGTTGGGCCTTGGCTTTTGTCCTTTTTTGTCCATTGGTCCGTTTGCGGGGGCGTTGGTGATGGCCTAAGAACATCCGCAAAGGAGAACCATGCTGCTACTTGTTAGGCTACAACGCATCTCGAACCAACCGTATCAGGAATATCTAACTGTATCAACAACTTAATAGGGTTAGTGGACAACTTAACAATGACATATATGCAACTTTACAGTAAAGTTAGGCAAGATTAGATGTGCTATAACTATAAGGTTTCATCTCACCGGTCCAGTAAAATAGAAAAAAGGGAATTGTAAATCAAGTTGACGAGGGTTTAACTCATCAATGCCCATTGTTATGGACTTAGGTTTTGGAGAAGGAGGGAGCACTAGAGATATCTATCAGCTAGCAAACAAGCACACAGGGGACTCGAAGATTTACCCAGGTTCAGGCCTCGCAGAGGTCCCTACTCCTGCTTGTCTGCTCGTGGAATTATTCAAGGAATCAAGGATTACAATGGTGCGTAGATGCAATCTGGCGAGGGTTGTGGAAACTAGGGTTGCGTGTGTCCTCCTCGCCGCCCCCTCCTAGCCTTTATATAGATAGGCTAGGTCTCGGGTAGCAGGTCGAGTCGGTTACAGGTTAGGGTTTTCCCCTTTGAACTTTCTATCTTTAGCTTCTTCTTGTTCTTCAAGCAATCGAGAGTCCATAGGTTACTCGAGTTATCTGTTTGGGCCTTAGCAACACCGTGGGATCCCACTGTATTCAGGCCATATATACCAAGATCGAGTACCTGTAGGGTATACCCATGTCAGTAGCCCTCGAGTGTCCAGTGGAATCGGAGATTCGATTGGGGACTTTATGAAGCCTTTCGAGTGCATGAATGAGTATATTTTCGACTGCTCTGTTTGTGTCATAGGGATCATTGATGTGCGTGCATGATTTAACCGATGTATCAGTATCAGTTAACTACCTTAGGGTACAACAACACAATCTACTCGAACTCAAGTCCCCGGACTCGAATCCGGAAAAGTGTTGGTGTAATTCGACTCAAGCCGCAGAGGTCTTATAGGAGTTGAATTCCAGTATATGGGTGTGAGCACTCGACTCGTCCGTCAAGGCATGTTCATCGTACCTGTAGGCACGGATATATTTCTGGTAGTGCGCAGCAAATGCGTTTCCAGGCCTTATTCAGGTCTTATCTTCATGCTGTAAGCGCGACATCCAATTTTTGTCATCGCGGAGATGATTCGGGTAACCCAGGAGACGCAGTCTCGTTGTAGGGAAAATATGAGGTGATGTCGCCATAAACTTCGAGTGTGGATGTTATAAACACGCAGTACGATGTACAAATAATCATAGGGTGCGCGACCAGCGTTCCCTATGGGAGTAGCCCCGAGTGCCTGGTTGAGTCGAAGACTCAGGCAGGGACTAAATAAATTTTGCGACTGCTGTCGTCTTTTGTTGCTTGTTTCAGTCAAATTTGCTTCCGGTGCTCCCTATGGGAGTAACCCATGTCCATAGTCGAATTATGGTTCGAGTGGTTGGGTTTTCTTTGATTGTCCATGTTCCTGTAAAAAAGAAAAAAAATCATAGGGTGCGCGACCAGTGCTCCCTATGGAAGTAGCCCCCGGGTGCTTGGTGGAGTCGAAGACTCAAGCAAGGACTAAAGTAGTCGAAGTCTTCTGCTGCGTAATTTTGGATGACGTCAGTGCTGACGATGCGATGACCTCAGTTGCCCACGTGAGCGAGTTTGACGGGATGTGACGAGCGGTGGGTCCCATTTTCTGACTCTGACTTGACCGGGCGTGCGTAATCTTTGTTTTAACTGTGCCTCCTCGATTTCCACGCGTAATGGGGGTAGTGGGGGACGGTTCACGCTTCAGGTCCTCCACGTGTCAAGCACGATGAACGCCACGGGTCTGGTAGGGTTTTTCTTGGCCGTTAGATTACATCTTCCAAGGGGTTAAGTAGCGATGCGGTGACGGTAATTTTCACATCTGCTTCTTTTCTCTGCCTTTGCCTCCGTCACCATTGCTGCTGCTCCTCTGCTCCTTTGTGTTCCTCTCTTTCGCGGTGCTGGACCAACTCCATGTATTTCCCAGTTACTTCCTCCAGTCACACCGCCACCACGGAATGGGGAAGAAGAAGGGAGGTGCCGTGGCCGATTCCGCTGCCGCGACGGTTGCTATAAAGAAGAAGGGTGGCTCTGCCACCGTGGGCACCAGCACCGCCGCCGCCGGGAAAAAGAAGGGCACGGGCACTTGTGTCACCAATGGTGCGTGGCGCGCATCCGTGATCAAGTCTTCAGAGCTTCGTCTTCTTCGCCAAGATGGAGTTTTGTCTTCCGCAGTCGCTGATGCGTGCGTCCCTAGCAGCGAGGTAATCCCCTCTCCTCCTGCCGGCTTTTGGGTGATGTTCTTAGCATTCATCATCCGCGGTCTTTCGTTGCCCCTGCATCCTTTCTTCAGGGGCCTTCTCTGTTTTTACGGGCTCCAGCTCCATCAGCTGTCCCCCAACGCCATCCTCCATGTAGCTTGCTACATTACTCTTTGCGAGTGCTGGCTCGAAATCGAGCCGCACTTCGGTCTCTTCAAGCGCCTCTTCAAGCTGAAGCGCCAATCGGCGTCTGGCTCCGTAGTCTACGATGTAGGCGGCTGCGGTATCCACGTCGACCCCTCTGCCACATATTTTGACATCAAGCTCATGATGTCCGTCTAAGGGTGGAGAGACAAGTGGTTCTACATCCGTGACTAGAAGGCCGATGGATACCACTTCGGACTTGCGCACTTAGATCCCGCAACACCATGCAAGAGGAGGCGTTCCTGGAAGAATGTAGTTATGCCCGGCGAGTCCGCGGAGACAGATGTGCTATACGAGTGCGTCTGCGACCTTGAGAGTCGCATGGGTATAGAGGAGGGAGGCTGCGTCCTCATTCGCACATTGTTGCACCGTCGTGTCCAGCCCCTGCAGGCCAGAGTCCACCCTATGTTCCAGTGGGCTGGCGCAGACGATGGCACTCGCGTATCTGCCGATGGCATTTCCGCGAGTGAGGTAGATAAGAGGGTGCGACTGGTCACCAAGTACACCGCCAAGGATGTGCTCCCCGGTGAACCAGACGTTCCTCCGTTCGTTGCTGCTAACCCTCCTCTTGAGGTACGATTGTGCTACGTAGTAGCTTTGCTTTGTCGATTGCTTCTTTGCTATTGCATGACTTTGCGCTAAATTGTTTTCTGTATGCAGGATTGGGCGGTGTCACCCTGTATGCCCCCTCTTCCCGAGGGGGTTATCCCTCGTGAAGCCTTGGAAGAGGACGAGTCAGAGTCGACCGTCCCATCTGATGTGGAGGAGGAAGCCCCCGAGTCGAGTGGTCTGGACACTCGCAAGCGTTCGCGCAGCAAGGATTCGGATACATCGTCTCCTTCGACTCTGGAAGGTGCAGGTGTTGGTGCAGAGTCGCTGATACCTGATGTTCCTGTGAGTGCCGTGGCGCCGCCTTCCCGCAAGAAGATGCGGTTGCTGAAGGAGTCGTCGTCAGAGTTGGGGGATCGAACCTTTGATTTTGACAAGTTTGATTGGTAAGTATAATTTTTTTCCTTTTGGTTGTTCTTTTTTTGATTTGCCTTCTCTTGATGTTGGTTTTGGTCTTCAGTCAGCCGACGTCGTTATCTTCTGGCGACGTCCAATTTGTGAAGGAATCTAGAGTCGCAACCTCCAAGGCCAAGAAAGAGGTTGAGCGCACTCCTTCCCCTCCTTTGGCGGCCCACTCTAGGCATAATTCATCGAGTTCTCCACACGATGTGGAGCATCGAATGGTTGCCCGGACGACTGCGCGTCAATCGACTTCAGAGTCATTGGAGGATCATGTATGTGTAATATCTCTTCTTCTGATGTTGCAGTCGAATTTTTATCTATGCCATCTACTGATCTTTTACAGTTTCCTTTATTACAGCTCCTTGTGAAGGAAGCCGTGCACCTGGCGGAGCAGGTGCTGGCGATAGGTCGTCAGCATGGGATGCTGGACAATCGCCATTACGCGGTTGAAAGTGAGTGCTCTTTACTTTTCTTCTGCATCCTTGTGATATATTCGACTGACGGTTTATCTTTGCTTGTGTCACAGCTGAGCATAATGCCCTCCTTCGTAGCACTGCTTCCTTGGAGAAAACGCTTGCTGCGGCGGTGAAGAGCCGTGATGAGGCAATCATGGCGCTAGACGAATCGCTGAAACACGAAGAGGATCTGCGCGCCTCTATCGCAGATAGGGAGAAGTTGTTCAAAGAACAGCTTTTCGCGATTGCCAAGGCTCTCTCAGGTATTTCCTGGTCTTCAATTTCACCAGTTGCATCTTCTGTCGACTTTGCTATTTTGTGCTTATTTTGTGCCAATGCTTGTTTCTTGTTTAGATGCCAGTGGTCTGAGCTTTGACGTGCAGGCGCTCCGCCATGACGATGCGTTGGCGGGTGCCATCTCGGCAGTCGAAGACCACCGTGCTGCCATGCAGGGGACGCTCACCAAGGCCAAGGGCGTGCTTAGTCGCCTCCGAGAAGAGCTGGCGCCCAAAGCTAAGTTGATCGAGAATATGGATGAGCTCGTGGAGTCTTTTGCTGGTGGCATTCCTTCAAGCTTCAAGAACTCACTCCGTGCGGCTGGTGCTTGAATGTCGCTTGCCATGGTTCAAGCACACGGAGTCAAAGTTGATCCTGCAGCAGTCTCCAAGGCGATGCCTGTCAGCGCTGATGGCCAGCAGGTAGTTTTTGCTCCCTTCGCAACTGCTTGTGGCAAGTACGGCCCTCAGCTGATCAATACAGTTGCAAAGTACTCTGAGGAGCTTCATCCAGCCAAGAAGATGGCTAAGGCTACGACGTCAGGGGCCGATGGGAAGTCTGTGGGGTCTGACACTGCCACAGACTCGATGAGGTCCCCAAAACCGAAGTCGAAGTCGAAGAAGCCAATTGCTCCACAGTAGTCACATCTTGTAATAGAATAGCTTATGTCTTTTTGTCGAGAACATGCCTTTTGGCGAATGTATCGGCTGATACTTTGTTGATCTTGAATGTACTCGAGTGTTTTGCCCATGCCTCGCCTTAGTCCTCTTATTGTCTCTTGCTTGACTTGTGATAGGGCACATCGAGTGATCCTTTGAGGGAGCCTCAGGATTCGCCGCCCCTTGATGACACTTTGGCACCGCCGCGCTCAAGGGTGGATGAGCTGTCTCTGCTCTCGCGACTCCGTGACCGTGTGAAGAAGTTGGAGCATTAATTGCCCGTACTCTGCGGAAATGCGGACATATGGAAGTCGAAGGCGGAGAAGGCTGCCGCCCGAGAACAATATCTGCTAGGGGACGTGATGCAGCTGGGCGACCAATTCAAATGTTAGTCTTCTTCCTCCCTGTTGTTTCCCTGTAGTCACTCGCAGTAGTTCGTTGTCCTCATACTTTGCCTTTGCTTGGTATAGTTGTCAGCGCAGGTTATCCGCGGGATGAGAAGGATATGATTGCCATTCGCATGAATGACCTGACCCAAGAGCAGCTTCAGGCGAGTGGATACTTCTGGGTAGATCCTGATCACACAATCGCATTGGCGACCCTGCAGGATCGTGCGTCGCGAGTGCTTCACTTCTTGAAGAAGTCGCAATCATGCTTGAAGAATATTTACCAGACGATGTTCCTGCTGGATGTCGGTTTGGATTGGACGGCGCACGCGGCGAAAGGGAGGGAGAGAGAGAGCCAAAGCAATTGAGATTTGGGAGTCGGTTGAGGTCGAGGGATTAGCTTATATAGTTCCATCGAGTCTGCTGGCCCTTCTTGCTAAATTCCAGGACTTAGTGTGGTCTGCAAGTGTGTACGGCAACAGTTAGTGGCTGGTGCCAAGGATGCTCTATCGCTGGTGCGGCTGCATAGGCCTGATGTGGACGTTGCAGCAGTTATGGTAGGACCGCCAGCGCCGCCAGTAGGTTCGACTTGGAACATGGTTCCGCACTACCAGGCAATGGATTGCCCAGCGGAGGAGATCGTCGACTTCTTCGAGGAGCAGACCAACGTTCTTTTGCTGCAATAGTAGTTTACTTTGTATCCTGCACATAGTTGTACCAGTGTTGTAAAGTTCATATATATGATGTGTATAATTAATTGATAGTGATGTGTAAAAGAGCTTGTTAGTGTGTATGTTTTGTGAGTGCGTTGCACTATGCGATTCCTTTTTTTTAGCCTGACTTGTGTTTATCTCAGCCCCTTGCCAACCTGTCAGGTGTTTGGCAGCTGGGTTGGTGTTTATCAAGGGTTTCGATTGATGCGTCAACTACTCAGGATATCGCGTTAGTTCGTAGAACAGATGTGTACAGGGTGGCGCAGCGCCCGAGTGGATTACTTGCAAAAATGAAATAAAAGGAACACAAAATTTTGGGGCACTTAGCTTTATTTATTCGTAGAACAGTACGAGGTACAATGTGTGGCTGAGTAGCCTTATTTGCAATGTAAAAGTAAAGACGACTAAGGGTAGAAGCGCCGCAGCTGCGCGACGTTCCAAGGGTTGGAGTATGCGACTCTTGTCTCTAAATCTTTAAGGCGATAGGCACCACCTGGGATTACTTCTGTAATCACGTATGGTCCCTCCCAGGGGGACTCGAGCTTGAGATGCCCTTGCTGCTTCATTCGCAGGACCAGGTCGCCTTTGACGAAGGACCTGGGGCGTAGCCTCCTGCTGTGGTAGTTGCGCAGGTTCTGCTGGTAGATTGTTGATCTCTCCATGACGATTTCCCTTTCCTCGTCAAGGAGGTCGATGGAGTCTTCGAGTACAAGAGTTGACTCCTGCTCGCTGTAAGCGACCACGCGTGGTGCTTTGTATCGTACTTCGGGGGGGTAGCACCGCTTCAGCTCCGTTCACCATGAAGAACGGGGTGTACCATGTAGCGCTGTTTGGAGTTGTGCGTGGGCTCCAGAGTACCGATTGCAGCTCGTCTGGCCAGCAACCCGCGGCATGTTCAAGTGGCCTGAGGAGTCGGTTCTTGATGCCACCGCAGACGAGCCCGTTAGCTTTTTCGACCTGACCGTTGGTCTGTGGATGTGCTACGGAGGCATAGCTGACGTTGATTCACAGGTTCTCCCATAATTCTTGGAACTCCTTGGATGTGAAGTTCGTCCCATTGTCCGTGATGATGCTGTGTAGCACTCCGAAGCGATAGACGATGTACTCGAAGAACTTGACTGTGTTGTATCCTGACTGATTAGTCACTGGCATGGCCTCTATCCACTTGGTGAATTTGTCGACTGCGACCAAGAGGTAGACGTAGCCTCCTCGTGAGGACCTTGGGAGTTTGCCGACCATGTCAAGTCCCCATTGCGCGAAGGGCCAGGCCAATGGAATTGGTCAGAGCTCTGCGCCAGGTGCTTGCGGCTTGTCCGCGAATCGCTGGCAAGCGTTGCATTTTTGGACGATGTCCTTGGCGTCAAGCATGGCCGTAGGCCAGTAGAATCCAACTACTAGAGCTTTGGCGACGAGGGCGTGACTGCCGGCGTGGTGCCCACAGGCCCCCTCATGGATGTCGAGGAGAAAAGCTCTTCCATCGGCCATGGAGACGCATCGTTGGAGTACTCCAGTGATGCTGCGCTTGTATAGTTCGCCGTTGATAACAACGAATGCCTTGGAGCGCCGTGCGATGTGCCGGACGTCAGTCGGATCGTCTGGTAGCCTCTTGCTGAGGAGGTATGTAATGTATGGTTGGGTCCAGGATGTCTCGATCATCATGACGCTCATTGATCTTTGTCCAGCTCAAGGTCGTCGAGTGCATTGGCTCATTGGGCGCATAGCCCCCGAGTCCGTTGATGCACTTGTTTTCTTCTCTGCGGCCTTTGGCTTGATGGAGCGTTCGCAGATGCGCTCAAGAAATACCCCAGGTGGTATGGGGGCGCAGGTAGAGCCTATGTTGGCGAGTGTATCTGCCTCTTCATTGCTTTAGCGACCTATGTGCCGCAGCTCGCAACCGTCGAAATCCCCTTCGAGTGTGTTGTAGAGGTCGCGGTAGGCGATCATGTTGTCGTTTAGTGCGTCGCACTCGTGCATTGTCTAGTTGACGACCAACTTGGAGTCGCCATATATTATGAGCCTCTTGGCACGACAGGCTTTCGTCATCCTCATCCCGTGCAGTAGGGCCTCGTATTCAGCTTCATTGTTGGAGGAGGTGAATTGCATTCGCAGGATATATTTCAGCTTGTCTCCCTGAGGCGATGTTAGTATGACACCTGCGCCGGCCCCGTCTTTTCGCTTGGAACCGTCGAAGTGCATTGTTCAGAGGTAGGACATATCTGGTTTTCAGGGAGCTGGTTCTCCATCTAGTGCACAAGGAAGTCAGGGAGAACTTGCGACTTGATTGCATCGCGTTTTTCATATGTAATGTCTCATGGAGACAGTTCAATTCCCCAAAGTGCGACTCGTCCGGTGGCATCGGGATTATTGAGGATGTGCCCAAGCGGGGCGTCGTTGACTACCACAATTGGGTGTTCCTGGAAGTAGTGGCGCAGTCGCCGGGCCGTCATGAAGATGCCGTACGCCAGTTTCTGGTAGTGCGGGTACCGCTGTTTTGTTGGCGTAAGTACCTCGCTGAGGTAGTAGACTGGGCACTGTACCCCGTGGACCTTGTTTTCTTTGGCTCGTTCGACTACGAGCATTGTGCTGACCACCTGGTTGGTGACGGAGATGTATAGCAACAATGGTTCCCTTTCGCGTGGGCTCACCAGTACTGGCGAGGTGGATAGAAGGCGCTTGAGTCTTCGAATGCTTCCTGTGCCTCATTGGTCCACTTGAACTTGTCAGCTTTGCGGGGGAGTTGGTAGAAGGGCAGTGCCTTTTCACCCATCCGACTGATGAATCAACTGAGTGTCGCGATTCGCCCAGCCAGCTGCTAGACACCTCTTGCATTTTTTGGCTTTTCCATGGCCAGTATGGCTTTTATTTTCTTCGGGTTCGCTACGATCCCTCTCGCGGAGATAAGATACCCGAGTAGTTGCCCAGATGGTATGCCAAAGGCGCACTTATCTGGATTGAGCTTGATCCGGTAGCGGTCGAGGTTGGCAAAGGTTTCGCGCAAATCGTCGATTACTGAGGCTTCCTCTTTGGTCTTGATTACTATGTCGTCGACATAGACTTGAATGTTGCGACCAAGTTGGTTCTTGAGGCAAGCCTGCATGCACCGCTGGTAGATGGCTCCTGCGTTCTTTAGCCCGAAGGGCATTGTGTTGTAGTAGAACACACCAAAAGGCGTTGTGAATGCTGTTTTTTCTTGATCTTCCTCCTTCATTTGAATCTGGTTGTAGCCTGAGTAGGCGTCGAGGAAGCAGAGGAGCTCACATCTCGCAGTGGAGTCGATGATTTGGTTGATTCGCGGTAGAGGGAAGTGATCCTTTGGGCAGTGTTTATTCAGAGAGGTGAAGTCCACGCACATCCGTAGGATATCCGTGTCTTTCTTTGGTACTAGCACCGTGTTGGCGAGCCAAGTGCTTTCCTTGATCTTGCATATAAATTTGGCGTCGAGGAGTCTGTTGATCTCCATTCCAACTGCCTTTGCTCTTGGTTTAGATAGTCGCCGAATTGTTTGTTTGACTGGCCTTGCGTCTGGGTTAAAATTGAGTGCATGCTCGGCGAATTCCCTGGGAACTACTGGCACGTCCGCTGGACACCAGGCGAAGATTTCCCAGTGCTCATGGAGGAATTCGACGAGCGCGAGTTCCTATGCGGGACTCAAGTTGTTGGCGATGAGAGCCGTCTTGGCAAGATCCGATGGGTGGACCTGAACTTTCTTCGTGTGCACTGATGAGTCGAAGGACAAGTCGGGTGAGCTTGTCCGGCTTAGGGGAGGCAGACTGTTGTCTGTCGACTCCTTCAATCTTGCGAGTTCCTCCTGCATGCCGAAGGACTGGGAGATTCTATTGAATTCCCTGTCGCAACTGTCGGACCTCTCGAAGCTCCTGTTGATTGTGATGACGCCATTAGGGCCTGGAATTTTCATCTGTAGATAGGCGTAGTGCGGCACTGCCATGAACCTAGTGAACGCGACATGTCCGAGGATGCAGTGATACTGTGAGGGCCAGTCGATGACCTCGAAGTCGATGCGCTCGCGCCGAAAGTTTTTCGGCGTGCCGAAGATAACGTCAAGGTTGATTTTTCCAAGGGGATACACACCCTTGCCTGCGATGATACCGTGGAATGTTGTGTCTGAGGCCTCTAAGCAAGTTAGAGCGATCCTCATTGCTCGCAAGGTACTCGCGAATATAAGGTTGATGCCGCTCCCGCCGTCCATGAAGTCTCGGCTCATGTCGAAGCCTCCAATTTGTGCCTCGAGTACGAGGGGACAATGGCCTGGACGAGGTACTTGGGGCGGATGGTCGCGCTTGTCGAAGGTGATGCAGGATTCGCTTCCACTGAGGTACTCAGTGGTAGCTGGTGGCGAGTTTGTTGCCAGATTGACTTGGCGAGTGATGACCTTCTGCACCCGATTCGAAGGGCGTCCCTTTTGGGTCATCATGGTACCCATGGCCCGTGGGTATGGTTTGCCTCCATGGTGCTGGTCCGGCGCAGCTGCATTTGGGGGTGGTCCAGGTGGTGGTGGTGGAGCTCCATGTGCCATGACGCCTGGGGCGGCTCCGTACCCCCTTTCGACTATGTTGCGATTCATCCGAGCCAGTCCCTCATGTAGTTTGAGGAACTCACGGCAGTCCTTGAGGAGGTGGCTAGACTTCTTTTTTCCATCATGCTTGTCGATGTAGAAGTGCACAGTGCATGGCCCGGGCAGCTTGTCTTCAATGGATGTTGCGGGTGCCTCATCGCGATTGCGGCGCTGCCATACTTGTGTGGTTTTCCCGGAGTCGCGGTATCCACCGCTGCGGTAGCCGCTGTTGCAGTTGTCGTCGCGTCTGTCGGCGTAGCCGGCTGCGACCATGTTGATGTCGTCGCGGTCATCGTAGATGCGCATGCGGCGTTTGCTTCGGCGGTCGCGTCTGCGCTCGAGTTCTGCTTCCTCGTCGGAGTGAACGTGATTCTTTATCGAATCTTCTTCGTCAGCCCACTGATTCGCGATTTCCATCAGGTTGTCGATGGTCTTGGGCTTCGAGCGGCCCAGCATTTCCCTGAGCTCTATGCGGCGAACACCGCCGTTGAATGCGTCGATTGCGCGGTCCTCCGAGATATTTTCTGCGGAGTTCTTGATGATGGACCACCTTTGGATGTACAGCATAGCGATTCCCCCGATCTTTGCTGGCAGCACCTCAGCTCTTCGATTGACGCGGGCCTTTTGTATGTGCCTTTGACGCGGCCGTCGATTGCGCACAAAGCTGTAAACCAGCTCTTCCCAACTGCGAATGGATCTGCGTGGGAGGTTGTTGAGCCATGCTCGGGTGGCGCCCTGCAGCTGTAGCTACAGGCACTGCATGGTCGTGCTTCGACTTCCGCCATGAAGCCTGACGGAGGAGATGTGGTCCTCCAACCAGATTTTCGGGTCCTGCAGACCGTCAAACTTCGGGTTCTCTGATGGGAGCTTAAACCCCTTGGGCATTCGCTTTTGCCTGATTGCCCTGCTAAAGCATCTAGCAGCACAGAGCTCCACATCTTCGTCTTCTGAGTCAGTTGATCGGGCACGTCGCGCCCTTGACTTGTCGATCTTGCGCTGTGTGATGTCATCACGCGCGTCGTAGTCATGATCGTGTCGCCGTGAGCGGCAGCGTCGAGACAGGTTGTGATTATCATCGCTGAAAGAGGGCAAGGAATAGCGTTTTGCTAGAGCCTTGCCCTTCTTCGGCTCCGGTGTTGGCTACTTTTCAAGGGCGGCCTCGACTAGTCCCAAGGCCGCGATCGTAGATTGGTGCATGGCGGCTCGGGGATCTCCAGCTGGCAGCTGGTTGTTCAGGAGGTACATGGTGGATGCCGTCACTGCAGCTTGCGGCGTCTTTGGGACCACATTGCCCCGTGTATTGACTGTCATAGAGCTAAAGTCGAGGACCTTTGCAGCTTATATGCATTCTTGCTCGATGAGATGGGCCATCCGGGATCGCCTCTTGTTTGCGATGTGCTCGTTGCCCTTTGAGGAGGATCCTCCGTGGGAGGAGAGCCCAGCACGTCGAAGACTCGACTCATCTGCCGCCTTTCTACGCACCTCGAGTTGCACGATTGTTTACACTTGGTGCTTGAATTCCTCCTTCAGGAGCCAATGGTAGCCCATCAGCAGTTCTTGCAGGGAGCCAAAGGGTAGAGGGTTGCCCCGTAGGGCATCACGGCAGCAAGCCCACTCGAGTACGTTGAGCCTGATCACGACCCGTTCGCCAGTCTGCCCGTTTATTATAGTTGGAGGTTCGACCGCGCCTCCGTTGTTGACGGGGGCACCGTTTGGCGGTGGTCTGCCATTGGGTATGCCGCCATTTGTCAGGTCGGCTCCATGGCCGCCGTTGCCTATGTTGTCGTGATTGGCGGAGGAGTCGCCTGCGTTGATGACGACGCACATGAAGTGGTTGGGGAAGCTGCTGCTCCCACAACTTTCAGATCCGGAACCGTAGGCTCCATCTTTAGTTGCCAGATCGCCCAGATCGAATTCGCGACTGCTGTCGCTGTCTGTATTCTCGACTGTTGTCAAGGCATTGAGTTCGCTGAGGGTGCCGATCGGCGGGGGAAACCACGATGCCAGAGTAATCGGCAGTATCGTCGGCTGGTCAGGCATGCAAAGTGTGCCCATCTGACCAAATTGGAAGCGGAAGCTCCCGATCGCCAAGCTGATCCCATCGCCCACGGACTCAAAAGATGGGCGAGTGGCCGGCGTGTGGATGGTGAAGTCAAACGCACCGAAGAGCTGGCGGATCTCCGCTGTTGCGGAGTTGTAGATTGCAGTTGATGGGGCCGAAGAAGCTGCAACATCAGCACTCCCAATTCCCACAGACGGCGCCAATTGTCGAGGGTTTAACTCATCAATGCCCATTGTTATGGACTTGGGTTTTGGATAAGGAGGGAGCGCTAGAGACATCTATCGGCTAGCAAACAAGCACACATGGGACTCGAAGATTTATCCAGGTTCAGGCCTCGCAGAGGTCCCTACTCCTGCTTGTCTGCTCGTGGAATTATTGAAGGAATCGAGGATTACAATGGTGCGCAGATGCAATCTGGCGAGGGTTGTGGAAACTAGGGTTGCATGTGTCCTCCTCGCCGGCCCCTCCTAGCCTTTATATAGATAGGCTAGGTCTTGGGTAGCAGGTCGAGTCGGGTACAGGTTAGGGTTTTCCCCTTTGAACTTTCTATCTTTATCTTCTTCTTGTTCTTCAAGCAATCGAGAGTTCGTAGGTTACTCGAGTTCTCTGTTTGGGCCTTAGCGAAACCGTGGGCTCCCACTGTATTCATGCCGTATATACCAAGCTCGAGTACCTGTAGGGTATACCCATTTCACAAGTTCTAATGAGACCTACTCCCTATATTTCACAATATAAGCATTTTTATCTAACTGTTAGCAGAGTGAGTATTAGTGATGGGAGCAGATCAACATACTACCTCAAGCGGGCACTTTGGAATTTGTTGCTGCCCCAAAATGCTTGAACCCAAGTGAGAGCTAGCCAAACCTCATTGTGAACTGGAAATGATGACAACAAGGTTTCAGTTCACTTCTGAATACAATGATAGTATGATTTAACATTGTTACTAGTTGAAACAAAGTAGTCATGTGCAAAGCAATGGTTTTGATTCAATTAATCCCTTTAGTGCAGACGAGGCCACAAGGGTGATCTGAATTTATAAGTCAAAAATTCGAATAAATGATGAAAACAACATAGCATGCTGAATAAAACAATAAATTGGAATAACTATACAACTGAGGGATGTCAAACATCAACTTATTTTGAAATCATCGGTGTACAACTTAATTTTCGTAGAAAACAACTTATCGAGATGGAAAAATACCACTTAGTTAAATCAGTGTACAATGTAGTGGTCATTTGATTATAAGACTAAAAGCAACTAAGATCTCTGGCTATGCAACTTAATAAGGAGAAAAATGCAATGAAGATCATTGGATATGCAACTTAATGAGCATAAAAATTGACAAAGAACTCTAGATATGCAACTTAATGAGCATACAATAACAACTAAGGTTCCTGGATAGGATACTTAATAATAAGAATATAAAAAGAACTAAGATACCTGGATATGCGACTTAATGAGGACAAAAAAAGAAACTAAGATAACTGGATATATATATAACTTGATAATAAGGATACAAAAGCAATTAAGATCGCTGGATAGGCAACTTAAGCATACAAAAAGCAACTAAGATCCCCTAGGCATCTTAAGAAGTAAATAAAAAATCAACTGAAATCCTTGGATACGTAACTTAATAAGCAGACAAGAGCAACTATGATACTGGATATCCAACTTAATAATCAGGAAAAAAACAACTAAGATCCCTGGATATACAACTTAATAAACATAAAAAAGCAAAGCCCCTCGATATGTAACTTCATAAGCCAACAAACAGCTACTAAGATCTCAGGATATATAACTTAAAAGGGGACAAAAAGCAACTACGGTCCCTAGATATGCAACTTAATAAGTAAACAAAAATCAACTAAGGTAAGAAGCTAAAGTAGCTAGATACTAATGAAGTAGATCTAAAAAAAACCTAGCTAGTTCATAGGCATAATACAACTTCCTAGGCAGTGGTAAGCAAATTGATTAGATAGGTAAAAGTAACTTATGATCCAACTGTTTTCTAAAAAACAGTCAATGAGAAAACAAAAACCTAGTTCATAATGGTATAGAACACAACTTGCTAAAGTGGTGGTAAGTAATTGTATTGGGTAGCTAAATCTTTTTAACAATGGGGGTCATGTGGCTAAAAACAACACAATATCTGCCTACTTTTTCAACAGGAACCAGACACCCAAAAAAGAAGATTCTAATGCAACAACCATATTGAATTTTGTTCTTTTGTGATAAAAAGAGCCGATCCTAAGCAGTGTTAAAAAAATCAACCAGACCCGAGCATTGGTACAAACATATCATGACAACACCCTAAATCTTTTAGGCTACAACTGAATCTAAATGTCGTGGTATTGACCACGGCAGATGCTACAGGGTAGCTTACGTAGAGGAAAGGAAAAGGCGACGTAGGAGAATCTGAGAGCGAGATTGGAGGATGTACAACATGTTCATGTCCCCTCAATGGAGGATCACTACGTCCTGCTGTCAATCCAGTATATGATCATAGATTGGTTTATAGTGGAGTCGCTGGAGGCGTATATATGCAGCCAGTTAGGGTTTACAAGTGTACTAATGGGCTTTGTATTGGAGTCACTGTCTTGGGCCTCCAGTCGGCAAGTTGTCTAGGTCCAGTAGGCATCAGTCGCCATATTTGGTGAGTCGACCCGCTCTGGGATTGGATTCAGTCGGCTCGACCCAGCTAGCGACTCTGTTTCATGGGTATACTGCGATTGATATTCCCCCATCAGTAGTCCCCAAGCACGTCAGAGACTCGGCGAGGACTTCAAGCCGTCGAATCAGCGCAGGCGATTCCCGGGTGGAGTCAATGGCGAGTCGTTGGCAATCTCCTGAAATAGAGAAATAGATCATGAAGTAGTCCATTCGCCTGGGCGAGTCGACGTGCCAGGTGAGTCGCCTTTGGGTGGAGTTTCCCTTGGAGAAGTTTGACTAGCGCCTTGTCAACTTGATGTCGTAGAGGCTGATGAATAGCAGACGTGGAGACCGCCAAGTCGTTGATGATGAAGTCAGAGAGTCGACGCAAGAGACTCCACGATAGGTGAGCCTATGACGGGAGAGTCCGCAAGGGAGAGTACGCGATGTCAAGTCCTCGAGCGTGGCGAGTCCGCGAAGGCGAGTCCCCGAGCATGGAGAGTCCACGAGGGCGGCGAGTCCAAGACAGGCGAGGCGATTCCCCGAGCGTGGACACTCCACGAGGGCGGTGAGTCCCAGACAGGCGAGGCGAGTCACCGAGCGTGGAGACTCCACAAGGGCAGAGAGTCCCCGACAGGCGAGGCGAGTCCTCAAGCGTGGAGACGGCGAGTCCCCGAGCGTGAAGACTCCGCGAGGGTGGCGAATCCTCGAGCGTGAAGACTCCATGAGAGCGGCGAGTCCCCGAGTGTGAAGACTCCACGAGGGCGGTGAATCCCCGAGCGTGAAGACTCCATGAGGGTGGCGAGTCCCCGAGCGTGAAGACTCCGCGAGGGCGGAGAGTCCCCGAGTGTGAAGACTCCGCGAGGGCTGCGAGTCCTCAAGCATGAAGACTCCACGCTGGCGGCGAATCCCCGAGCGTGAAGACTCCGCGAGGGCGGCGAGTCCCCGAGCATGAAGACTCCGCGAGGGCGGTGAATCCCCGAGCATGAAGACTCCGCGAGGGCGGCGAATCCCCGAGCGTGATGACTCCGCGAGGGCGGCGAGTCCTCAAGCGTGAAGACTCTGCGTGGGCAGAAAGTCCCCGAGCGTGAAGACTCTGCGAGGGCGGCGAGTCCCCGAGCATGAAAACTCCATGAGGGCGGCGAGTCCCCGAGCGTGAAGACTCCGTGCAGGCGGCGAGTCCCGAGCGTGAAGACTCCGCGCGGGCGGCGAATCCCCGAGCGTGAAGACTCCACGAGGACGGCGAATCCCCGAGTGTGAAGACTCCACGATGGCGAGTACGCGTATACACCACGGCAATCATATGGGCACAATGACTCAGGAGCGATGTCGCACTTGCGGGGCAATGTTGTTGTCGAGCCCCGTGATGAACGAAGGAAAACTTGATGAGTCATCTGCCGATTGGAGTTGATTTGCTTTATGCTTAGCTCAGCAATATGCCTAGGAGTAGTCCTCAAGGCTCGTGTTGGCTTGTAGAGGTGACTTGAGGCTCTTTTTAGAGATGCATACTCTATCAGTAGTACTTTGTTGTTCCTGATCATGGCGGGCGGCGAGTCCCCAAGTATTGCGAGTCCTAGAGACCGGTGATTGTCAAACCACTGAGCCTCAAACAAAAGGCATAGTGAGCGGAAGGCCTGTGCTACGATCTCCCGAGTGAGTCAGGATCTGCGTTGAGCGAGTCCGCGAGGGGAGAGTCCCCGAGCGTGGCGAGTCCGCGTTTGAGCGACTCCACGCGTGCGAGTCTGCGAGGGGAGAGTCCCCGAGCATGGAGAGTCCGCGATGATGGCGTCCTCCTGTGATGCGGCGGTGATGGATCCGGCGACCGAGGTAGGGGTCACCGAGTCGGCGTCATCGTGGAGAGCCACGACGTCCGCGGCGGCGTCAGTTCCGTCCGCCTTACTGGCGGCCGAGTCATACTCGGTGGCGAGGCGGCTGATGGAGCGGATCTGGTCCTCCGAGAGCAGATTACGGCGTGGTGGCGATCCGCCGATGATCACCGTTCCCTCCGGGTCGACTACGTCGGTGAAGCCAACGAACAGGTTGATGGTGCCAACCAGCATCACCGTGCTGTGCGTGATCGGGCGCGACGCCGGGATGTAGCTGCTGGGCAGGATCTGAAGGATCCCGCCGCTGGCGATCATGCGGCCGGTGGCGATCGGCCGATCGATTGGCGAATAGGGTCTCGCTGCAGAACTCAGGCCAGACCGGCCATCTCCCACAGTGGGTGCCAACTGTCATGGTATTGACCACGGCAGATGCTACAGGGTAACTTACGTAGAGGAAAGCACAAGACGACGTAGGAGAATCCGGAGCGAGATTGGCACACGATGTACCCAGGTTCACGTCCCCTCGATGGAGGATCACTACGTCTTGCTGTCTATCCAGTATATGATCATAGCTTGGTTTACAGCGGAGTCGCTGGAGGCGGAGGGAGAGACTAGATCTAATATGACGTAAGTGAGATCCCCTCGAAGGGTGCCCCTGGTGGTTTTATATATGCAGCCAGTTAATGTTTACAAGTGAAATAATGAGCTTTGTATTGGAGTCACCGTCTTTAGCCTCCAGTCGGCGAGTTGTCCGGGTCTAGTAGGCGGCAGTCGCCATATTTGGCGAGTCGACCCGCTCTGGAATTGGTTTCAGTCGACTCGACCTAGCTGGCGACTCCGCTTCATGGGTATACCCCGATTAGTATTTCCCTATCACTAAACAAAGTTGAAACCCACCACAGGAAATAAACGCTACAACACACGATATAATCAGCGAAACAGAATATGAATAAAAGAAAAGGCATGTCTGGCCGGCCGAGTGTAGCGGCCATGGTAAGCTACCTTCATCCCACACTAGTGAAAATTCACACTAATTATATATGTGCATTGCTTACAACTAGCTTACGGCGTTAATAAACCACAATAATTTCCTTTGACATACATATACATAGACTAGTACTATTGTTCTACCAATTAAGCAAAGGAATCCAACATTGTACCAGAAAATGATGTGGGTGGAGATTCGATGGCGGAAAGTCGATGACAACATCCTCCCTGCCCCAATGATGGCCATCCCAATTTATACTTGTTCGGGTGGCCTGGTAGAACGACCACCGATCTGCCGTCCAGGTAGCATGGATGCCACACTGGTGCATCCTGCTACTCTACTCTGGTACAAAAATACAACAGGAAAAATATACATGGAAATTCTACCGAGATGAAATATAAACTACCTACAGTTGCTTGTGATTTTGTAGATGATCCTACCATATGAAATTCAAATCAAGAATTTCTTGTGATTTTGTAGGGGCTTACCTACGTATTCTCGATCCAGGCACCCGAGAAAATTGGACCCACCTCGCAGCCTCGTCGAACTCACTCCTCGGCTCTCTACCACCGAGCTCTACATCCTGGCGTGCGACCGCTCTCCACCGGCAAACTCTATGACCTCACGCCCCTGAAAGATGAGATGGCACCACCTCGAGCGATGATTTAGTATATCTACCGAATTATGGATTTGAATTGCTGAAGCTTACACCAATCTGAAAACAAAAAAATGTCAGTGCACGAGGAAGGTGTACAACGCCATCTACTGAAATTCGTACTCCTACACAGCAAAATCTTAATTAATTGAACCATAGAAGTGACTTAATCATTACTAAAATTAAGGCTTCTAGTAATACCAGCAGACAGATAGCAAGGGGGGAAGGGAGGTCTATAGTGCCCTGGAAGACAATCTTGCTAAACCTGAAATGCCCGACGGCTGGAGCGCATCAGGGCCGTCGTCGGCAAAAGCCAAGGTGGGGGAGACGGCGAGGCACCTCGTCGCAGCATCTCCCAAGCCAGCGCTAGCCATCGGGAGGATAGCAGACGGTAGGAGTTCTAGCAGCGAAATCCCAGCTGACAGAGGTGGAGCACGTCCAGGTCGGCTTGTAGTTGCCATGGATTGGTGATGCTTCTGTCATGCAGTCCCGCATTTGGATGATTGCTCACGGCTGTGCGGGAGTTCAGGGGACAATGCATGGGTGGCCCATGTGTGATTCCGGAGCGGCACCGGTGGATCCTTGACGCGCTCAAGGGCAGCGACACTAGTAGAAAATAGACCTTTGGTCAAGGGGTATTAGCCTCGATTTTGATACAAACCGGGACTAATGTCCCGGTCCAACGGCTAGAACAGGCCCCAGGGGAGTGGCAGGCACTAGCCCCAGTTCGAACAGAACCTTTAGCCCCGGGTCGTATAACAAACCGAGGCTAAAGGGTTTCAGGCAGGCTAGGTCGGGCGCCAGACCCTTTAGTCCCGGTTTGTTATACGACCCGGGCCTAGAGGTGGACCTTTAGCTCCGGTTCTAGACATGAATCGAGGCTAAAGGTCTGACTATATCTTCTTCCCCTGCCCGAGCCACCATTCAAACTGGTGGCTCTCCTCTCTCTTTCTTTCTTGCTTCAAGCTCGAGTTCATGCCCTTTTTTTTCTCAAGATTTGTCTATATTTTGTGATGCCCCATCTATCCAAAGGTTTTAAAAGGTGAGCAACTTCATCCTTTGAACTCTCATTGCTATATTAGCTCATTTCATGCTCTATCTTATAGATGGATTTGTGGATTTAGTTTGGTACTAATTTTTGCAATGATAACATGAGATCGATGTTTAGATTCTATCTATCTTGTATTAATGTAAGGAACTCTAAGATAAATATCACAATATGTGGATTCTATCTATATATATCTTGTTTTGGCACATAGTCTCGAAATTTGATTTTAGAAGCACACATATGCGTGAGTTCATCATTCTAACTAGCTAGCTGGCCAGAATATCCTTCTTCGTCTACCTGCGTTCAACAAACTAAAAAAAATGTAACAAAGATAGAGTTAATTCATAAAAGCTTGTTAAGAAGACATCACAATTCACATATTAGGAAGTGCCTCTACGAGAAGCTCTGCCGTAGTGGTGTCCCTGCTCTCCCACACCATCTTTCGGTTTATATCTTCTCTAGCTAAATCAGTATGCTGGTGGAGCTAACTAATTTCACATATTAGAGAGTGCCTCTACGGCGAGCTCCTCGAAGATGTCTGAGAACAAGGTCCTAAGACATCTTCGAGAAGCTCCGCCATAGTGGTGTCCCTGGTCTCGTACACCATCTTACAGTTCTTCACAAGAATGCATACCTATTTATAGATTAAGCAGCACAACATAGTGTCGGGCACTGATGACATAATGTCGACACACTCACCCAGGCATAGTGCTACCACCCACCCAAAATAGTGTCGGCATTTAATTTACTGGCTTAGTGCTGCCCACTGAGGACATAGTGCCGACATGTTGTCTCCATATCCACATTTAGTCCCGGTTGGTGTCTCCAATCGGGACTAAAGGTTCATCATATCTTTAGTCCCGGTTGCTGGTTTTAATTTTGTTTTTTAGATTAGTACTAATTAATTATGATTATGCTGCCATCCACCCAAAATAGTAGAGTCATTTAATTTACTAGCTTAGTGCTGCCAACTGAGGACATAGTGTCGACATGTTTTCTCCACATCCACATTTAGTCCCGGTTGGTGCCTTCAACCGGGACTAAAGATTCATCATATCTTTAGTCCCAGTTGCTGGCTTTAATTTTGTTTTTTTATATTAGTACTAATTAATTATGATTATGTTTGATGTACTTAATTAATTATATAATGCAGATGAGCCGGCAATGGATGTACACTGACCGACTCTCTAACGAGTTCATTAAAGGCGTGCATTCTTTTCTTCTTGTGGCCGAGGCAAACAAGCGGAATGGTTTTATGTCTTGTCCATGTGGTGTCTGTCGGAATCATAAAGAATACTCTTCCTTAAGAGTCCTTCACAGCCACGTGTTTCGGTCCGATTTCATGACCGGCTATAATTGTTGGACCAAGCACGAAGAAAGAGGGGTTATGATGGAAGACAACGAAGAAGAAGAGAATGACAACGACTACCCTGAATACGATGGTACTACAATGGAAGACATTGATGAAGAAAAAGATGAAGAACGGGCATCAGATCTGCCCGATGATGATCTTAGTCGGGCCATTGCTGATGCCCAGGAAGAATGCGTGACTGGAAGGGAGAGGTTGAAGTTCAAGAAGATGTTAGAGGATCACAACAAATTGTTGTACCCAAATTGTGAAGATGGGCACAAAAAACTGGGTAGTACACTGGAATTGCTGCAATGGAAGGCAGAGAATGGTGTGACTGACAAAGGATTTGAAAAGTTGCTGAAAATAATAAAGAAGTTGCTTCCAAAGGATAACAAACTGCCGCCAGTACCTACGAAGCAAAGAAGGTTGTTTGCCCTCTAGGACTAGAGGTGCAGAAGATACATGCATGCATTAATGATTGCATCCTCTACCGCGGTGAGGAGTACGAAAATTTGGATGCCCAGTATGCACTGCATTTCGGTATAAGATAAGACGAGATGACCCTGGTGATGTTGAGGGCGAGCGCCGCATGAAGAGGGTTCCTGCCAAGGTGATGTGGTATGCTCCTATAATACCACGGTTGAAACGTTTATTTAGGAACAAAGAGCATGCCAACAAGCAATGATTGGCTTGCTCTTTGTAACATTTCAGGACTAACAAACAAGGGATACAATGGTGGGATGAGAACAAGCAGGAGGAATTTGACCTACGAGCGTTGTTGTTCATAACAATCAATGATTGGCCTGCTCTTAGTAACATTTTAGGACAGACAAACAAGGGATACACTGCATGCACACACTGTTTAAACGATACTGAAAGTATATATTTGGATAAGTGTAAGAAGAATGTGTACCCGGGGAATCGTCGTTTTCTTCCGCCCACGCACATCCTAAGAAAGAAAGGTAAGCATTTCAATGGTGAGGCAGACAGCCGGTGTAAGCCTATCCGCCGTATTGGTGATGATGTATTTGACATGGTGAAGGATTTAAAAGTAATCTTTGGAAAGGGTCCTGGTCGACAATCTGTTCCGAAGGACGATGTCGGACACGAACCCATGTGGAAAAAGAAATCTATATTTTGGGAGCTACCCTATTGGAAAGTCCTAGAGGTCCGCTCTGCAATTGACGTGATGCACCTAACGAAGAATCTTTGCGTGACGCTGCTAGGATTCTTGGGCGTGTATGGGAAGAGCAAAGATACACCTGAAGCACGGCAGGACCAACAACGTATAAAAGACCGCGACGGCATGCATCCAGGGCTGTTTGAAGGTATTGCTAGCTACGCTCTTACCAAATAAGAGAAGGAAGTCTTTTTTGAAGTCCTTTACAATATAAAGGTCCCGTCTGGTTTCTCGTCGAACATAAAGGGAATAATAAATATGGCAGAGAAAAAATTTCAAAACCTAAAGTCTCATGACTGCCACGTGCTTATGACCTAGCTGCTTCCGATTGCATTAAGGGGACTCCTGCCGGAAAATGTTCGAGTACCCATTATGAAGCTATGTGCGTTTCTCAATGCAATTTCTCAGAAGGTAATCAGTCTAGATAGTCTACTAAGGTTACATAAAGATGTGGTCCAATGTCTTGTCAGCTTCGAGTTGGTGTTCCCACCATCCTTCTTCAATATTATGACTCACCTCCTAGTTCACCTAGTCGATGAGATTAACATTCTTGGTCCTGTATTGCTACACAATATGTTCCCCTTTGAGAGGTTCATGGGAGTGTTAAAGAAATATGTTCATAACCGTGCTAGGACAGAAGGAAGCATCTCAAAGGGATATGGAATAGAGGAGGTCATTGAGTTTTGTGTTGACTTTATTCCTGACCTTAAGCCCATCGGTGTTCCTGAATCACGGCATGAGGGTAGAATTAGTGGTAAAGGCACGCTAGGAAAGAAAGCAAGGATATGTATGGACAGACATTCTCTCACTAAAGAACACTACACAGTTCTGCAAAGTTCCACCTTGGTGGCTCCGTATATCGAGGAACACAAGAATATTGTACACTCCAACAACCCGGGGAAGCCTGGCTCCTGGATTAGAGATGAACATATGAGGACTTTCGGCGGTTGGTTGCAGACACATCTCATAAATGACATAAATGTTGGAGAGCAGTTGTACTTGTTGGCAAGGGCACCATCTTCGACTATATTGACTTTCCAAGGGTACGAGATAAATGGGAATATATTTTACACGATCGCCCAAGATAAAAAGAGCACCAATCAAAACAGTGGTGTCCGATTTGATGCAACAGACGAGAATGGGAAAAATGATACATATTATGGTTACATAGAGGAGATATGGGAACTTGACTATGGACCTTTTTTTGTTTCGGTGCAAATGGGTCAAGCTGACAGGAGGCGGGGTTGAGGTAGACAAGAAATACGGAATGACAACAGTAGATCTCAACAACCTTGCGTATAGAGATGAACCATTTCTCCTAGACAATGATGTGGCTCAGGTTTTTTATGTGAAGGACATGTCTACCAAATCAAGAAAAAGGAAAGATAAGCAAAACAATACAGCATCTGATGAGCCAAAGCGCCACATAGTTCTTTCAGGAAAAAGAAACATCGTGGGGGTGGAGGATAAGACAGACATGTTAGACGATTATGATAAGTTTCATGAAATTCCACCCTTCGCTGTGAAGGATGACCCAAGTATCCCGTTAAGTAAGGAAGATGCTCCATGGTTACGGATTAGAAGAAAACCCTAACATGTGTGGATGTTGGTGATGTACAATATTATTAAACCTTTATTTTTAATGATCTTCTTACATGTATATGGTTATGAACTATGTCGATTTTAATAGGTAGTATTGCAACTTGTTGTGGCCAGACATTTATTAATATTAAAACGTAAAAATTAGTCATAATCATATCTAGCCCTGTAGTACACAGCTTCTGGGTCGTCTTCGGAATCGTCATCGTCGTCGCTCATAGCACGCGGATGGATCATCAGCCCTTCCTCGTAGCACGCGGATGGATCCTCCGGCCTCGGATTCACGACGCGCGGGGGAGGGGGCTCCCGGATGACGACCCCAGTACGCCCTAGGCCTTCACCACCACCACCATTCTTGTGGCTATGCTGCTGGTGAAAGTGCGGGTACCTCAGGCGAGGATGGTCTCCCATGGCGATGTAGCGGATCACACTGGCGATAGTCCGGTTCGCCCACCATAGGCGGTGAGCAGCCTCGTTGTGGTTCACTAGGGGCGGGCCGTCACCCTCGTACCTGGCGAGCTCCCTTTCCCGCCGGTTTGCGAAGAAGGAATTCCAGGTGTCGAGGTTGTCAGGATCCCAATGGGGATCCATCCGCTGCTCCGGCATGAGCTCGAGGTAGAAGTGGCTCGTGATGGCCGCCTGGCGGGCCGAACCTTGAGGCACAGGAGGAACAGGAACCCCTCCAGCGCTCAGCATCTAGCCAGCGGGCAGCCGGTACCCCGGCGGGCATGGGTAGCTAGAGGCACACAGCGTCTCGGTCTCCTCGGGCGTCAGAAAAGCCCAGTAAGCGGTGTCCATTATTGTGAGAGAGAAGGTGTGGATGTGTGGATGGACATGGCGGTCGACCTAGATATAGAGGGACATGGCGGGAGAATATGGCGGGAAGCGGGAGAAATGGCGAGAGAACATGACGGGAAGCGGGGGAAATGGCGGGAAAACATGGCGGGAAGCAGGGGAAATGGCGGGAAGCGGGGGAAATGGCGGGAAAATATGTTTTAGTCCTAGTTAATAGTTTTAGTATTAAATATTATATTTCTAATGAGTCTATTATTTTTTGTGAATATTTTGGTATATTATATGTATTTTTCCATTTTTAAATAATAAACTATATTTTTATTATTTTTTGAACATTTGTACTAAATATAATACTTGTTAAACAATAGATAATTTCATTTAAGTTGTATAATAAAGTATGATAATAGATTTAAATTATAGATCTTCTTTTTCTGAAATTTTTGATATATAATACATAATTTTCTGAAAACTATAAACCATTTTTGGTTTTGGCGCCAAAAACAACCTTTAGAGATAAAGGGGTGTGACGCGCGGGAAGTGCAGCTGGCCGAAAACACCTTTAGCCCCGGGTTGTAATACGAACCAGGGCTAAAGGACCTTTATCCCCGGTTCATATTACAACCCGGGGCTAAAGGGGGGGTGGTATAAATACCCCACCCCCACCCCGGGTCGTGCCACGACCCCGAGAGCCAGTTTTCACCTTCTTCGTTCCTAGAGGATCTCGTCGCCCGTTCGTGCCGCCGTCCGTCCCGTCTCCGCGCCGCCCGCGCCGTCGCGTCTCCGCGCCGCCCGTGCCTCCCGTCTCCGGCCACGCCGCCTCGCGCCGCCTCGCCGTCAGGTGATCGCCGCCCTCAATTTTGGTTAATTATGTGTTAATTTTGGTTAGTATTAATTAGGTTAGTATTATATTAGGTTAGTATTAGTATTAATATTAGGTTAATTTGGTATTACTTTTAGTATTTAATAGATAGTATTAGTATTTAGTATTTAGTATTAGTATTAGGTTAGTATTTAGTTAGTATTTAGTATTACTATTTAGTATTAGTATTAGTTAGTATTAGTATTAGGTTAATTGTATAGGTCAGTATTATCAAGGATTAGTTAGGGTTAGTTAGAATACTTAGTTAATTAGGTTTAGTTTAGTTAGTGTTAGTTTTAGGGTTAGTGTTATTAGTTTAGTTAGTTAATTATGTTTTATGATTGTAATTTATTGCTATTATTTAGTTATGCCGTGTCCACCTCATCCGAGCCTACTAGACTCCGTCGGGGATGTCCGAGTCTAGGTTCTGCCGGGTTGGCACTGGGAGGTGCTACATGTCAGGACTCATACCTTGGTGAGGAATTCGGGTATCATCGTCGACCCAGAGCTTCTTTGGTGGCGTCCACGAGGTCCAGGAGCGGTGTAGAGGGAGCCAGCCCCCGAGGAGGTGGTAGGTCATCGTATCAGGGAGGAGGACGAGCATGTACGCCGATACATGTATCTTTTGGAGACTAGGTTCTCCAATATCTGGCAGGTTCACAGATCTCACCCGAGCTATTCTCCGGTGATGGTTCCTCTTCTGTGGCTGCAGAGCTCCCGTAGCACAGAACGCGGCAGCCGCGTTCGCTAGTTTGATATGAGCGAGATGTATTAATAATGTACTTTATATTATGAGCAAGATGTATGAATAATTTACTTTATCTTATATTATTGTACTTTATCTTAATCACTAAGTACTGTATTCGAGTTGTCGTAGTTGTAATATTCTTTTACTTAATGCAATATTCTTTTTCTGTATTAGTTAAGCTATGGACGGTAGACAGAATGAAGAGGAGCTTCTCAACATTATAGATGAGGGTACTGGGGGGTCTTATTATGATGGCTCCGAATATCTTAATTTTTCTGGAGGAGATGATGGTGAAGAAAATAGTGGAGACGATGGTGCTGACCATGGTGGAGACCATGGTGAAGACACCATAATAATGACAAACTCCGTCGAGGTATATAAAGCCTCTATCGATCTTTCACTAGTATAGATGCACTAATTGATTCGTATATATGTCCTGACGAATGTTTCTTCTCTTAGACCTCCGCTTCCGGCCAATCTTCTACAAGGACAAGAGGCCCGACACACAAGTTGCCCGCTGATGTCCGTTTAGCATTGACTTAGTCTCTCCGCAGGATCAACCGCTGGAGCCCAAAGAATCTGCGAATGCATTTACAAGTCAATGCGGAGTGATTGTTAGAGACAAAGTCCCGATCACCACGCGAAATTGGAACAAGCCAGGAAAGAAAAAGGATCCAATTGGGGCTAGTTTTGTAGATGATAGAGCGAAAGATACGATGTGGAATTCTCTCATGACACATTCACCCTACTAGTCTTGGAGACTGATGAGCTCACATAGCAAATGACGAGGAAATTCAAGCACTTTGCTCTTAAGAAGATGGCCGAACTATTCAAGGAATGGAAAAAAAGATTGTACCACAAGTATGTCTTGAAGAAAAAAAATCCTCCATTCACTGGCCCACTAGAGTTGCAGCAGGATAACTGTGCCGCATTTGTGGAATACAAGACCTCGGAACCAGGTAAGGCAATATCAGCAAAAAATAAGTTAAATGCAGCCAAAAAGAAATATCACCATCATATGGGCACATGTGGCTACAGGAGTGCCATGCCTAAGTGGCATAAAGCTGAGGCTGACCTGGAGGCTAAAGGGGTCACTCCAGCTACGTCTAGTTGGCCCTTGAGGTCAAGAAATTGGGTATTCGGGCATGGGGCATCATTAGACCCAAAAACATGCGAGATTGTTGCAGCCGAAGAAATTTCTTCACCCAAGAAAGAACTTATTAAAGTGATAAAAGAGGTTGAAGAGGTAACATTTGTTCCCGATAGAGAGAACGATGAGCTGACAAAGGCTCTCGGGAATCCTGAAAAGGCTGGACGAACAAGAGGGTTCGGACCTTCTTATCCATGGGTTATCGGGTTTCCCGAGCACCGTGACATGTACAGAAGCCGACCGAGGAGAACAAAGCGGCAAAAAGAGGAGGATACGGAGCGGTTCGTGAGGTTTGAAGCCATGCTGCAGGAGCATCGCCATGAGCTTAATGAACTTAAAGGACTCCGACAACAAGATCCTACACCGGACAGTACGGTCGGCCCATCGCAACGGAAAAGCAGCATGGCTTCCACGGAGGGCCACGGTAATGATGCAATGATGGATGTGTACCCCGTGGATGCAATTAAGGAGAAGACTAGTTGTGAGCTTCATGTTGAACTGAAGAATATATCCATGAAGGTGGCGGCCGGCTTTGCTTTACCTTCTGCACCGGGAGCGACCTACCATTGCAATCTGATTCCAGCTGGCTATGGTCGTGTCGGTGTGGACGAAATTCTACCTATGTGTTAGTCACTATAGCTTGACATCCCTGGAGGTGAAGGGGAGACGACACTGGGAGAAGTCATGAGTGGCTTCATTCTTTGGAAAAAAGAATACATCAAGTTTCCAGGCTCGGCACCAAGGCCACCTTCTCCACCGAGAAACAATCCATCACCTTCAAGGCAACCGTATCCTCCCAGTGCACCGTCTCCTCCAAGTCCACCTCCAAGTGCACCGTCTCCTCCCAGTAATAGTCCAATCCATGACCCCAACACGAGTCCATTTCAATCTACGCAGCCGCCTCCACCCACTAAGGGCCAAAAGCGGAAGAATACCACCACTCTGTCGAGCGATAACCGACGCCCAAAGCGATAGTTGTCGCCCCTCCCAAGAGTACCGCCGATTCCTCCCAAGAGGGCTTATGACCCGACCGATGAGGAGACCGATGCGGTCGTACGGGCCGAAGTGGATGCTCATTTTAAAAAGAAACAACATGAGCCAGAGGTCCAAATAAAATCGGAAACCAAGGAGCACTTTAGGAAATTACTAACGCAGCCATCCCAAGCTTAGTTAAATGCGCCAGATGACTATACATGATGTCTTCAGAAGACATTGAAATAGAAGATATCAAACGGTAGAGGAAGCATCACAAAAGAGGTTCCCCAGCAGGGGGAACAAGCAAAACAATCGAGTGGTAGTGGAAGCATCAGAACAGATGTCCCCCAGCTGGGGAAACAAGCAAAACAATCGAGTGGTAGCCGAAGAACCAAAAGAGATGTTCCCCAGCTGGGGAAACAAGCAAACCAATCGCCCCCCACTCCAGGTGAACATACCCGAACCTCAACTATATGAGGTAGAACCTATGGATTCGGAAATGGCTAGGATATTGGCCGAGCAATGTGGTATGCCTATTCATGAAATTATTCACGGCGATATGCCCAAGGCTGAGCTAGCACCCAAATTTGTTCACTGGGAGCCTATGGTCAGTTCTAAGAGGCTTCGGGATATACCAACACAAATGCGATGATTCCATGAATGGTACATGAAAGCATCAAAAGAACATCGAAATTGGCTCTTACTGAAAGTTCGAAAATCGCATTACTTCATTGAAGACGAGATCCCTATTGAATTTACAGAATTATTTCAGTTATTCAATCTAAAGGAACTCGACAAAACTATCCTCAGTTCGTATTGTCTGTAAGTGATTACTTTATTTATGTAATTAGGTCTCTATCTCAGCTTGTTCAATTCATTGCCGGTAAGTATACTCACTATATTCTTTTGTACGCTATATATAATGATGCAGAATGAAGATGCTCGATTGTAAAAGAAAGGCTATCAATGGATTTGGGTTCATTGACCCACATCGAGTTCGTGGAGCTATACTAAAGGATAAACCACTGGAGACCGAGCACAACTTGTTGCGGTTTCTCATGAAACAACATTTCTGTAATGAAATACTATTTCCTTACCACGACGACAAGTGAGTTTTAACTTTTGCTTACTCGATGTTCAGTGTAAATGATGAGTTACTGACATATGAAAACCTTGCATAGGTACCACTGGATTCTTCTAAGCATTTCACTTGACTTGGGAAGAGTTCACATCATGGACTCACTAAACAAAGACATTGAAGACTACCGCATCATTATCGATGCACTCCAGAGGTAATTTCAACCATTATCGCACTATATCGGTTTCTTTCGTTCATTTTCTGGGATATCAAGTAGTTATTAACTCATACATTAATTTTCTTTGTCGGGTAGGGTTTGGACACAGTTCAAGAACCATGTCCGCGGTCAATGGCGTGAGGAGCTATTTTTTAAATCACTCTCGGTAAGTAGTACGAGCTAAGTCCGCGCATCTATTTAATTCTAGTTTATGTGCATTTATCATGCTAGAGTTATTATTTGATTGAATTCTATTCTTGTAAAGTGCGCGAGGCAGCCACAGGAAACTAATCTATGTGGATTCTACGTGTGCGAGTTCATTCGCATCAGTATTGAGAAGCCCTCGAAAAATGTTCGAGTAAGTAAACAATATATTCAACCTTTATTTTTATTACAAAAGGTTGTGTTGAGTCTAATTCATACGATCTCCTTTTTATATAGTTGGACGCGATGCGCGACAAGCTCCTACCAGAGGACCGCCTAATAGCAATCCAAGAGGAATTTGCTGCATTTTTTGTTGACGAGGTCAAAAATCCATGCGGAGAATACTCTATACGTAGACCCTAAAGCATCCATGTAATGATCTCCATGTAATCAAATAGACATGCTCTGGACCCGGTTGGGACTCCATGCATGCTTGTAAGAGAAATTATATTATATATTGCGTCAATGTGTACAAGTACTGTTTAGTAGCGTTATGTATGTATACGAAAACTTGTTTCTAATGAAAACACGGAATGAAAAATAATTGAACACAAAACACAAAATGAAAAGAAAAACACAAAACCCTAAAACCCCATCCCCTGCCGTGGCAGCCAAATGGCCCAAAATGCTGCCGCGGCAGGGAACCTTTACTCCCGGTTTGTAACACGACCCGGGGCTAAATGTCGTGCCGCCCAGCGCGCCTCGCAGGCCACGTGGTTGGACCTCTAGCCCCGGTTCGTAACAGAACCGGGGCTAAAGCTTGGACCTTTAGTCCCGCTTTTGCAGTCTCGGTTCGCAATCCGGGACTAAAGGCCCTTACGAACCGGGGCTACAGGCCTGGTTTCTACTAGTGCGGTTGCGTGGTTCCTGGTGGCTGGAAAATCAGGTAGCCTATTGCTTGGGGTAACGGCGGCGTAGCAGGAGCACGGACTCAGTGTTGCGGCCTGTGCTAGGGGAACAAGCGGTGGAGGAGGCCAGACTCGGGGTTGCGTACCACATGGCTCTGGTGCTAGGCGGTGGCTGTGCACGATGTGAATAAAGGGAGGCGGGGGTGCCTGCAATATGGAGCACAGGATGCGGCGGCCACACATGATTCAAGGACAGGGGTTGTTGTAGTGGAGGCATTATGGGTCCCTTGTGGGATTGACTCTTGGGTGGACCGATCTTCACGGATTTGAGGCAGGGAGTGAGAGGAAACCCAATAATGCAAGGTAAAGATACAAACACACACCAAAGCACACCTGATTCGATTTTCTCCCGTTGGTTCAAACAACCAATCCAGTAGAATCCTCGGTGAGAGACCTTGCGGTAGAATCACTAAAGGAGAGATCGGCAAGCAGATGATAGAATCCAAATCAAGAACAGAGTAGCAACCAAGTAGAATCCCAAAGGGGAGAGACCAAGCACTACTAGAATTCTTGACAAGGAGAGATCAAACACTTGAGGGGGGTCTTGGAAACTTGGATAAGGGCACTAAATCCAAGGTCTTGTACACCTCATAGATTAACTATTGAGAGGTGGTTCCCGTCATGGGTAGGCACATGCCCTAATTCATCATCATCTCTAGGGTTTCAAGGAGGGAGTGGGGGCACATATATAGGTTAGCCACGAGCTATGGGTGGTTTGGGCATAAACAACAAGTTCTGGATGTTACATGGGCCAAGACCAACTTGAGGTGCGCATGCCTGTGTCGTTCAGGCCAGACACTCCGGTGCATGTGGGTCGGACATTCCGACCGAGCCGGACAGTCCTGGCGAGATCGGGTGGAGACTCTAGAGCGGGCGGAGTGTCCGGGTAGATTTTGGTGGAGTCCGGATTGGCCTTTTGACGGGTTGCGCCATGCTTCGGGTGGAGTTGGCCCGGACATTCCGGAGCGATGTCAATGGAGTGTCCAGTCCGGCCAGAGACTCCAGGGTCCTCTTTGGCTTCTTCTTCCTTCTTCGCTTCCATGTCTCTTCCTTGGGGGTCTTGGCTCTAGGGTCATCCTTGTCTCCTCCTCTTGGCATCATGGTCATGGACCTAGTCATGCAATGGGCACTTGGATAAAGTAGGATCTCATTCACGTGATAACCGAAGGAAGACAAGATATGGAAGGAATTCACCTTTGTAGGAATGGTTGGTGTAGCATGATGTGGACCAATGGTGATTCCCGTATGTTGGGCTATATCATCTTTCCCCTCTTGAAAAAGAGTCGACCTCGATGATATCCCGTCATCATCATGTAAGGAAGGAGATGCACCCGTTGTATCTTGTGGGGTGCTCTCTAGAGCTCATTTTGCCAACTCGTGCTCAATTGATGTTGACATTGGAATGCGGGTACCTACACACACCATAAACAAACGAAACAACGTATGTGTGTGGTAGATGAACACATCATCCATCATGATGTATCTTCTCTTGTGAACATCACCATTAGTATTAAGCAATATATTATAGAAAGCATGGTGGTTATGCGAACAAAAGGTCGAAATGTGCTTATCATGACAATTATCAAAATCTCCAAAATTTGAGAAAGCTATGGGGAAAATGTCAATATGAATCGTATGAGCATTATTGCAAGCAACAAAGGGAGAAAATGAAACACATGTATGATCAAGTATTTCCAAAGTACGAGTATGGTTGCCGACAAACATAGGGAAAGAGCAAGTGTTCATCAAGTTTGTCGCAACAATTATCAGATAAAAGGAAGATCTGTAGCATGGAATGTCTATGACAGTATCGTCGCACTCAAATATTTCAACATGATCAACATAATGAAAAATCAAAGTATCACATGGGAACATGAATGAATCATATGAAATGTCACAAGTAGTGCCCATAACATGCATATCCTCAAAATTCTCCAAAGGAGGAGAAAGTCAACCAAAGGACTTCTCCAAAATTGTGTGTTTATTCCCACCCATGGGCACCCCTTTATATAGGCGGCGGGGGTATGCCCTCCCCATTGGGTTAGCCATGTGGGACTAATACTAAAGGAAAAAGGCAACATATTTTCGGACTGCCTAATGGGCCAAAAGTACTCAGCCCAAATAGCAAACAAAAAATACCTAAATAAAAAGAAAAAGGCAAACATCAGGGGCTGGCCGGGTGGGCCTTGGCGTGGCCCACCCCGCGCCCAGCACTCCCGCCGCGGCGGCCTGGAAAGAGGGAGCCCCGGGTGGGCCGGCGCCCGCCCCCCATGGCCCAACTCCCCACCCTGGCGCCAGCTCCCCGCGCGCCCTTGTGAGCTGGGTCGAGCAGACCCAGGCGGCTGGCGGCTGCGGCCCGCCCCGCGCGGCGCGCTTTATCTGCCGCTTGCTAGCGAGCGTGCCTTGGCTATTTGCCGCCCAGTGCGGTGGCTGTTATTCGCCGCCCACTTGGGCTGGCTGTTTTTCTTTTTCCCTTTTATTTTTCTACATCTTTTATTCTAGACTATTTCCCTCCGGGATTTATCCTAATATAAAAGTTGCCTTTATAAATCTTAATCAAAATATTATTTATAACATATTAGTTCATAATTAACATATAATAAATATATATTTAAATTCCCATTTATTCGAAAACACTTTTCTGTTCTTTTCCTTTATTCTTTCTCCGAACAACTTCGGATCTCTCCGCGGAACGATTCCGGCTTTCTCTCTTTCTCTACTGTGATTCCGTCTTACGAATGATCGCTCTCACCGTACCCTTAAGTGTATCCTCTCACGGCTCGGGAATGCTCTAGACATGATCTGTATCAATGATCAACAGAGGGACCAGGGATATCCATGTGACCCCTATGCATTCCTGATGACAATGCCGTTTGAACCGTCTAAATGTAGCATCCTCTTCCTTTTGTTTCTCGATACAACTTGTCTGAGATCCGATCATCGTTATAACATACCGTTATTCAATCTCGTTCACAACAAGTTCTGTTTTCTTGTAACCGTGATATTACATCCCCGTGACCTAGTCACATGTTGCAACATTTATAGATGTAATCTTACCAAGCCGGCTGTATGTATCTTTACCCGTCATGTGGGTGAACAAATCCCGGTCTTGCAGTCACATGTCATCTACTGTTCCTTCAGAATACCCAACATACACCTTTATGGCCACCGCATTACCAGATGACGTTTGATGCAGTCAAAGCAGCCTAGGGAAACAGTGAGTAATATGAGCTCACAGTCTAAGGAGAAGGAGTCTAGGTATAAATGTTGCAACAATGAACTATATGACTTGATCGTGTTGCAATCCTTCGAGGAATGTCCAATCACATCATTTTTCAATGATATGATCTCGTTGTCAGTCGGCATAAATGCCCATGATCTTGAAACCCAGATCATCTTCGTGACCAACGAACTAGTATGAATAGAGGCTACTAGGGACTTGGTTGTTTCATACCACACCTGTACCAATGTTTCTACTTGGCACAGTTAGAGCACAATATGAAACTATTATAAACTAATTGAGACATGACAATAAAAACCTATTTCTTATTTGCCTCTAGGGCATATCTCCTTTAGACTCCCACTTGCACTAGAGTACAAATAAACTAGCTTGCATTTTACTCATATAAACCATATACCATATGCGTTTACAGATCATGCATGCTCATGGGAAATGTCATGTCTATGATCTGTTTTACCAGATCATTATGTCTTTTGCAAATCGTTAATGTCTTCCTAATTTTGACATTCCCACCATTATCTTATAATGGGTCGAAGTATTTGTTTGGCAACAAAGTGAGACTTTGTTTCTAGTGTTTATGATGATGGTCGTTTTCACTGTTGTCATCTAAACTTTGAAACACACTTTGCTATTGTTTGTGCATATATACTATAGTCATGGCAGCAGAACGAGGCCAGATTCCAGGAGCTTACAGTGACGTTAGATCAACCTCGAGGGCTTTCTCATGGGCACTGGGCCCTGGGATACATCATTCTATGTTAAAAGCAAACTAGCCCCGCCATAACATTATACATCACATCAGATGGAGCCTTTATACTTCTATATCTATGTAGATCCTAGTGCATGAAATGCAACTATGCCACTTACATTGCTTCTTGCCAACTTAATTCTGGTTCAGTGATCAACTCATGAATCACTTAAAGACATGCTCTTACATTTAAGACTTTGTCTTACCAATCAGAATTTCGGGTCACATTATGTCGAGTATACAACATGGTTTTATAGAAGAACCTATGACTGAGGCATCGGAGATGCAACGCATCTCTTTCTTTCAACCAGAGTTGCAATACTAACTCAATGCTTCATATAGTAAGAACTTATTTCTTACCTTGTTCCATTCTGAACTTCTTCAGAATCTTGCTTAGGACATTATGAACATCTTTCAGAATCAAGTCCAGGAAGCATTCGACATTCAGTGTTTATTAAACTTACTATTCTATCTCGATAGATCTTTTGTTTAATAACTTCAACTTCATCCTAACTTAAATACTATTAACACCAATCACATCATTCACATATGTCGTCCACATATCTCAGAATGGTTTCACGCTCCCAATCAATGACATTCATGTTTGAGATCCAGGGATTTCACTTAGCTCCCACTCAGAATATGTCAGTTACATATTATGAATTAGCCAAGTTGATTTGCTCCCACTCAAAACTAGGTCCTCTTGATAATCTTGGACATTCCAAAATTCCTTGATCATAATAAGTACAAGAATTTCATTAACGAGATTTCAATGACTATTCATTTCTCGTACTTAGGTCCATCACGCTTCTTTGTAATTCATAGGTATGTCTCCTTCAAAACATGACAAGTGAATCAACAATGTAATTCCACAAACTTGTAGAATATATAGTTGAATCCTACTTTCTTTAGTAAAAGTATTTACTTGAAACTTTTATGATCATTATCAATAGTTTCTCCTCTATTTGCAGAGTTTGGTTTCACGAAACAAATTCCGCTGCGCCACTCAATAATTCGGAGGTAAGGTCAAATACCTTGTTTTGATATTTTACTTTCTTCCACTTGTATCTTCATCAAGACACATTGACTTTGGACAACAACTGGTTTGGCTCTTTTGTGGAAGATGCATTCATAGCTTCCTAAGAATGCTCTACAAAGACTTGTTTATTCGCCACGATTTCGAGTTATCAAAACCTCCAGAAACTCGAACATGCCATAACACTTATGGTGTTGTTTCCACGAATATTTTAGATGTTCCTTTGTATTTCAAGTGAGTGTTTGATTATTTTGATCTCTAACTCTAAATGACAACTATAACCCTGATAAGAGACAACATGATATCATATGTATCTAATACAAAATGATTATGATGTTTAGATATTTCAACATAGTTTGAATTTGTCCATTTATCATAATTTGTGAAACATCTTTCACAAGTTCCTTTTATGCTAAATTTAAATTGAATACTTTAGTCATGTCGATCAAATTGAAGAGACTTGTTTAATTCAGTTAATTCAATATCCTATTTAGTTATGAACTCATTTGAACAATTCAAATCATTTCAAACTTCATGTTTCATTAAGTAAATACTTTATTCACTTAAGTCCACAATAAATGATTTCCACTACTTGTTGAAAATACGATACATCACTATGTATAAGATTCAACATTTCTTCGCATATCACTGTTTTACCAGAATGCGGAGTTTTAGTCATTCTGCCCAGGAGGCATGGTTTTGCAAAGTCTCTAGATTAAGCATCTAGGACCCCAATCTTTCATAAAGAACTTGCAATAACCAAAATGACTTAAACTGTAGTGTCTTTTCATTATTAAGCTTTGGATATCTTTTAGCATTCTAATCCTTTATAAATGTTTAAACTATTATCATTAACATAGTGATGAGAATAACTTATTTGTAATCGTAATGTGACCATAAGGTATTGTTCATAAGAATAGTACAAACTGGTTTGTAACTTGTTCATATGAATAATCGTCTCGCCAGAAGCAAGACACACAAACTAGGATTACAAATCTATATTCAAGTCCACTAATGCGAATGATAAACTTTGAGGAAAGTGGTGATGTCGGCCATCAACTGTTTTGCTTGCCGTCATCAAGCCACATTGTCTCAAATCTAGCAATTCTCAAGCAGATCATCCTGTTTTCACAAAACGGGACAAGTATCAAATACTTTGCAAACTGCAACGAGTTTTGCAAGAACCACATTTATAATTTGTATATCTTACATATACTTTTTCCATCCATGATCTCCTTTTGTAATCAAGCCCTTCTAAGAGTTCTTAACTCTAATGCAAGATCGCTGAGTGTTTTTCCAAACATTCAGGAGTCATCGAATTATCTCCTAATGGTTATTCTATCAAGAAGAGAAGATCACCATTTACGAGGATATCCCTCAGGCGTGGGTATTAATCTGTGAAGTTAGACCCTTTTGCTAAGTACCAAATCACGCAATATATTCCCATGGTCGCAAAGGACCTCAGTGGGATAGGCCAAGATCTACTAAGATATTTGCAAACAGACATCTAGACTAAGTTTATAATAAGAGATCAATTTATAATTGGTCTCCACTAAAACGGTCATCCCCTGGACGATTTTAGTGATCGCATGATCCCTATCCTCTGCACCTCTCCCGATTGTCACGGCCATCAGTGCATTATCAAAGGTAGACATTCAATAAGGCCAATCGCATCATCCATGTGACTCATGCTCTATCTTTCGATCTCTTGTGTTCCGAGGCCATGCTTCTCTAGCGTGCTAGGCTTGCCAAATCTAACTTGTGTGTATTCGCTGTGCAACATGGCTTACACGCACTATATGCGAACGTAGATATGTCTGACACCTAGGCCCGTAACCCTGGATCGCCTCATACCGAAGAACTTTCTTGGTGGTGCACACACAAGGGGAACACGGAACATTGGAATTAAATAGGGATTATCTTATTTGCTACTGTTGAGTATCTAAATACTAGCACACAATAAGATGTAAAACTGGTATCAACATCAAATGTATAATGTGATATGATATGGTATTTCTTGCGCCTTGATCTCCATCGAGTGCTCCGGCATGATCTCCATCTTGCCCTTGGTTTGACGCCAAGTCCACGATGCCTCCACCAGGTCGTTCATCGGAACGATAACTATCACTATACTACTTAGTAACAGAACAGTAAACTACTTTACCTTTGTAACGACCAATGCCATATCATAATCACATGCCCCCTGCAAAATAAAGTTAGACGCCTCTACTTTATGTATTGCAAGTTTTACGTGGTTGTTAGGGCTTTTGCACTAGAACCGTTTCTAAACTATGAACTTTCCAACCACAACATGGATCCGATAGTTGTCTCTATTACACCCCTTTCGGGGCCCTCCGTTGTAAGTGCTATATCAACTATTGAATGAGAGACAGACACCCGCTAGCCACTTATACGGTACAAGCCGTATGTTGAGCGTGGAACCAGTCTCGCGTACGAATACGCGTAAGGTCGGTCCGGGCCGTTTCATCAAACAATACCGCGATCTAAACAAGTGCACGTTAGAGGGTAACAACTAAGGGATCAATGCCTGCACAAAACTTGTGTGTACTGGCCATACAACACTCCTACGCATAGATCGGCTCTGATACCACTATAGGGGATCGGTGCGGAAAACAAAAAAATTCCTACGATGTAACCCCAAAACTGCCTAGGATCTATCTATGTAGTAATGCGGTAACGGCCGGAGCGTATAGAATACATACCCTTGTAGACCGTACGCAGTTAACGTTCCACGGGGAACGTGGTTGAAGTAGTCGTACTCGTAGTCGACCTCAAGGTCGTGAAGCTCCTCGCAGGTCACCCCTTGCTCCTTCTTGATCTTCATCATCTTCATCGTGCAACAGCTCCGGCTCACGACATTCTAGCGCCCCAAGTGTTGCGCCTCGTGTCTTCGTACACATCCGGTGCACGATGAGACCTCCAGCTCCCTGATCCCGCCGGGAGTGCGGAAGTTGATACCCGGCTAGGAATCCCTGTAGCGCAAGGGCGTACTACATGTGTGCCTTGATCGCACAACCCAGACTTGAGGAGGAGAAAGTTAACCAAAGGACTTCTCCAAAATTGTGTGTTTAATCCCACCCATGGGCACCCCTTTATATTGGCGGAGGGGGTGTGCCCTCCCCATAGGGTTAGCCATGTGGGACTAATACTAAAGGAGAAAAGGCAACTACTTTTCGGACTGCCTAATGGGCCAAAAGTACTCTGCCCAAATAGCAAACAAAAAATAGCTAAATAAAAAGAAAAAGGCAAACAGCAGGGGCTGGCTGGGTGGGCCTTGTCCCGGCCCACCCTGCGCCCAGCACTCCCGTCGTGGCGGCCCGGAAAGAGGGAGCCCCAGGTGGGCCGGCGCCTGCCTCCTGCGGCCCAGCTCCCCGCCCCCGGTGGCCCACCTACCCGCCCCTAGCGCCAGCTCCCCGCGCGCCCTTCTGGGCCGGGTCAAGCAGGCCTAGGTGGCTAGCGGCTGCGGCCCGCCCCGCACGGTGCGCTTTATCTGCCGCTTGCTGGCGATCGTGCCCTAGCTATTTGCCACCCAGTGCGGCGGCTGTTATCCGCCGCCCACTTGGGCTGGCTGTTTTTCTTTTTCCCTTCTATTTTTCTGCATCTTTTATTCTAGACTATTTCCCTCTGGGATTTAGCCTAATATAAAAGTTGCCTTTATAAATCTTAATCTAAATATTATTTATAATATATTAATTCATAATTAACATATAATAAATATATATTTAAATTCCCATTTATCCGAAAACACTTTTCGGGGCTTTTTCCTTTATTATTTCTCCGAACAACTTCGAATCTCTCCGCGGAACGATTCCGGCTTTCTCTCTTTCTCTACTATGGTTCCGTATTACGAATGATCGCTCTCACCGTACCCTTAAGTGTATCCTCTCACGGCTCAGGAATGCTCTAGACATGATCTGTATCAATGATCAATAGAGGGACCAGGGATATCCATGTGACCCCTATGCATTCCTGATGACAATGCCGTTTGAACCGTCTAAATGTAGCATCCTCTTCCTTTTGTTTCTCGATACAACTTGTTCAAGATCCGATCATCGGTATCCCATACCTTTGTTCAATCTCGTTCACAACAAGTTCTGTTTTCTTGTTACCATGATATTACATCCCCGTGACCTAGTCACATGTTGTAACATTTATAGATGTAATCTCACCAAGCCGGCCGTATGTATCTTTACCTGTCATGTGGGTGAACAAATCCCGGTCTTGCAGTCACATGTCATCTACTATTCCTTCGGAATACCCAACGTACACCTTATGGCCACCGCATTACCAGATGACATTTGATGTAGTCAAAGCAGCCTAGGGAAACAATGAGTAATATGAGCTCACGGTCTAAGGAGAAGCAGTCTAGGTATAATTGTTGCAACAATGAACTATATGACATGATCGTGTTGCAATCCTTCGAGGAATGTCCAACCACATCATTCTCCAATGATATGATCTCGTTGTCAGTCGGCATAAATGCCCATGATCTTAAAACCCAGATCATCTTCGTGACCAACGAACTAGTATGAATAGAGGCTACTAGGGACTCGGTTGTTTCATACCACACCTGTACCAATGTTTCTACTTGGCACAGTTCTAGCACAATATGAAACTATTATAAACTAATTGAGAGATGAAAAATAAAAACCTATTTATTATTTGCCTCTAGGGCATATCTCCTTCAGTACCTGCACCAGCCACCAAATGGTGGTGCCCCCACCTCTTCCACATTCATGTGGGTGGAGCTCCCACTCCCATAAAAAGCCTCCACTCAAAATTCCACTCACACATGCATTAATTTCCACCAAATTTAATGCAAGCTCTCATTAAATAAAACTATTTTATTTATTTTATTCAGAATTTTGTTAATTACATTAATTAACAAACATTCACATAAAACCCCTTGCAACATTTCAATATCACATGCAGAACTAGTTTCAGCAATTTCACCCGAAACAATTCCGATTTCCATTGAAATGATTCCAGCGCTTTCTTAAATATTTATCTAAAACATATTTGCTCCAAATGGTGTCGGTATCCCTTAAGTGTGTCACCCTACGGTTCGTGAATAATGCAGACATGATCGAGACCCCTCTTTGATCAATAATCAGCAGCGGGACCTAGAGATCCGTACTGGCTCCCACATATTCAATGATGACTCTTGTGATCGTGTGAACTTTTAAAGTCATAACTAAATCCCTTTGTCTCGCGATATATTACATGTCCGAGATTCGATCATTGACATCCAAATACCTAGTTTGATCTGGTTACCGACATGCACTCTTTTCTCGTTCCCATGATATAACATTGTAGTGATCACATCACTTTGTTCCAAGCTATTTCAATGTGATATCACCGAGAGGGCCCATATTATATCTATCCGTCATTGGGATGGACAAATCCCACTCTTGATCCATTAGCCTCAACATAACACCTTCGTAGCACTGAACCCACCTTTATAGTCACCTTGTTACGGTGTGACGTTTGATGTTATCAAGATACTCTTCCGGTGTTAGCAATTAACATGATCTCATGGTCTAAGGACTAAGATTACTTCGTATGATGTTATGGAAATATAAACATAATGACTCTGATCATAATGCTATACTTCGGATGAATGTTCATCACATCATTCCACCAATGCTGTGACCTCGTTATTAACAACATCCAATGTCCATGATCAGGAAACCTTGATCATCTTGTTAATCAACGAGCTAGTTTATATGAGAGGCGTTACTAGGAACTTTGTATTTTGTTTATTAAACACACATGTATTAACGTTTCCAATTAATACAACTATAGCATGCAAAATAAACATTTATCATAAACATGGAATAAGATAATAACCACTTTATTATTGCCTCTTGGGCATATTCCCTTCAGTCTCCCACTTGCAATAGAGTCAATAATCTAGTTTGTAAACTTGTATATACAACACCTAGGTGTTGAATATACACGTTTGTTACTGGTTAACATAATCTCCGGATCTGGTACTTTCAGGTCCGTGTGTATTTGCATGTCTTTGCGTCTCTACGCATCACTCATTCTCAAATGTGATGGCATTGTATAAATTTGGTCCTTTGGTGAGACCTTTAGTTCATTCGAGTTAAAATATGTTGATATTATTGTCATACAATATATCTTCATAGTATTAGTCCACTTTGAACCACACCTAGTTTGATAACAAACTACTTAACACAAATGCCCTCCTTTACTGCTACTATAGCAGTCATATACTTAGCCTTTTGTTGTAGTATCCGTCACAATGTCTCAACTTTGGAACTCATCCAAATCCATCATGGAACATACTTTCCATTACATTGTGCTACCCATAGTCTAAATTGAGATAAATTTAATTTGTCTCTTGTGACAAAACTAGTATCAATGTAACACTTTACAATGAACTACCTTCAACTATTTGTCACTTATACATGATATATTCTTAGTTCTTCCAAAGCTCATAAGAATATCTTTACTATTGTCCAATGATCATCTTATGAATCATTCTGGTATGTGCTCATAACATTTAGAGCATAGGACATATCTGGATATATACATATCACGGTATAATCGATCAAAATATTCATGTGATTTTACTCACCAAGTGTTGAAACACTTGAATCTTGATACAATCATTTCCATGCAGCAAGAACCTTTCTTGTTGTTTCCATATTGAACCCTTTCAATATCTCATATATGTATGTCTGGCATAACCGTATCAGCGCCTCAATCTATCCATATAAACATTGATGCCAAATATTCCGGTTTTGCCCAAGTCTTTCATCAAAATCCTATTTTAATGAAATTCTTTAACTTGTGTCAATAAAAGATACATCATTTCCAATCAACAATATATACTCTGCATAATTTATTGGAAATTTGTCTCGGTGCTCCCACTTAATTTCTTGCAAATGCAAGCATCTTCATCATCTTCGATGAAATTAAACTCCTTTAACATTTTCATCATGGTGAAGATTCCAACTCCGCTATGCTCACTTCAACTATTGAAGTTTGCATGCCCTTTTAGCACCCTTTGAATTAACAAAACCCTTCGGACCATGTCATGTACACGTCCTAGGTAACCATTCTATTATAAGAACCTTGTTTTTTATTCAACTACCATATACCAAATTATAAGTAGTGGTTGCTACATTAATCCGTCAAGACTAAATATCGCTATGAAAGATCAAATCTTGTCATAGTCAACTCCTTGAACATTGCCGTAAACTTCTTTCTGACATGTCGACTATTTCACAGATGTTAAACATCCATGTTCAGAAACTTGATTTCTCGTGTATGGATACTATCACGGATTCTATGACTTCTAGTCATTTTATGGAGTCAGGGCCCATCATCGCTTCTTTGCATGCAGTCAGTTCATCATTTTCAAAACAATAACGACTTCTATTTCAAGTCTTACTATTTGATTCATACCGAGCCACATGGTTCAATAGGAACTCTAATCTCCAAGATCACACCCTTTGTAATGACAGGAGCCATGAGCATTGCGGCCGCCACCGGGACACTTTCCGACGCTATGCTACTTAGCACATATAGCTAAGGTTCAAAAACCTTATCAAAGTTCTATTGTCCTTCCACTTAACTTTTCACGAAAAATTCCTTCTCAAGAAACTTAACGTTCCAAGTGACAAACTCTTTTGTCCTCGGTGTTATGGTGGAATTCCCAACAAATTATTTGGGATAACCTACAAAGACGTGCTTATCCGACTTTGGTTGTAAACATTTTACTTATGCATAGCATACCAAAATTTAAGAAAAGAAAATTCGGGTTTTATCCCAAACCATAACTCATATGGTGTCATTTCAATGGATCACGATGGTGCTCTTTTCAGTGTAAAAGCGGTAGTCTCTAAATATTTAATCCTTAAAACATAATGGCAGTTTTATAAATGACACCTTTGATCTTACCATGTCATACAAGGTTTGATTTGATCTCTCAATATACCATACTCCTGTGGTTTATCGGGAAATGCAAATTCATGGAACAATTCCTGAAATCTTAGGTGTTTTACTAAACCTGTAACTCAAATATCTTCCTTTATGATCAAATCATAAACTCTTTTATTTTCCTATTACAATGATTTTTCACTTCATCTTGAAAGTCTTTGACCAATTTTCAAATGTTTCATACTTCTTCCTTATTAAGTAAATATATAGATATATTCACTCAAATTTCTGGAGAAAGCATATGAAGCAAAAAAGATCCATCGCATATGGCTACACATAATGGACTATATACATCAACATGCATAATATCCAATAAGTTAGTCATCCGTTCCTCTTTGGCCTATGGACGGAGTTTCAATTATCTCGAGGAAAGTTTCACAAGCGTCAATTGATCAAAATCAAAAGACTCCAAAATTCCATCAACATGGAGTTACTTCATGTTTACTTTCCAATATAATTCAAACAGCGCTGCCACTTCATAATTGATCTTCCAATCATTTGTCTTACTACATTTTAGCAATAATGTTTATGGATGTGATTTCTCCAACTAGACTTGTAAAAGTTCATCCATCCTTTATGGAATACGGTAATTATTTGAACAACCATTGTTCTTGTAATACCAAAACAAAATAACAATTATTAAAACAAATCTTGAAGGCTAGGTTTGACGACAACGAAAATGCAATAACACTTTATTTGTTTTCGATGAACATCATCACTTATTCTCTTGCCAGTTACTTAGGCCGTTGTAGTTCATGAATTGTGTTGTTATGTATGACACTTCACACCAACCAATTCAGTATCCAACACCTCAGAACCACATTGTTTAATAAGCAAGGAATACAGCCATAACATGTATATCTTCTATATACCTAAGTTGGACATCTCCAACCTTTTCTTTTCTGCCAAATATTTTATAGATTCTCTTTCAACAATTCCTTTTATTTCAAAAGAATCCATCAACATCAATAGTGGTGTCATTCACATGACACATAGTACAAAGTGTATATAGTCAAATACTAATACCTTTGGACTTGCACTTTCAATGGATCACCATCATCAAATGTTTGGTGTTCTTTTAAAAATCCATTCTTTAGTAATCTATTAGTGTAGTAAACATTTTACTTACATCTTCTATTCATCCTTATCATGACAACTTTCATGATCAAGCTACTATAGCCTATAAGGAAGAATCACGAGTATAATGTTAGTTCCCAAAACCTTTTTGGGAGATCCGGATATCTAGCATCTCCATCCTTCACAAATTCTCATACAATATGAGAACATTTATTTTGCTAAATTTTACTCAATCTTAATGCAACCAAAAACATTATTTCAGATATCACAATATCTTCCACACATGATGGTTTCTGAAACAATTTTCGTCTCCTAGATAATCTTGATATTAAAACAACTTTTGAATATCAATAATCATGGAGGCAAACATGATACTTTAGATACTAACATTGGAATTCTTACTCTTGATTTAATACTACTTATTAAACTTCATGGAGTAAATAGAGTTTGCTAAAAGTTTGCAATAGGACTTCTAAACTTTAAATTGACATTCAAAACAATACGATACCAGTTCGTAAAGTAAATATCTAGAATCCTATAGTTCTATTATCTCAATTAAAAACTAAGCATAAGGTAGTGAACAGATGCTAATGACTACAACAAATTATGCAAATTCACTTCGATTTAGTTTATGACAAATTGAGTTCGACTAATACAAATTAGAAATGAACTCCCACTCAAAAACGACATCCCTCGTGCCTTTTTGGTGATTACATGAACCAAATCCACTACACGAAGTCCGATCATCATGTGAGTCGGTGTAGCTTCAAAGGCGAGCATCTATATGGGCACCATATCAACTATATGACTCATGCTTAACCTTTCGGTCCATGTTCCGAGGCCATGTATGTACATGCTAGGCTCGCCAAGTAAGAACCTTAGTACTCACGTGCGTAAAACTATCTTACACCCGTTGTATGAAAGCGTAGAGTCGAGTACACCTGATCATCACATGATGTCTCGAAACACGATCCATAGAATGGTGCATACTTAAGGAAGAACACATTTTATCTTGATATTTAAATGAGGGATCATATTATAATGCTACTAAAATGCCTAACTAACAATATAAGATGCAAACATCATATGTGTAAAGTGAGATGATATGGCCCATGCATTTGATCACCATCATATGCATCGTGGTATGATCTCTATCATTCCTTTGTGTGTAAGGCCAAGTTCTATGGAACTTACACGTTAAGTGTGTTGTAAGAGTATCTACCATACATCTACTTACGACATTACCATATCAATACACTAGCCTAGCAACAATCTAAACTAGACGCCTCTAATTTATCCATTGCAAGTTTTTCGTGGCTTAGGGCTTTCGGAGGTAGAACCGGTCTTACCTATGAACATGGAACCACAACGAAGATAACCAAGTTATTAGCAACTCATTGTAAATCAGATATTGACTATAGTAGGAGAGACAGACACCCGCCAACCACTTATGCAAAACTAGTTGCATGTCAATCGTGGAACCGGTCTAATGTACGATGACATGTAAGGTTGGTCCGGGCCGCTTCATCCCACTATGCCACCAATATCCAAAATACATGAAAGAAGTAATAACATGATCATCATTGCCCACATATAAACATATGTGTACTACCTGTGCAAAGCACCTACGCATAGATCAGGCTCTGATACCACTGTTGGATTCGCAGCATAGAAAACAAAAAAAATCCAACGATGGGAACTATACGCCAAGATCTATCTACTAGATACAAGCAACGGGTGGATATACATCCATAGAGAACTTACCCTCAAAGACAACAAAGCTTTGTTAACGAGTTGGAACTCGTGGATGATGTAGTCCTACACTTGCTGATCTCAAGATCGTGATGAAGTCCAGCAGGTCCAGCTCTAGCACGTCCATCAGATCCAGCTCCAGCAAGTCCAGCACCACCAAGTCCAGCACCGCAAAGCAGCGGTGCATCCGTGATCGCACACACGTCCGGTACCCCGACAACCTCCGTCCCTCGCTCCAGCAAAGCAGCGGAAGCAGCAACTCCTTTCCAGATAAAGCCACCAGGAACATATATCTCGCTAATCCGAGACCATGGGGAATAACTAGAGGGGGAGAGAGATCCTTCACAAGGAGGTGTGTGTTGTGAGGAGGAGAGGGGGGCCTTTTATAGGGAAGAGGGGGGCACCCAAGGGCCATGGCGTGGCAGCCATGGTGGTGCCCCCACCTCTTCCACATTCATGTGGGTGGAGCTCGCACTCCATAAAAAGCCTCCACACAAAATTCCACTCACACATGCATTAATTTCCATCAAATTTAATGCAAGATCTCATTAAATAAAACTATTTTATTTATTTTATTCAGAATTTTGTTAATTACATTAATTAACACAATCACATAAAACCCCTTGCAACATTTCAATATCACATGCAGAACCAGTTTCAGCAATTTCAGTCGAAACAATTCCGGTTTCCATTGAAATGATTCCAGCGCTTTCTTAAATCTTTATCTGAAACATATTTGCTCCAAATGGTGTCAGTATCCCTTAAGTGTGTCACCCTACGGTTCACGAATAATGCAGACATGATCGAGACCCCTCTCTGATCAATAATCAGCAGCGGGACTTGGAGATCCGTACTGACTCCCACATATTCAACGATGACTCTTGTGATCATGTGAACTTTTAACATCGTAACTAAATCCCTTTGCCTCGCAATATATTACATGTCCAAGAGTCGATCATTGGCATCCAAATACCTAGTTTGATCTCGTTATCGACATGCACTTTTTTCTCGTTCCCGTGATATAACATTCTAGTGATCACATCACTTGCTTGCAAGCTATTTCAATGTGATATCACCGAGAGGGCCCAGAGTATATCTATCCGTCATCGGGATGGACAAATCCCACTCTTGATCCATTAGCCTCAACATAACACCTTCGTAGCACTGAACCCACCTTTATAGTCACCCTGTTACGGTGTGATGTTTGATGTTATCAAGATACTCTTCCGGTGTTAGCAATTAACATGATCTCATGGTCTAAGGACTAAGATTACTTCGTATGATGTTATGGAAATATAAACATAATGACTCTGATCATAATGCTATACTTCGGATGAATGTTCATCACATCATTCCACCAATGCTGTGACCTCGTTATTAACAACATCCAATGTCCATGATCAGGAAACCTTGATCATCTTGTTAATCAACGAGCTAGTTTATATGAGAGGAATTACTAGGAACTTTGTATTTTGTTTATTAAACACACATGTATTAATGTTTCCAATTAATACAATTATAGCATGCAAAATAAACATTTATCATAAACATGGAATAAGATAATACCACTTTATTATTACCTCTCGGGCATATTCCCTTCATTTCCACCATGACAGCATGGATTAGACCGGCGGGTCAGGCGTTTCTCTAACATGCATACACAACTCCATGGACTTACAAGCTCCCCTTTCATTTCACACTGACGACATCCATAGACAAAAGAGCATGATATCAACTAGGTACAAAGTACAAGTGCAATGTTGAAAGCGTTCCCCATGACAGCATGGTTCTGCTAATCCCCAACATATAAGTGCAAGCATATACAACATAGACGACACAATGGTTCAAGTTTATTAAGGGCAAGAAAAGTAAAGTGTGCCATCAAGTTCGTGAGAGCTTTAATCACTAGTTTTCTCATAACAAGTTAAATTCAGAAGGTAGATACAAACATGAATATACTTAGAATAGCATATGCTAATAGGTAGGTATGGTGGAATCTTTGGAATAACTTGGTTTTAGGAGTTGGATGCATGAGTGGAACTCATACTTGGTTATGGAGGCTAGCAAAAGATTGGGAGCAACCGACTAAGAGAGCAATAATGGCCATAATCATGAAGAGCGACAAAACATCATTAATCAAAGCATAAAGTGATATTACAAGTTGAAAACTAAAGGATCATAAAGGCTATGGTGACTTGGGATAGTCATAACGTGGTGTGAGCATGTGCCAAGTCAACCCAAATAAAGCATCAAAGGAGAATACCACAATACTATGCTTTAATATGCTAAAACAACGCATGATTTTTCAAAGCCACATTAAGCAATCTCAATTGTTTATAACAAGTCATGCTACAACAAAGAATACGAAGCATAAAGCCAAAAAAATATCAAGCATGGCATGACAAAGCATAGGCCACGGTCAAAAACAAGCTCTCTTTACCACTTAAGCATGAACTATCCTACTCTTTTCCAATCCAAACCAAACTATTTGAAAATCAATGTATGAAAGAGGGGGTCCAACAAATTTATTTAGCAAACTAAGAAAACCAAGCAAACGAAAAACCAAAACAAAAATGAAAAAGAAGACGCTCCAAGAACAACACAATTGTGCATGAAACAATAAAAAAGAAGTGTTTGGAAGAAACCTGGGATTTTTATTGATGAAGAAGGGGATGCATTGGGCATCCCCAAGCTTTGACGCTTGTACTTCTTGGATATTTCTTGGGGTGACACGCATGGCATCCCCAATCTTGAGATTTAGTCCATTCTTCATCTCATTACTCACTCCTTCCACACACCTGAATTTTTTTCCTTCATACAAAACTTCACACAATCTTTATTAGCAACATTACTGCACTCAAGATAATAAGTCTTTAGGTTCAGTTCCAACACCAATAAAACTTCCATTAAAACACAAGCTACTGTAGAACTACCCTAAAAAATCTCAATTCCCCAAAAGAACTCAAAAAGGAACCAACAAGAAGCAAATGCAAATAATGGCAGAAATCTTTCAAAATAGACCAGCACGTAAAGACGAATTTTTTTGAAGACCTTCCGTTGCTCAAATAGAAAAGTGTTGAACTAACGAAAGTGAGATAACAACCTGGGGCAGAAGCACAAACATGCACGCCTCGAAAGGACGTACATAGATTTTACACAAATTTTTATGGTGAAGCACAGAAATCTGTTTCGGGACAACAACTTTCCCAATCATTACTTCTCTCTCATTAGAGGTTACTCTTGGCACAAAAACCACATAAAAATGATAAGGAGAGGTTATTACTGAAGCAATAACTTCCAAGACTCAATTAATACTTTTGGGTTATCTCCCAATAAGTACTTTTCTTTAACGCCTTTAAGTTAGGCATAGAACCTTGAAAAGATGCTCACATAAGAAATATGAATTGAAGTAAAAGTGAGCATCAAAAAGCAAATTCAAAACACATTTAAGTCTAACCCACTTCCCAGGCATAGGAATCTTGTATGAAAATAAATCCACAAAGAACAAAATGACAGGCATAGGAAGATAAAACAAGAGTAACTTCAAAACTTCCAGCACATAGAGAGGTGTTTCAGTACCATGAAAACTTCTACAACCATATTTTCCTCTCTCATAATAATTTTCAGTAGCCTCATGAATAAACTCAACAATATAACTATCACATAAAGCATGCTTTTCATGATCTACAAACATATAATTTTTATCAAGCTCAAAAATAATGGGATTAAAACCTTCAAACCAACTTTTAACAAATTTATAACAAGGTGACTGATCATTCTTAAGCGATATCGGGGTCCAAGATAAGGTTAAGACCCCTCCAGTCTCATTTTTAATAGTATTACAATTAATATTATCAACCAATACAGGACCATCATCTAGAGCTTTATCATAAAAAATTCTAAGCAAAGCTCTTTAGTACCATGCATTTCGAAGTTAGGCACTAATGAAGGATTATCATAGATAACAGGAGCATAACTATTATCACAAGTTTTTGAAGGAAATATGCCCTGAGAGGCAATAATAAAGTTGTTATTATATATTCCTTGTATATGATAGATGTTTATTTTTCATGCTATAATTGTATTGATAGGAAACGTCAATACATGTGTGTTTAATAAACAAAAATGGTTCCTAGTTATGCCTCTCTTATAGACTAGCTTCTTGATTAACAAGATGATCAAGGTTTCCTGATCATGGACATTGGATGTTGTTAATAACAAGGTCACAACATTTGTGAAATGATGTGATGAACATTCATCCGAAGTATAGCATTACGATCAAGTCATTATGTTTATATTGCTATAACATCATACGAAGTAGTCTTAGTCCTTATACCATGAGATCATGTTAATTACTAACACCGGAAGAGTATCTTGATAACATCAAACGTCACACCGTAACAGGGTGACTATAAAGGTGGGTTCAGTGCTATGAAGGTGTTATGTTGAGGCTCATGGATCAAGAGTGGAATTTGTCAATCCCGATGACGGATAGATATACTCTGGGCCCTCTCGGTGATATCACATTAAGATAGCTTGCAAGCAAGTGATGTGATCACTAGAATGTTATATCACGGGAACGAGAAAAGAGTGCATGTCGGTAACGAGATCAAACTAGGTATTTGGATACCGATGATCGAATCTCGGACATGTATTATATCATGAGACAAAGGGATTAAATTGCTAGCGTTAAAGGTTCTCACGATCACAGAAGTCATCGTTGAATGTGCAGGAGTCAGTATGGATCTCCAGGTCCTGCTTCTGATTATTGATCTGAGAGGAGTCTCAATCATGTCTGTATTATTCAAGAACCGTAGGGTGACACACTTAAGGGTTGCTGGACACCATTTAGGAGCACATATGTTCCAGACAAAAGGTTTGCAAAGCCCAGGAAATGTTTCGATAGAAACCGGAATTGTTTCAGGGGAAATTGCAGAAAGTGGTTCTGCATGTGTTATTGAAATGCTGCAAGGGGTTTTATGTGAATGTTTGTTAATTAAAGTAATTAACAAAATTCTGAATAAAATAAATAAAAGAGTTTTATTAAATTGAGAGTTGCATTTAATTTGGTGGAAATTAAATACATGTGAGTGGGATTTTGGGTGGAGGCCATGTTTATGTGAGTGGAGGTTCACCACATGAATGAAGGAGGGGAGGAGTCCCCCCCCCCTCATGCGCCGGCTATGGGAGGGGATGGGTCTCCCTCTCTCCTATATAAAGCCCCCCTCTCCCCTCTCATAAAACACACCTCCTCGTGAAGGATCTCTCTCCCCCTCTAGATATTCCCCCATGGTCTCAGATTAGCGAGATACATGTTCCCGGTGGCCTTGCGTCTAGAAGGAGTTGCTGCTTCCACTGATTTGCTAGAGCGGGGAGGTGTAGGTTGTTCGGTGGCTTGGACGTGTGTGCGAGGATGGATGCGCTGCTGATTTGCGACGCTCAGACTTCCACACGATCTTGAGATCGGCAAGCGTACGACTACATCAACCATGAGTTCCTACTCGTTAACAAAACTCGTTGTCTTCGAGGGTAAGTTCTCCATGGATGTATGTCCACCCATTGCTCTATATCTAGTAGATAGATCTTGGCGTATAGTTCTCATCGTAGGATTTTTTTTGTTTTCTATGTTGCAGACCTAATAGTGGTATCAGAGCCTGATCTATGCGTAGGTGCTTTGCACGGGTAGTACACATATGTTTATATGTGGGCGATGATGATCATGTTATTGCATCTTCTATGTACTTTGGATATTGGTAGCATAGTGGGATGAAGCGGCCCGGACCAACCTTACATGTCATCGTACATGAGACCGGTTCCACGACTGACATGCAACTAGTTTTGCATAAGTGGCTAGCGGGTGTCTGTCTCTCCTACTATAGTCAATATCTGATTTACAACGAGTTGCTAATAACTTGGTTATCCTCGTTGTGGTTCATGTTCGTAGGTAAGACCGGTTCTATCTCTGAAAGCCCTAAGCCACGTAAAACTTGCAATTGATAAATTAGAGGCGTCTAGTTTAGATCGTTGTTGGGCTAGTGTCTTGATATGGTATTGTTGTAAGTAGATGTATGATAGATACTCTTACAACTCACTTAACGTGTAAGTTCCATAGACCATGGAATTACACACAAAGGAATGATAGAGATCATTCCACGATGCAAATGATAGAGATCAAATGCATGGACCATATCATCTCACTTCACACATTAGATGTTAGCATCTTATATTGCTAGTTTGGCGCTTTTGGTAGCATTATAAGATGATCCCTCATTTAGATATCAAGATAAAAATGTGTTCTTCCTTAAGTATGCACCATTTTGTGGATCGTGTTTTGAGGCATCACGTGATGATCGGGTGTTTTCGACTCTACGCTTTCATACAACGGGTGTAAGACAGTTTTACACACGCGAATACTAAGGTTCTTACTTGGCGAGCCTAGCATGTACAGACATGGCCTCGGAACACAAACCAAAAGGTTAAGCATGAGCCATATAGTTGATATGATGCCCATATAGATGCTCGCCTTTGAAGCTACACCGACTCACGTGATGATCGGACTTGGTGTAGTGGATTTGGTTCATGTAATCACCAAAAGGACACGAGGGATGTCGTTTTTGAGTGGGAGTTCATTAGTAATTTGGATTAGTTCAACTCAATCTATCATAAACTTAGTCTAAATATACTTTACAAAATCTGTTGTAGATGGCACCACCTGCTTTTAATTTCAATGTGTCCATGGAGAAAGAGAAGCTTGCTGCGAATGGTAGCAACTTCACCAACTAGGCTATGAATTTGAGGATTCTCCTCACTGCTGCACAAAAGCAATATGTGCTAGAGGCGCCGCTAGGCCCCCCACCAACTCCTGATGCCCCTGACAAGGAAAAGAACGTCTATATAACTCGTCAAGAGGACCACAACTTAGTTCATTGTGGCATACTGTATGGGCTAGAGCTAGAACTTCAAAAGCGTTTCGAAAATGTCAATGCCTTTGATACCATGGGAGAATTGAAAATGATTTTCGATACCCGTGCTGCCATAGAGAGTTATAATGCTTCTGAAAAGTTCTTTAGCTGCATGATGGAGGAGAACAACTCCGTTAGTGAGCACGTACTCAAAATGTCTGGGTACGCCGATAAGCTTGTGTCCTTGGGAATAACGATTCCCATTGACTTAGGCATACATCGTGTTCTCCAATATCTGCCACCTAGCTACAAGAGCTTCGTGATGAACTATAATATGCAGGGCATGAAGAAGTCTCTTCCCGAGCTTCTGTCAATACTTAAGACTGCAGAAGTGGAGATTAGGAAAGAACATCAAGTGTTGATGATCAATAATACCACCGGTTTCAAGAAGGACAAGAAAGGCAAGCAGAAGGGAAAGAAGGGCGGCAAATATGTTGCCGTGCCTGAAAAGAAACCCTGAGCTGGCCCTAAGTCTGATACCGAGTGCTACTATTACAAGGGGACTAGCCATTGGAAGCGCAAATGCCCTAAGTATTTGGCGAAAAAGAAGGCTGGCAAGGCTAACAAAGGTATATGTGATATACATGTTATTGATGTGTAGTTGACTAGTACTCACAGTAGCACCTGGGTATTTGATACGGGATCGGTTGCTAATATATGTAACTCGGTTCAGGGGCTGCGGAACAAGCGACAACTAGCAAGGGATGAGGTCACGATGCGGATCCGCAATGGATCAAGAGTTGATGTGATCGCCATCGGAACGCTGCCTCTCCATATGCCATCGAAATTAGTTATAAACCTGAATAATTGTTATTTGGTGCCTGCATTGAGCATGAACATTGTATCCGGGTCGTGTTTGATGCAAAGTGGTTATTTGTTTAAGTCTGAAAACAATGGTTGTTCGATTTATATGAATAATACCTTTTATGGTCATGCACCTGTGTTGAATGGTTTATTTCTGTTAGATCTCGATAGTAGTATTACGCATATTCATAATGTTGATGCTAAAAGGATTAAGCTTGATAATGATATATCTGCATATATGTGGCACTGCCGTCTAGGTCATATTGGCGTTAAACGCATGAAGAAACTCCATTCTGATGGACTTTTGGAATCACTTGATTTTGAATCATTTGATACATGTGAGCCATGCCTTATGGGCAAGATGACTAGAACGCCGTTTTCCGGTTCAATGGAACGGGCGACAGATTTATTGGAAATCATACATACTGACGTGTGTGGACCAATGAGTGTGTCGGCGCGAGGTGGATATCGTTATTTTGTTACTTTCACGGATGATTTGAGTAGATACGGGTATATCTATTTGATGAAACATAAGTCTGAAACCTTTGAAAAGTTCAAGGAATTTCAGAATGAAGTTGAAAATCATCATAACAGAAAGATCAAATTTCTACGGTCCGACCGTGGAGGAGAGTATCTTAGTTACGAGTTTAGCACGCATATGAAAGACTGTGGAATAGTTTCACAACTCACGTCTGCCGGAACACCACAACGTAATGGTGTGTCAGAACATCGTCATCCTACTTTATTAGATATGGTTCGATATATGATGTCTCTGACAGACTTGCCACTGTCATTTTGGGGTAATGCACTGGAAACCGCTGCATTCACTTTAAACAGGGCACCATCTAAATCCGTTGAAAAGACACTGTATGAATTATGGTTTGGAAACAAACCTAAGTTGTCATTTCTTAAAGTTTGGGGATGCGATGTTTATGTGAAGAAACTTCAACCGGATAAACTCGAACCCAAAGCGGAAAAATGCATCTTCATAGGATACCCTAAGGAAACGATTGGGTATACCTTCTATCATAGATCCGAGGGCAAGGTTTTTGTTGCCAAGAATGGATCCTTTCTTGAGAAGGAGTTTCTCATGAAAGGTGTGAGTAGTCGGAACGTAGAACTTGAAGAGGTTATTGAACCTTCTCTTCATGAAATGGCGAGTAGCGCAGCACCGGAAGTTGTTTCGGAGTTGACTTCACCTAATGAGGAGAGAGCTAATGATATTGATCATGAAACTCCGAAAGAGGACACTACCGAACCTTGCAAGTCAAGCAGCACACATGCAGCTCCTGAACTGTACGGCAATCCTGTCATGAATTTCATGATTGATGAAATAGATGACCCTGCGACATATGAAGAAGCGATGATGAGCCCTGATTCCAACAAATGGCTAGAAGCCATGAAATCCGAGATGGAATCCATGTACGAAAACCAGGTTTGGACCTTGGTGGACTTACCTCACGATTGAAAGGCCGTTGAGAATAAATGGATTTTCAAAATAAAAACTGATGATGATGGTAATGTGACCATCTATAAGGCGTGAGTTGTAGCAAAGGGGTTTCGACAAATTCAAGGAGTTGACTACGATGAGACATTCTCTCCTGTAGCAATGCTTAAGTCGGTTAGGATTATGTTAGCAATTGCTGCATATTTCGATTATGAAATATGGCAGATGGATGTCAAAACAGCGTTCCTCAATGGTAATATTGAAGAAGAGTTGTATATGATACAACCTAAGGATTTTGTCGATCCTAAGGATGATGATAAGGTATGCAACCTTCAGCGATCCATCTATGGACTGAAGCAAGCATCGCGGAGTTGGAATCTCTGCTTTGATGAGGTGATCAAAGAGTTTGGATTTGTCCAAACTTATGGAGAGGCTTGTATTTACAATAAAGTGAGTGGGAGCGATGTGGCATTTCTAATATTATATGTGGATGACATATTATTGATTGGAAATGATATAGATCTTTTATACAGTGTTAAAAGGTATCTAAACAGCAAATTTTCGATGAAGGACCTTGGTGAAGCTTCATATATATTGGGCATTAAAATCTATAGAGATAGATCAAGATGCCTAATTGGGCTGTCGCAGAGTACATACCTTGATAAGATATTAAAGAAGTTTAATATGGACGAAAGTAAGAAGGGGTTCTTACCTATGTTGCATGGCAAGACATTGAGTAAGACTCAAAGTCCGGCTACGGCAGAAGAAAGAGAGATAATGGATAAGATCCCCTATGCCTCAGCCATAGGCTCTATAATGTAAGCCATGCTATGTACAAGACCGGATGTGGCACATGCTATTAGTTTGACTAGTAGGTACCAATCTGATCCAGGTTCGGAACACTAGATAGCGGTCAAGAATATCCTTAAGTACTTGAGAAGAACTAGGGATATGTTTCTTGTATACGGAGGTGAAGAAGATCTAGTCGCTAAGTGTTATGTCGATGCTAGCTTTGACACTGATCCGGATGACTCTAAGTCTCAATCCGGATACGTATTTCTCTTGAACGGAGCAGCAGTTAGTTGGAGGTGTTCTAAACAACCTGTGGTGGTTGGATAGACGACGGAGGCGGAATATGTTGCTGCTTCAGAAGCGGCGCAGGAAGCGGTTTGGATGAAGGAGTTCATAACGAAGCTAGGTGTGGTTCCTAGTGCGTTGGACCCATTGGTGATCTATTGTGACAACAATGGAGCCATAGCCAACGCCAAGGAACCAAGGTCTCACAAGAATTCCAAGCATATTAAGCGCCGATTTCACTCCATCCATGAGCATGTCAAGGATGGAGATATAAAGATTTGTAAAGTGCACACGGACCTGAATGTAGCAGATCCGTTGACTAAAGTTCTCCCTAGGGCAAAACATGATCAACACCAGAACTCCATGGGTGTTATATTTATCACTATGTAAACTAGATTATTATCTCTAGTGCAAGTGGGATACTGAAGGAAATATGCCCTGAGAGGCAATAATAAAGTTGTTATTATATATTCCTTGTATATGATGGATGTTTATTTTGCATGCTATAATTGTATTGACAGGAAACGTCAATACATGTGTGTTTAATAAAAAAAAGGGTTCCTAGTTATGCCTCCCTTATAGACTAGCTTGTTGATTAATAAGATGGTCTAGGTTTCCTGATCATGGACATTGGATGTTGTTAATAACAAGGTCACATCATTTGTGAAATGATGTGATGAACATTCATCCGAAGTATAGCATTACGATCAAGTCATTATTTTTATATTGCTATAACATCATACGAAGTAGTCTTAGTCCTTAGACCATGAGATCATGTTAATTGCTAACACCGGAAGAGTATCTTGATAACATCAAACGTCACACCGTAACAGGGTGACTATAAAGGTGGGTTCAATGCTATGAAGGTGTTATGTTGAGGCTCATGGATCAAGAGTGGAATTTGTCAATCCCGATGACGGATAGATATACTCTGGGCCTTGTCGGTGATATCACATTAAGATATCTTGCAAGCAAGTGATGTGATCACTAGAATGTTATATCACGGGAACGAGAAAAGAGTGCATGTTGGTAACGAGATCAAACTAGGTATTTGGATACCGATGATCGAATCTCGGACATGTATTATATCATGAGACAAAGGGATTAAATTGCTAGCGTTAAAGGTTCTCACGATCACATAAGTCATCGTTGAATGTGCAGGAGTCAGTATGGATCTCCAGGTCCCGCTTCTGATTATTGATCTGAGAGGAGTCTCAATCATGTCTGCATTATTCGCGAACCATAGGGTGACACACTTAAGGGTTGCCGGACACCATTTTGGAGCACATATGTTCCAGACAAAAGGTTTGCAAAGCGCAGGAAATGTTTCGATAGAAACCAGAATTGTTTCGGGTGAAATTGCAGAAAGTGGTTCTGCATGTGATATTGAAATGTTGCAAGGGGTTTTATGTGAATGTTTGTTAATTAAAGTAATTAACAAAATTCTGAAAAAAAAGAGTATTATTAAATTGAGAGTTGCATTTAATTTGGTGGAAATTAAATACATGTGAGTGGGATTTTGGGTGGAGGCCATGTGTATGTGAGTGGAGGTTCACCACATGAATGAAGGAGGGGAGGAGTCCCCCCCTCATGTGCCGGCTATGGGAGGGGAGGGGTATCCCTCCCTCCTATATAAAGCCCCCTCTCCCCTCTCACAAAACACACCTCCTCGTGAAGGATCTCTCTCCCCCTCTTGATATTCCCCCATGGTCTCGGATTAGCGAGATACATGTTCCTGGTGGCCTTGCATCTGGAAGGAGTTGCTGCTTCCGCTGATTCGCTAGAGCGAGGAGGTGGAGGTTGTCCGGTGGCTTGGACGTGTGTGCGAGGACGGATGCGCTGCTGATTTGCGGCGCTCGGACTTCCACACGATCTTGAGATCGGCAAGCGTACGACTACATCAACCATGAGTTCCTACTCGTTAACAAAACTCGTTCTCTTCGAGGGTAAGTTCTCCATGGATGTATGTCCACCCGTTGCTCTGTATCTAGTAGATAGATCTTGGCGTATAGTTCTCATCGTAGGAAATTTTTTGTTTTCTATGTTGCGGACCCAACAGTTTTACCCATAGTAGATTTTTCAAGAGAATCCACACGAACATAACATTCATCCTCCTTTGGTAAGCATGGGGGATAAAGATATACTCTCATTAGAAGGTAGACATGGGTAGCTAATCCTTTCTTCCTCCTTTTGTCCATCACTCTCGTCCTCTTTTTCATCTAATGAGCTTCCAGGTTCAGCAATTTCTTCTTCCATAGGCTCCTGCAAATTGTGGACACATTCTTGTGCATGACTGGGTCTCTGTTTATAATCAATGATATAACAATTATTGCTGAAATTTTCTATGCAATGATCAAGGATAGAAGAGACCATATCTTTAAGGTCTTTACAAGCAACACATGTTTCATAGTTTTTAGACATGAAGGATTCTATTTCAGAAGATCCCATAAACAAAACGAATTGTTCTACTTCTTCAAATCCAAGATGAATATAGTTATTCCAATGATAGTTCATGATTACAAATTATTTACTAAAGCCACATTGGAATTTAAGATGTTTAGTATCCTATTTAGAGCAACAAATTATATCATGGCATTTAAGCAAAATTTTAGCAATTAGATCCAACTTTTTTAACACGGCTCTCATGACTTTACCCTTATAAGATTCTCTATACCTTATAAAATCTTCCATGGAGGTTCTAGCAGGCAGTGGTTCATCTACTACCTTGGGAGTGATAGTAGTTTTCCCAAATAGGAAACTGAGTGGGCTATCCATAATGAAATAGTAATTGGAGCAGAACTAGACATAAAAATAACTTGAAGTGGGAACTAATTTTTGTGGGTGTTTTTGATAAAGAAAGCAAACTAGTATAACTAATTTTTTTTGTTTTTGGTAAAGAAACAAGCAAATAAAGAAGAAATAAACTAAGAAAAACAAATAAAACAAAGTAAAGAGATTGGTTATGAGGGACTCCCCTTGTGAAGATGTCCTTGCGCTAGAAAAAGTGCTTGATGGCCCAAATTATATCGAGCTCGTTGGGGAACCCCAAGAGGAAGGTATGATGAGCACAGTAGCAAGTTTTCCCTCAGTTATGAAACCAAGGTTATCAATCAAGTAGGAGCAAGGAAACACCTCAAAGGTGTTGCTAGATGTACTTTGGCAGAGCACACTACCGGTGCCAGCAGCAACGTGGAATCCTGCACAACACAACCACAGAACTCTGCCCCAACTTACAGTGAGGTTGTCAATCTCACCGGTTTTGCTGAAAACAAAGGATTAAATGTATTGTGTGGAAGAAAGTAATAGTTTGTAGAAAGTAAACAGAAAGCAGTAAATAGTTGATTGTAGATTGATGGTAAAAGAAAGGACCGGGGTCCATAGTTCACTAGTGGTGGCTCTCCTTAAGATAGATGACATGTTGGGTGAACAAATTGCAGTGGGGCAATTGACAAACATCGAGAAAGCAATATGCATATACTACTCATCTTGACTCCTTTGAGACTTGATTATGCATTACAAAATTATACATAGACTGTAATCCAACTGCATCTATGACTAATAATCCACCTTCAGGTTATCATCTGACCCCCCTCCAGTATTAAGTTGCAACCAACAGATAATTGCATTATGCATTGCGTGTAAAGTAAACAATATGATTGTTCTATGAACAAAGGATTGTTGTTTTCTCCCTAGTAGCAACAACACATCTAGTACCTTAGAGATTTCTATCACTTCCCTAGATTACTAGAGGCATGAACCCACTATCAAGCATAAATACTAACTCTTGGAGTTGCTAGCATCTACTTGGCCAAGATAGCTACTAACAACGGAAAGCATGGAAGATCACAAATAACAAAGACATGATAGAATCAATAATCAATCTAAAATAGCATCTCAATATCCATCGGATCCCTGCAAACACAACATGTAGGAATTACAAATAGATGATCTTGATCATGAACGGAGCTCACAAGATCTAAAAATGATAACATAAAGGAGGAGAACCAGTCATCTAGCTACTACATGGACCAGTAGTCCAGAGATGAACTACTCACGCATCACACCAGAGGCTTGCATGGTGATGAAGAAGGCCTCCAGGGTGAATTCTCCCCTCCGGCAGGGTGCCGGGAAGAGCTTTAGATCCCTCCCGATCTACAGATGGAGATGACGGCGGCTACAGACTTTTTCATGGAATTTTGATCGGGTACTTAGGGTTTCTATATTGGAGGCATCTTATAGGCGAAAGGGGAGGTCGAGGGGGTGCCGGAGGCGGCCAGACCATCCCCTGGCATGGGCCAGGCTGGGTCGCGCGTCCAGGTGGTGTGGCGGCCCTCTAGCCCCTCTCCGTCTCGTATTCTGGCTCCATGTCCCCCTCGGTGAAAAACTAACTTTGGCTTTTGTCCCGTCCAATTCCGAGAATATTCATTTTCTGACTTCCTGGAACCCAAAATAGCAGAAAACAAGCAGCTGGCACTGTGGCATCTTGTTAATAGGTTAGTCCAAGAAAGTCTATGAAAAGTACTCCAAAGTTGGAACAAAACATAAGAAAGTAGATAAAACCAAGCATGGAACATCAAAAATTATGGATACGTTAGCAACGAATCAACCGTCATCAAGCTAGACTTCATCGGGATCATCATTATCATAACCATCATCATCTCCACCACCATCATCATCACCATTCCATACCGCTGTAACAATTGGGTTGAATCTTGCATAGTTCTTAGGGGAAACTTCTCGGTGTTGATTACTTGTTGTAGTTGATGCTATTGAGTGGAACCATTGAATTATCGTTCATGTTCAGATTGTTACATATGAATATTTCATCTTTGATCTTGATCCATATGATGTCTTGTGAGTAGTTCGTTTAGTTCTTGAGGACATGGGAGAAGTCATGTTGTTAGTAGTGGAATTGTGTTGAGAAAGATTCAATGGTTTAATATTTTAGTTGTGGTGTTATTCTTCTAGTGGTGTCATGTGAACGTCGACTACATGATACTTCACCTTTATGGGCCTAGGGGAATGCATTGTGTATTTGGCTACTAATCGTAGGGGTTGCCGGAGTGACAGAAACCTGAACCCCCGTTAGGAAATCTTTGCACAAGGGAGTGTAGGATCTCAGAGTTTAAAGCTGTGGTTAGGTTTCTATCTTAATTACTTTCTTGTACTTGCGGATGCTTGCAAGGGGTATAATCACAAGTATGTATTAGTCCTAGGAAGGTCAGTACATTAGCACATGTTCACCCACACAACACTTATCTAACTAAAGAAGATTAATCAACTATATGAAGCGAAAGCACTTGACGATATTCCCGTGTGTCCTCGAGAATGTTTGGTCATCTTAAGTAATACAACCGGCTTGTCCTTTGCTAAAGAAAGGATTGGGCCACTTGCTGCATTTAATATTATTGTCTTTTATCTACTAGTACTTTATTTATCTACATTATCAAAAACCCCTAAAAATCTATTTGCTAAGTATTTACAGAGAATTCCTGCTCCAAGCCACTCGTCAACACCTTCTGCTCCTCGTTGGGTTCGACACTCTTACTTATCAAAAATACTGATATATACCCCCTATACTTGTGGGTCATCAGTTGTCCTGATGAACCTACACTAGATTACGTTTAGATTTGAAATCCTGCACTTGACATTGTCATCCTAAGGAAAAGAAGGTTGTTGATCTGGTAATAATGCCTTCTGTAGAACAAGATGTTGGAGGTGATGATTTCCTATGGCAATCCCTACCATTCTATGTCTTGTACGAGTAGTTGTCGTAATTGAATTGAATTGCATGTCCCTCTCTATCAATGAAAATGGCATATCTTTTGCCTTGTTTCAAAAATAAATAAATATTTGCATGTATCCTTGTGTTAGTCGATGCAAAGAAGATATTGTTTTCTGTTCAAGTCATGTGAACAAATATGTTTGTATGTAGAGACATAAATGCGGATTGGGTGACAAAATCAGCATAAAATTGCCAGATCAATAACACGAGCATAATGGCATTGCAAGAAATGGAATAAAACCATCTTTTCACCATGCTTGTGAAAAGGAGATGAGCCAGGAACCATGCCTGCAAGTAGCAGAGGCCAATTCTCGTGCAGCTCAGCTAGCATTGGTTTATCATCAATAATACTTAAGCATCCAAATATTATGATTACATACTAGGAGTAGTTCCAGTTCCACACTACAGTTCAACATGCAAAAGTGTAAGAAATGCGTAAGGTAGCTCGATAATACAGGTTCCAGAGAAAAGTATACAAATCATAAGAAAGAAAGCTCTGCATCACAGTTCACCACCTTCAGGTGCAACAGTTTCTATAGATTGTAAACCTAAATCACTACCTCCTTCAGGTGGCACGATAATTTCAGGAGCGGGATCAGCAGCACCAGCACCGGTAGCATGAGTCTCCACAATAGGTGAACTATCGAGCACCACAATATCCTCTGAATGCTCTTCATAGCCAGCTCCAGCCGCACAAGTCTCCGTGGATGGTAAAACTAATCCACCACCTCCATCATCTAGCACGACGATGGCAGGTGCAGGTGAAGGAAATATGCCCTAGAGGCAATCATAGAGATGATTGTATTTCATGTGTATCCATGAGTTATTATAATGTTCCTTGAATATCCATATACCAGGCAACTTGTATTGATTGGCAATTATGTGAACTGTTTGTGAAACTCTTTACTTGTATGGTTATCTAATAATTGTCCCTAGTCGGAGTTCATGCGAGGACACACGTGAATATTAGACTAGCACATCGATTGGTTAATGACTATGTTTCGCAAGTCATTGACATAGAGATGTCAAACCAATGATGTGGATACATGTTATGAACATGGGGTTGGACTGACCCAACATGAGACTAGCAATAATACTTGCAGCTCTCTCTACACATCGTGTACGTTTTGTCCTTAGACCTGAGATTGTTGCATGTACTTGAGATGTGGATCGACCTACTTTGGGGCTATCAAACACTACTCCGTAACTGGGTAGTTATAAAGGTAGCTTTCGGGTTTGTCCTGATACATGCTGCAAGGCATCGGTCAATCAAGATGGGATTTGCCCCTCTCTACTTGAGAGAGATATCTCTGGGCCCCTCGAGTGATCGGATCCAGAAATGCATGGCCGTGCTACATATGGTTAAGAGTTAACCTAGTAAAGGGATTCTGAATCACAGTATCGAGAAAGAGAGGTCAGCTTAGAGCTAGACCAAATATCGTGAGGCAAAGGGAAAGACATGTACTCAACCTTGTGATGGTTCATCCGAATGATCTTTATCTGCGTTTAGGAGTTGGCACGTCTTGCTAGAGGCCGCTACCAACTATTGACGGAGTAAGTGTACTCGCGTCATGTCTATACGTGTATGAACCTATAGGGCCACACACTTTAGGGGCTGGAAGCCTAATGAGGATTGGATCCGAATTAGACCAGGCTTAGGCTGCTAATGGGCTGCTAATGTAGAAGCCCACCAGGGATGCCTATATAAGAGAGAGTGAGGCGAGCTGAAAAGGTGAGAGCATTCCACCCAGCCGCCACTCCTCTTCCGCCTGTGTTGCACGCGCAGACCTAGCAGTCTGGCGTGTGACGGCTTCCACTCCGGACGTGTGGATACCTCGGAGGTGCTGCATCTGTAGCACTTGGACGAGCCGCGCAAAGGGGAGCTGCTCGTGGGACGAGGACGAGGAGGAGACGTAGAACATCTACACTGCCGCAACGTGCTTCATCGAGTTCCGCACCTGCGCGTCTAGCGGTAATCCTGTGATCTATGACAATAGTATTCCTGGTTGACGCGGTAGAAAATTTTGATTTTACGCTAGTGTAGCCTACCCGTTGCCCTTCAGCAGGCTCATTAGTACCAGCTGCAGCTGCAACTGCATCAGTCTCCACAAAAGGTAAACAAGGAGGCGTCTTAGGTGTAGCGATATGACATCCATTTTGTACTCCGTCATCAGGAAACCGAGAGTCTTCTTTAACTTTGTGCTTCTGCGGTTACAAGATAAACAGAGATTACAACGAAAGCATCTATGCAGGACGACAAAAACATATATCATTCTATTGATTTACCTTGTCATCTGGGATAGAAGAAGTCACAGGATTGGAACCTATTTCATCGAGGATCCTCTTTTTCGCTCCTTCCCCTATCTCCTTCTACAGCAAGTTGTAATATTGATTACATGATGTTGATTGACAAATATATGCAAATGTTCAAAAGTTTGCGATGTCGAACTACCAACTTCGAATAGATCCCCACTGTTCTTAGTTATGGGATCTAGCCCAGAAAACAAGCTTCTATGCAATCCTAGTCTACAAAAAAAGGATGCATACCCGAGATAAGAACTACTCTACACATGACAATGCTACGCAATTGACAATAAAAATTTAATGGCATCATCAACTCTATCATGTAAGTTCAGAGTGAATCTAGATACACTCGTTTCACATAAGCTAAAACATCTTATACTCCCTCCGTCCCAAAATAAGTGACATGGGTTTGACTAGATTCGTATGTATCTAGACACTAAAACGCGTCTAGGTGCATATGAATCTAGACAAATCTAAGTCACTTATTTTGGGACGGGAGGGAGTATTATGAAACAGAGGGAATAAGTACGAGTGTTCTAGTATTTCATAAACCGCCATTGCTGCCGCGCGACAGAGATGACGGATGCTCCACCACCCTACAGAAGGTTGTCGTGCTGATCTCGCCGCCACCTGTAGAGGACGAAGCCGAGGAGCTGGTCGGCAACAATATGGAGCGAGAGGCCAGGGGCAGTAGTGGATGGGAATAAGGGACTCAGTAAAAGAGGTTGTGTGTGCGTGGGGGAGGCCGATGAGGGAGTTAAATCCAGCTTGTCTCGGAAGGAACACGCTACGTGCATCGGCGTGTGCAAAACTCCCTCCCTCTCTCTTCTGTGACAACTACTGACAGTAATACTCCAGCTTGCTTCATCGAGTTCTCTGGTACTCCTACTAGTAGACCTTTACTACTACTACTAGGTAGATAAGCAGTACTTGTTCAGAAGAAGAAAAAACTAGACTAGCACATCGTCGTATAGTATTGCCTGGTCAAATTACTGGTGATGCCATGATGAGCAACATGTTTTTACTGGTAAACCTGGAAACATCATGTTCCTTCCACCACGTGCAGTTTCTGAGCAAAGTTCTACCAACACGTCCAACTTAGGCTTACAGGACCCAAACTGCAGTGAAAAAGAAACAAAACTATGGACCTGCAAGGAGGAATACTAACAGTACTACTATTATACAACATTCTAGAAGAAATTATGTACGGAATAGTAGTAGTAGAGTACAATTGTACTCCTAATAAGGTTATTTTACAAGCTTGGTGAAATATACATACTAGAGAAACTACCAAGTGTACAAAAGGGGTTTTTGGTCATACGGAGTATTTTACAAGCCGGACCAGATGCGAAACTGAATGTTGAGTACTCGTACATCAGCTAAAAACCAGCCAAAAGAAAGAGTTCAATAGAAGGCCGAGACCAAATGAGCTATCCTTGAACAGGCTCATTCCACTCCAAGGCGTTTGAGAAGCTTGGGATGAACCAAAATGGAGTCTCCGACCATGTCTAGCGAGTGTTGGTGTGGAAATCAACAACTGCGTCACTATTCAGACCGAAGCGGAAAATTTTAAGATGCAACATGTACTCGTAGCCAATTTCTTGGTGTGATGTGTAAACACAGTTCCTTCTTGTCAGATGTCCTGGCGGATCATTTGCATCGCCTACTGCAATGATAATCGGATAGTTCACACCAAGGAAAAGAGAATATGATCCAAGGTCAGTAACCCTTTTCCATTGGTTAGCTGCAGTTAACTGGCTTGTGTCCATCAAGAACACCATGCACTCAAACCTAGAAGGATAGGTGCGAATGGTGCGAGCATAGTGAACAATATTAGTATCATCAGCAATTGCATTGCCCGATACACCATATGTATAGATCAGAAGAATTCTTGAACCACCGGTAGATCTTGCTAACCACCACCTACCAGGATCATTCTCCTCATCGTCCTCAACAAACCCATGTGTCACGTATAGCACATCATGTGGCGACAAGATAAGGATAGGACCTTCAAAGGGAAAGGAAATGTAACATGGAAATAATATTGATATTGATCTGACATTGTAGAAGTTGATATACAATACTATTTTCAAAAATCTTGATTATACTTAAGATGTTTGATTGCATAAAAAAATGCCAACCTAGGGAGATGCTATGGAAATTCTAATTCTTTTCAAAATGGGGATATGCTATGGAAATTCTAATTCTTTTTGAAATGGGGATATGCTATGGAAATTCTCCTAGAGACACGGTTTGATTCATAGGATCAAATGAAATAGGAAATAATCCTATAGGATCTTGAATGTAAAGTTCATAGGGGAAAAAAGCAAGGTTGGATCCTACAAGATTTTGGTGTCTTATATACCATCACAAGCGGAGAAACTTGGGAGGCTATTTTTGTTAATGGTGGCACCAACTTCTACCAGAAGAAGATGTCCACCATTCAGAACCCAACCATCCGCTACTACGCCTTGTTCCTCGCCAACACACTACTGGGGAGAGGTGATACCGGTTCCATGGCCAATGCGGACATGGCAATGATCACCAAGGCTCTCTTTCCCACTATGCCGCAAAGCCCCAATCCCGCAGCTCTACACATCCAGCACCTTCGCCACCAAAGCAACAAGACAAATGGTGACATTCGCATTGGTGGATTGGTAACCCACCTTGCCCATGCGTTAAATATTATATTACCTGTTATGCAACCTACTGACGGCTCCAAACTCATGGACATCAAGTATTTGACTGCTTGTGGCTTCCTTGGTGTTTGCCATGCTAACCGGAGGCTTCGAGCATATCAATTTAGTTATCCTGGTGATGCACAGGGTGAGAAGGCTCAGTTGCCCTGTCCCCAAGCCTTCTCGACTGTGGAGAAGGACACATGGATCCTCACCAAGGACCAAGTGATGGAGATCATGGCTGAACTTCAGCCTGATGAGGAGGAAGATGAATAAGGAGGGCAGTAGGATGAGGATGAGCAGGAGCATGAGGACGAGCAGGGGCACGACCTTGCTTGGAAGGGACAACAGCAGCAAGGGGAGCGTGGGACCCGTGGCCCAACTAGCCACAACAGGGGTACAACTACGTCCCCTATCATGAATTCCAGCAGCTCAACCAGCGCGTTGGGGAGATCGACCACACTCTTCAAGGAGTGAATGAAGATGTGAGTACTTTGACTCACAACTTCAGTCACTTCATGACCCGCCTCCCCGACTACTACCAGCGGTATCTATAGGGGATCGGTGCAGAAAACCACAACATGGAAGTTTTATCTATTGGAAGTTTTACGTGGTTGTTAGGGTTTCGCACTAGAACCGTTTCTAAACTACGAACTTTCCAACCACAACATGGATCCGACAGTTGTCTCTATTACACCCCTTTCGGGGCCCTCCGTTGTAAATGCTATATCAACTATTGAATGAGAGATAGACACCCGCTAGCCACTTATATGGTACAAGCCGTATGTTGAGCATGGAACCTGTCTCGCGTACGAATACACGTAAGGTCGGTCCGGGCTGCTTCATCAAACAATACCGTGATATGAACAACTACATGTTAGAGGGTAACAACTAAGGGATCAATGCCCGCACAATACTTGTGCGTACTGGCCGTACAACACTCCTACGCATAGATCGGCTCTGATACCACTGTAGGGGATCGGTGCGGAAAAAAAAAATTCCTACGTTTAACCCCAGAAACTTGCCTAGGATCTATCTATATAGTAATGCGGTAACGGCCAATGCGTATAGAATACATACCCTTGTAGACCGTATGCGGTTAATATTCCGCGGGGAACATGGTTGAAGTAGTCATACTCGAAGCCGACCTCAAGGTCGCGAAGCTCCTCGCAGGTCACCCCTTGCTCCTTCTTGATCTTCATCATCTTCATCGTGCAACATCTCCGGCTCATGACATTCTAGCGCCCCAAGTGTTGCGCCTCGTGTCTTCGTACACATCCGGTGCACGATGAGACCTCCGGCTCCCCGATCCTGCCGGGAGTGCGGAAGTTGATATCTAGCTAGGAATCCCTGCAGCGCAACAACATACTACAGGTGTGCCTCGATCGCACAGCCCATACTTGGGGCCATGGTCACGAGGTATAGAGAGAGGGAGGGGAGAAACTCAACCAAAGGACTTCTCCAATTGTTGGTATCTCTCATCCCACCCATGGGCACCCCTTTATATAGGAGGAGGGGGTGTGTCCTCTCCCCTAGGTGCCCCATGTGGGACTAATTGTCAAAGGAAAAGGGGGAAAAAGACCTCCCCAGCCGGCTGGGCCAGGGCAACAAGCCCAACAACCAGCAGCAGCTCAGTGCTGCCAGCCGGGTGGGCCGGCGGCGCCCCAGCGGCCCAGCAGCAGTGGCCAGGAGGGAAGCAGCCAGGCGGGCCAGCGACCCCGGGTGGGCTTGCCACTCGCCGGCGGCCCAGCTCGCCCTGGCAGCCTGGCAAGGGGGAGCCTCGGGTGGGCCGGCGTCCGCCCCCGGCGACCCAGCTCCCCGCCCCTGGCGCCAGCTCCCCGCGCGCCCTTGTGGGCCGGGTCGAGCAGGCCCAGGCGGCTGCGGCCCGCCCCGCGCGGCACCCTTTATCTGTCGCTCGTTGGCGAGCGTGGCCGAGCTATTTGCCGCCCTGTGCGGCGGCTATTATCAGCCGCCCACTTGGGCTGGCTGTTTTTCTTTTTCCCTTTTATTATTCTGCAGCTTTTATTCTAGACTATTTCCCTCCGGGATTTAGCCTAATATAAGAGTTGACTTTATAAATCTTAATCTAAATATTATTTATAATATATTAATTAATTATTAACATATAATAAATATATATTTAAATTCCCATTTATCCGAAAACACTTTTCGGGGCTTTTTCCTTTATTCTTTTTCCGAACAACTTCGGATCTCTCCGCAGAACGATTCCAGCTTTCTCTCTTTCTCTACTGTGATTCCATCTTACGAATGATCGCTCTCATCGTACCCTTAAGTGTATCCTCTCACGGCTCGGGAATGCTCTAGACATGATGTGTATCAATGATCAATAGAGGGACCAGGGATATCCATGTGACCCCTATGCATTCCTGATGACAATGTCGTTTGAACCGTCTAAATGTAGCATCCTCTTCCTTTTGTTTCTCGATACAACTTGTCCGAGATCCGATCACTGGTATCCCATACCTTTGTTTAATCTCGTTCACAACAAGTTATGTTTTCTTGTTATTGTGATATTACATCCCCATGACCTAGTCACATGTTGCAACATTTATAGATGTAATCTCGCTACGTCGGCCGTATGTATCTTTACCTGTCATGTGGGTGAAGAAATCCCGGTCTTGCAGTCACATTTCATCTACTGTTCCTTCGGAATACCCAACATACACCTTTATAGTCACCGCATTACCAGATGACGTTTGATGCAGTCAAAGCAGCCTAGGGAAACAGCGAGTAATATGAGCTCATGGTCTAAGGAGAAGGAGTCTAGGTATAGCTTTTGCAACAATGAACTATATGACTTGATCGTGTTGCAATCCTTCGAGGAATGTCCAACCACATCATTCTCCAATGACATGATCTCGTTGTCAGTCGGCATAAATGCCCATGATCTTGAAACCCAAATCATCTTCGTGACCAACAAACTAGTATGAATAGAGGCTACTAGGGACTTGGTTGTTTCATACTACACCTGTACCAATGTTTCTACTTGGCACAGTTCTAGCACAATATGAAACTATTATAAACTAATTGAGATATGAAAATAAAAACCTATTTATTATTTGCCTCTAGGGCATATCTCCTTTAGTCTCCCACTTGCACTAGAGTACAAATAATCCAGCTTGCATTTTACTCGTATAAACCATATACCATATGCGTTTACAGATCATGCATGCTCATGGGAAACGTCATGTCCATGTTCTGTTTTACAAGATCAATATGTCTTTTGCAAATCGTTAATGTCTTCCTAATTTTGACATTCACTCCATTATTGTATAATGGGTCGAAGCATTTGTATGGCAACAAAGTGAGACTTTGTTTCTAGTTTTTATGATGACGGTCGTTTTCACCGTTGTCATCTAAACTTCGAAACACACTTTGCTATCCTTTGTGTATATACTATAGTCATGGCAGCAGAACGAGGCCAGATTCCAGGATCTTACAGTGACGTTAGATCAACCTCGAGGGCTTTCTCATGGGCACTGGGCCCTGGGACACATCATTCTACGTTAAAGGCGAACTAGCCCCGCCATAACATTATACAGCACATCAAATGTAGCCTTTATACTTCTATATCTATGTAGATCCTAGTGCATGAAATGCATCTATGCCACTTACATTGCTTCTTGCTACTTAAGTACAAACTTAATTCTGGTTCAGTGATCAGTTCAGGAATCACTTAAAGACATATTCTTATAGTTAAGACTTTGTCCTACCAACCAGAACCTCGGGTCACATTACGTCGAGTATGCAACATGGTTATATGGAAGAACCTATGACTGAGGCATAGGAGACGCAACGCATCTCTTTCTTTCAGCCATAGTTGCAATACTCAATGCTTCATATAGTAAGAACTACTTTCTCACCTTGTTTCATTCTGAGCTACTTTAGAATCTTGCTTAGGATATTCTGAACATCTTTCAGAATCAAGTCCAGGAAGCATTTGACATTCGGTGTTTCTTAAACTCACCAATCTATCTTGATAGATCTTATTGTTTAATAACTTCAACTTCATCCTAACTTAAATATTGTTAACACCAATCACATCATTCACATATGTCGTCCACATATCCCAGAATGATTTCACGCTCCCACTCAAATATGACATTCATGTTTGGGATCCAGGGATTTCACTTAGCTCCCACTCAGAATACGTCAGCTACATATTATGAATTAGCCAAGCTGATTTGCTCCCACTCAAATCTAGGTCCTCTCGACAATCTTGGACATTCCAAAATTCTTTGATCACTATCAAATCGAGAATTCCACTAACGAGATTTCAGTGACCATTCATTTCTCGTACTTAGGTCCATCACGCTTCTTTGTAATTCGTAGGTATGTCTTCTTCAAAACATGACAAGTGAATCAACAATATAATTCCACAAACTTGTAGAATATATGGTTGAATCCTACTTTCTTTAGTAAAAGTATTCGATGAAACTTTATGATCATTATCAATAGTTTCTCCTCCATTTGTAGAGTTTGGTTTCACGAAACAAATTCCGCTGCGCCACTCAACAATCCGGAGGTAAGGTCAAATACCTTGTTTTGATCTTTTACTTTCCTCCACTTGTATCTTCATCAAGACACATCAACTTAGGACAACAACAGGTTTGTCCCTTGTGGAAGATGCATTCATAGCTTCCTAAGAATGCTCTACAAAGACTTGTTTATTCGCCACGACTTCGACTTGTCGAAATCTCCAGAAACTCGAACATGACATAATACTTATGGTGTTGTTTCCACGAATCTTTAGATGTTCCTTTGTATTTCAAATGAGTGTTTGCTTGTTTTTGATCTCTAGCTCTAAAACACAACTATAACCCCGATAAGAGATAATATGTATCTAATACAAAATGATTATGATGTTTGGATATATCAACATCGTTTGAATTCGTCCAATTATCATAATTTGTGAAACATCTTTCCCAAGTCCCTTTTATGCTAAACTTTAACTTGAATACTTTTGTCGTGTCGATCAAATCGGAGAGACTTGTTAATTCAGTTAATTCAATATCCCATTTAGTTATGAACTCATTTGAACAATTCAAATTATTTCAAACTTCATGTTTCATTAAGTTAATACACTAATTAACTTAAGTCCACAATGAATGATTTCCACTACATGTTGAAAATATGATACATCACTATGTATAAGATTCAACATTTCTTTGCATATCACCGTTTTACCAGAATGCGGAGTTTTAGTCATTCTGCCCAAGAGGCATGGTTTTGCAAAGTCTCTAGATTAAGCATCTAGGACCCCGATCTTTCATAAGGAACCTGCAATAACCAAAATGACTTAAACTGTAGTGTCATTTCATTATTGAACTTTCGATATCTATTAGCATTCTAATCCTTTTATAAATGTTTAAACTATTATCATTAACATAGTGATGAGAATAACTTGTTTGTAATCGTAATGTGACCATAAGGTATTATTCATAAGAATAGTACAAACTGGCTTGTAACTTGTTCATATGAATAATCGTCTCGCCAAAAGCAAGACACACAAACTAGGATTACAAAATTATATTCAAGTCCACTAATCCAAATGATAAACTTTGAGGGAAGAAGTGATGTCGGCCATCAACTGTTTTGCTTGTAGTCATCAAGTCATATTGCCTCAAATCTAGCAATTTTCAAGCAGATCATCCTGTTTTCACAAAACGGGACAAGTATCAAATACTTTGCAAACTGCAACGAGTTTTGCAAGAATCACATTTATAATTTGTATATATTATATATACCTTTTCATCCATGACCTCCATTTGCAATCAAGCTCTTCTAAGAGTTCTCAACTCTGCAAGATCACTAAGTGTTTCTCCAAACTTTCCGGAGTCAGCGAATTATCTCTTAATGGTTATTGTATTAAGAAGAGAAGATCACCTTTTATGAGGATTTCCCTCAGGCGTGGGTATTAATCTATGAAGTTGGACCCTTTTGCTAAGTTCCAAATTAAGCAATATATTCCCATGGCCGCAAAGGACCTCAATGGGATAGGCTAAGATCTACTAAGATATTTGCAAACAGACATCTAGACTAAGTTTATAATAAGAGATCAATTTATAATTGGTCTCCACTAAAACGGTCATCCCCTGGACGATTTTAGTGATCACATGATCCCTATCCTCTGCACCTCCCCCGATCATCACGGCCATCAGTGCATTATCAAAGGTAGACATTCACTAATGTCAATCACATCATCCATGTGACTCATGCTCGATCTTTCGATCTCTTGTGTTCCGAGGCCATGTCTGTACATGCTAGGCTCGCCAAATCTAACTTGTGTGTATTCGATGTGCAACATGGCTTACACCCACTGTATGCGAACATAGATATGTCTGACACCCAGGCCTGTAACCCTGGATCGCCTCATACCGAAGAACTTTCTTGGTGGTGCACACACAAGGGGAAGACGGAACATTGGAATTAAATAGGGATTATCTTATTGCTATCGTTGAGTATCTAAGTACTAGCACACAATAAGATATAAAAAACTAGTATCAACATCATATGTATAATGTAATATGATATGGTCTTCCTTGCGCCTTGATCTCCATCGAGCGCTCTGGCATGATCTCCATCATGCCCTTGGTTTGACGCCAAGTCCACGATGCCTCCACCAGGTCCTCCATCGGAACAATGACTATCACTATACTACTTAGCAACAGAACAGTAAACTACTTTACCTTCGTAACGACCAATGCCATATCATAATCACATGCCCCCTGCAAAATAAAGTTAGACGCCTCTACTTTATCTATTGGAAGTTTTACGTGGTTGTTAGGGTTTCGCACTAGAACCGTTTCTAAACTACGAACTTTCCAACCACAACATGGATCCGACAGTTGTCTCTATTACACCCCTTTCGGGGCCCTCCGTTGTAAATGCTATATCAACTATTGAATGAGAGACAGACACCCGCTAGCCACTTATACGGTACAAGCCGTATGTTGAGCATGGAACCTGTCTCGCGTACGAATACACGTAAGGTCGGTCCGGGCCGCTTCATCAAATAATACCGTGATATGAACAACTACATGTTAGAGGGTAACAACTAAGGGATCAATGCCCGCACAATACTTGTGCGTACTGGCCGTACAGCACTCCTACGCATAGATCGGCTCTGATACCACTGTAGGGGATCGGTGCGGAAAACAAAAAAATTCCTACGTTTAACCCCAGAAACTTGCCTAGGATCTATCTATATAGTAATACGGTAACGGCCAATGCGTATAGAATACATACCCTTGTAGACCGTACGCGGTTAATATTCCGCGGGGAACATGGTTGAAGTAGTCATACTCGAAGCCGACCTCAAGGTCGCGAAGCTCCTCGCAGGTCACCCCTTGCTCCTTCTTGATCTTCATCATCTTCATCGTGCAACATCTCCGGCTCATGACATTCTAGCGCCCCAAGTGTTGCGCCTCGTGTCTTCGTACACATCTGGTGCACGATGAGACCTCCGGCTCCCCGATCCTGCCGGGAGTGCGGAAGTTGATATCTGGCTAGGAATCCCTGCAGCGCAACGGCATACTACAGGTGTGCCTCGATCGCACAGCCCATACTTGGGGCCATGGTCACGAGGTATAGAGAGAGGGAGGGGAGAAACTCAACCAAAGGAATTGTTGGTATCTCTCATCCCACCCATGGGCACCCCTTTATATAGGAGGAGGGGGTGTGTCCTCTCCCCTAGGTGCCCCATGTGGGACTAATTGTCAAAGGAAAAGGGGGAAAAAGACCTCCCCAGCCGGCTGGGCCTGGGCGACCAGCCCAACAACCAGCAGCAGCTCAGTGCTGCCAGCCGGGTGGGCCGGCGGTGCCCCAGCGGCCCAGCAGCAGTGGCCAGGAGGGAAGCAGCCAGGCGGGCCAGCGACCTCGGGTGGGCTTGCCACTCGCCCGCGGCCCAGCTCGCCCTGGCAGCCTGGCAAGGGGGAGCCTCGGGTGGGCCGGCGTCCGCCCCCGGCGACCCAGCTCCCCGCCCCTGGCGCCAGCTCCCCGCGCGCCCTTGTGGGCCGGGTCGAGCAGGCCCAGGCGGCTGGCGGCTGCGGCCCGCCCCGCGCGGCACCCTTTATCTGCCGCTCGTTGGCGAGCGTGGCCGAGCTATTTGCCGCCCTGTGCGGCGGCTGTTATCAGCCGCCCACTTTGGCTGGCTATTTTCTTTTTCCCTTTTATTTTTCTGCAGCTTTTATTCTAGACTATTTCCCTCTGGGATTTAGCCTAATATAAAAGTTGACTTTATAAATCTTAATCTAAATATTATTTATAATATATTAATTCATAATTAACACATAATAAATATATATTTATTCTCGTTTATCCGAAAACACTTTTCAGGGCTTTTTCCTTTATTCTTTTTCCGAACAACTTCGGATCTCTCCGCGGAACGATTCCGGCTTTCTCTCTTTCTCTACTGTGATTCCATCTTACGAATGATCGCTCTCATCGTACCCTTAAGTGTATCCTCTCACGGCTCGGGAATGCTCTAGACATGATCTATATCAATGATCAATAGAGGGACCAGGGATATCCATGTGACCCCTATGCATTCCTGATGACAATGTCGTTTGAACCGTCTAAATGTAGCATCCTCTTCCTTTTGTGTCTCGATACAACTTGTCCGAGATCCAATCACTGGTATCCCATACCTTTGTTCAATCTCGTTCACAACAAGTTATGTTTTGTTGTTACTATGATATTACATCCCCGTGACCTAGTCACATGTTGCAACATTTATAGATGTAATCTCACCAAGTCGGCCGTATGTATCTTTACCCGTCATGTGGGTGAACAAATTCCGGTCTTGCAGTCACATGTCATCTATTGTTCCTTCGGAATACCCAACATACACCTTTATAGTCACCGCATTACCAGATGACGTTTGATGCAGTCAAAGCAGCCTAGGGAAACAATGAGTAATATGAGCTCACGGTCTAAGGAGAAGGAGTCTAGGTATAGCTGTTGCAACAATGAAATATATGACTTGATCGTGTTGCAATCCTTCGAGGAATGTCCAACCACATCATTCTCCAATGACATGATCTCGTTTTCAGTCGGCATAAATGCCCATGATCTTGAAACCCAGATCATCTTCGTGACCAACGAACTAGTATGAATAGAGGCTACTAGGGACTTGGTTGTTTCATACCACACTTGTACCAATGTTTCTACTTGGCACAGTTCTAGCACAATATGAAACTATTATAAACTAATTGAGATATGAAAATAAAAACCTATTTATTATTTGCCTCTAGGGCATATCTCCTTCAGTACCTGCACCAGCCGCCAAATGACGGCAACAACTGAGCCTGGTAATAGCCAAAGCTTGGGGCAGGTTTGAAAACCTCCAAACTTTGCATTCATGTTTTTATTTCTTCTTTTGATTTATTTTATTTCTTCAAATTTGTTATTTTCAGTTTGCATTCCTAAACTAAAATTACAAAAAAAAATAGTTGTAACTTTATTTGGAAGTTCGTTTCTTTGTTTCTCTCGGAGATTGCTCAATTTCAGGTGACTTGGCAATATGGAAATACATAAGGGGTTCGACTCAAATACGAGAACAAAGCAAAAAAGAGGAGGTATCACATTCCTTTCATCACTCTTTCTGCAACCTTAAATTGATCCTACAATTATTCACTCGCTTGCACTGGAGTCACTCTCTGCTTAGCTTGTTATCCTATAAATTCTATTCCTTTGCTAGTGTCTCCTTTTTAGCTTTGAAACAATGACCAACGAACTTGGTTAAAAATACTTTCTAGATTTTTACAACAAGAAAAAACATCTGAAAGATGACTTGAGTCCATGTTTAGCCCAAAGAATTTAATTTTAGAACTACTCCATCCCATTTAAGCTTAATATAAATAGACTCGATAGTACCTTTAAATGAAATTGTTTGATAAAATAGATGCTTCGAAGTAGTAGAGATTATGCCACTACTTTTTATAATAGTTACCATAATATATTGCTTTATGCGTGTCATTACAACTCTATCGTGCTCCATGGGGAACTATTAACTCCGCTGGTCAATGAACGATCTAAATGTGGGAAACCACTTGATTTCGGCTATTGAGTTATGTAAGCATCTATAGCAGCAATGCTATGATGGGTACAAAATTTAGTCTCCTCATGGTTTCACGTTCCAAGTAAAGTTGTATTACTCCTCTGACCCGTTATTGCTCAACGATTATCTATTGGCATGGTCACGAGTGCACAACACAGTCCCAATTAACATGTTAAAAATAGTGGCATGATTTCTCTATGAAAGAGCTGAAGTTTCTGAAAGATAAAAGAAAGGAAAAAGGTGCTTTGAGAGTCTTGAAATTTTGACGTGGGACTAGATGAGTTGTTCTTAAATTAAATGTTTTGGTGCCAACTTGAGTACTCTTAATTGATTAAACAAACAAGAACAAAAAAGTTTTCATCTCTCAATGGAAAGAGACACCAAAAGAATTTGTCTCACTTTCCTAGCTAAACTTTTGACACTTGCTTGGGCATATGATTTATTTGCTGGCAAGATATACGTGGTTAGGAAGTGGACTCAGTGCAATCTTGTGAATACTTGCATGATCATATTTAAGATTGCAGGGATTGTGAAGAAAATAATTTGACACCAATTCAAACTTGTAAGTTCTTTTATTTCCAGTCTCGAATCTCCTCTATTTTTCTTTATTTAGTTTTCACTCGAGGGCGAGAACCATCTAAGCTTGGGGGAGTTGATAGCTATGGGATTCGACACATTTTTGATGACTTTTATTGATGGTTTTCCCCCGGATTTGATCGTTTTCTAGCTTTACCTAACGCTAATACTTCGGTAGCAAAGAAAACTTGGTTTTTAATATGTGTTTCAGGTTCTGAATGTCAACATAAGGTTTTAACTAGAGAAACACAATATTCAGAAGAAAACAAGAAAGTCTCTCTTTGGAAGCACTCGAGGGGAGCATATAGAGGCTTTAACGAGCAACTATACATCGGGAATATTTTCTGGCCGTATAGTTGCCGCCGCCTATGTCTTGTCAAAAGGGACAACTTCTGTGAAGGGAACATACGCGAAAGCACAACACAGCAACCGCCATACTATCCAGAAGGGAGAAAGAGGAGTGAGGGCTCAATACACGGCGCCCAGAAAATTGCTTGATGGCGGTGTCGATGTAGAGCTCGTTGGGAACCCCAAGAAGAAGCTATGATGAGCACAGCAGCAAGTTTCCCTCAGTTTATGAAACCAAGGTTTAATCAAACCAGTAGGAGCAAGGAAACACCTCAAAGGTGTTACTAGCTGAGCTTTGGCAGGGCGCACTACCGGTACTAGTAGCAACGTGGAGACCTGCACAACACAACCACAAAACTTTGTCCCCAACTTGCGATGAGGTTGTCAATCTCACCGTGTTTTGCGGAAAACAAAGGATTAAACGTATCGAATGGAAAGAAGTAAAAGTTTGTAGAAAGTAAACACAAAGCAGTAAATAGTTGTAGATTGTATGTAAAAGAAAAGGATAGGGATCCATAGTTCACTAGAGGTGGCTCTCCTTAAGATAGATAACATGGTGGGTGAACAAATTACAGCGGGGCAATTGACAAACACCAAGAAAGCAATACATGCATATACTAATCATCTTGACTCCTTTGAGACTTGATTGGGCATTACAACATAATACATAGACCGCCATACAACTGCATCTATGACTAATAATCCACCTTCAGGTTATCATCCGAACCCCCTCTAGTAATAAGTTGCAAGCAACAGATTATTGCTTTACGAACTACGTGTAAAGTAAACAATACGATTGTTCTATGAACAAAAGGTTGTTTTTTCTCCCTAGTAGCAACAACACATCTATTACCTTAGAGATTTCTGTCACTTTCCCAGATTACCAGAGGCATGAACCCACTATCGACCATAAATACCAACTCTTGGAGTTGCTAGCATCTACTTGGCCAAGATAGCTACTAACACCGGAAAGCATGCAAGATCACAAATAACAAAGACATGATAGAATCAATAATCAATCTGAAATAGCATCTCAATATCCATCGGATCCCCGCAAACACAACATGTAGAATTATAAATAGATGATCTTGATCATGAACGGAGCTCACAAGATCTAGACATGAAAGCACAAAGGAGGAGAACCAGCCATCTAGCTACTACATGGATCTGTAGTCCAAGGATGAACTACTCACGCATCACACTGGAGGCTTGCATGGTGATGAAGAAGGCCTCTAGGGTGAATTCCCCTCTCCGACAGGGTGCCGGGAAGTGCTTCAGATCCCTCCCGATCTAGGGATGGAGATGACGGCGGCTACAGACTCTTTCATGGATTTTTGATCGGGTACTTAGGGTTTACGTCCTGAGGGCATCTTATAGTCGGAAGGGGAGGCCGAGGGGGTGCCTGGGCTGGCCTCACCACCCCCTTGCGCGGGCCAGGCCTGGCAGCGTGGCCAGGTTGTGTGGCCGCCCTCTGGCCGCTCTCCGTCTCGTTTTTTGGCACTTGATGACATCCGGAAAAATAGGCACTTTGGCTTTTGTCCCGTCCAATTCCGAGAATATTTATTTTTTGACTTTCCTGGAACCAAAAACAACAGAAAATAGGCAGCTGGCACTGTGGCTCTTGTTAATAGGTTAGTCCAAGAAATCATAAGAAAAGTACTCCAAAGTTGGAACAAAACACAAGAAAGTGAATAAAACCACGCATGGAACATCAAAAATTATAGATACATTTGTAATGTATCAAGGAGATTCAGAGAAGAAGGGGAAGACGTTCTTCATCTCGCTCCACGATCTTCGACCTCCTAGCCAATACACCCCCATAGCCACTACTTGTACTTGAGAGAGAGAGAGGGATCTTCACCTTGCAAGACTAGGGTTTGAGATTGTTTCTTTCCATCTTGAATTGTATTGGATATTTTTCTATTCTTATTATGGATCTCCACGGTAATATAAAGACGAATTCCCTTTATTTAATTATATCGATGATCCGTTCTTCTATCATGTGTGAGTAAGTTCCTTGCGCGTGGGAGACGTAGGGGATTGGTGAGATGTGATGTGCCTTCATATATTTTCCATTGGTTTGTGATTGATTATAAGTACTATATTATGTGTGCTTGACTATCTATGGGATGCCTAATGCTTATTGTCCAATTAAGGGCCCAAACAACATGATACTTTATTCTACATAGATATAATCTTGTTCGCTAGTAGACCCGCGACCCCCCGGGTGACACGGGCATATCAATGGAAAACTAGTAGACTCGAGGATAAGGAGGAACCACTATGCTTACTGCATTAGTCCGATCCAAGGAGCTTAATCGCTAAAGGACCTGAAGGGTCTTAATCGTCTAGTGTCTGACCATGGTTTTGGTAACAGGCTAGTAGGATTATTAAAGTTGGGATGAAATCTACCAAGAGGAGTTTCGTCTAATTATGGGTTGCTCGCCTACACATATACTTATAAGATTATAATTTTTACATTTATCATTCGTCCACCTGGCACAGTCACTATCACCATGAACTAAATCTCCTCGCGCCTTCTTTTGCCATCTGCAGAAAACAACAAACAACCAAGTCGTTCTTTACTTTTATGCTTTATATTTCTAAAGTTTACATTTTAGTTCTATTTAAATACATCTTATTTAATCAAAACCCCATTCTTATTTCAACACTTGCAGTCAATTCACTCGAAGACATGTGACAACTTCGGGTGTGACAGAGACTCCACCCATACCCACTTACCTTTGGGCTCCCTGTGGGATCGATATCTATACTTCGAAACTAGCTACAAACAATCTGTACACTTGCAAACATCATGAAGCAGCAAGGATTTGCCCTTCTCCAAGCTCCTACTTCAGATCCCTTTCTGGTGTGGTTTTTCGTGGGTCAAGGTTGCTGTGAATGTTGGATCTGTGATCCTTCTTCACCAGGAGAAAGTATGTGACTAGGCGATCACGCTGCTGCATGGTACATATGGATGGTATGGGCGGGTTCCACCCATACAACAGGTCGTTAACACTGCAGTATCTTCCTTCACATTTGCAATTCTCTCAGGTGCGAAGATAAATCAATTAAATGACTTTTATCACTTAAAAATATCATATTACAATATAATATGATAGTTCCAATTGATATGTTCATAAGAGACTTAGTAATTCGGGATCCTATCGAAACAAGGACAAAAGGTGCGTGCAAATGCAGTAAAATACCAAAATCCCTATTGTACTTATGCAAAAAGAAAGATAAATATGCTTCAATTTCGGACTCATCAAGGGGAAACACGATGAACACAACTCTAATGCAAGATAAAAATACAAACACACGCCAAAACACACTCGATTTGATTTGCTCCCGTTGGTTCGAACAACCAATCCAATAGAATCATCGGCGAGAGACCTTGTGGTAGAATCACCAAAGGAGAGATCGGCAAGGGGATGATAGAATCCAAATCAAGGAGAGAGTATCAACCAAGTAGAATCCCAAAGGGGAGAGACCAAGCACTAGAATCCTTGACAAGGAGAGACCAAACACTTGAGGATGGTCTTGGCAACTTGGATAAGGGCACCAAATCCAAGGTCTCATACAACTCAAGATTAACTATTGAGAGGGGGTTCCCATCATGGGCAGGCACATGCCCTAATTCATCATCATCTCTAAGGTTTCTAGGAGGGAGTAGGGACATATATATAGGCCAGCCGCGAGCTAAGGGAAGTTTGGGCATAAACAGGAAGTTCTGGGCGTTGCATGGGACAAGCCCAACTTGAGGCGCGCATGCATGTGTCGTTCAGGCCGGACACTCCGGTGCACGTGGGCCGCTGACCGAGGCGGACACTCCTGAAAAAATCGGGCAGAGACTCCGGGGCGGGCAAAGTGTCCGGGTAGATTCCAGGTTGAGTCTAGATTGGCCTTCTAACGGGTTGCGCCATGCTTCGGGCGGAGATTGCCCGACATTCTGGGGCGATGTCGGCAGAGAGTCCGGTCCGGCCGGAGACTCCGGTTGGTGCAGGCCGGAGACTCCGGGGTCCTCTTCGGTTGCTTCTTCCTTCTTCGCTTCCATGCCTCTTGCTTGAGTGTCTTGGTTATAGGGTCATCCTTGTCTCCTCCTCTTGACATCATGGTCATGACCCTAGTCATGCAATGGGCACTTAGCTCAAGTAGGATCCCATTCACGTGATAACCAAAGGAAGACAAGATATGGAAGAAATTCACCTTTGTAGGAATGGTTGGTGTAGCATGATGTGAACCAATGGTGATTCCCGTATATTGGGTTACATCAGGAGGTAGGTGGCCGGGGCGGCGCGGTGGAGGAAGGAAGCCAAGGCGGCACGATGAATTGAGGAAGGAGGTGAGCATGACAGTGGAGGAAGAAGGTGGGAACGGGGTGCCTCACCGTGCTTTTTTGTCGGGACGTGGCGCGATGACTCTATCCACTCGATCGAGGAGCCATCAATCGGAGGCTCGATCTGTCAAACTAGCCTCCAAACATTTTTTAGCAATTGAGTTCATTATTTAGGCACGGGGGACAGTGGCTTTCCTTGTTTGGACGGGGCTGGATCGAACAAACGAGCATCCTGAGGCTAGCTAGATGCGTTCAATAAAGGACTACTTGTAAGAAGATGTACATTTGTGCCTTGCTTACCAAGTTGTACTCGTGGTGTTTCATCTCATCGGATGAAAAAAAAAAACTACTCGAAGAAGCAAGACATGCCAAGATATATATAGGCCGGCCTGGGCCGTTTCCTGGCCCAACCCAACTGCGTGCCTCCGAGCACAGTTCCTACTCCCCTCCCCCCTTCTGCTTGCTCTCCACGCCGCCCCGAGCCCCCCGCCCATCCGTCCCGCCTCGCCGCCGCCTCCATCGCCGTCGGCTCCCTCGCCAGGCCACCCTCCCGCCATGTCCTCCTCCGCCGTGGCGAGCGCCTGGCGGCGCTCCCTCCGCAGCGCACTCCTGCGCGGCTCCCCGTGGCGCGCCAGCGCCGGCCCCTCCCGGCAGGCCAGCACGGCATCGGCGTCGTCCCGTGCGGCGGAGGCGCCCGCTGCCGCGCCGTATATTCCCCCGCCTCCCCGCAAGGTAAAGATACCCTCCCCGCCGCCCCTGTCTCTTCGGCATTCGCGCATACACCTTACGCGCGCGCTCTGCTCGCTGCTGAGCTCTGCTACTCCTCGCGTCGCTTCTCTTGAGTAAAAGCAAGGCTTTCTGTGTATGCGTGTTTTAGATGCTAGGCTTGCTGCTGGTGCTAGCACGCTGCCTCGTTGTTTGGTCCATCTTCTCGTGCCATCTTAAGGCATTGCATCTTTGAAAAAGATATAGTACTACTATTCTTTCTGTAGCACAATTAATTACTTGCACTCTGCTTCAGCATGATGTAAATAGGAAGACAAAGAAGTAAAAAAAAAAATCGGACTCCTACTGTTCCTCTAGATGGGGAATGTACAGAGGGCACTATTCTTGAGAATTTGATAACAATACTGACTTGCAACTTCTGTTTTATATTTTTAAAAGTTTGTTGATGAATAACTACTTGCGGAGTATCTTATGAATGATCCATAGGGACTGAACTGATCATACAATTGTTACAGTACTGACTTGCAACTTTCCTCTTCTTGTTGAAAACATAGCATTGATGAAATAGTTGCTTGTGAAGAATCTTATGAACAGTCGATCAGGACTGAATTCATCATCAGTTACTTTAGTGATTATGTGTCCCTTTACTGTCTTTGTGTCATCTACTTCATTAACTAGTCCTTGTTGTTTCTTGTTAAATTTGGCAGGGTATGCTTTTGACTGGGGCCATGATAGGCCTGACTATTGCTGGAGGTGCTTACGTGAGTACTAGAGATGAGGCCACGCTTTGGTACATGACACTAAGTTCTTAGACCTATTTTTTCGACACTAGTTCTAGTTACATCAAAATATCATGAAAGCACCCCATAGGTGCTTGAAATTTCCATCAGTCAGGGATTCATGAATTCTTAAGCTCCTGCTTATTTCTACCTTTGGTACAACTATAAACCAGGCGCCTAATCACTAATGGCTATGCCTTTTGTGATCGTGCAGTGGCTTGTTATTCAAATCAACAGAACTGGTGAATCCACTTTTTGCACTGCTCGATGCAGAGTTTGCTCATCGTTTGGCTGTTTCTGCTGCTGCTCATGGATTTGTTCCAAGAGAAAAGAGACCTGATCCACCTGTTCTTGGGCTAGAGGTTTGGGGTAGGAACTTTACAAATCCAATTGGTCTTGCTGCTGGTTTTGATAAAAATGCCGAGGCTATTGAGGGTCTATTGGGTCTTGGATTTGGCTTTGTGGAAGTTGGCTCTGTGACACCTCAGCCTCAAGAGGGAAATCCCAAGCCTCGGATATTCAGATTAAAAGAGCATGAGTAAGCATTCGTATTCTGTTATTGGTATTCAAACTGTTCTCGTCAATCAAAGTTGAAAAAAAATCAACTTGGACAGTTTCTTACAATGGTGTTTCCTTGCTTTCTCTTCAGTGCTGTAATCAATCGCTGTGGGTTCAACAGTGAAGGAATTGTAGTAGTTGCTAAGCGTCTTGGGGCACAACATGGTAAGCGCAAGATGGAAGAAACTTCGAGCTCAACCAGTAATGTAAAGCAAGGAGGGAAAGCAGGACCTGGAATTCTGGGAGTCAATCTTGGCAAGAATAAGACTAGTGAAGATGCTGCTGCTGATTACGTGCAAGGAATTCATTCATTGTCACAGTATGCTGATTACTTGGTATCCATCTTTTGATCTTACAAGATAACTAAACATCATGCGTTCGGTACTTCAGTTTCATCTGCACCATACATTCTGATCGATATGATAGTTATGATCAGAAACTCTGCATTCATTCATGTTAATCTTTTCTCATCTATTATGGCCCATCAAATGATCAAAGATAAAAATAGCATAATTGAAGAACTGTTTGCTTCAGAACAAAGTTGATACATTTTCGTGAATCGTTTGTCGTAAGTGCAAAATGGAGAAATGATGGGCTTATTTTGTAAAACTGTGTAGTTCACGACGCCATTTGTTATCATCTGCTAAAACACATCACCATTAGGGACCATGCTCTGCATCTAAAGAAAAACATTTCATATTTTGTGCTATGTCTCAATCATGAATTTATGATGGTTGCTGGATGAGCAGGTTATATGGACCTGTGACAAAAATGGTAATACTGGTTTCTTGCTCTTAATGCAGGTCATAAATATTTCTTCCCCAAATACTCCTGGTCTTCGGGCATTGCAAGGTAGAAAGCAACTGAGGGAACTGGTGAAGAAGGTCTGTAGTCTTTTTAGTTAAACTGGATCTTTTTCTTCAATTACATGGGAAATTAGTATGACCTACACTGGATGTGCAGGTGCATGAAGCACGAGATGAGATGCAGTGGGCTGAAGATGGTCCACCACCATTGCTTGTAAAGATCGCACCGGACTTGACGAAGGAGGATCTTGATGACATTGCTGCGGTAACATCCTGGACTTAGCCTTGTTTTTCTTGCTCGTCGACTGTTGGTTGTGTTTCTCTTACGCCTTTTCTTATTGTTGTCCAGGTTGCTCTTTCTTCCAAGTTGGATGGCCTGGTGGGTGGACATGTCTTCCACGACCTTTTTTACGTGGAACTTCACTGAGTAGTATAATCCTATTTAATTTCACTATTTTTTCGTACTATTTATCAGCATTGTTAACAACACAGATTATATCGAACACAACAATTGCAAGACCGCCTCCTGCAGATGCACATCCATTAGCTCAAGAAGCCGGTGGATTAAGTGGGAAGCCTCTATTTGACTCATCTACTCGTGTCCTCAGTGAGATGTATAGCCTTACAGGGGTGTGTGCTTTTATCCTGTTTCTTACTTAAGTCTGTTGTATCTATTTACTTCAGCACATCTTCCATGCTGGTTGTTGCATTTTTAATGCCACTGTTTGTTTGTCTCGTAATTCTCGGTCACTAACAAATCTTGCATGTTTCGCAGGGCACTGTTCCCCTCATAGGCTGTGGTGGTGTCACTAGGTATTGTAATTTCTGTATTTATCTCAAAGATGTTTTGCACTTTTAACAAAATATTCAATCAACTTTTACAGCGGTGAGGATGCATACAAGAAGATACGTTCTGGAGCTACACTTGTTCAACTTTACACTGCCCTTGCCTACGGTGGTCCAGCTCTCATCCCAAGAATAAAGGTGATTAGTCGGACATGTTTTTTACTCCCTCCGTCCTAAAAATGATGTCGCAGATTTTCCTACGTTCGTATGTATCTATAAACTAAAATGCGTCTAGATATATGCGAATCTAGACAAATCTACGACATCCTTTTTGGAAGGGAGGGAGTACATGGCATGAAGCTTGCAAGTTGCAGTTTTTTTGTCGCAATTTAAGCATATCTGCATATCGCTGTTAACTACAAAATGATCCTGACCATCGTACCAAAATATTTTGTTCTTCTGTATTCTTAAATAATCATGTCTGAATCCTGATGCTGGTGATTATTTGACACCACGTTTGTTCAACAGGCTGAGCTCGCAGAATGTCTGGAAAGAGACGGTTTCAAATCTGTCCGGGAAGCAGTGGGAGCAGATTGCAAGCCCAAGAAGGCCTGAACAACCACCAACATGACACGAGATGCTAGCAAGTTTTTCCCTGACCATGCTTGTCCTACTCATCCGGATGCTACTTGAAAAGAGAAACCAAGTCTGAAATTATTTTGAGGGTGTGGTACTAATTATATGTTTGGCCTCTAGTAAGGAGTGGTCATATCACGAGCGTGTGTATCCATCACATCCTGCTCGTGTTTTGCTTCCAAGCGAAGCTGCACAAGAAATTTTTGGTTTAACTTTTGTGTATATCTCCAGGCAACCATGCAAAACAATGGTCTAAGAATCTATCTGAAGCTGCATCTTGCCAGATGCCATGTTTCCTGGTTCAAATGCTAAGCTGAATGAAACATTTATCTGTGGCGGAACCTATTCAAAGATTTGCACTATCTTAAATAATGTCCTTATCTCCTGTTCCTATGGTTTTATCGGATGAAACATCAGCCTTACGAAAAAATCATAATCATGATTCATGCTGCCATCAGCCGTGCAACTACATGCGCTTTCCAAAGTCCTTGCCAGTTTTGGTTAACTTATGTGTACATATATCTCCAGGCTTCCTTGTTAAACTATGGTTTCAGGAATTCTATGATATCCTCAAGCTAAGCTGAGTGAATGTTGGCTGACATTTTAGTACTGTCTGTTCCAGCTATAATTTTAGATCTCAACCTTTTTCTCTGCATTTTGTAGTGAAGCTCGAACTGACCATCCTCCATGCCTGCGCCTGGACTACTACCAAATAAACAGGGTTGGTGAGGCGTCCTGTTTGTTTTGGGCAGCTTCCCATGCACGGTAGACCGTTAACAGAATCAGAAATGCGTGAGGTCTTCTTCTTTGAGATGCTCGATTAGTTCTCTTAATCAATGATTGAGCATGTTGTCATGAACCCGACCCATGGTCGAGCCCCGCAACAAATTGGATGCTTCAACAGCTTTTCTTCAGCGTCTGTCGCTCCGTAGTCGATGCTGCTTGTTTATTGTTGTCTGATAATATAAATAGCGTGATGTAATTCACTAGCTGTTCAATCTGCAGAGTCCTCTCCACGCAGAGAAGCTAGCGCGTGTGGCGCTGCGATCGAAGCCACCGCTGGCCTGAGTACCTACCAGGTGATGTTTGGATCTGATTGCTCCACTTTGGTCCGTGCGATCAAACAGGGAAGCTATGATTTGGCGGACAATGGAATCCTGTTCCGAGAAGCGAGAAGCTTGAGCCGTTTGCACTTTGATCATGCAGATTTTATTTACTGTCGCCGTGAGTGTAGTAAATTACTAGCACATAGGTTGGCTCAATTTGGCTATCAGCACAACACCATCTCTTCCAGTTGGATACTCCAGTAGTAGCATTGTCAAGTGGCATGATCGATGCATCCAGTTTGATTAGTACTCCCCTCCAGTTTCTAAAATAAAATGTTTTGCCAAGCTAAATTAACTTGTCAAAACAACTTATAAGTATAGGAAGTACTAATCGCAGACACATGCAGTGTTATTTTATCTGCATGATGAGAGCATCTTGACCGGCCCTCCCAATAGCCCTGTGTTGGAGCGCCGAGAAGGAAATGGGTTCCAAGCCACATTCCCATATATCACCGGACAACTCTATGGCCTAATAAATTTCCTAGCACTCTAACCCGACCCCTCCCAGAGGGACCGGCGTGGGAGAACAGACACAAGCGCCATGTTGGATCATGACAGGCGGGCCAGCCCCATCATTGACACATCCAAAACCCTATTTCCTATCACTTCCCCTCTCATTCCATTCTCCCACACCCACCGCTCCCATTCCTTCCCAGCTGCCATAGCCGACGCAATTAGTTCACCATCGTCAATGGGGCCGCTCAGAAAACCCACCAAATAGAGGAGACAAAATTCTCCTTTGTTGGAGATGTCGGCCCAAGATTGGCATGCATAGTTGGGCCGAGGGAGGATATGGTCACGAGTGACTGCTAAGATTGGCTCGACAAGGGGAAAGTTTAGAAGGTGAATATGAATGTGGCGACGACGATCGTCGGGAGTCATGGGCCAAATGTTGTTACTGGTAGTGAAATCCGGCTGCAGGTAATGAGCCACAATGTGGTAGGGCTCGACAATGGAAAGGAACTTGTTCTTTGTTCTGGCCTAGACGGACAATCTTTTGGCCGCGAACAACACACTTACCGCACATACAATCTGAAGCAGCAACTCACCATGAATAGAAAGGCCACCAATGGAGGATTTGTGTTGATGTAGGGGTGGGTGGGTGTGTGTGTGTGTGGGGGGGGGGGCAACGGCCCCCTAACCCATACAAATTATGGTGAATGAACCTGAGCGATGGGCTCCAAATTGTAAAGATGCATATCGCAGAAAAAAACATGCTGACAACAAAAACAAGCAAGAACATGCTTGGTTACTAATCAAGAGCATCAAAATCAGCTTGTAAGACGGCGGAGGCGGGTACCTTGTAGCGACGGGCACGACATGCGGCATTGGAGATCGGGATTAGCAGGTGGCCGCAGCAACTCAGCGCCGGAAGGAAAATGTCCCAATGGATCGTTCTGGGTGGAGGTTGGATTTCGCCGCCACCGGGGCTAGGTCCATGCGAAGGAGGTAGTGAATTTATGAATTTGGTCAACGCACTAAGGCGTTTATTCCTCATTTTGCTTACGTGGTTGCCGCGTTGGCGCTCGCGTCACGGACAAAGTACTGACATGGGGGTTCCGACCGTCTATTTCACGGAGCAATTGACAGAATTTTTGAATTTGGTAGAGGTGGAATGATTTGCCTCAAAATGGCCCTCTCGGTATTTGGCAGCCCAACTTTGCGAAACCCGGCAATTGCAAGCAACTCGGACCCTACGATGCCTTCGCACGACAACTTTGGGACTACGAAGTGACTAGCCCTGCTGCACCTCCTTCCCCCACCAGGGTTCCGTCATCGCTGCCTTCTCCGTGAGGTGTCGCTGCTGCGGGCGCGTCGGCCCGCAGAAGCCCAGATTGGGTCCGATCTGGGCCAGGAGGGCACGGCGCCACACCGGCCTGGTGTGCACCCAATCTGGGCCGTGAGTGCGTCCCGTGCAACCTCTTCGCATGGTCGACTACCTCGATGTGCTAGGCGCCGAGGCTACCACCAACTGAACGGTGACTAGCCGCATCAGCGCATAGGGCTAGCCTTCTTCACTTTTTGGTTGACAAAAAGAGCAGCTGTTCGGTGATCTTCTGGCCATACGGTATAGTTCATTACTTCTCGAATCGCGATTTAGGGGTTCGTTTTCTCCTAAATCCCTACTGAATGTGATTTCTGATCATTAATTCATCTTCTCCTCATCTTGCCGATATCATTTTTTGGGACCCCCGTTCGCGAAAAAACACACGCACGCACCGCTGATTTGACCAATCTAAGGTATATGGAATATTCTATATATGTATTGGTATTATCTAATATCCACCATCACAAGTTCACATACATGATACATAGTTTGTACCATTCAATATTTTATATAAATTTATTCTTCAACATTGTTATTATTTGTTGTAATGTTTGCACGCTAGGTAATATGTATAAATTGTTTGATATAAATACTGCTTTTAGATGCATTTAAGTGTTATTGACAACATATGTTTTGCAAGTATAATATTTATTAGTAGTATTGTGATGTTTATATTAGGACATGTATAATGGGGAGACGTTAGCTTTCTCTTATGGTTGCTATGTTGGATTTTTCATTAGTTGAAGGAGAGAGAATTAAGAAAAAAGAAGGTTGTTCTCTTATCCAAGGGAACTATACCTTCGCGGTGACGGGGAGCCTAGACACGGCGGCGGAAGGGTTGCTTGATGATCGTCAGAAGCTTGGCGAGGGATGGGAGGTTTGGTGGTTGTGCCGGTCCTTGTTCGGCGGGCATGAGGTTCAGGACTCTTTACTGGGCAAAAGCCTTGTCCTGGCGGTGGCCGGGTCCGACGACGGACGCTAGTGGGCGCTACATCCTTCTTGAAGTCGTCGTCGAAGCGAATCTTTCTTGCTCCTCAGCTCGAGCTCTCTAGGGGAAACCCTAGATCCCTCGTTGGATCGAGCGTGGGCGGCGCTCTTGTGTCGCTTTGCCTCTTGGGGGCCTCGCTTTGGACGTCCACCGGGCCGGGGGACCTATGGTGTGTTTCGGTGGTTTTTGGCGGAGGCGGGTTCGTCTTCGGTCAGGCGGGGCGCGGCCGTTGGGCCGGCGTGGTAGTTGGAGTGGTGGCTCTGGTCTTTCGCCTTCGCCTGTTGCGTTGAGGTGTGGTGTCAACCTAGTTGGTCGTCGACCCGTGTGAAGCGCAGCCTCGGGGCCGGCATGTGGCGTTATGTTGTATCGGGTTTTCGACCAGTTTTTCTCATAAACGGGCCAACTATTTTCTACTATATCAATGAAAGGCAAAGCTTTTGCCTCGTTTCAAAAAAATAAAAAATAAGAGAAGACTATTTTCTTCATTGTATCATATGTGTACCTTTAGCAAACTAATTTCTTACTAAATAGTTAATTCTTATTAATCGCTAGAGATGGCAACAAGAGATAATGCATTGTACAATTTATATATATCTTTAGCCCCGGTGGGACCAATGACCTGGGTGGTGGGGGCGCGTTGCTGGGCCGCCACGTGTCGCAGGGGAGGGGCTTTGGTCCCGGTTCGTGGCATTAAATGGGACCAAAAATCCTCCCCTGGCTATAAATAAGCCCAACCCATCCACTTATGTTTTCTGAAATTTTGTGTGGGAGGTGGATGCTAGGTTTTTTTCTTCACACTGCACACAAGGTGTTCGACGAAATGTCCGAGCCATGCTTAAGTTCACACAACACGGTATCCTCGGCCGATGTTAGCAACCTTATCTTCTTTATCTGTAATTGATACAAAAATATTGCATGTGTCCATGTAGGGTGGTCATTTCACTATTCACGATGTTATTGTCATGGTTAATTATTAGGACGCAGATCGATGCGCGGATGCGATGGATGTACGGCGACCGACGCGATTCCGATTTTATTGCAGGCCTGCATAAATTTATCAATTTGGCTAAGGCAAACAAAGTGGATAATTTTATGCCTTGTCCCTACGTCGTCTGTCGGAACGTGGCGGAGCACTCTGCCCCGAGAATCCTTCAAACCCATCTGCTTCGGAGAGGTTTCATGCCCGGATATTATTGTTGGGCCATGCACGGAGAAAGAGGGGTTAGGCTAGAAGAAAATGAAGAAGAGGAGGATGATGACAGCTATCCTATGTCCCCTGAAGAATACGGTGATACTGCAATGGAAGACAATAAAGAAGAGGGAGGCGATAATGAAGAAGAACAACGGACATCGGATGAGCCCGCTGATGGTCTTGGTCGGGTCATTTCTGATGCAAAGCAACAATGCGATACAGAAAGGGAGAAGCTTAAGTTGGAGGCCATGCAAAAGGATCACAAAAAGTTGTTGTACCCAAATTGCGAAGATGGCAGCACAAAGCTCGGTACCACACTTGAACTGCTGAAATGGAAGGCAGAGACTGGCTTATCTGACAAGGGATTTGAGAAGTTACTGAAAATAATGAAGCCAAAGCTTCCAAAGGATAACGAGCTGCCCGAGACAACATACGAAGCAAAGAAGACTATCTGCCCTCTAGGATTAGATGTGGAGAAGATACATGCATGCATTAATGACTGCATCCTGCACCGCAGCGAGAAGTACGAGAATATGGATAAATGCCCGGTATGCACTGCATGTCGATACAAGATCAGACAAGATGAACCTGGTGATGTTGAGGGCGATGACGAGCCCCCAGGAAGAGGGTTCCTGCTAAGGTTATGTGGTATGCTCCTATAATACCACGGTTGAAACGTCTGTTCAGAAACAAAGAGCATGCCAGATTGTTGCGATGGCACAAAGAAGAGTGTAAGAAAGAAGGGAAACTGAGACACCCTGCCGATGGGTCGCAGTGGAGAAACACCGAGATAAAGTACTCGAACTTTGTAGGTGATGCGAGGAACTTATGGTTTGGTCTAAGTACAGACGTCATGAATCCTTTTGGGGAGCAGAGCTGCAGTCACAACACCTGGCCAGTGACTCTATGTATCTACAACCTTTCTCCTTGGTTGTGCATGAAGCGGAAGTTCACTATGATGCCAGTGCTCATCCAAGAACCGAAGCAACCCGGCAACGACATTGATGTGTACCTAAGGCCATTAGTCGATGAACTTTTGCAGTTGTGGGCAGAACCAGGTGTAATGGTGTGGGATGAGCACAAAAAGGAGCCATTTGACCTACGAGTGTTGTTGTTCATAACCATCAATGATTGGCCTGCTCTTAGTAACATTTCAGGACAGTCAAACAAGGGATACAATGCATGCACGCACTGTTTAGATAAGACTAAAGGTACATACTTGGATAAATGTAAGAAGGTTGTGTACCTGGGGTGTCGTAAATTTCTTCCGACCAATCATCAAGTAAGAAAGAAAGGCAAGCATTTCAATAATGAGGCAGATTACCGGAAGAAGCCTAAGCTCCCTAAAGGTGCTGATGTATTTGGTATGGTCAAGGACCTAGAAGTAATCTTTGAAAAGGGTCCTGGCGGTCAATCTGTTCTGAAAGACCCCATTACCGGACACACGGCCATGTGAAAAAAGGAATCTATATTTTGGGAGCTTGAGTATTGGAAATACCTAGAGGTCCGTTCTTCAATCGACATGATGCACGTGACGAAGAATCTTTGCATGAACCTGCTAGGCTTCCTGGGCGTGTATGGGAAGACAAAAGATACACCAGAAGCACGGGAGGACCAGCAACGTATCAAAGACCCATACAACAAGCATACTGATAAAGAACGTGAATACTTAAGAAGCTATTGTCTTACCAAAGCAGAGAAGGAAATCTTTTTTGAAGTCCTTTACAGTATCAAGGTCCCGGTTGGCTTCTCGTCAAATAAAAGGGAATAATAAATATGGCAGAGAAAAAATTTCAGAACCTGAAGTCTCATGATTGCCACGTGATTATGACACAGTTGCTTCCGGTTGCATTGAGGGGGCTTCTACCAGAAAATGTTCGATTAGCCATTGTGAAGCTATGTGCATTCCTCAATGCAATATCTCAGAAGATAATCGATCGAGAAAGTCTGGAAAGGCTACAGAAGGATGTGGTCCAATGTCTTGTCAGTTTTGAGTTGGTGTTCCCCCCGTCCTTCTTCAATATTATGACGCATCTCTTAGTTCACCTAGTCGAAGAGATTTACATTCTCGGTCCTGTATTTCTGCACAATATGTCCCCCTTCGAGAGGTTCATGGGAGTCTTAAAGAAATATGTTCGTAACCGTGCTAGGCTAGAAGGAAGCATCTCCAAGGGCTATGGAACATAGGAGGTCATTGGGTTCTGTGTATACTTTGTTCTTAACCTTAAGCCGATTGGTGTTCCTGAATCACGGTATGAGGGGAGACTGAGTGGAAAAGGCACGCTAGGAAAGAAAGCAATGATATTTAGGGACGGGCATTCTTTGAATCAAGCACACTACACAGTTCTACAAAGTTCTACCTTCGTGGCTCCGTATATCGAGGAACACATGAATGTTGTACGCTCCAAGTTCCCGGGGAAGGATGAATACTGGATTAAAGAAAGTCACATGGAGACTTTCGGCACTTGGTTGCAATTACATCTCATGAATTACACCACTATTGGAGATAATCTCTACTTGTTGGACGCGACACCATCTGCGACTATATTGACTTTCCAACGGTACGAGATAAATGGGAATACATTTGACATGATTGCCCAAAATAAAAAGAGCACCAACCAAAACAGTGGTGTCCGCTTTTATGCAACATGCGAGAATGGGAAAAAGGACACATACTATGGTTACATAGAGGAGATATGGGAACTTGACTATGGACCTACTTTTAAGGTCCCTTTGTTTCGGTGCAGTTGGGTCAACATGAATGGAGAAGAGGTAAAGGTAGACCAGCTGTACAGAATGACAACAGTGGATCTCAAGAATATTGGTTACAGAGACGAACCATTCGTCCTAGCCAATGATGTGGCTCATGTTTTTTATGTGAAGGACATGTCCTCTAGACCTAAAAAAAGAAAAAAATAAGGAAACGAATACATTAGACGATGAGCCCAGGCGTCACATAGTTCTTTTAAGGAAAAGAAACATCGCGGGAGTCGAGGACAAGACAGACATGTCAGCAGATTATGATAAGTTTGATGAAATTCCGCCTTTCACCGTGAAAACTGACCCAAGAATCCCGTTAAGAAAAGCAGATGCTCCATGTTTACGGCCTAAGAAGCGATCATAGGCAAGGGATCGACATACGCGACGAAGGATTCATACCCTAAACCCTAAAACCTATGTAATGTATGGAAACTTTATGTGATGTATGAAAACTTTATATGAGAACCTCGAACATGATAGGTCATTTTGTGAATGATTTTTTGGTACCAATGCCAAACTTTAATTTTGTGGTTGCTTCACAAAACACCCTGATTTCGGCACCTCAAAAATAGAAATTGGCTTTTTCGTGCGTCGAAAAGGAAAACTTCCTCCTGCAACATCGTAAGCTATCCAGATTCCATTAGTCCCGGTTTGTGGCTGGACCGGCGGGATAAAGGGGGGCCTTTAGTCCCGATTCCTTAGTCCCAGTTTTTTAATAATAATAAATGTCTTGAGTGTTAGTCCCGGTTTGTGGCTGGACCAGCGAGAATAAAGGGGGCCTTTAGTCCCGATTCTGTAGTCCCGGTTAGGAAGCTGGATCCTCCCGCATCTCCCTGAAGCTAGCCATAGTGTTGTCGAGGAGCTAACTAATTTCACATATAAGAGAGTACATCTATGGCCAACTTGTTGGAGATGCCACAGGACCGGGCTCTGGCGGCATCTCCCTCAAGTTGGCCGTAGTGTTGTCCCTGCTCTTGTAGTTCATAACTTCTCTAGCTAGATCAATATGTCGGGGAGCTAACTAATTTCACATATTAGGGAGTGCCTCTATGGCCAGCTTCAGAGAGATTCCTAAGGACTGGATCCTCCGGAATCTCCCTGAAGTTGGCCGTAGTGTTGTCCCTACTCTTGTAGTTCATAACTTCTCTAGCTAGATCAATATGTCGGGGAGCTAACTAATTTCACATATTAGGGAGTGCCTCTATAGCCAGCTTTAGAGAGATTCCTGAGGACTAGATCCTCCGGAATCTCCCTTAAGCTGGCCGCAGTGTTGTCCCTGCTCTCACACACCATCGTGTTTGTAGTTGATAACTTCATAGGGATGCCTATTTATAGATTAAGCAGCATGACATAGTGTCAACAGTCACGACATAATGTCGACACTCACCACTGTCATAATGCCGCAACCCACTGAAATAGTGTCCCCACTCACAAAATAGTGTCGACACTCACAAAATAGTGTAGACACTCACTGGAGTAGTGTCGCCACCCACATTTAGTCTCGGATGGTGTCTCCAACCTAGACTACAGGTTTATCTTTAGTCCCGGTTGGAGACAGAAAATGGTTTGGATCATTTTTGAATTTCTTATGCTCGTTTCAAACTATATTCAAAACGACGGGCATGAAGCTTCTAAGCCCGGGGTTGAGCCTCGCTGAAATTGAAGTGGATCTCTGATGAAATAGCATGTTGTGAACCTATAAATGATTTTTTTTAAATCACAAGCATTATATCATGTACTTGTAGTTCAAATCTGGGCAACCTCCTGCCGATTCAGTAGGAATTTGCCTTTTTCATGAGGGACGGAAGGAAAGGTTTCAGATACACCGGTTGGAAAATTGTCCATATAAGGTGGTCTAGTATTTTTGAAAAATGGGTTGGTACCAATGCCAAACTTTAATTTGATGGTTGCTTCACAGAACACCTCGATTTCGGCACCTAAAAAATGGAAATTGGCTTTTTCGTGCGCCGAAAAGGAAAACGTCCTCCTACAACATCATAAGCCATCCCAAGATGCACATGTGTGCACAATATGGGCACATTATCACAAACTATGCCCTGATTCTAGCCATAACATTGGTGGTTTGACCTAAATGCCATGAAACCTCTAACATGATAGGTCATTTTGTAAAGGATTTTTTATGATGTTTGCAATTTTTCAAGGTCAATATTTTTCGTTGCAACTATGACACATAATATGACACCACGCGAAGGTTTCACATTGTTTGGATCATTTTTGAATTTCTTATGCCCGTTTCAAACTATATTCAACACGGCGGGCATGAAGCTTCTAAGCCCGGGGCTGAACCTGGCTGAACTTGAAGTGGATATCTAATGAAATAACATGTTGTGAACCTATAAATGATTTTTAAAAAAATTCACAAGCATTATATCATGTACTTGTAGTTCAAATCTGGGCAACCTCCTACCGATTCGGCAGGAATTTGTCATTTTCATGAGGGATGGACGGAAAAGTTCCAGATACACCGGTTGGGAAATTGTCCATATAAGGTGGTCTAGTATTTTTTTAAAATGGGTTGGTACCAATGTCAAACTTTAATTTGGTGGTTGCTTCACAGGACACCTCGATTTCGGCACCTCAAAAATGGAAATTGGCTTTTTCGTGCATCGAAAAGGAAAACTTACTCCTGCAACATCGTAAGCCATCCCAAGATGCACATGTGTCCACAATATGGGCACATTATCAAAAACTATGCCCTGATTCTAGCCATAACATTGGTGGTTTGACCTAAATGCCATGAAACCTCGGACATGATAGGTCATTTTGTGAAGAATTTTTATGGCGCTTGCAATTTTCCAAGTTCAATATTTTTCCTTACAATTATGACACATAATATGACACCACACGAAAGTTTCACATTGTTTGGAACATTTTTGTATTTCTTATGCCCGTTTCAAACTATATTCAAAACGGCGGGCATGAAGCTTCTTAGCCCGAGGCTAAGCCTCGCTGAACTCGAAGTGGATATCTGATGAAATAACATGTTGTGAACCTATAAATTATTTTTAAAAAAATTCACAAGCATTATATGATGTACTTGTAGTTCAAATCTGGGCAACCTCCTACCGATTTGGCAGGAATTTGTCTTTTTCATGAGGGATGGACGGAAATGTTCCAGATACACCGGTTGGGAAATTGTCCATATAAGGTGGTCTAGTATTTTTGAAAAATGGGTTGGTACCAATGCCAAACTTTAATTTGGTGGTTGCTTCACAGAACACCCCGATTTCGGTACCTCAAAAATGGAAATTGGCTTTTTCGTGCGTCGAAAAGGAAAACTTCCTCTTGCAACATCGTAAGCCATCCCAAGATGCACATGTGTGCACAATATGGGCACATTGTCACAAACTATGCCCTGGTTCTAGCCATAACATTGCTGGTTTGACCTAAATGCCATGAAACCTCGAACATGATAGGTCATTTTGTGAAGGATTTTTTATTATGTTTGCAATTTTTCAAGTTCAATATTTTTCCTTGCAACTATGACACATAATATGACACCACGCGAAGGTTTCACATTGTTTGGATCATTTTTGAATTTCTTATGCCCGTTTCAAACTATATTCAAAACGGCGAGAATGAAGCTTCTAAGCCCGGGGCTGAGCCTCGCTGAACTTGAAGTGGATCTCTGATGAAATAGCATGTTGTGAACCTATAAATGATTTTTTTAAAATTCACAAGCATTATATCATGTACTTGTAGTTCAAATCTGGGCAACCTCCTACCGTCGGCAGGAATTTGTCTTTTTCATGAGGGATGGACGGAAAGGTTCCAGATACACCGATTGGGAAATTGTTCATATAAGGTGGTCTAGTATTTTTGAAAAATGGGTTGGTACCAATGCCAAACTTTAATTTGGTGGTTGCTCCACAGAACACCCCGATTTCGGCACCTCAAAAATGGAATTGGCTTTTTCGTGCGTCAAAAAGGAAAACTTCCTCCTACAACATCGTAAGCCATCCCAAGATGCACATGTGTGCACAATATGGGCACATTATCACAAACTATGCCCTGATTCTAGCCATAACATTGGTGGTTTGACCTAAATGCCATGAAACCACGAACTTGATAGGTCATTTTGTGAAGGATTTTTATGATGGTTGCAATTTTTCAAGTTCAATATTTTTCCTTGCAACTATGATATGTAATATGACACCACGCGAAGGTTTCACATTGTTTGGATCATTTTTGAATTTCTTATGCCCGTTTCAAACTATATTCAAAACGGCGGGCATGAAACTTCTTAGCCCGGGGCTGAGCCTCAGTGAACTTGAAGTGGATCTCTGATGAAATAGCATGTTGTGAACCTATAAATGATTTTTAAGAAAAATCACAAGCATTATATCATGTACTTGTAGTTCAAATCTGGGCAAACCTCGTACCGATTCGGCAGGAATTTGTCTTTTTCATGAGGGATGGACGGAAAGGTTCCAGATACACCGGTTGGGAAATTATCCATATAAGGTGGTATAGTATTTTTGAAAAATGGGTTGGTACCAATGCCAAACTTTAATTCGGTGGTTGCTCCACATAACACCCCGATTTCGGCACCTCAAAAATGGATTTTGGCTTTTTCGTGCGTCGAAAAGGAAAACTTCCTCCTGCAACATCGTAAGCCATCCCAAGATGCACATGTGTGCACAATAGGGGCACATTATCACAAACTATGCCCTGATTCTAGCCATAACATTGGTGGTTTGACCTAAATGCCATGAAACCTCGAACATGATAGGTCATTTTGTGAAGGATTTTTTATGCTGCTTGTAATTTTTCAAGTTCAATATTTTTCCTTGCAACTATGACACATAATATGACACCACGCGAATGTTTCACATTGTTTGGATCATTTTTGAATTTCTTATGCCCATTTCAAACTATATTCAAAACGACGGGCATGAAGCTTCTTAGCCCGGGGCTGAGCCTCGCTGAACTTGAAGTGGATCTCTGATGAAATAGCATGTTGTGAACCTATAAATGATTTTTAAGAAAAATCACAAGCATTATATCATGTACTTGTAGTTCAAATCTGGGCAACCTCCTACCGATTTGGCAGGAATTTGTCTTTTTCATGAGGGATGGACGGAAAGGTTTCAGATACACCGGTTGGGAAATTGTCCATATAAGGTGGTCTAGTATTTTTGAAAAATTGGTTGGTACCAATGCCAAACTTTAATTTGGTGGTTGCTTCACAGAACACCCCGATTTCGGCACCTCAAAAATGGAAATTGGCTTTTTCGTGTGTCAAAAAGGAAAACTTTCTCCTATAACATCGTAAGCCATACCAAGATGCACATGTGTGCACAATATGTGCACATTATCACAAACTATGCCCTGATTCTAGCCATAACATTGGTGGTTTGACCTAAAGGCCATGAAACCTCGAACATGATAGGTCATTTTGTGAAGGATTTTTTATGCTGCTTGCAATTTTTCAAGTTCAATATTTTTCCTTGCAACTATGACACATAATATGACACCACGCGAATGTTTCACATTGTTTGGAACATTTTTGTATTTCTTATGCCCGTTTCAAACTATATTCAAAACGGCGGGCATGAAGCTTCTTAGCCCGGGGCTGAGCCTCGCTGAACTTGAAGTGGATATCTAATGAAATAACATGTTGTGAACCTATAAATGATTTTTAAAAAAATTCACAAGGATTTTTTATGATGTTTGCAATTTTTCAAGTTCAATATTTTTCCTTGCAACTATGATATGTAATATGACACCACGCGAAGGTTTCACATTGTTTGGATCATTTTTGAATTTCTTATGCCCGTTTCAAACTATATTCAAAACGGCTGGCATGAAGATTCCTAGCCCGGGGTCTTAGTTAATGAAATATGCAGAAAAATTAGTTATTGAATTTTTAATTAAAATTGGCATAAATGTTTATAATTTGAATAGTTAATGAATTTTTATTAGTTATTTAAATTGAAGCACTTTAACTATTGAAAGTTTTTCAAATTCCAAATTATGCAATAAATATTTGTTAATGCAATTTTAATTGAAAATAGTAAAATTGTATAGTTCAAATGAAAATATTTGAAAACAGAAATGGTTTTGGTTAGTTATTTAAATTGGTGCACTTTTCCTGTTGAAAGGTTTTTTCAAATTCCAAATTATGTAATAAATATTTGGTAATGCAATTTTAATTGAAAATAGTAAAATTGTATAGTTCGAATAAAAATATTTAAAAACAGAAAAATTATTTTTGATTAGTTATTTAAATTGAAACACTTTTCCTGTTGAAAGTTTTTTCAAATTCCAAATTATGCAATAAATATTTGGTAATGCAATTTTAATTGAAAATAGTAAAATTGTATAGTTCAAATACAAATATTTGAAAACAGAAAATGGTTTTTGATTAGTTATTGAAATTGAAGCACATTTCTTGTTAAAAGTTTTTTGAATTCCAAATAAATAATCATCGTAAATTGAAACATCTTATTAATTAAAAAGAAAACAAATTTGAAAATAGCGAGAGGTTTGCCAAAATCTGAAAAATAGGTCAAAGGCCTGCGCACGTGCTACGACAGCAACGCTCCTGCCCAAACCTTTAGTCCCTGTTCGTCCCACCAACCGGGACCGTTGAGCCTTTAGTCCCGGTTGGTGGAACGAACCGGGACCAAAGGCCTGTACTAGATAACTTTTGCCCCTCCTTTTTCCTTCCCATCCACTTCACTCGCAAAACGCCTATGGAAAATCACGCGCGGAGCAAAATGACGTCGTCAGACTGCCGAATTTTCGAGCCGCCGTCGTCGCCCTCTTCGCCGTCGACCGCGCCACCCGAGCCCACGCCGCTCCGCCTCCGACCACGCCGCCCGAGCCCACGCCGCTCCGCCACTGCCCGCGCCGCCCCCCGCCGGCGTCGCTGCCACCCGAGCTGCGACCGCGCCGCCCGAGCCAGCACCGGCCTAGCCCGCCTCTGACCGCGCCGCCCGAGCCCGCCGCCTCTGACCGCGCCGCTCGAGCCCGCCGCCTCCTACCGTGCCGCCCGAGCCCGACGCCGTCGCCTCCGCTCGCGTCAGGTAACTGTAATTGTAAAGGTTTTTTAATATGTTTTCTATAATTATTTTATTAACTGAAAATGCTGACAGGTGGGTCCAACATGTCAGGTTTTTATTCTTTTTGGAAATGTTTTCTGAAATTAATAAAAGTCTGACATGTGGGGCCAGATGGAAAATAATTTTAGTAATTCCAAAAATGTTTATTTATTTAAAAATGATTTAAAAAGGATTAAATTGGGAAAAATCATAACTAATTCATTTTAAATCAGAAAAATGTGTATAATATATAAAAATGTTCAGAAAAATGAGCTCTACCATTTAAAAATGTAAGCATTCATATTCATACAACTTTGAACCTTACTTTACATAGAGGAACACCGACACCCCCTAAGTACCATGGGTTCGATGGTTTGTCCACCTAGGACATTCCGAACCGATTTAGAAAATAAGTGCATAGTGTTTAGCATTATTTGCATTATAGTAACATGCAAATCTTAATTTGCAGATACTATGGATCCAACACACCAAGATACTATGATTCCAGAACATCAAGAAAACATCCTCCACGGAATGATCTGCGAAAATGAAGATATCAATATCGATGTCACCTGTGAGTTTCTGAACGATTCCGGTTAGGGAGATGAGTCTCTCAACCGAGGAGACTGCTCCGGTGAGGTAGAAGTCGAAGCCTAGGACAGGGGAGAAACCGATGAGGGAGAAGGCGACGGCTCCGGTGGAACCTTAAATCTCGCAAACACCAGCGAGGTTGATATATGTATTTTTGTAATTAAAATGCTGCTGTCTATATATGTACATGCATATATTAACACTCTTTCTTCTTTTAGCCCTCCGGATCGAGAACTTTTTCCGTAAGAACAAAACGAGGCCCAACAAAAAAGTTGGATGAGACTGTGAGGTATAGGATCGAAGTGGTCGGTGTAGACGGCGAACCGCAAGCTCCCGTCGATGTCGCAAGAAAATTTGTCAAGCAATGCGGAGTTCTTGTGAGGGACTACATACCGATCACCATTTAAGAATGGAATCGGCCAAGCGGCGGTGGAGTCCCGTATGTCGGCGACACCGCCAAAGATAAGCTTTTTGACAAGCTCATGATTAATTTCCTCCTGGCGATGCCAGATGTGAATCCAGATGAGGAGGAGAGAGCAAGAATGGAGCTTATGCAAAGAGTCAAGAAGTTTTCTCTCATCAAGATGGCCGATGCATTCAAGAACTGGAAGAAGAAACTATACAATAACTTTGTCAAGGTAGAGAAGACTCCAGGTTTCAATCAAGGCGGCTATGCTAAGTTAAGACACCACTGGGAGGATTTTGTGAAGTACAAGACATCGGAGAAAGCTAAGGAAAGGTCTAGAATAAATACGGAGAACGCTGCTAAGAAATTGTACCATCATAATATGGGGCCTGCTGGCTACACCGGTTGCATGCCTAAGTGGGATGCACTTGAGGTCAATTAAATTGATGCCGGGATCAGACCAGAGCCCACAACATGGACACCACGGGCGAGAAACTGGTTTTACGGCCATGGCAGGGCGTTAGACAAAGAAGGGAGGGCAATATATAATCAGAAACACAAAGATGATCCCCTACTGCCCATAGACGATATTAGAAATGCAGTAGATGATGTTCCGGCGGAACAGTTCGTTCCCGATAGAGAGAACGACGAGCTCACACGCGCCCTTAAAAATCCTGAACACGAAGGATGAGCACGAGGCACACTAGGCTCCAAGTTGTGGAAGGTTGCCTTCCCCGCGGAAATGAAGAGATATCTCGATAAAAGCCATCAGAGGAGAAAGGAAAGGGAGGAAGCTGAGAAAGCGGCCGCTGCAGACCGGCTGCATAATGTAGAAGAAGCATTAAAGCGGCACCAGGATCAACTCGACAGACTTAGCCAGCAAGGTACTAGCGGCCAATCTCAATGGCACGTGGAAGAAGCTGCATTTGATGGTACCAGCGCCCTATCGAATAAGAAAAGCAGCGCCTCTTCCATGCAGCTCCATGATGTTGATGATGCACCGACGACGGCTCCTCCTAAACTCTACCCAGTGGATGATATCACAGAGAGCACAACTTGTGAGCTAAAGGTGCAAGTTATGAACTTAAGGGTGACGGCGGCGGTCGACATGGCCGTACCAATTGCGCCTAACCCAACTTGGCATTGCAGACCGGTTCCAAAAGGGTATGCTGTCGTCACGGTGGATGATGTGAATGAAGATTTTGAGGAGCCGAAGCTAGATCACCCTGCGGGGGAAGATATGGAGCTGACTCAACTAGGAGAAGCCAAAGGAGGGACTATTCTATGGCCAAAGGAGCGCATCGTTCTTCCAAATTATGTGCCGCCAAGGCCAACCACTCCTCAGAGCAGCAATCCACCTTTGCTGCCACCTCACCATTCTCCAGCGCAACCGTCGCCTTCACCGCCTCACCACTCAGCGCAACCGTCTCCATCGCTGCCTCAGCCGTCTCCACCGCCGCGTTAGCCGTCTCCGTCTGCTGAGCCTCAGAGACAAAAGCGGAAGTATACTAAGAGGGGCAGCACCACCACCAGCAGCAAGAGCACGTTCCGATCACCGAAACGTAAGCTATCGCCCCTCCCAAAAGTAGCTCATAAGAATATGAAGAAGCTACCTTGCGAGAAGACATACGAGGAAACTGCTGCGGCCGCAAATGCCCATTATGAAAAGTGGAAGATTGACATGGCTAATAAGAAAAGCCGATAGAGCCATTCTTCCCGGTCACCGCAGAAGATAAAGCCAAAGCAGCCGCGCTTAAGATTCAGCTTCACCAACCCATAGCGCTCACATCAGACTATAATCGCTCTATTACCAAGTCGGCTGAGGGAAAAGAGCGGAGAGTCGGGAAAGAAATTGCCCAGCTCGGACAACAGAAAAATCAATCGATCGAACCGCTCAAAGTGTACGATACCAATGAGTGGAGAGCCCAGGAGCGGCATGATCCGAACATTGATCCGGAGTTTGTTCGACTGTATGGAGAAAAGGCCCAATTATATGGACTGTCTATTACTGAGTACATGAGACATATGGATGAGTTCAAGGGGTACCAAGAAACAACATACGTGTACCAGTACGGGGCTCCTCTCGTCAAACCTGAGTTAGTCAAAGATCTACCAACAAAAATGCAAAGATTGCATAACTGGTACATTCAAGCCTGTGATGAATCCAAAAACTAGATCTATGCTGCATATAAACAGCACCATTATGGTTATGGAGATGGCTTCCTACTGATCGAATTTCCAGAATTATTTCAGTTTTACCAACAAGACGCCCTCGACAAAACTATCGTCAGTGCCTATTGTTTGTAAGTATTATTAATTTCTGTAATTAAGTCTTTCTAGCTCAGCTCATTCGTTGCTTGTATAATCTTACTCATCACTATAATAATTATATATGCAGAATGAAGATTCTCGAATGCAACAAAGGACAAATATATGACCTTGAGTTTGTTAACTACAATTTCGTTCATAAAGTTACTCTAAAAACAAAACCAAAGAGACAGAGGATAACTTGCTACAAGCATTGACGCATTTCAGTAACAGAAGGGAAATACTATTTCCTTACAACGCTGGGTGAGTGTTACTGTCTTATACACATTCTATTTTCGCTTACTCGATGTTAAGCGTATAATTGAGTCGTGTTATATTTTGTTAGTGTGTCCAGCTTTCACTATATTCTGTTAATCATTGCTGTTGATACCGGAGTAGTAAAATTCCTGGACTCGAAACGCACACCATTAGAAAAGTGGGCGAACATGCAGGAATGCCTCCAAAAGGCTTGGAAACGGTTCACCGCCAAAACAAGGGGTGTTTGGAAGCCAGAGCTTACATTTCAACCATTGACTATAAGTACTACTTGCGAGATCCACGCTTCTCTTTGATTCTAGTTTCAATACCATCATTATCATGCTTGATTATTATTTTGATTGAACTCTGTTCTCGTAAAGTGCTTGAGGCAGGAAGCCGGGAATAACTTATGTGGATATTATGTCTGCGAGTTCATTTGCCTGACGACCAAAGAGACGGGCGCAAACCGGAACATCAAAAAAATTGAAGTACGATAAACAATAATCACAACTTTATTTTATTACCACCAATTGTGTTTAGTTTCATTCATATATATTGATCCCCTTCTTTAAATTAGATCGAACGAATGTGGGACGGTCTTCTATCACAAGAACACGTGCAAACAATTCAAGAGGAAATTGCCGGATTCTTGTTAGAGCAAGTCATAGATCCAAAAGGAGAATACTATTACCCGGTTCATTTGGAAGGGTGGAGTGTAAAAAAGAAGATGTAAATTAGATCAAATTCATGTGAGTACCGTTTGTAATTAATATGTTTCGACCAAGAAAACGGATGAGACGGTGTATAATATATTTGTGATCATGATGTGTAATATATATATCGTGGTTTCATTATTGCTGTATATATGTAGTACCATTAAATTGAATACAAAACACCAAATAAATAAATAAATAAATAACCTTGCCGCGGCACAAAAATAGCCCAAAAATCCTGCCGCGGCACAGAGAGCAACGATCCCGGTTCGTGCCACGAACCGGGACCAATGATCCACCCCCTCTCGTCTCGCGCGCTCCCACGTGGAGACCCATTAGTCCCGGTTTGTTCCACGAACCGGGACCAATGATCCACCCCCCTCGTCACGCGCCCGCCCACGTGGAGACCCATTGGTCCCGGTTTATGCCCGAACCGGACCAGCATTAGTCCCGAGTGATTGGTCCCTGTTCGGAAACCGGGACCAATGGCCCTTATGAACCGGGACTAGAGGCCCTTTTTCCACCAGCGAGCATTGTACGTACCCTTAAGGGCCTCGAAATATCAGGACCGGCCCTGGCTAGGAGAACATATCAAATAAAAATCGCTGCTGAACATTTATCAAATAAAAAATCGTTGCTGCTGATCGCGTGTTGGCCATTTAGGGCCGGGCCGGCAAAATCGGAGGCCCTGTGCGAAACTCTAAAATATGCCCTATAATACTATAAATTTTTAACTATTAAACAATTATAACATATATGCTAGAGTGTATCATACATAGTAATTGGACATATGATAAACATACCTATTAAACTTCCGATTGCATAATGTTTATTTGAACAACATCATTCTCTTAGTGTTCTTCGAAATAAAATCTTCAATAATATCCTCATAATCAATCTTCCCCAACACTTCACTCTCAAGTGCTATTGTTGCTCAATTATTTAGTCTCTGTTGTGTCATCGTAGTACGCATATATGACTTCAATAGTTTCAATTTTGAAAAGCTTCGTTCTGCTGATGTAACAGTCACAGGAATGGTTAACAGAACTCTACACGCAATCCTTGCATTGGGAAAACAACCATGCCGCATTAAAAAATTTAGAACTTCAACAGGCCCCTTATTTTCCTTTGGAATAAAATCTTGAAGAAGCTTCAGCTCAACGTACAACTCTTTGGCATCAATGTCAGATTTTCTATCTTTATTTGCATCATTATCATGTTTTCTATCCTTAAGGGCAACCTCAAGATTATCATAAGAAGATCTCAAGCTATCGTTATCCAATGACTGCAATGTATCAGAAGTAAATAAGAAACCAAATTTTTTCTCGTAACCCTTATATTGTTCAAATCTGCTTTTCGGTGAGGAAATTGCTTGATCAACAAGAGGTATAAAATAGTTGATTCGAAATGATTCCTCTGCAGACTATGTGGCAATATTTGTGTCACCTCGGTTTTCATCAAACTGTTTCTTTCCTTTAATTTCTCGCTTTTCAGGAAATTTTGCACTAATATCCAACTCAAGTGCAATTCCTTTTGCCATCTCCAATGCTTGCAAGAAACCAGTTTCCCTGTACCGCTTGAAGAAAGATATAAGCCCTTACACTTTCTCAATAGCAACACCAATAAGCATATCCTTTGTTTGCAAAGTTTTGCTTACTACATTAACAATATACAATACCTCATACCAGATGACTATGGCCACTATAAATTCATAGTCTCCAAGTTCATTTTTTGCCAAACCTAAAGCCTGACTGCTTGTCATTGGATCCTTATCAATTTCAGATACCTGAAATAAAATATAGGAAATAAATATTTTAGTTAGATATGTAGCCAAAAACCAAAGAAACTACATCATTAGTAATATAAAAATATTATGTACCTGAAGTAGAGCCTCTCGAATGTCTGCACATTGGAATCTGATTGATTTAACACTTTCAACACGACTCTCCCAATGTGTAGCTGACACTGACTTGAGTGTCCATCCTAATATGTTATCTCTTAGAATATGCCATTTCTTAGTAGAATTAGCAAAAATTGTGTAGATGCGTTGGATGATTCCAAAGAAGTCTTTAGCTCTACCACGAGTCTTGGCCATATCACAAAGTGTTAAATTAAGGCTATGGCAACCACAAGCAGAATAGAAAGCTCTTGGATTCACATTCAAAAGCTTCTTTTGTACCCCTTGATGCTTTCCTTTCATGTTGGATCCATTGTCATAACCTTGTCCTCGCACGTCATTTATGTCAACATCAAGAAGCTTTAGTTCATTCTCTAGCACATCAAAAAGTCCTTGTCTAGTTGTATCATTTACATGTAGAAATCCCGAAAAGGATTCTTCTATGCAAACGTGACCTGAAGATAAATCCACATATATTATAATTAAAGACATTTGCTCTTGGTGACTTGCATCAGGGGTACAATCAAGTATGATAGAGAAATACTTTGCACGCTTTATTTTCTTAATAATTTCAGACCTGATAGAAAAGGCAAGCAAGTGCAACAACTCATTTTGAATCTTATGATCAAGATAATGGGCATGAGTTTCTTCATTTGTAATACGACGAACATGCTCCTGAATAATAGGGTCAAATTCAGCCAACATCTCTATCAAACCCAAGAAATTACCATTGTTGTCTTCATACAGTTTGCTATTACTACCACGAAAGACTAGATTATGCTTGGCAAGAAATTTTACAATGGAAACAATTCTGAACAAAACCTTTCTCCAGTGGTCCTTTTCTTTCTCAAGTTGACGTTGAGCAGCTTTATCAATTGTCTGATGCTTCTCCTATCTAGTGTGCAACTCATACCAATTGGTCATATTCAAAACATGATCTGCACTTGTCTCGTGCTCTTTTAATCTATTGATAATATGTATCCAATCATTACAACCTTCCTTAGCCAACTGACCTTTTCGCTACCCTTTTGTGAATACTTTACAACCAAAGCAAAAGACTCTATCGAGCTCCTTAGAGTACACAAGCCAATCCTTATCATATTGCTCCCCATTTGACATAAATCTAGTGTACAATTGCGCAGAAAACCTTCTCTTATTTCTATCTTTAGGACCTTTCTTAAATGATAAATCTCTTCTCGGACCCTTTTGTGCGAAAATATCAATTTGTTTCTGATCAAGAGAGTCCCAATCTCTTGGATCAAATATATCAGGCTGAAAATTATTTTCCTCTACCTCAATAGTGTCTTCCCCTACCTCAACATTATTTTATGTCTCAGTCTGATCGTCTATAGGATCATTATAAGGAATAATAGCAAGTGCAAGGGTTGAAGGATCAACTGACTGATTATCGGATGACGCCTGTGGTTTCTTTTTAATAAACCTATCCATTGCCTCTCTTTGAGATTGAATTAATTCTTCTTCCTTTTCTTTTCTCTTACGCTTTTGATAACCAGATTCTTGCTTCCCCATGCCGAATCCTACAGAAGAGATGAAGAGCACATTTAGACGAATTTAAGACTGAATTGAAGTACCCTAGAGCTAGGGCTAGGGGCTAGGGCACAAAGAGAAGAAAATATACAGGGATGAAGATTTGGGATCCAGGGAACGCACCTGCCTGCCAGATTATGAGATTACCTGATGATCGATCGATCGATTGATTGGATTTACAAATTAAAGCTTTCGTAGACTGGACGAAGAACGGCGAAATAACAGAACGGAAACAGCGAGAACCGTCGCGTCCAGGTCTCCACGATCCTATGCGATCTCCTGATCGATCTCACGTCCAGGACTCCTGATCGATCTCAATTCCAGGCTAGCGTACGTGTATCACTAAGGCCCAAGTATGGGCATGCCTTTTATAAACTAAATAGGTCATCCACACTAACATATTTCTCTTGACATGCAAGGTGTCCACCTCATCAAGCATCCCTAATCAATGCTAGCATGCCACCTAAGCAATTCTGCCACCTAAGATAAAGAAATAAATTAAGCATCTATATCTTCCAGGAGACCCCCACTACCTTATTTTCTAGCACTTTGCCAAGGCGTTCTGTCCGCCGAGGGTCATTTTCTGTTCGTCTCATCTTCCCCATACACGACCCCTCCTTAATTCTCCACACAAAGGGTTTTCTTAACTCACCAATTACTCCCCAATTAATTATTCCCGTCCCTCTTCACGTTCTACAACCAGATCCAATTCATCTCCCTCCCCACTATATTCTAGAAGAAACTGGTAGATTTAATCTTCTTATCTTCCCTTCGAAGAACTCAAAGGAGTAACCGATGAGTTGCTCACCAATTTAAGAACGCAGCTTCTCCGCTCCCGTCCTCCACACACATGGTGCTCTCGCCCATGCTCCAGAAGCTCTCCGTTCCCGTCCTCCCGATGCACGAAGCTTGTGCCCACTGGTCGAGATTTTGCCGCCCAAGAGATAGCTAGCGTTCTTGACTGGACAAAATTGATGCCTCATCTTGGCTCATCGCCTATTGGCAAGTACCCACCTACATCCCTCCCCGTCATCAGCGACCACCAGCAACCCTCCCTGTCACTAGCGGCCGTGTTAGTCTCCCATATTACAGGTTCTTATTCCCCCTTTCCCAGTCGTTCTATACTATATTTTTTTTACTGTTGATTATTAGGTTGCATCTTGCTTGAGCTGGCAAGTGATATTTGTTCAGCCTAGGCATGTGCTTTGTCCAGGTGACGAGTGTGCTCTCACATGATGCAGTCAAACACAAAGTTTAGCATAGTCGATCTCATCAAGGAGGACTTACCCACCCTTTAGTGTCGATTTCTACCAAGTTGCAGAAATTGACTTCCATGCTATGTCCAATCAATACTCTAATTAAAAAATGGCAGCCCAATATGTATGACAATTGTACCGGCTTATATGCAACCATGTTTGAAATAACCATTTGGATGTTGCAGAAGATGATCAATCCCTTCCGTCCAGAAGCGAATGACTGACATGGTGGGGTTTACTACTATTTTCTATCGTTGTGCCCTCAACTAGGTCCACTCAATACATGTGATTATTTGCAATATTCATGGCAAAAGTTTTCTTTTTGTTTTACACATTGTTTTCTGGTCATCTGCCATTCTTGCCACTGTTCCCTTCAATGATACAAGGTTTCTTATGCATGCTAATTGATTGGAATTGTTCTTTCTCCATCTCGAAGGCTGGCGAAAGTTCATCTATGGACAACCAAAGCAGCATGTCGATTTTACTCTTTTTGCTTTTTACCTCAATATACCTAGCTTGATTAACATTATAAACATACCTCCTTCTCCAGAATATACCTAATTATTCAACTGATGTGTTGTTGCCTTCTTTTGTTCTTCAGTAAGAGAATCTCAAAAGAAATACACTGAGGCCTTACTTTTAAAGTGAAAAATAGGTCTCTTTCACGATGGAGGCAGAACTATCCCCTGCTTCAAGCGAGTTGCAGCCTGCTTGCAACTACAAGATCAAGAGAGCCACAGAAAAAAGTGTTCTATACATTCAAAACGTGAATCTTCTTCAAGAGCATCATCCGGTGACTATCTATTCTCTTCTCAGAGATCCATTATTGACTACAAACAAAGGGGACACCACATATCCAGATAGCAGTACGAAGAAGGTTGCACCTGCTAAAATATTGTTCGGGCTATAATCGCTATAAGTTTATCATGCAATATGACACAAAATACCAGCATATGTATATGAGATTTCGTCATATTGTTGACTCAAATTTTCATATTATGTGCTACATTGGGCTTTTTAGAAAACAATAAGAAATTCCAGCCGCAACGCGCGGGGTATTATCTAGTTCCAAAAAGGCACACGACGCGACACGGCCAGATTCCTGAAAAAATATCTTTTTTTCCTGTATACTATATAGGTCTATATACAAATTTTGGGCCCCTAAAAAATCTAGGCCCTGTGCGGCTGCACACTTTGCACTCCCACCGGCCCGGGCCCGTGGCCATTGATAAGGCAACAACACGACGGGGCAAAGTCCATCACTGAAGAAATCTCATTAAGTTGAAATATATGAAAGGGTTATTGAAAAAATGTTTGATAAAACCGTACATCTTTATTACTACGTACATAAAATCAGTACTGAAGCAGCGTGTAACTGGAACAACACAAACATTAGTGGTCAACGGAACGCAATGCACATCAATATTTGAGTGTAGAAGTACCAACGTTGCGCTGTTGAGATGTCCATAATCGCAAACTTCTTGCAAATAATTTTTTTTGACCGAAAGGCAGTGCGGCGCTGCATTTCATTGATCGATAGAGGTAGAAAAGTACACAAGCCAAGCCAAAGCAAAAAAAAAAACTTCAAGAATAAACTAAGAACTGCTCTAGATAGAAACACGATGATCTAGTCAGGTTCACGTGGTCTATTTAGAGCTTGACTAACAGCAACCTCAAATCGGCAACCCTTAAATCGCGAGTACAGGTGTACTCGCGATTTAGGATGTCAAACTCGTCGGCAGAGAACGGAGCCTGTAAATCCAACCCTTAAATCGCGATTTCAACTGAAATTTAAATTAACGAGGGAAGATCGTACACGCGTTTATCATCCAGTATATACATACTGCAAAATTACATCTAAATAAAAAAATAGTGTTGGGAGAGCTCGCGGAGGCCGCCGCCGCGTCCTGATATGTCCTAAATGCGAGCTCCTAGTCGGCGGCGAGCTCTAAGTTGCCGCCTGCCATCGTCGGCCAGCTCCTAGTTGTCTAGGACGATCACGTCGACGGATGCCAGTCCGGCCTCCTCCTCCTCGCCGCGGATGGCAGCGACCGCCTCCTCGATCTCCTCCTACTTCTTGGAGAGCTCGACGGTGGCGATGGCGGCGGCGAGCTCCTTCTCCTCGCACCGCTTCTTGGCCTCGAGGTCGATGAGGGACGCAGCGAGCGCTGCGCGGACAGCCGCCTCCTCCTCCTCATCTCCGCGGCGTGGGCGCGGGCGGGAAGACACGATGGACGAGCTCACAGAGGAAGATGCCTCCTCGAGCTCGAACCGCGGAGCCGGCACGGTGCGCGCGCCGCTGGCGTAGGGGGCCAGAGAAGCTGGGGTGGGTCAGCCCCCAGTTCGGCCAGCACCTGCAGGCGCGCTTCTTGGCCCCGATGGAGCGGATGCGGCACCGCTCCTCGTCGTCACCGTCGGGTGCACGACGACCATTCCCTCCTCCTCCTCCCCTAGAACGGCCGCCACCGAGTCTGCAACTCGTGCTCCTGTTCGCCATCTCTCTCTCGCGCGGAAATGGGAGGAATTGCTCGCCGGAGTATGTGCGGAAATGCGGCGGTGGCTAGGGTTTGCGGCGGAGGGACACGGGTTCTGGCCCATCTCCACCCAGCCGACCGGTAGAAATAGGGGTTGCAACGGGCCTTGCACAGGCCCCTGTGAATTCCGTTTACGGGTCGGGCCATTTACAGACGTTGTTAGTTCGACGACCCGACCACCAGCCCATGTAACCGCCGGAATTTTAAGGGCACCGGCGTTTTAAGGGTGCTGTTAGACTTGCTCTTAGGAGGTCAACATCACCGTTCCTTCCCGCTGATGCCGAGCTGTTCGCCTCCTTGAGGATAATTTCCATGAGGCCAGCCATTGTGTTTGCCTTGGCCCGAAAAATTCTGCTATTTCTCTGGTTCCAAATGCTCCACCAAACCAGCTGGGTTAGCGAGTTCCAGACCTTCCTCTTGGTACGTGGAAGGATTAGCCTAGTATTATTCACCCAGTCATTAGGCGGTAAGCTCTGATCCGGCATGAAGCATGGCAGAAGTTGTGTAATTGGAAGCACCAGCGCCAACACCTGGGCTGTCATCGGACATGCACTCAGCAGATGCCTTGCGGTCTCGGTAGCGTATGCACAAAGTACACACGCATCATTGCGTGACCATCCTCTTTGAGCCAGGGCATCAGGGGTGATACAACGTCCCTGAACCGCAAGCCAAGCGAACATCCGACAACGCATTGGCGCATCACTGTACTAGGTATGGGTGATGAAATTGGTTTGAGTGGCAGTGACAAACTGCGCTGCATATGCTGATGCTGACGAGTAGGTACCGTTCGTTGTCCATCGCCATCGAGCCGTGTCCGTGGTGAAAGGATATGAGTTTGGCAGAATATGATGGATATACTATTGAGCCTCATGGACGAGTATATATAGGTGTACAGGGGATTATCTTGGAGTACAAGTCAAGTTAGGATTGTACGTAAACAGATCCTAACTATCTAAACTACCATAACAACCATATATGCCTAATACTCTAACACTCCCCCGCAGTCATAGCGGTAGCGTCGTGAATAACTGGAACATCGCGGACGGTTAGACTGGAGATAAACCGAAGTAGCATCCAGTAGGCTAACATCCTCCCGCTGTCCGAGCGGGAACGTCGTGGACGGTGTCGCGTCGCGGTAGCTTGGACTCTAGAGGGAGCTGGTGAGATGCTCAGGTGAGATGATTGCCCTTGTGCCGATGTCGAGGGAGTCAAGAGCTTGAGGCGGTGCCGAGGTCGGGTAGCCGTTTTGAGGGGTCGCTGTGGTTGATATCATGGTCGATGATGTCGGTGTCGTGGTAGCCGCACATGAAGCCGCATGAGTATAGTGCGCGAGAAGGATGACAGAGACGCATCGAGGTAGTCATCGTGGGTCCGCGGCAGCTTGCCGAGGGTCCACGGAGGCTTGCCGAGGGTCCGTGGAGGCTTGTCGTGGGGCCGCGACATCTTGCCGAGGGGTGTCGTTGCCGAAGTCGATGTAGTCTGAGCCGTCGAGGATGAGGTGCGACCATAGTTTTGCCAGAAATAGGCGCACGTCGGGGAAGAACACACACTCCAGTTTTACCAGAACCGATTACGCAAAGAAGAGCTTGTCGGTGACACGGTCGAGGCAGTCGTAGAGGAAGGTGTCGATGCCGAAGAAGACTTTTTCGAGGTCGACGAAGACGAGGCGCCGATCCGCGATTGCCGGGCTTGGGGACACGTCGGGGACAAAGGCACACACCGGTGTTGCCAATACCGAGCATCCAAGGGAAGGGACGAAGACGTAGAAGGCGGCAAAACCAACGGCGGCCTGGAGTGGTCATGTCGGACGCCTAGATTGGCGCGGCGGCGGTACTCGATGTAGGCGAAGAAGAATCCTATGTGACGAAGACCATGCGCGGACATAGATGACCTGCACTGTGGAGGTGGCGCGGAGATAGCCTGGGGCGTCGGTGCGTAGAGACGATGATGTAGACTACGTGCAGCAATGCTATGACCCGTTGGGGCGGCATAGCTGCAGGGCACGAGCGGTGCAGCGGATGAGAGACCACCAGTGACTTACACGCTAAGGAAGGCGTGTTTGGGCACCGGTAGCATGGACCAAAGGCGGTGGCACTGCGGTCCGAAGGGGCGACACAACGCCAGCCCGTAGCTCGATCGGTGGTAGGCGCGTGCTCGGGGACGTGCTTGGCGTAGACGGGTGCTAGATCGGTTGATCAGACCGACGGTGCGCCTTACGCGCCATGGCATTGACGATGCGTAGATCGGAGTCGATGGCGGCGTTGCCGGTGAAGTCCCAGGCGATGATGATGAAGACGATCCGAGGGGGAACGGCCGTAACAGCCTACTAAGGAAGGCGTAGCAGCCGGTTGAGGTGCGCGGCAGCCTGCCATGAGGCCGCGATAACCTACCGAGGCAGGCGCGACAGCGGAGGAGGCAGGTGCACGGGCGCGGTGTAGATGGTCGACGCCAACGGTCGGAGTAGAGGCGTGGTGATGACGATGGCGGTGGTCGACTCAATCCGATCTATGATCGTTAAACCAAAAAAAGAAGACCGGCCAAGTGACTGGCGGAGAGAAAAACCGATCTAAAGACCAAAAAAGACTCACCAGGGCAGCCGATCACAGATCGGCGGACGAAACTTGCGACGGATTGCGCGGCCCCGGTGGAGATCATGAAGAACGATCCCCCAGGGGCGACGCGGCGGAAGCGTGTGTCTAGGGCTTGGACCTGTTAGGCTGATACCATGAAAGAGTATGAGTTTGGCGGAATATAATGGATATATTATTGAACCTCAAGGGCGAGTATATATATAGGCGTACATGGAATTATCCTGGAGTATAAGTCAATATAAGTCAAGTTAGGATTGTACGTAAAAAGATCCTAACTCTATCTAAACTATCATAACAACCGTATATGCCTAATACTCTAACACCGGGCACCTGGCCTCAGAGCCACTCCTTGCAGTTTCTCCCAGATCCTCCTGAATAGCTTGGGCCGATAGATTACTTCTTAGGTGTCTAGTCCATCGAGCCATCGTGAGATTCTTTCTTGTGCAAGCCTCGAACAGATGAGGCGCCATCTCACTGAGTCGCCGGCTGGTATGCCAGCGATCCTTCCAAAATAGGAGACGCTGCCTGTCACCCAAATGAAAGATAACCGAGGCCGCGAAGAGTGCTTTTACTTTCTCATCGATTGGTAGCGGGAGGCCATACCAGGGCTTACTGGGATCACACCATGATTGCCGCAACCATCTGGTCCGTAACGCGATGCTTCTCGCCTGGATATCCAGGATGCCAAGCCCGCCAAAGACAGCAGCCCGACACACAGTTCTCCACTTGACGAGGCACTTGCCACCAGAGAAAGCCATGTCCAATTTTGTCCAGAGAAAGCCACGTCCGATTTTGTCCATCGCTTTTGAGAGCCAAACTGGCGGAACGATCGCGAGCATCTGAAAGATGGGCATCGCCGCCAGCACGTGTTTAACCAAGACCAACCTCGCATCAATGGAGAATAGGCCGTGCTTCCATCCCTTAGACCTTGCCACTTAGCTTGTCCAACGCCGGTTGCAGATCATTTTTGCGCAACCGCATGTCAGATAGAGGCATGCCGAGGTACCTACATGGGAATTACGCCACAACATAGCCCATGACAGTGGCAGACGTAGAGGTGTCGTGTTTGCTGCAGTGAATAGGCGTGACACTGTTTTTAGCAAAATTCACGAACATGCCGGTGGCGTTCCCGAAGATTAGCATCAGTCTATTGTAGCAATTTCACATTCGGATGGGTTGGCGAAGAGGATAACGTCGTCGGCATAAAGAGACACGCGATGTGGCAGGCAGTGGTTGCCATATTTGTTGTAGGGCCCCCATCCTATCAGCTGTGACGATCAGCTTGGCAAGGGAATCCATCACCACATCGAAGAGGAGCGGGGAGAGAGGGTCTCCCTGGCGCAGGCCTCGCCCATATTGGATTGCACGAGTCAGGTTGCCATTGACTAGGATTCTAGTTGTTGCTGATCCAAGCAAGACAACAATGATGTTGCGGAATTGAAGACCGAAACCTCTGGCCTCAAGTACATCCAAGAGAAACTCCCGTGAAACAGTGTCAAAAGCCTTCTCCACATCCAACTTGAGCAGCAGGGCGGGGGCAGGCGCTTTGGTCCGGCGAAATAGTTTCGCTTGACTTTGCACATAGATAAAATTGTTATGAATTAACCGCTGCTTTATGAATGCGCTTTGACGGGGGCTAATGATCTCATTCATCCTAGGGCTCAACCTGATGGCCATAATCTTTGCAATTAGCTTGGCGAAAAAGCTGACCAGGCTAATTAGCTGGTATTCTCGCGGGTGCGCAGCAGTAGGAGTTTTGGGCAGGAGTACGAGGATTGCATCATTAAGGAGTTCCAACTGGTCTGACCTACATGTCTTCATAGCTCAAAGTAAAAAACAACAGTTCTGCGAAATACCATACAAGAATGCCACAGCTGATAGAAACGACCTCCAGCACGCATCTAGACATGAACCTGTGGAACATGCATCATCTTCTGTTGCAATATGTGTGTGACCCATTTGAAATCACTGTGCAAGCCCAGGAGCCAGAGCTTCTTTGGGGAGCGAAGGGATTCAATGCCTTGAGGGAGCCTGTCAAGCTTCCAGAGTGACAGAAAGTACAAACCTTCAATGCATGGAAGAGAGCCATTGGTGATTTTTAGCTCACTGACATTAGACATGTGTTTTAAGACAAGTGTCTTTGAAGTTGGGAAAGTAATCTTCAGAAATAACCAAAGTATTTGCACTATGCATGTTGTTAAGTTTTAGGTACGTGAGGTTCTTCGGCAGATGTGGTGCAAGCATCGCCAGTGGGTCTTCCCCAACGAAACACGCACGAGCCTAGAGATAGGTGCTTGATGTTTTTTCCATGGCTGACAAAGATCGGGCAATTTAATGTCCCCTTGGCCCGTTGCCCTCTGATAATCAACATATGTGCAGATCTGTAGCACGTGGCTGGAGAGCCTCGAAGCGAAGTTCTCCATCCTGATCCCTTGCAGAAAGAAACAAGCTCTCAAGATACGTCATCTTTGACACGGTAGCCAACAGATTTGCACAATCAGCAACACTGCCCGAACGGGCTGAGAATCGCCCGCGTCCCAAGTTGCATGCATGGACATCCATCACTGCTTAATATTACTCCCTCCGACTTAAATTAGTTGACTCAAATTTATCAAGATACATATATATTTAATACTAAATCATATATGGATACAATTGAATCTAGACAAATCTAAATTAACTAATTTAACCGAAAGAAGTAATATTGTTTGCCGACCATCGGAGTAGGCCGAGAATGTATTTATGCTTGAGGTGGATAAGCCGTTGAAGTTGGAAGCCAACGCGCGCGGTGGTGTAGGCGAACACAACACGTGCTAGCTATAGTCCCCAACGCTCATCTCAGTTGGTACCTTGTCACCACCGTGGGATTATTCACTCGTGGACCTCAACACTGTTGGCGCGTACATACTAAAAATATCGAGATACATTTACTTCACAAAGCTAAAATATCTTATATTTTAAAATGAAGGGAGTAGTTATCATCAGATGAGATCAATTTCATATAGAACCCAATATTATCGCACTTTTTTTTGACTTTGCCTACTATTTCCTCCGGTCCATATTAATAGGCTCAGCTTTGTCTAAAAGGGTATATGCAAATTTAATATCGTTTTCCTCATTAATTATAGGAGTATCTATCACGACCTCATTTGACAATACATCAATGATATGCAATCGTATATAATGGCAAGTGTCCCTCCATTTTAAAATAGATATCTTAAATTGTAAAAATTTAGATAAACATATATACTAGTAAATAGTGTCTAGATTCATCTAAATTTTGATTAATCTAAGACACTTTTTTGAAACGGAGGGAGTATTATTAGCTAGAAGGAGGGCCTGATGCATAGTAAGACTAGCCCCAATGGAGGTATCATAGATAGTATCATGCATGCCATGTTGGCAAAATTTTAACCTAGCATACTAATTAATGATGAAAGAGATTGTGTTGGTATCATAGGTAGATACGGTATCATAGCACGTAGAACTAGAAAAACTAGGCCCAAATAAATCTTGTACACAATTTTGCATTGAGATTCTACAAAGCAATAAATACACTACTCTATGATACTACTTATATGATACTATGCATTGTGGAGATGGTTATCATATACTAGTATCATATGCATGATACTACTATATGATACTCCCTATTGTGACTAGTCTAATGTCATGAAAGGGCCCGGCCATGCATAGCATTTCTAGAGGGCCTGAATCTGATGCATAATAATGTCTCGAATGCATAGTAATTGTAGGAGGGCTTTGCTGGCTGTTTGTTTTGGCTGGACTGTAGGTGCAAGGGCATGGGAAGCTGTGACTTATCTTCAGCGAGGCATCGGATCACAATCCCTCCAAAGAAAATAGCTGACGAGTGGGTAACAGTGTCTGTCCATAGTCTCGCTCTATCGAAATAGGCTTTTGTCCCGCTATATTAGTATAGCAACCACACAATACAACCGCTGAGTTCATTGCTGGGCCGACAACACAAAAGAAGCCCAAGAGAAGATATAAAAGAAGGAAAGAGAAAGAAATGCACAACAGTGTCGGATCAACAACCGACGAAGACTCGACGATGACTACGCTGCTGCCCCGACTTCTCCTAGGATTTCTCCCGGTACACGTAGGGGAGTGTGGGGAGAATGTACATCTGACGCACTTCAAGAAGGAAGGCGGCACCCACAGATGTCACTGCGTCGGAGCCAGCCTAGCCGGCAAGAATTTCTCCCGACCCCTAAAGAACCACAACCCCATCCAATCTTTGCACTCCACCAAACTTGCTGCCAGCCGATGTGCGCCAAAACGGTCTTGCAGTCTCCATCGGCACCTCACCATGGCAAACACCACGAGGTTGGCCGGACCGAGAAAACCCGCCGAAGACAAGGGACAGCAGCGCCGCTGCCACGTGGGAGGGACCAACCTCCACCGCCATAGCAGTAGTAGACCAAACACAGCCGCAGAAGCATCCCAAGCCAACTAGGCCCGGCTGGGCCCGGAGCGGGTCCATGAAGCTCCCACTGACGCGCTGCAGCAGACAGTGGCGTCGTCGCTCCCCCTGTCCTTAAGAGTTCCCTAGACCAACCATGGCAGCGACCTGAGTGCGAGCTAGCCCGCCCTAACTCAGGACGGGCCCAAAGGGCCTAGATATATGGTTTGGGGCCATGGGCCAAGCTTGTCTCTGCCACCACCACCGCCAATCAGTAGCTCCCTCGCCCCGCCGCCATCTAGGGCACCGCTAGAGCGCCGCCTGCCGTGCTACAGGAGCATGACACGCGAAATCGCTCCACAGCCCACCATCTTCCTCCAAGAGCAGGCCCTGGAAGGGCCCAGACCTAGAGGTCTAGATCTAACATGGGAGGGGCCAGAATCCCTCTTCATTCCCCTCCTCGCCGGCCTCCCTTAGAGCATGTCGCCGTAGACCCACCACCAAGATGGCCGGCCTCTAGCTAGGTGCACCTGGCTGCAAGTACCGCTGCCTCCCAGGGTCACGCGTGCACCACCACCGTCAGGTCGAGCCGGCCCACGCCTCCGCCCTCTGCTGCTCCAAGCACCACCGCGCCTCCATGCTCACTCCTGCTCGCCAGCAAGGCTCACTCCGCTCACCGCCAGGGCGTGGCTTCCCTCCGAACCACACCAGGTGACGAGGCTCGATCCCCGCCACCCCCTTCACTAGCGGCGCACATGGCTTTGCGGCGGCCGTCTTTGGGGTGACGAGGGGGATAGGTGGTGGGGAGGCAACGGCGGGGGGTAGGGTTTAGCTCCACCCGTCGCCCTGGAGGTGGCGACGTGAGGGAGCGGGCTGAAAAAGTTGTTCCATAGGGATGATGCTCTCCCATTGCTAGATTTGCATGTTACATTATGGGCTCCATAAAAGTGTGCCAAAGGAGTAAGCAAACTAGCACAGATGATGCTCCATGAGTAATGTTGTTTCTGAACTCAAAGAGTCAAAACTCCATGTCCACTAGCCTGCTTGGGCTTACAAACTTTTTAATAAGGCAATTTTATCTTTTTTGGATCTCATTGGGCGAGTTTGGTATGTCACACAGAGTTCAGCCATGCCCTAGGAGGAGAAAACAAGATGATTGGATGCTTGGGCCTCCTCCGTTTTGTGGCCAGCACGCCGCACAAAGCAGTCCCTAGCCAGGCCCGCTAGGACTTGCTAAATCAGCATTTTTTGCGGAGACATGGTGGGAAGAGCACAAAAGGCCATGTCGGTGGCTCCAACGAAGCAACCTTCATAAGTGATGGTCTTTCTCTCTCCTCTCTTAAACCTGTTCATCCCAACCACTTGCAATCAACACATATATGTTCTGAATCAAATCAAGCTCTACATGAAAAGATGCCAATCGATGATGGTGTTTCTTTCCGACCAACAACACAATGTTTTGTGATCCGTATATTTTCATATTTGTGATCAAAGTTAGAGAATTTCTAGACGAATTTCTTCAGATTCGTCGCACGCAATCAACCATTCAAAATTTTCTTTCAAGGTAGCTAGATCTCGCTGTTCTGCACAACTTTCGTGTTGGAAGTTTTGAAGATGAATCGTTTTCCCTCTCCTCTCTTAAACGGACTCTTTCATAACCTCTTGTAATCAACACAACCATACTTCGTTTCACAAGAAGCTCTACATAAAAAAGATGCACGTCAATGATGGGGTTCCATTCTGACCATCGACACCGAGTTTTGTGAATTGTATCTTCTTAGAATCATGGTCAAAGTTTTGACTCTAGGCTCCTAAAATGGCACCCTCAAATGGCCTCTCTTCCCACCGACATTCTAGATCTCGGTTGCATCTGCAACACTATCGCCCATGTCACTAACCGTGGTGGCGTGTGAGGTAAGTGTGTTTAGCCTTGAGGTTAGTGTGGTTGTTGATGAGCCAGTGAACTAGATGCAGATAACCAATCAAACGTGCTCTCGCGTTGCCAACAATGCGACTACGGCAACGAAATAAAGTGCATAGCACCCCTCTTTTCTCATCTCTCTGTGGCCATACCCACCAGAGGCTGCCTCATGAGACGAGAAAAGCCTGCAGGCTACCAAACACCCCATTTGCCTCTCCACAAGAAATCTTTAGCTGACCCCTCCACATGATTGAAGGACGCACAATAAGTAACGTGAAATGAACAAAAAAAGGGCTCTTATTCATATGCATAATTTATATATAGTTGAGACAGTACGTGCATTTAGTAAATTTTGTTCTTAGTACATGCGTCGTTTCTTGGAACCAGCGGTAACAATGGCAACTCTAGGTGGAGTAGGCCAAGAATGTGTTGATGTCGGACGTAGAGAAGCCGTTGAAGTTGCAGGCACACGCGGTGGTGTAGGCGCCCATGTCATCGAAGACAAGCCAGTCCGCCACGCTCACCTCCGGCAGCTGGTACCCAGTGACCACCGTGTCCAGGGAGTCGCACGTGGGCCCGAACACCGTCGACGCGTACGTCTTCTCGCCGGGCACCCTGGCGGCAAGCGGCCTCGGGCGCGGGATGTAGCCATCGGTGACGACGGTGTTGAGGGAGCCGTAGATTCCGTCGTCGATCCAGTAATCCCGCGTCTCGCCTCGGGCACGGTTCCCGATGACTCGCACCGCCAGCGTGAACGGGGTCTCGGCGAAGTACCTCCCCGGCTCGCCAACCAGCTCTAGGCACGGGAGGAGGTCGGCAAAGTGCTGCGCGAGGGCGCCGCGGATGACCTTCGCCGCCTCTTCGAACAGAGCCGTCGGCGCGAAGCCGCCGCCGATGTCGAGCACGCGCATGGGCGGCATGCCGAGCGCGGCGGCCGCGTCGAACGCCGCGCGGGCGGCCTGGATGGCCTCCTGGTACACGTCGGTGCGGGTACCGCCGTAGCCGACGTGGAAGGACACGCCGGCGACATTCAGGCCCGCGCGCTGCGCGGCGCGGAGGAGCGGGACCACCTCGTCGGCCCGCGCGCCGTACTTGGTGCCAAGGTCCACCTTGGCCTCGCTGTTGTCGGGGCCCTTGATGCGGAGGAGGAGCTCGCAGCCCGGGTGGCATCGCTTCACCTTGCGCACCTCGGACTCGGAGTCGTAGGTTGTGAGGTTGACGCCGATCTGCGCCGCGTACTGGACGTGCGTCTCGGGCTTGCAGGGGTTGGCGTACACGATGCTGCCGGGGTCGGCGCCGACCGCGAGGACGGACTCCATCTCCCTGCGGCTGGCGCAGTCGAACCCAGCGCCGAGGGCGGACATCGCGGCGAGCAGCTCACGGTCGGTGTTGCACTTGACGGCGTAGAAGGGGCGCACGCCGGGGAGCGCGCGCTGCCACCGCCGGTGCAGCTCGACCACCGTGCCGAGGTCCAGGACGTAGAAGGCGCTCCCCACGCCGCCCTCGATGATGGAGCGCATCAGCGCGTCCTTCTCCTCGAGCTTGAACGCGAGAACCGTCCTGTCCTTCGCGAGAGCCTGCATCGGGCTGCTTCTGCTTCCACTCATTCTCCTACGCGTGCAGTACAGTTGCGAGTTTTAGATAGAAAACGGTGGATCGTGTGTCTGGGATTGGGAGAGCTCCTCTACTGCACTCCTCCCCCTCAACTCCACTCCATCAAGAGGCTCTAAATCGGGGAAAAGGCGTTTGGCCGGCTAATGTGGTACAGTAGCTCTCTATTCTAGCTAGGGGGCTGACTGCGCAGTCCTCTCCTTTTCTTCTCTTGTTTATTTTTTCCTATTGATATGTACCTTTTTTCAATATGTATGCTCCGTGGCCATACATTACTTGTATTTATAACTGTAGTAGTATAAAGATGAAACGCATACAGGTAACAGAAAACAAAGAGATGTCAAACGGTAGAAAAGCTGCAAACCGTCCCAAATCCTTAGCCGTCGCTCCACACTTCGGCACTAAAGAAACCCCTAGCCAAAAAGCGTCAATGAGTCGCAATAACCACCAGCCTCATAAGACTGTATCTAGCCTGCTGCTATGGAACATCGGCCGAAGGAGCCCTTCGTGCATCTTCAACGCCGGATCCGAGGCCAGCGTCACCCCGCCTATCAAACGGCCGGATCCTCCACCATCCACCACAAACCAGCAACAATCCGCACCGCTGTACTCCAAGGCCGCCAGGACTAGATCGACGACGAGATCAACACCACACGAAGCCGGAACACATGCCCGGCAAAGACACAACCCCACAAGTTTCTCGACGCCGTAAACGTCGCCGAGATGAAGTTGAAGCCGGGTACCATTATTCGATGTAGCACATCCACCGCCATCTGAGATGCGCCACCAAGTCACTACAAAAACTGATGAACGCCGAGTTATCTATACGTATTGCATGACCGTGAGTTGTCTCAGCATGACAAGTTTATTTCTATTCTCTTGCTCGTACGTGCATGTGAAACTCATGGGAGTTGACTTTATTCACCACAATAAACCGATAATCATTTTTCTAAACCTAAATAGATGTATGATATATCACCAAGAATTGGAAATAAGAGTATCTAGCTTATTGTGGAAGACATCCGTTGTCATCTCCCACACTTCTCATACGTACTTTGAAAAATTGCATACTTTGGATACCATGATAGAATAGTTGACATATAATCCGGGTCTCGGTCGCACCTCTGAAAATGTCGATCTCCACTTTGATGCTTGCGCACATAGTTGTGAAGCATCATGCAAGCCACTATAATCATTTTTTCTTCTCCATCAAATAGCTTGGCATGTTCAACAATGTCCACCACTTCATTTTTAGCACGCCAAAGGTTCTCTCAATAAAATTACACGCCGATGAGTGCACCCCATTGAACTTTTCCGTTGGAGTAGTTGGTTCTATACCTCTATGAAAATCGGGCACATGACACATTTCTCCCTTGTATGAAGCAAGGTACCTTGGTCTGTTAGGATAAATCACATCAACCAGATAATACTTACGAGGAAAGATATAACACACTTGTCATGATATAGTATAAAATGAATAAACATCATAGCTTGGTGCAAAAACTACCCTTTGGAGGATGAGGAAACATATCTTTGTCCGCTTGCATGGCAAGATATAACAGTGCTTGTATCGTGAATGGCACCTGGCTCTCCAATGATGCGTATGTAAAGCTATATCAAAATCACAAAACGCCAACACATTCTGAGACGGAACGGCCGCCCTCCTAATGTATCTTATTGATTTTTCACCGGCCATTGATGCAAGAATGTGAGTACCATCTTGTGCACCAATGCAATCCTTGAGATGTGGATACACTCATATGCCATCTCTAATCCTTTTGTGGACACCGCGCAAGTTTGGGTCTTTCAGTTTCAAAAAAATGAGTTGACACCTTAACGACACAAATAAGAACCTAGCCAAACTTTGGACTAATGGTCTCATCTATGTACTTAAACCTATTTTGTGTTTTCTATTTGACTCACATCCGCCAAGAGTCCATAAGAAAATTATAAGGGCCTCATGACTACTCAAATCAATAGATGTGGTTAGATTGTACTACCTCGTCGTGAAGGTCGAAGGCACGCAATATCACGTATGTTTCTCCTAGAATTGACAATGTCTCTCTCATTTCAAACCAACCCATTCCACTGAGAATATAGGTTCTTGGGTTTGCATTGTACAAATATTTATCGCTATAGAGGGTAGCAATATTGGCCACACCATCATATATATAAAATTTAGGGATTGCGCATGATGATGAACAATCAACTCTTTATCGTCATCGTCTACCCCAGCGCTATCACCATCCGACGGCATGTCTACACACAAAGATGAAGCAGTAGCACATGGAGAACAAAAACTGCACAAGTATATGGAGCAGAAAAATACACAGGAATCTGGAGAACAAAATTAACACTACAGGAGAAGACTGATACGCCGACGGCCGGGCCCCGTCGGCGTAGCCCCAAAATCCCGTCGGCGTACAAGCCCGTAGGCGTAGCCCCTCTATCCGTCGGCGTAGAAAAGCCGTCGGTGTATATAGCTACTGTTGGCGTAGACCATATGGGTCTCACGTAGATGACTAACGGCCTTTTGACTACGCCGATGGCAAATCCTTCAGCCTAGATTTTTCTTTTTTTTAATTTTTTTAAACATTTTTGAGTTGTTTAACCTGTTAATTTCGCATGGACATTTTCAATTCTAAGTACACTTAATCTCAAGTAAAATTGTACTAGTAGTCAAACTTTCCGATCGGTCACCCATCCTAACACTACTCCAGTCCCAGCATGCTTAACTTCTCCATTCCTTCCACATGAGTTTCCGACAGAGAAATTAGAACTTGTTGAGAATACTATCATATTAATCATATTAACCATTGGACTATAATATTAGACGTATTTATTTTTTTACATTCCATACAATTATGTAAGTAAACAATAATGAATAAGTAATAATAATCATAAATTCAAATAAAAATAAAATAAATTTTATTTATTTTGCCTCTTTTCCATTTAAAATTGAATAATTCATATCTACAAATCTGTAAATCATAATTCGACAAAAAATATATCTAAATCGATCAGAAATATGAGAAGAATCTAAATATAACATCTCTATAATCTATTTAATTATGTATAGTAACTTTTTAATACTAGACTAACCAAAACTATGCCACGATTCATTAAACACCCCGTTTTCTAACCGTAACATTGGTCATTTAACCTGAAAACTAGAAAACCTCGATTGAGATAGGTCATTTTTTGAAGGTTTTTTTGAGACACAATAAATATACCAAGTTTAGTATTTTTCCTTGCAACCATGTCACATAATATGATACCATGTGAAGGTTTTGCATTGTTTCGACCGTTTTTGAATTTTTATGCCCATTTCAAACTGTCGTGAAACTTTCTAAATCGACGGGTATGAAGATTCTTAGCTGGGGCTGAGCCTCACTAAAGTTGCATTGGATCTCTGATGAAATAGCATATTGTGAACCTAAAAATGATTTTTGCATAAAATCGTGACCATCAGATGGTGTACCCGTAGTTCAAATCTGACACACTTTCTTCTGATTCGGCATGAATTTATCTTTTACACAAGGGATGGACGGAAAGTGATGACCCACAAGTATAGGGGGTGTATCGCAGTATTTTCGAGGGAAGTGAAACCCAATTTATTGATTCGACACAAGGAGAGCCAAAGAATATTTATAAGCCTTAACAACTGAGTTGTCAATTCAGCTGCACCTAGAAACAATCTTACTCACAACAGTTTATCAGTAGCAACAGTTTTGTAGTAGGAATAGTAACGTAAAAGCAGTAGTAAAGTAAAGACAGTAGTAACAATAGCAGTAAACAGTAAGATTCGAGTGCGGTAGGCATAGGGATGTATGGACGGGCGTTGTATGGACAAGACAATTCACGTGGCAATCAGAACATAGGGCAATTGCAGATAAATAAGATGAAGCATCCAGGTACTAGATAATCCTAGGCATGTGTTCCATATATAATCATACGTGCTCGCAATGAGAACTTGCACAACATCTTTTGTCCTACCAGCCCGTTTGCAGCGGGACCTCAAGGGAACTGCTGGCAATTAAGGTGCTCATTTTAATAGAGCACCGGAGCAAAGCATTAACACACCGTGAACACATGTGATCCTCACATCAAAGCCATTCCCTCCGGTTATCCTGATTTCTATCACTTCGGGGCCATTGGTTCCGGACAACAACGTGTGTATACAACTTGCAGGTAAGATCATAAACAATACTATCATAATGAATCAATGACATGTTCAGATTTGAAATCATGGCACTCGGGCCCTAGTGATAATCATTAAGCATAACAAGTCGCAACAAAGTCAAAAAGCACTATTAGCAGATACTAGGCACCATGTCCTAACAATCTGATGCCATTACATGAACGATCTCATCCAATCCCTACCATCCCCATAGCCTACAACGGGAAATTACTCACTCATATATGGGGGAAACATGGATGGTCGATGGAGAAGCGATGGTGATGATGATAGCGATGATCTCCTCCAATTCCCCGTCCCGGCAGGGTGCCAGAACATAGTTTCTGGTTCCGAATCGTGGAATCTGGTGGTGGCGGCGGAGCGGAACTCCTTCTAGAAAAACGTCGAACCCCCCTAGGTTTTTAGGTCAGGAGGAAACTTATAGGCGAAGAGGGAGGCCGAGGGGGTGCCTGGGGCGGCCAGACCACCCCCTGGCCTGGCCCGCGCGGCCAGGTGGTGTGGCTGGGCCCTAGTCCCTCTCCGTCTTGTATTCTGGCTCCTGGTGTCCCTCGGTGAAAAACTGACTTTGGCTTTTGTCCCGTCCAATTCCGATAATATTCATTTTCTGACTTTCCTGGAACCAAAAACAGCAGAAAACAAGCAGCTGGCACTGTGGCTCTTGTTAATAGGTTAGTCCAAGAAATCATATGAAAAGTAGTCCAAAGTATGGACAAAACATAAGAAAGTAGATAAAACCAAGCATGGAACATCAAAACTTATGGATACGTTTGCAACGTATCAGAAAGCTTTGAGATATCCTAGTTGGGACATTGTCCATTCAAGGTGGTCTAGTATTTTTCAAAAATAGGGTGGTATCTGAAGGGAATATGCCCGAGAGGCAATAATAAAGTGGTTATTATCTTATTCCATGTTTATGATAAATATTTATTTTACATGCTAGAATTGTATTGATCGGAAACATCAATACATGTGTGTTTAATAAACAAAAAGGGTTTCTAGTTATGCCTCTCTTATAGACTAGCTTGTTGATTAACAAGATGATCAAGGTTTCCTGATCATGGATATTGGATGTTGTTAATAACAAGGTCACACCATTGGTGGAATGATGTGATGAACATTCATCCGAAGTATAGCATTACGATCAAAGTCATTATGTTTATATTGCTATAACATCATACGAAGTAATCTTTATCCTTAGACCATGAGATTATGTTAATTGCTAACACCGGAAGAGTATCTTGATAACATCAAACGTCACACCGTAACAGGGTGACTATAAAGATGGGTTTAGTGCTATGAAGGTGTTATGTTGAGGCTCATGGATCAAGAGTGGAATTTGTCAATCCCGATGACGGATAGATATACTCTGGGCCCTCTCGGTGATATCACATTGAAATAGCTTGCAAGCAAGTGATGTGATCACTAGAATGTTATATCACGGGAACGAGAAAAGAGTGCATGTCGGTAACGAGATCAAACTAGGTATGGAGATACCGATGATCGAACTCGGACATGTAATATAACGCGAGACAAAGAGATTTAGTTACTAGCGTTAAAGGTTCTCACGATCGCAGAAGTCATCGTTGAATGTGTAGGAGTCAGTATGGATCTCCAGGTCCCGCTTCTGATTATTGATCTGAGAGGGGTCTCGATCATGTCTGCATTATTCGCGAACCGTAGGGTGACACACTTAAGGGATACCGACACCATTTGGAGCAAATATGTTTGAGATAAAGATTTAAAAAAGCGCTGGAATTATTTCAATAGACATCGAAACTATTTCGAGTGAAATTGCTAAAATTGGTTCTGCATATAATATTGAAATGTTGCAGGGGGTTTTATGTGAATGTTTGTTAATTAAAGTAATTAACAAAATTCTGAATAAAAATAATAAAATAGTTTTATTAAATGAGAGAGCATTAAATTTGGAGAAATTTAATGCATTTAAAGTGGAGACTTTAAAAGGGAATGTGAAGAGACATTTTAATATGGAGGCGTTACCACCACATGAATGGAGGAGGTGAAGAGACTCACGAGCTTGCCGAGTCAAGCCACGTTTTAAATCTGAGCTCGTTGTCTAAACGAGCTGAGCTCGCTCGTTAGTGGAATGAGTTTTAGCTAGCCGAGCCGGCTCAAATTCCAACCCTATTCGTAGGACAAAAACACAGCCATGGGACAATATCCACTCTTGTAGAAATGGAAACGCATCGCGCCCTAACCAGTCCATATGAGCACGATCAGAGTTCCTAATTATTTCAAGTGTTCGTAAATATACATGTCAAGATATCTTAATTCAAATCACATTTCAAGTGTTGCTTTTCTTGTTTCAAGAGAAATTAGTCCTAGTAGATATTTCCAGTTTTATTTCGATGTAAGCTTTAAAATTGGGGGAGTAATTTGTTTCCAAAGATACTCTGGATCATGTCCGATTTCAATCCCATTTCGTTGAATTTTTTCAAATCTCCCCCCAAAATAGGTCCGTACCATCTCCAATTCGCCACCGTCTGCCCCTCTAGGCTCCTGCTCCATCACGGCATTTCTCCGCCCAGATGAATCCATGAGCCATGTCAGGAAGCTACTCTTCGAAGGTCCGAGGCTGAGTAGGCCGTGGCACGACGACCGTGCTGGCGGCGAAGGTGGCGTTCGCGCTGGCAGCGGCCATGTCTCCCTCGTGCGTGTGGCCGTGCCGAAGCTCGTCTCCGCCGCCAACTCTTTCCTCTGGAAGTTCTACCTCTTCGTCACCATCCACGTGATCATCTTCTTTATCTGGAAGCTCAAATCCCATTTCAAGTGTTGCTTTTCTTCTTTCAAGACAAATTAGTCCTAGCAGATTTTTCCAATTTTCTTTCGATGTAAGCTTTAAAATTGGGGGAGTAATTTGTTTCTAAAGTTACTTAGGATCATGTGCGATTGCAATCCCATTTCGTTGAATTTTTCCAGATTATTCTGCTGAGTAATTATCCCCCCCCCCCCCCCCCCGAAAAAATAGGTCCATACCATCTCCAACCCCGCCTGCCCCTCCTGGCTCCCGCTCCATCACGGCATTTCTCCGCCTAGGTGAATCGGTGAGCCATGTCAGGAAGCTACTCTTCGAAGCAATGAGGCTGGGTAGGCGCGACGATGGTGCTGGCGGCGAATGTGGCGTTCGCATCCGCCACGCTAGCAGCGGACGTGTCCCTCGCACGCCTGGCCGTGTTGAAGTTCATCTCCGGCACCGACGGCTTCCTCTAGAAGCTGTACCTCTTCGTCACCATCCACGTGATCATCTTATTTATCTGGAAGCTCTCCGGAAACAAGACGCGCAGCAGCACAAGGACCCCTGGGCTCCGACGCCCCACAACCAATGTTTTAAATAGCCGGCTACATGCTATAGCCGCGGCCTCTGGAAACGGCTATAGCCAGCTATTTAAGGGTTTTGAAACCTTTTATCCGGCTATTACACTTAGCTGCACCGTACAAAAAAGGCTATAGCGCCGACTATTTAAAACTTTGCCCACAACCCAGCACCTCCGCTACTGACTGAGGAGGTGGCCCTATCCGCCGTGACATCTCTATCACCCCCTCTAGGCGACATCTCTATCCTTTCAACTTACAGTCATCACCCGTTGATTGCTTCAGTTTTTGCTATCGTCAATTTCCAAGATAGTTATTCAACTAAGTTCTTATTTTGCTCGTACGAATTCAAAATAATTTTTACTAATATGTATGTTTTTTGTCCGTTCCTGTTGTAAAACTTATTATTTCATTTTTTAGTGGGTTGTGAACTATTTGATTTCATTTAGCTATATATTCCTTCCGTCTTTTCTATTAGTCATTAGTGCCGCCAAATTTCATTTTATTTTCTTGTGATGTACATTCTTTGAATGAGATCATAAACACCTGCATTTTGCAGCCACCAAGGTTCATTATTTTGACAAATACCTTTTGCTTCATCACGTTTTCCTTTATCTGACCCACTTCATGCTATATATTACATGGATACCTTGGACTATCTTGGAAGAGAATTTCTCGTTATTTTCTTCAGTGCTCATTGTTGTAATCTAGATTTCCCTTATGTCATTTGGCGCACAGTGATCATTTTGCTAGGAGGGAATTGATAGGAAAAACTAGGTATAAACCTAGTATTGGAGCCCTCTATGTATACAAATCTGTTCCTATATCTCAATAGCTCTTGGATCTGATAGTATGTAGTTCATTTATCAGAATAGAAAGATTTTTCAGGTGGTTACCCTTTGATCTCAGAGAATCTCCAATTGCAAGTAGGTTGTCTTCCTGAACATGTTTGTCCTTCTCTTTTTCCCGTGCTTCCATTTCACAAAGCCGATTCTCTGGTTTCTCTTTCCACTTCTTTTTTTGGGACATGTCGATCAGGAGCTTCAAGAACAACTCAGCGGCAGTGGGTTGTGGAGTGCGGGTTGTCCTTTTTTGGTAGAGGAGAAGGTTGATATGGTTGAGCCTTTTGTTTGGTTTTCTTCTGTAGTGGGCCTACATGATATGGCCTCAGCAAATGAAAAATGACATGAATACCAAACTCAACCTTGGACTCAAGGAAAGAGCCCATGCAACTCAATGCTGGGCTGAGAGAAGTTTGCTGGAAAATGTGGATGTTATGTCCAACCGAAAACAAACACTTTTTTATTTAATGAAACTGAATTTAAGTCTTACAGCTGGCACACTCTCATTGGCTACCAAATGTGTATGTTTTTCAATTGTAAAATAGGAGCTGCTCAATAGGCACTCCCATATGCATTCCTGAATTTTACTACTGTACCTCGTCTCCCTCCTGCTGGAATGACATTTTCCTATCTAAAAAAAGACATTTTCTAGACCAGACCATTTCAACATGACAGTGCATGTGCACGGGAATTTATCTCATGTCATACAATTTTCCTTGATTGTGTCTCCTTAAAACATATGTTATGCAAATCTCGTAAAAATGGAATCATATCGCGCCCTAACCAGTCTATATGGGCACGGTCAGAGTTCCTAATTATTTCAAGTGTCCGTAAATATACATGTCAAGATATCTTAATTCAAATCCCATTTCAAGTGTTGATTTTCTTGTTTCAAGACAAATTAGTCCTAGTAGATTTTTCCAGTTTTATTTCGACGTAAGCTTTAAAATTGGGGGAATAATTTGTTCCCAAGAGTTACTTAGGATCATGTTCGAATGCAATCCCATTTTGTTGAATTTTTTCCAAATTATTCTGCTGAGTAATTATTTTTTTTTCAAAAAAATAGGTCTGTACCATGTCCAACTCGCCAACCGCGCCTGCCCCTCCTGGCTCCTGCTCCATCACGGCATTTCTCCGCCCAGGTGAATCGGTGAGCCATGTCAGGAAGCTACTCTTGGAAGCTCCGAGGCTGGGTAGGTTGCGCACGCATGGCCGTGTCAAAGCTCGTCTCCGGCGCCGACGCTTTTCTCTGGAAGCTCTACCCCTTCGTCACCGTGCCTGCTCCTTCCTCTTGTTTTTTCCTGTTACACTGTGTTTAGATGCACTCAATTAGACCTGAAATTAAGGAATTGGAATTGGACACTAAATTCAATTACTCCTATTTGGTTTGTCCTAGACGTTGGCCCTAGAAACGAGGCTCCAATTCCACACCAACCCCGCCTGCACTGTGTACCCGTTATATCCAATTCAGAGCTCTCTACCTCTGAATCGCTACAGAAACGAGCCATCTGAACCCGCGCATACCGCTTCGTCTTGATAACTCGCTCGCTGGGACGACTCCATCCCATCCGCCACACCGGTAAGCCTCGCCGTCCTTCCCCGACCTCCTTCCTCCCCATCCCCACCCTCTCCAATTCCCGCAGGTCCAGCCCATCCTGTCCAGGTCCCCTTCCTCTTAGCCCGCCCAAACGTAAAAAGGTCGCTGCTCCGCATGTTAATCGGGCCTACTACTAACGGTAAAAAGGACTTCTTTTCCTTCAGTTTCATGCTGCTGCGTGGACAAGTCTTGGATCAATTTTATGCTCCAGGAGAGTTGACATATAAGATGGTGTAATATTTTGAGATTTCAAAGCATCTACTCATGTATATATGTCTACGATGTGACCTCAAATTAGTTCTATAGTTTTCCTAAGACTTTAGATTACTTATTATTCTTTTGTGACAACCAGTATCCCAGCATGTAATTTAGCAAGACCGCATGTACGACAGTAGGCAATGAGTTATCTCTCGAGTAATCAAATGCATAGATAATACATAGCTGAACTGTATTACATTTGGCAAGCTTCGGTACGTTCGAAAATTGTCCTCTAACAGTTGTTTTCTGATGGCACTGGTGTGTGCATATTCGCAGTATGGACAGTCCCTTTAGGTTGGGAGAACAGAAATCATACCGAGATCACACCATGCTGAATTGACGGTGACAATGCAACTGATGACGAGGGGGGCTGTCAGGCCATGGTGATGGGTCCAACTTCATCCATCATTATAACTGCATGTACAAGATCAAAGTACATATTAGACTAATCAAATGGAAGCTGACTAGCTGACTAAGAACCAACTTAACAATATTATCCTCCGGACAGTGCACAACTTCCACACATAATATGCTATCGCTTTTTTGAGTAGTTTTGTTTGTACTATTAGCTTTGAAGACAAATCATTTCTCGTTGGGAAAGCCCGTAAAACCTGCCGATTCTCTCAACAACAAAAAAAACCCACTCCCAGCGCACACGGAGGGTCTCCTAGCCCTAGAGGCAAACCTCAAACGCACGATCGCCCGGTCCACGTGAGCTCGCCCTAGACGCCTGTAGATGGTGATTGAGCGCGTCATGTCTTCCGTGCGTCGACCAATCTTATTGGCACCCACCGACCAGCGGGCCACATCAATCACGCCCCCAACGGCATCCTCCCCTGGCTCCGATCAAATCACCGCTGCATACACCTGTTCATCAGACTTGAAGGTACCGATCATCTTCTGTAGTTAAGCATGTCTTGTTTGCACTTCTGCGGTTAAACAGTTTCTTAGACTGATGTGAAGGTACATAATGAAACGGTAGCAGTTCTACAAACTTCAGAACAATAATGAAGCGGCAGGAATTCTTCCAAATTCAGTTTCCATCTATAGTTAAGCATCTTCAGAATATCTCGTGTGAACTATTAGCGTGTTAGAATATAAAGTACGGATGTTAGCCATTACAACGAATGTCCTAACATCTCCTATATCTTTATCGAAAACAATCTCCTATCTGGTTTTGGGTAAGGCATGTGTACAAGGGTTTTGCTGATGTTTCAAGCAAGCCAGGTAAGTAACCAGAAGTCGATCTTTATATTTCTTATTTATTAATGGCTTTAGCCCTCATGTTCTTCTTAAGCATGAACAAGCAATTACATAGAATGCTGGACAGACTCCAGCATCTACACTATTATCAGTAAATTGTCATAATTTTAATTCAAAACCAGCAAGGTCCAACAAACCAAATTGACTTGATACAACACAAAATTTAGTAGGCTCTTGGCATGCCAGCAGACACAAACATGAGTAATCTTGTAAGTCATCGCATGCTATCTTAGTAATTTACCTTCAATGTGATGCTTATTCTCCTTGCCGTGTAGTATAGTACACAACTGACTGGTCCTCCTCCAGTCACCATAAGAAGGAGAAATATGAACCACGATACCTCCTTCAGCACACATCGTATTTATCCCTTCTCTGACGTGTTTTGGTGCATTCGCTCGCTCTGATTCTCCAAACAGCACACCGTCCCCTCCGCCCCATCTCACACCTGGCGTCGCCACATCCTTCAAGCTCGAGCTGTCACAGAGGAGAGCACGCGGTGGGGTGAGGACATGGGAGTGGTGAGAGATCAGGCTGCAGGGCGAGGCCCTGGGGCAAGGGAGAGAAGACGGCTGCCACGGCTGTGAGAGAAGTGGGTGGGGGAGAAGTCAACGGTGTTGACACGCCTAGTGCTGTAATCCTGGTGTAACAATATTTGTGTAACTACTAGTCCTAGTCTTCAGGTTCTCTACCTGTACGTGCGGCAGTAGGCAGCCCACGATCCTCTCTCTCTGATATATCTCCCTGTAACAGAACAATTCAGATAACGTGATCAATACAACGAACTCCATTGCTGTTCTTCTTGGTATCAGAGCTCAGGCTCCCTTCTCTCTCCTGCATGGCCGACCCGAACTCTTCCTCAGCTCCGGCGACGGGGACGGCCACACCCCACCTCTCTTCACCTCTAGACACCGATCCCCATACTCCCCTCCACCAACCCCAGCCCACCATGCCCCGCGCCGCCCTCACCCCCATTCATGGCGACGGGCAGGACCTCTTCGGCGCTGCACCTCCCCCTCTCCCCCTTCTCCCACCTTCTCGCGCCGCCCCTCAGCCCGCCCTACCCGTCCAAGTCTCCTCTTCCCTCTGCATCCGCGACGTCCACATCTCCGATCACATCGACTTCAAAGTAACCACCGCCGGTGCCAACCTCTCCAAATGGCGGCAGATTCTTACCTTCCTCTTCACGATGTACAAAGCCACAGACCACATCACCGAGGGCGCCGCGCCGGCGTGCCCTCCGACCAGTGGCTCGCGGACGACATCCACATCTCGCTATGGTTCATGGCAATCCTCGCCGACGACCTGCTCCGCCTCGTTCAAGGCTCCGACGGCCGCCGGGCCTGCTCCACGTGGACGCGCCTCCACAACTTCTTCTACGCCAACCGGTCGTCCCAGTACGTCTACCTCAGCAAGCGGTTCCAGAGCACTCCGCGCGGCGACATGACGATCGCCGTCTATGCCAGCCGCCTCCAGTCCATCGCCGACGACCTCGCCAACATTGGTTACCCTGTGGCAGACCATGATCTAACCATGCAGTTCCTCGACAGCCTCGGCAAGAAGTTCGCCCTACCCTGCGCCGTCATCACCATCGCAGGTCACCTCCCATCCTTCGTCGAAACCTGCTCCCGCCTCCAACTAGCCGAGGTAACCATCGACACAGAGCAGGGGGAGGAGGCCTCCCACGCCATGGTGGTCCACGGGCAAGACCGTGGCGGCCGCGGCGGCGTCCCCACCGGCGGCGGCGGACACCGCAGTGCCCCCAGGAGCGGGGCGGTGATCGCGGTCCAAACAGTGGTGGGCGCGGCATGTTCCTGCAGCCCGGCGGTTTCCCGAGCGGCGTCAGCCCGAATTACCGGGGGAAGAATCCCATCCCCGGCTACCAGCCCAGCGGTGGTCGTGGCGGCGGGTACCAGCAGCACACGGGACATGGCCATGGCGGCGGCCACCACGGCGGCCCGAGCGGCTCACAGCACGGGGGGGCTGGCGGTGCCTCCCAACAGCCCTGGATGGGCTATTTTGCTCCCTTGGGCACGCCGTTCCCGCCAGCTCGCGTCGCATGGATTCCGCCCAACGCTGCTGGGGTGCTCGGACCTCACCCTGGCGCGCCTTCTAGGCCTACCCCATGATGTATGCTGCACCTCCCTCCTCGCCAGCGCTCGTGCCCTACTCCTTCGACCACGCCGCGATGATCCATCAGGCCATGAGCAACTCCAACCACACCTCGTACCCGCAGCAGCCTCCGGAATGGATCATGGACTCCGGCCCCTCCACCCACGTCACCGGTAAGACGGGTAATTTGACTACAACTCACTCTAATTTGGGTCATGCAAATTCTTCTCATCATATTATTGTTGGCAACGGATCTAAAACTCCCCATCGTAGCTGTAGGCTCTGTTCAAATCTCCACTCTTCCTTTACACTTGCAAAATGTACTAGTTTCCCTCCATATTGTCAAAAACCTCATATCGGTTCGAAATTTACACGTGATAACTATGTCTCTATCGAATTTGACCCGTTTAGTTTCTCCGTGAAGGACCTAGCTACTAAGACCCTTCTTCTTCGCTCCAATAGTGTCGGGGACCTCTATCCATTCAACGGCTCCACCCCCTCGATGCACGCCGCCTTCACCACCACCTCCGGCGACACCTGGCACCGGCGCCTCGGACACCCCATCTCTTCATCTACTACACATTTACCTCTCGATTTTCTTACCGCATGCAATAATGATTCCCCTAGTCGCTCTTCTATTTGTGAAGCTTGTCAGCTAGGTCGCCACACCCGCCTACTCTTCCCCACGTCTTCCTCTCATACCACCGCTGCATTTCAACTCATCCATTGCGACTTGTGGACATCTCTCATCGTTAGTTTTTCTGGTTACAAGTATTACTTGGTTGTGCTTGATGATTTTTCTCATTATTCCTAGACTTTTCCATTGCGAAATAAATCAAACACTTGTGCCACCCTTGAGCGATTCTTCACTTATGTTCATACTCAATTTTCTGTCGCTATTCAATGCTTGCAATGTGATAATGGTGGTGAATTTCTGACACATGCTCTCCATGATATTTTTGCCCGTCTTGGTGTGTGTTTTCGCCTCTCGTGCCCCCACACTTCCCCTCAAAATGGCAAAGCCGAGCGCCTCATCCGTACCACTAACGACATTGTCCGTACATTGCTTCTCCAAGCCACGTTGCCTCCACCATTTTGGGTCGAGGCCCTGCACACCGCCACCTACCTTCTCAACATCCGCCCCTCCCGCGCCATTCACCACCAAACACCCCACTATCGCCTTTATGGCTCTCATCCCACCTACGATCACCTGCGCGTTTTCGGGTGCCTGTGTTTTCCAAACCTCTATGCCACCACCGCCCACAAACTCGCCCCACGCTCTACCCGTTGTATCTTCCTCGGCTACCCTCGCGAGCACAAAGGCTACCGCTGTTTTGATCTCCAAAACCATCGTGTTATCATCTCTAGGCATGTCATCTTTGATGAAGCATCATTTCCCTATTTTTCTGTTGACAACAGTCCAGGAACAGCCGCTGGACAACACCTGACTCGGGCAATCCTTCTCGGATCCTGCGCCGTCTCGCTCCACGCGCCCCACCAACCTCGTCAGGCCCAGTCGCTCCCGTAGCTCCACCTGGCCTACAGCGGCCCACTGCGCCTCCCCCATCCACCCGCGCGCCCCACCCCTACCTGCCACGGCACCACACGTGCCCACCCCACCCGCACGCTGCTCCCCTGAATCCAACATCCCGCCCACGCCACCTCGCGCACCCACCGTACCTCCTGCTCCCGCTCCGTCCATCCATATCCCGACTCCACCACCTCTGCCACCACACGCTGTCACGGTAGATCCACCCCAGAACCCACACCAGATGATCACTAGGGGGAAAACTGGCTTCTCTATGCCTAAACAAAATTTCTCCTTACACACCACATCTATTTCTCCCATCCCCGCCACTTATCGTTCTGCTCTCAAAGACCCCAATTGGCACGATGCTATGTTAGAAGAATTTAATGCCCTAATGCGGAATGACACGTGGTCTTTAGTTGCTCATCCTGCAGGTACAAACTTGGTGACCGGGAAATGGATCTTTCGGCATAAGTTCAACCCCGACAGCTCTCTTGCACGATACAAGGCTCGCTGGGTCGTGCGTGGGTTCACCCAGCAGCACGGCGTGGACTATGATGAGACATTTAGTCTCGTGGTCAAGCCCGCCACCATTCGCCTTGTGCTTAGCATCGGCACGATGCACTCGTGGCCTCTTCATCAACTGGACGTCAAGAACGCCTTTCTTCATGGCAACCTTCACGAGACCGTCTATTGTGAGCAACCTTCCGGCTTCATTGACTCCTCGCACCCCTCTAACGTTTGCCGTCTGCACAAATCTCTTTATGGTCTTAAACAAGCGCCTCGGGCATGGTTCCACCGCTTCACCGCTTTCATCACCTCTCTCGGGTTTTCGGCTTCCAAGAGTGATTCGTCTCTTTTTATTCTCCGCCATGGCTCTTGTCTTGCATATTTGTTGTTATACGTTGATGACATCATTCTCACCGCCAACACCACCGCCCTTCTCCACTCCATCATCCACTCCCTCAACACCGAATTTTCCATGAGTGACTTAGGCGATATCCACCACTTCCTTGGCATCAATGTCCATCGCACCCATGAGGGCTTGTTCCTCTCCCAACAGCAATATGCACTCGAGATTCTTGACCGAGCCCACATGCTTAATTGCAACCTCATATCCATACCCGTCGACACTCTCTCCAAACTTTCCGCCACACAAGGTGCTCCCTGCCATGACCCGAGTCTGTATAGGAGTCTCGCCGGTGCGCTCCAATACCTCACCCTCACCCGCCCAGACCTCTCCTATGCCGTTCAGAAGGTTTTCTTATTCATGCATGCACCCCGTGACTCCCACTTTCAGCTTATCAAGCGCATACTGCGCTATGTCCGGGGCACTACTCACTTCGGCTTGCAGCTCCACAAAAAGACCTCGCTTGACCTCATTGCCTATTCCGATGCCGACTGGGCAGGCTGCCCGGACACTCGGAAATCCACATCCGGTTTTGGTGTCTTCCTTGGCGACAACTTGGTTTCTTGGTCCTCGCGTCGGCAGCCCACGGTCTCTCGCTCCAGCGCGGAGGCTGAATACCGTGCCATTGCCAACTGCATTGCCGAGTCTTGTTGGCTGCGCCAACTCCTGCAGGAGCTCCACCATCCGCCCACCCATCCCACCATTGTCTATTGTGACAATGTGAGCGCCATGTACATGTCTGCCAACCCCGTTCAGCACCAGCGGAGCAAGCATATCGAGATCGACCTGCACTTTGTCCGCGACCGGGTGGCCCTGGGCGAGGCCAAAGTTCTTCATGTTCCCACCAGCTGCCAGTTTGCCGACATCTTCACAAAGGGGCTGCCAACCAGAGTCTTTCAAGACTTTCGCTCCAGTCTGAACATCATTCCCAGTGTTGTTCCAACTGCGGGGGGGTCCTAGTCTTCAGGTTCTCTACCTGTACGTGCGGCAGTAGGCAGCCCACGATCCTCTCTCTCTGATATATCTCCCTGTAACAGAACAGTTCAGATAACGTGATCAATACAACGAACTCCATTGCTGTTCTTCTATAGGGTCATGCCCATGGGGGAGAACATGAGAAGATAGGAGAAAGTGAGTGAGAGGGATAGAGATTAGAGACTAGGGAGTGACTCGTCTCTTTGTGGGTGCCTCTTTCTTTGGGCGGTGAGAGAAAGAGCGCGTCTGTTTTAGATGCATTTCAGAAGATTTGCAGCGCAAGAACAATGTGTATCTTCAAAGCCCATGCATCCAGAGTGTCAAATTTTAGATCATAGCATCCCCTCTAGGGGCTTGTTTAATTTTCAAAGTTTATTCTTTGGTAGAAATACAAATACATTTGATTTTTAATTTTTCTCAATGTGTTTCCTTTTTTAGATCATAGTAGATGTTTATGAACACAATAAGTCTTGACACAACGATGCTTGATGTGAATAGAAACACACCGGCTTTTAAGGAGGTTTGTGCCGACTATTGTTGTTCTTCTTTCTATGCATGTTCTATATGACTACATTTAAATTTGTGTTCTGATATATGTTTTGCTTTTGTAGACTGTGAACGGGATAAAAATAGATATTATTTACGCTTCAAAAGAAACTACCGTCCAGACGTGATATTGTTGAAAGATACCGAAAACTTTTGGCTGACCGAATCAAATGAGGTACATGCATAGGACTTATATTTTGCATGTTCGATGTGCCAATATTTAAATTTGATTTTGATTCGTCATGGGCACACGATAGAAATGGATATTGTTGATGTTCCAAAAACACATGGATGCTGGCCCTCTTACTTAGTTATACCTTGTATTGCAATATACTTTAAGTGACCTGAAATATTCATGTATTATAATACTTTGTCGGTGGGTGGCCATATTTTTTATGCACGTGAATGTTTATCCGAATTATTTTGCATGTGTTGCCTAGAAAAACTTAATGTAGCAACACACCTGCACTCAATTGTTTAATTAAAATATACTCCAAATTGGTGAGACTAATTCGCGTGTATTATATTTTAACATTTACGGTTGGAAAAAATGAAATCCCGTAGCAACGCACGGGCATTTAACTAGTCTAAAAAAAAGGTTCAATGAAATAATGTGTGTGAGACATGGAATGGAACATACATAACTTTCATGGTGTTTTGCTCGCGGCGGCATCCAGTTCATATGGCCTCGCCATCAGAACTTAGTGAGGAGATTCATTCTACAGTGGTATAAATGTATAATGCGCGTATAAAAGAACTGTGCGAGGTATATTTCCCGGTATTTCGAGAGAGAAAATGGACACATTGCTTCAAAGGAGTACGCGGACATTTGCGAAGCTATGCACAAGTTGTCCTATGTTCAGAAAATTAGTACGTCTAGTTAATCGTGATTAATTCACTAGAAAAACAGGTACGAAACTCTGAAAAAGGGACACCATCCAGCATGCCATCGTCGTGGATAGGGTGCATTAGTGTGACATTAATTCTCTGTGTCTACTCTAGATCCTTATCGCTTGAATGTCCCTTGAGTTTTATGATGATCTACGTAGGATTGAGGTTAGAGGAATGCCTCTGACATGTCCAGCCCCTTCGTCAAGGTTGTAGGTGCACTAGTGGAAAAATGGCCTCTAATCCTGGCCCGTAAGGGGCTTTAGTCCCGGTCCTGGTAACCGGGACTGGAGGGGCGGGACTAAAGGCCACCTCCACTAGTCCCAGACCGTTTACCATCCGAGACCAATGGGTATCCACGTGGCCGTCTCTGCGGGCGCTGGGTGTCCCCCATTAGTCCCGGTTCGTATTACGAACCGGGACAAATGGTTCTCTGTCGCGGCAGAAGTTTAGGCACTTTCTCTGCTGCGGCAGAGAATTCAATTTGTATCTTTTTTTCTCTTTTTCATTTTAAAAATAGTTTTCTACGCTACCACATACCGTACACGTTCGTGCATACATAAGATAACTTCTCTTAAGATCGAGCATACAAATATATACATGATCATGATAGTTACATGGAGATCACAATTCGACGATTTAATTACACGGTCGGGGATCATCGGTAGCACCTATTCACGCTAAATTCTCCGGCGTCATCTATCATCTCGGTCATCAAGAATCCTGCCAGTTCTTCAGCAATTTCTAGTACGCGTTGCTCTGGTAGGAGCTGATCCCGCATTCTCTCGAACTATATAAGAAAAGAAGATCAATATGAATATCAATCATGATAACTGACGGTAATAAAATAATGTTGTGAATGTATTGCTTACGTCAACTCTATTATCATTGTGCTCAGTGGTAAACGTGCGAATGAACTCGCAAATCGTAGTATCCACATAGATTCGTCCCCTGTGGCTGCCTCGCGCACTTTACGAGAATAGAATTCAATCAAAGTTATAATCTAGCATCATAATTGTCTTAAAACTAGAAGTAAAGAGATGCGCGAACATATCACGTATTATTTACCGAGACCGGAGTAAACGTTAGCTCCTTACTAAAGGAACCCGTAACCCTACTCTTGAACATGCTCCAAACCCTTCCCGGCAAAGAAAATGAATGAATGAGTTATTTATTACGTGATATCTCAGGAAATCAAATAAACAGACCGATGTAGCACGGAAATTACCTCTGGAGCATGTCCTGCATGTCCCTAAACTTTTCCAGGGGTCTCTTCGATGGTTCCATGACTTCAACTCTTCCCTTATCAAGTTGAATGTCCATGAGAATCCAGTGGAAACTGCACACGTTTATATATACATCAGTAACTCATCAATTATATTTAACATCGAGTAAGAAAAAGTGAATGTGTACAACATAGTAAGACCCTCACTGGAAATTGTAAGGAAACAAGTATGTGGTCACAGAAATGTTGCTCTGTTAGAAACCTTAGAAGGTTTTCCTACGTCTCCTCGGGTTTATCCTTTAGCGTATTACAATGTATTTTATCTGGGACAATGAACCCAACACTAAAGAGTGACCTTATTTTACATTCCATGATCTTCATTCTGCATAATAACAGAGTACAAAAGGATATAATAAGGATAATTACATGTAATGAACTGAACAACTGAAAAAATGAACAACTTATATATAGACAATGAATTCAACAACTTACAGACAATAGCAACTCATGAGACTTTTGTCGAGGGCGTCGAAACTGTATAACTGGAAGAGTTCTGGAAACTCAACATGGACCTCTTCTTCTCGTAAGTAGTAGTCATGTGGGACTTTCGCCACGATCATTATTCTCTCCTTCTTTACGTCTTTCAAGTGCCAGTTATGTAAACTCCGCATTTGTGTTGGCAGTTGTTGGAACTGCTCAAAGCTGACCAGAGGCTTCCCTGGGACATATGTAGGGACTACCTGAGCCTTGGGTAACTTGTCGTCCTGGGCACCTAGCAATTTCTCAACAGTCACATTCATAGCGGCCGCAAGCTTCTTAGCTTCTTCCATATCCTGCTGGGGAGTGTCATAGGATAACACCTGGAGGGGTGGGATCGATTTTTTGGCCTGTTTCCCGAGCTGGGGGACATCCATTCTTTTCCCGGTTGCACTTTGACCTGATGATTTGCTCCCACTTGCACTTCTACTTGATTTTCTCTTCTTTGCTTCCTTCCGAAGTGTGCGTACATAGTCATCTGGCTTATGGTGCAATTCATACTGCGATTTTGTGTTCAGAAAAGAATGTGTATACGCTTTTTGCTTCTCGGTGTATACCGGGACGGACTCGGGTTTCTTCTTTTGAAAATGCGCATCACAATGGGCCTTTGTGATTGCTGCATTTTCCTCGTCAGTACGATCGTAAGGTCTGATGGGAAGATTCTTATGAGGTACTCTTGGGAGGGGCGACATTTGTCGTTTTGGGCTGTTGCGTCGTTTAGTACTAATCGGAGGCTGCGGCGGAGATCGAGATGGACTCGGGTTGTGGTGGTCGTAGTCATGGGGTGGGCTTCTTGGAGGTGATGGAGGTGAAGGTGACATGCGACGACTCGGAGGCGGTGTTGGCTTTGGCGTCCAGCCTGGAAGCTTGATGTTGTTCTTGTCCCATAGAATCATACCACCCAGTACTTCTCCGAGTGTCCTCTCACCTTCAGGTCCAGGGATGTCAAGCTCCATTGAGTCCCACCCCATTGCGATTTCATCCACAGCAACTTTAGCATAGCCAGCTGGAATCTCACGGCCATGTCAGCGTGCGCCAGGTGGACAAGGTAAAGCAAATCCGACCGCTACCTTGATGGATAGGTTCTTCACCTTCTAATGGAGCTCACAAGATGCCTGCTCCTTGATTCCATCCACGGGGTAGCCGGGACCGCCATCTACCATACGTGCATCGTATGTACTGGAGGGCAATTGGTTATTTCTTGGAAGCAGCTTCTTCATTATTACCAACAACTTTTTAAATCCCGAGTCAGTCATACCGGTCTCTGCCTTCCACTTCAACAATTCCAGTGTGCTACCCAGCTTCTTCTGGCCATCTTCACAAGTTGGGTACAGCAATTTGTTGTGGTCCTGTAACATCTGCTCGAACTGCAACCTTTCCTTTTCTGTGTCACAGTCTCGCCTTGCATCACTAATGACCCGACCAAAATCATCAACGGGATCATATGGTTCCCGTTCTTCACCCCCTTCTTCTTCATTATCTTCAACTGCGATATCATCGTATTCAGGGAACATAGATCGGTAGTTGTCATCATCGTTCTCTTCTTCATCATCATCTTCCATCATAACCCCTCTTTCTCCGTGCTTGGTCCAAACATTATAGCCGGACATGAAACCGGACCGAAGCAGGTGGCTCTGAATGACTCTTGAGGAAGTGTGAGCCTGCTCATTCCGACATTCAACACATGGACAACACATAAAACCATCTCGCCGCTTGTTCGCCTCGGCCACAAGGCGAAAAGAACGCATGCCTTCTCTGTAAGCGTCAGAGCGTCGGTCACCGTACATCCATGGGTGGCTCATCTGCATCATACAACCATGCATATATATCAAACGCAATCACGATGCTTAAATTAGTACCGCGCGGTCAAAACGAGAAAATAGTTGCTAACCTTTTAGGACACTTCAAAACAAAGAGGAGAAACCTTAAGTGTCGCTCTGGCACCTCATATCATGTTTTGTCTTGTGTGAACTCAAGTGGCATCGCTCTAACAGGCATTTCACCGAACACCTCTAGTGCATATGAAGAAAAAAAGTTAGCACAAAGTTATACCCACCTCACATAGGAAAAAAACAGGAGAGAGTGGAGGGATGGGTGCATATATATAGGCCAGACCATTAGTCCCGGTTTGAGACACAAACCGGGACTAATGGTTCTGCCAGGACCACGCGGGCGTGCCCAGACCCACTAGTCCCGGTTTGTGTCTCAAACCGGGACTAGCGGCCTCTTACGGACCGGGACACAGAATTCGACGACCTCGGGCCGTCCGGTTCGGACCATTAGTCTCGGCCCCAGCCACGGCCGGGACTAGTGGCCCGAACCAAAGGCCCTTTTTCTACTAGTGGTGTGAGGTTTCGTGTCAAAGGCATGGATAGAGAGTACAATCTCACTCTCGTGCGTGACCGCAGTGGCAGAGGAAGGGGGCCAATGCTTGCTCCTCATAGTGTAAGCACGGAGTTTGTTTGTAAGTTACTTAATTTGCTTAGCTAGCAAGGAAAAGAAGTGAGATAACATATCTTAGTTTATTACAATGTTTAAAAGGAATATGGGACTTTGATGTCTGACTCAGACTGACAATAACGATAGAATGAAATTAAAGTCTAGAATATATAGAAGCAACATAGGAATCAGAGCAATTTAATCATATGATGTTTCTTCTACTTCCTCCGTCTTGGTGTATTAGCCTCCTTAGGATTTTCATCACGAGTGTAGGCTGATTGGACGTACAATGGTTGTTCTGGTTGTTTCTTCCTCCAATCAGATTGCTTAGAACGTCTCTCTTAACTTATCCCGACTAATTAGGGTATAGGCACAAACTGGGATGGCCCACTGCGAAACCAACCCGCGTTAACAGTATTTCTCTAGAAACCCCTAGGGAGATGATAAAATCCCATGAAATTTATATAGAGCCCGTGGGCTCAATTCAAATCTAGTTTGTAGCAATTAATATGGGATAATGATCAACCAAAGAAATAAAGAATGGAAAACTGAGAGGTTAGCTAGCTCCAGGGAAATACGAGAGTGTAAGAAAGCCCGAGAAGCAATCACAGTACTCATCTTTTTCTTAAACTAAAGTACTATGGTGGCCTCTTCAGATTCATACTTGTCATCATAGATGAAAGCTTTTATTTTTATTTAGGAAATGTTGTCATTTTTCTTAATGGAATAGACAAGAGAGCATAATGGATTGATGGAGGTTAGGAAGCTGACATATGCTCACACGACATCTGAGAGGAATGGTGTTTATTTGAACCTGGGGAGGGTCCATGTTAAAATTTTAGAGGAGGCAAAGATGGACTAAGTAGAGCAAACCTCTTTGCTAAGTGGGGGCAAATCACTCTTTACATGGCATGTTAGATGAAGACCAAAAAGTTGAGAGGGTTGGGGGGGGGGGGGGGGGGGGGAGGAGGGGGGGGGGGGGGGGTTGGGGGGAGCAGATGCCCTCCTCCCTCCCTATACCAGATAGCTCACTTATAGGGGGAAGCACCTAGCTTAACTTACCACGATTGATCTACCCCTACTTAAAATATAGACTTATTGGAAACTGTGATGATCTACCTGGATAAGACTGATGAAGCAGAACTCCAGACAGGGCCGTCTCCAGAAATTTGGGATCCTAGTGCGAAATGTAAATTGGGTCCTCATTTTTGAAATTCATGTACTGTAACTAATAAAAAAAATATAACTAATGACTTAGTTATAACTCTATTTGTACTAACATGTCGAATCAATTTTCTCCATAACTTAACTGAATAAATCCAATTGTGAATTGATCGCCAGTCAGGACATCAACCAGCTGGGCAAGCAGGGAGGAACTTGAAACGCCAAAATGTGGCACACCAGAGGCAGGGTTGGGTTCAGGGGCAACTGTGGAACAAACTTAATTTTTCATCAAATTACTTAATTTTTCATGAAATAATCTTTTGGGGGCAACTACGGAACAGTCAAAACAAAAGAAGATTATGTCTACATATATACTACTACTTGCTAATCTTTGAGAGTAATCTAGACACATCGCTACACATTGCATATTTCTAATAACGCATTGAAGTCAGGAAACGATGCAACCCATTACATAACAAACCAATGGCATTCAAAGGTCCATAAACTTAGAGGACCACAGAAGAAAACTAGGATAGATAAGAGATGCGGCTTCCAGAGAGCAGCCTCCAACAACTTCCAGGATCGCATGCCGCCTCCCTGTCCCGTCCTTGTATCTAGGCCGCCTTCCCGCCATGGATAAAGGACCACCGCACCACAGACTAGGAGGCCCCCGCCGGCAAGATCAATACCTTTCTGTCCTTGGCAGCATCGCTGGATCGATCAATTTGTGCTTAGATCGTCGATTGATCTGCTCTAGGTTCACGCATGGCTAGCGCCAAAAATCATGTCCTGGCCTAAGCTGCGGGAGATAGAAGATATGCCAGGATCGATCGAGCTTGGGCCTGAGATTTTGGGGCCCGAAATTTTTGGGGGCCCTACGCCGTTGCATAGTTTGCACGTGCTTATGGATGGGCCTAGCTCCAGGCGGCAGTAAGCGCCAAGGTGCGTCTCCTTGAGTACATCAACTACGCCAGAAGGAGTATCAAGTATAGTGACAGTGATTGAGAGTATCATCTTTGAACTAGAGGGAATACTTACTTGGCTTTCTTATAAAAGCATAACGAGAAGAATAAACCGATAAATTTTTAGGTTTTACTAATGTGGATGATATGCATTATGTCAGTCATTTTCACTTCACTGTGGGCTCCACTGCTTGGTCCAATGTGCTAGAAAGACCACACTTATTCCCCCGAACACCTTGTGTGCATGTAATTGGAGAGGATGTTTGACATTTCTAACCTAATGATTTTCTCAATCTAATTGCACCAAATAGCTTTACTTTAGTTGGGATTCTGGTTTGGCGTAAACATTTGCCATCGGTGGTTCTAGGTTGTTGGGAACATGGGCGGCATGAGTTCGGCCGTAGTCACTCCTTATGCAGAGCGGGCCAAACGAGCTATACCGCCATGCATTAAAATATATATTACGTCCATGATGTCAAACTCTTTCTTATAAGTGTATTAATATTAGGTCCATCAATATTATAATGTCTCTCAATCTCTGTCATATATACTCGATATCATCTTTGAGGTAGCAGGATACTTCTTTCTTATGAAAGCACAACGAGAAGAAACAACCTAGACATTTTATTTTTCACTACTGTAGATGATATGCACCCTGCTAGTCATTGCCACATCACCAGCTAGGAGCTCCACTGCTTGTTCCGGACGCCCCACTTGGGGCACCTTTCGACCAGCTCTTTAGAGTGCATGCAACGCGGCTCCTTGTACTAGTTGATCGAAGCGCCCTTTGCGAGGGTGAGGTCCATCAAGCGGTGGAATGTATCACTCCCTCAGCACGACACCGCCAGTAGACGCTCCTGAGGGTGTCCTCCATGGTGAGGCAGCAGGCCTCTAAAACCGACACCGTCCCGCCTTATTTCAAAGTCTTTCTTATACCAATACTAATATTAGGTTATAGGAAGACTGAAACAATTCCCATCCCAGATAGCGATCTCAGAGAGCCTCTTGGAAAGATCAGACCAGATTTTCTGATCGGAGATAGCTAACGGCAGGTAAGCTACACTCGGGCCCCCCACCCCACCCGACTCCCCCCACCCCCGAGGCGGCGCCGCCGCTGCCCCCGGGGTGCCCCTCCTCTTCCGACCCCCGACCTCCCCGCGCCCCTCTTCTCCTTGGCGCCGCCGGGCAAAGGCCCGCGGACGCGGCGGCTGCGGCGGCGTTTTCCCTCCGGCTCGAGATCCAGGCTTCGGTGGCGGCGCTCTAGCCGATCTTCAGCAACGATGGCGGGTGGGCGGCGGCCAGTGCTCAGATGGCGGCGGTCCTTTGGCGGCGGAGGGTGTCGAGATCTAGGTTTTCCTAGATCGATGACGTCTCTCCTCGACGTCGGCTGGTGTCGTCTGGAGGTTTTCTGTGGCCTTCTTCGCATCATGAGGGCGCCCGGGGTGGAGGCCCTGGGTTTGGTGGAGGTGGACATCTTCTCCGTCGGAGGTGGCCGGCCTGCGGCTGGATTGACAGATCTTGCGATTCGTCTTCCAGTCCCAGCAGCGAGGCGGGAAGACCTAGGTGCCGGTGAAAACCGAGCCATTGGCAGGCGATGGCGGCGTTACCTTGAGAAGGCATCGTCGTGCACCTTGTGTCGACCTTATTCGTGCTGCTCCGGGGAAAACCCTAAGCTCTTCCGGTCGGGCGATGGTGGTGCCGCGGTGTCGGTATCGTTTTCTCTCCTGGGAGCATCGCCTGTGGAGCAGTGTTGGATGGAAGTGGCAGGAGAGGTGGAGCGGCTAGCGCGCGAGGGGTGGTGCTGCTTGGCACCGCGGTGGTGTCGGTGGCTGTTGTGGCATGAGTCGGCACATCGATCTACACGCTGAAGATGGTTGGCGGAAGATAGCGAAGGCGGCGACATCCGGAGCGTGTGCGTGGGCGTCGCTTCGTGGATATGCTGTGCGGTTCTAGGACTCCTTCTGCTTGAGTTCGAGCTGCCGCGCCAAGGCGCTCCAGCTTCTCTTGTCGAGTGGCAATAGTGTGAGTGACTTTGGGCGGGGTAGAAACACGTAGATAGGTGTTTGATAGATCTCGTTGGGGAGCTGGCGATATGGTTATCGTTTTTGCTCGGTGTTTTGTCTTGGTGGTTCCGGTTTGTATGATCTTTATAATGGCTTTCGCCAAACATTGTGGTTCTGATAATAAATATCGGTTGTGTGCATCGTTTCGATGCAGAGGCCGGGGCTCAGTTCCCCATTTCAAAAAAAAAATAGCGATCTCAGTCACGCCAAGGTTTGTCCTAGATGTGACTTGCCAGGACTCGCCCTGGCAAGCCTCCGCCACCAAGATCATAGGTTCTGAGAAGACCGCGAACAGTTTGGGTACCTCGTGGCACAGGGTGCGGCCCCCAAACCATGGATCAAGCCAGAATAGGGTATCCCTTCCATCGCCTATGAAAATGGACAGCCCCTTCCGTATTGCCGGCTTGATATCTTGGATGGATCTCCAAAACTAAGATCCCTCCTGGCGCTCACAAGCCATCAACGGCCGTCCCCGAAGATATTTGGCTTTTACTAACTGTAGCCATAGGCCGCTATCATCTGTTAAGATTCTCCACACCCATCTAAGCATTAGCACCATGTTCATATGGCCAGATGATATAATTGAGATTCATGCTGGTTAAATAGATGCACATCTAAGGACGGTGTCCTCGATCTATACTCTATAGGAGAAGAGAAAGGAGTCGGTTTGCTTTTGCCAGTAACGTAACAAAAACCAAACATTGGCAGGGCCACTGCTCGACAGGTGCGGCTGATAGTGTCCAACTTGATTGATGACTATAGTTTTGATAGGGACCTGGACGCAGACTCCTTCATAAACTTCATAAAGTGTGACTTGTCGGCTCCAGTGTGTCACACAATTAAATTATACGTGTTACACTACATGTACGGCAAGCTACGCCGCGGGCCAGTGACTAGGCCGACGACCAAAAGTCGGGGCCGTTGGCGTAGGCCAAGAGCTAGGCGCCCCACGAAGCTGGCCGTCGGCGTAAAATTGCCCTCGCCATAGGAGAGGTTAGGCCGATAGCTTCCCTCGGTGTAGCCTAGGCCGACGGCTGATCTCGGCATAGTTATTTTCTTAACTAAATCATTCTAATTTAGAAAAATAAATAATATAACAAAATTTGCAGGAAAATAGGATCTATCTATGTAAACACAAATATTACACATTTGTAATAAAAATCAAGTAAAACATAAAACATTAATATAGTTTAAAACGGACATAAGAAATTCAAAAACGATCCAAACAATGCGAAACCTTCGAGTGGTGTCATATTATGTGACGTAGTTGGAAGAAAAAATATCAAACTTGGTATATTCATTATATCTCAAAAAACCTTCACAAAATGACCAATCTCATTCGAGGTTTCCTTGCTTGCGGGTGAAATGACCAATGTTATGGCTACAATGAAGGCATAGTTTGTGATAATGTGTCCATATTATGCATACATATGCATCATGAGATGGCAAACAATGTTGCAGGAGGAAGTTTTCATTTTCATCGCACCAAAAGGCCATTTTTTATTTTCCGGGCGCAAAAAAACTGGGGGTTTTGTGAAGTAACCACCAAATGGCTAATTCAAAATGCTACCACCCCATTTAAAAAAAACTAGACCACTGATGGCTCTGAAATATAGCCATCTACAACCATATTTAAACTGGATATTATTCTTTTTTATGAAATATCTCTCTAAACCCTGCCACTAATGCCTATTAATTAAAGGGGTATGCGATCCTTTCTTTTCCATTTTTTCCTGCGCAGATAATGACGTTTGCTGATGGGAATCACTACATTAAAGTCAAATATACGAGATTTCCAACAACCAGAAGAAACCAGGAGCCGTGAGTCGGAGGCAGACGCTTTAACGACCAACTATACAACCGGAATAAAATTCCAGCCGTATAGTTACCAACGACACCGATAGGTCAAACGGAACAACTTTCCTGAAGGGACCCCTATAAAAAGAAGCCTCGGGTGACGAGAAAAGAGCCTCGAGAGTCCCTGCCCCAGGTCATCAGCCGCCTCCAGATCTCCATCCATCACATCAAAGAGCCGCCGGAAGAATAGACTTAGATCTAATCTCCAACGCCCTTCTCCACCATCATAGTCATATTCCATCACTTGTAAAAGTAGATCTCATCTTCGATTAGCGATATTGTAACACTATTTTCTATTAATCTCATATTATCGTCGCTGGACGAGGGCGAGGAGTAGTGTTTTGCCAGAGCCTTGCTTTTCTTTGGCTCCGGCGTTGGCTCCTTGTCGAGGGCGACCTCGATCAGCCCCAAGCCCGCAATCATAGGTCGGTGCATGGGAGCTCGCGGGTCTCCAGCTGGCGGCTGGTTATTGAGGAGGTACATGGTGGCCGCTATTACCGTAGCTTGCGGCGTCTTCGGGAGCACGTTGCCTTGCGTATCCACCGTCATGAAGCCAAAGTCGAGGACCTTTGTGGCTTTCACGCGGTCTTGCTCGGTGAGGTGGGCCAGTCGAGATCGCCTATTGTTGGCCACGTACTCGTTACCTTTAGAGGAGGATCCTCCATGGGAGGAGAGCCCAGCTCGCCGAAGGCTTGATTCGTCCGCCGCCTTTTTACGTGCCTCGAGTTGCGCGATTGCATGTAGCTGACATCTGTATTCTTCTTTCAGCAGCCAATGGTAGCCCATCAGCATGTCCTGCGGGGAGTTGAGGGGTAAAGGATTGCCTCGTAGAGTTTCTCGATAGCGAGCCCACTCGTTGTCGTTGAGCCTGATCACTATACGTTCCCCGGTGTTCTCATTCACTATGATCGGCGGTTCTCCTCCCATTCCATTATTGACGGGCGCGCCGTTGCCACCGTTGGTGGGATCGCCGTTTGCGACTGGTATGCCGCCGTTGGGTATGATGCCGTTGGGTGGTCCAGTGCCAGATCTGGTGTCGATGTTTTCGCGATTGGCGGTGGTATCGTCCGCGTTGATGACGGCGCACATGAAGTGGTTGGGGAAGCTGTTGCTCCCGCAACTTTCAGATCCGGAGCCGTAGGCTCCATATTCTGTGGCTAGATCACCCAGATCGGACCCGCGACTGCTGCTGCTGTCCGTACTCCGAACTGTTGCCGGGGCGTTGAGCTCGCTGAGGGTGCCGATTGGTGGAGGGAACCACGATGCTGGAGCAATCGCTGGTGTTGTCGGCTGGTCAGGCATGCGAAGCGTGCCCAATTGGCCAGCCTGGAAGAGGAAGCTCCCGATCGCCAGGCTGATCCTGTCGACCACGGACTCGAAATCCAGGCGAGTGGCCGGCGTGTGGATGGTGAAGTTGAAAGCGCCTAAGAGTTTGTGAATCTCCGTTGTTGCAGAGTTGTAGATCGCGGTTGATAGGGCCGAATAAGCCGCAACATTAGCACTCCCAATTCCCACAGACATCGCCAATTGACGAGGGTTTAACTCGTCAATGCCCATTGTTATGGACTTGGGTTTTGGAGAAGGAGGAAGCGCTGGAGGCATCAGTCGGCTAGCAAACAAGCACACAGGGAAGCAAGGTTTACCCAGGTTCAGGCCTCGTAGAGGTTCCTACTCCTGCTTGTCTACTCTTGGAATTAATGAAGGAATCGAAGATTACAGGGGTGCGCAGATGCAATCTGGCGAGAGTTGTGGAAACTAGGGTTGTGATTGTCCTCCTCGCCGCCCCTCCTAGCCTTTATATAGATAGGCTAGGTCTCGGGTAGCAGGTCGAGTCGGTTACAGATTAGGGTTCGCCCCTTTAAACTTTCTATCTTAAGCTTCAGCTTGCGCTGCAAGCAATCGAAGAGTCCCTGAGTCACCCGAATCTTGTATTGGGCCTTGGCAACACCGTGGGCTTCTGTCGTATTTGGACCGTATATACCAACTTCGAGTACTTATAGGGTATACCCATGTCATACACTGAAGCACATTACACAGTTCTACAGAATTTCATCTTGGTGGCTCTGTATATTGAGGAACATAAGAAAATTTTACGCTCCAACAACCCAGGGAAGCCTGACGACTGGATTAGAGATGAACACATGAAGACTTTCGGCGGTTGGTTGCAACATCTCATAAAAACAACACTTGGAGATGAGTTGTACTTGTTGTCCACGTCACCATCTTCGACTATATTAACTTTCCAAAGGCACGAGATAAATGGTAATATATTTTACATGATCTCCCAAGTAAAAAGAGCACCAACCAAAAAGTGGTGTCCGCTTTGATATAACAAACGACAATGGGTCAAAGACCACATATTATGGTTACATAGAGGAGATATAGGAACTTGACTATGTACCTACTTTTAAGGTCCCCTTGTTTCGATGCAAATAGGACAAGCTGACAGGAGGCGGGGTAAAGGTAGAAGAGAAGTACAGAATGACAATATTGGATCTGAACAATCTTACGTACTTAGACGAACCATTCGTCCTAGCCAATGATGTGGCTCAGGTTTTCTATGTGAAGGACATGTCTACCAAACCAAGAAAAAGAAAAGATAAGCAAAATAATACATCAGACGATGGGCCAAAGCACCACATAGTTCTTTCAGGCAAAAGAAACATCGTGGGATTGGAGGACAAGACAGACATGTCAGAAGATTATGATAAGTTTCATGAAATTCCGTCCTTCGTAGTGAACACTGATTCAACAACCCTATTAATTAAAGAAGATGCTCCATGGTTACGGCGCGATACACGCAAAGAAATGATGTGTAATAATGTATTTAAAAATTTATGTAACTATGTTTTGAAAACTCAGAAGAAAACTTTTATGTAATGTATTATTCCCGATCATTCTGAATAGTTCCCAAGACAATCTCTTCATTTAACTGATCTACTAATCTGGATATGAAAACTAATACATCTTGCTCAATCAAACTGGACATCGACTCCCGGGTCCTAAGCCGTGGGTGGTGAACACCCAAAGAAAAGGAACCATCACAGGAGAATAGCTTGGGTGAGATCCCCGAAGAACCTTCTAAGTATTGGAGAACCTGGCGTCCAACGCATGCATATAGCGATGGACGTGCTCGTCCTCCTCCCTGACACGATTTTGTACCACCTCCTCGGGGGCCGGCTCCCTCTGCACCGCTAGTGGACCATGAGACCACCACTAAAGAATCTCTGGGTCGACGACGGGACCCGGATTCCTCACGAAGCTACGCATCCTGAAAGGTAGGACCTCCTAGTGCCAGTCCGGCGGAGCCCAGTCTCGGACATGCCTGGCGGAGCCTAGTAATCCACCGTTTAGTAATCCACCGTTGCCGCTGAGTCGTGGACGCGAACGTGGGGGCATCCTAAAGTAGGCGGCGGGAAATGTGTGGATATGCGGTGGTGGTCATGACGGTCCGCCTATATATAGAGAAAAAGAAAATATGGCTGGAAGCGGAGGAAAATAACGGGAAAACATATGCTGAAATTAGTGCGTTGCTGTGAAAACTTTCTAAAGCAATATCAGCTCATATAATGCAGTACAAAATACTATGGAAAAAGTATGCTAGTACGATTCCATGCATCAAATAGAAAATATATTTATTGTTTGTTTTCCATGCACGTATACATGCAGGCATGCAGCAGCTTGAGTATATGTAGATGTGTTCTCCCAAATTATTACTCTATAGAGTTTCATTCCACCTATAGACCTGCATGCATCTGCTGGACTCATGATGACATCTCATTCTCATCCAAGAAGAGCTCCTTGAACCGCTCCAGGTGACCCGGCTTCATCGCTACGGCCACCGCAACATCGCCTGTGCTTCCAATGTTGTAAATGAACCAAGTGTAGGACATGGCAGCCGGCTCAAGGAGTGCAGGCTCGCCCCGCCCGAAGTCAGCATCCTGCGACGCCATGCCCATCCAGCTTATGACCCGGAGGTCCGTATCCGGGAGCTCCCTCCCCGGTTTAGACCGCTCATCCGCTGTCTCAAGGTAGTCCACCAACGAGCGTGCAAACTCGTCGCCCTGGCCCGTCGCCATGCGGAGCCGCTGCGCGCCGAACTTGAGGTGGTTGGAGAGGAGGTCTCCGACATTGGCTGTCACCGACGTGCGCACACCGGCGTTTCCGAAGAAGGCGCCTGGAAGCGGCGGTGAGAGGCGGGCACGCATGTCGACCACGGTGTAGAGTCGGGACTTGGCGTCGGGGGCCAGCCCACGCGCCTTTAACGTGCATCGCCATATGTGGGCCACGAGAGAGCGGAACAAGGACTCGCCCGTCTGCGCACGGAGTTTGGCAGCCTGCGCATTAGTTACCCGTAGGATGGCACCGGTTAAGTCCGATGACCTATTGCTTGTTGCATATCCAACCTTCTGGTGGTACTCGTGGCTGTGGTCAAAGAGGATGACCGGCGGGGAGCGTGCGCGGAGGGGACTCCGGTCGAGGAACGGGGGTGCAATGGCCGCGGCAGCGCCCCTGGCCATGCTGGACCACACCTGGACGAAATGGAAAGAACTGTGGCCGTCAAGGGCATAGTGGTGCATGCCCGTGCCGAGTACCACGCCTCCGCCACGCAAGAAGGTAACCTGATTTTTGCAGAAAAAAGATGGGATGACAATTAGAAAATTCATTTCTGTGTGAGAACGAAAAGAAACAATTCACCTCACCAACAAACCTGGAGCAGAAGCAAGGGGGCACCGGCACCGGCCTCTTTCTCATAGGGAGGCACGAACATGTCACACATCGCTTTCGACGGCGTGAAGCCCTCCTCGAGACCGTCCAGCACAACATCGGACTGTGCGACAACGAAAACGGCGCCCTCGCCATTGCAATCGATCTCCACCCGCCCATCGGGGGCCATGGCGAGGCGACCAGCCAAAGGGTAGAACAACACCAAAGCCATGGACAATGCTGTCCTTAGGACGTCCACCAAGAAGAACCCCTGGCGGTCGTCGTCACGGGGACGATACAGGTAGATCATGGGGGAATAGCCGCTCCGCACACTAAGGTCGAGGTTGGATAGCCAGAACGGGCCATGTGGGGTGGCTTCACTCGGCTTCACCAGCTCCGACCTCATGACGTTGATGCCCATGCTTTTTTACTAGGTGTGGGTGCTATGAGTTCTTTTGGTCCTGATTAGAGCGGGATTGATGGTTTCTTATAGGCATCCCAAGATTATCATGATACGTACCTGGTTAATTAACATTAATTACAATTAATTAACGTATTCAATTATCAGCTAAGAAAGGCAACACTTAAATGGTGTTCCTAAATATCGGATACCACCAATATACTAATAATCAAGTAAAAAATGCAACAATTAATTGCCATTAACAATATCACTATTAATTGCATTAATTCCAAGGTTGAAATCACCGAAGGAAAGCAACTAGTAGTTACCATTCCATTTATCGACACTCCTATCTTCAGATCACCTTATATTCATATTGCAATCACCTTATGGAAGATAGTAATAATGCAATTACATAGCCATATACTAAATATAATGTATGCACACACAATACAGAGGTACATACTAGAACAATCCATCCTAAACATAGTCAGGCCCTATTTTGACACGCAACTTAACTATTAGGTGACATATTTACAATTTATACCTTGATTTATGTTTCTTACAAAAGCAAAAAAATAGTAATATGGACATGTCCATTTCAAATGGCCAATACCGGTAGATTATAATTTTCTTTGTAAAACGATAAGACGACTGATCTCGGTACTTGGTATCAGCAATTCTCAAAAACAATCCTTACACTAATAATGGTGTGTATGACTATATAAATAGATTGTCATATCCGAGGGAGGAGAAGACAACTACCACTAAAGCACTAGTTGCATACATCTAGGAGACCCAATCAATTTCATTTTACTGGTACTGATAAACGTTTTATTTTATCCGACTCAACTAAATTGTGAGCTGAATCATTAGATTGCAATTAGCTTCCACCTTATGATTAGACATGCACCTACTGTAATTCAACGCTACTCCATCGATCATGATGTTAGAGTCTTTTCTATAGGGAAAGTAAAGTCTCAAGAAACAGAGAACATACAATAAATTTAGACTATGTGTAAGTAAAAAAAACATGTGGATGTCAATCCAAATGCTAGCTTGGCACTCTCTGATTTGCTGACAAAAGAACCATACTTTACTGATGGATGTGTAGAAACCAGGAAGTTCCAAAAACAATTGAAGGAATAAAGGTGAAGCTCTAGCAACTTCCATCGTCACTACCTGATAACCTCGACTCTAGAACATTTAACATCGCTTTTAGAAATCTAATGTTTACTACTCAAACACACAAACTACCTAGATAATTACTTTTAGAAATCTCCGAGTTACTATTCCATTTATCAACAATCCTAATTTTAGATTACCTAAGAAAGGCAAGAAAATAAGGTCATTATATTAATAATGCAATCACCTTATGGAAGATAGTAATAATGCAATTACTTAACCATATCCTAAAAATATAACGTATGCACCCACAACATAGAGGTACATACTAGAATAATCCATCCTAAACATAGTCAGACCCTATTTTTGACATGCAACTTAACTGTTAGGTGATATATTTACAATTCATACCTTGATTTATGTTTCTTACAAAAGAAAAAAATTAGTTATGTGGACATGTCCATTTCAAATGGCCAATACCGGTACATTTTAATTTTCTCTGTAAAACAATAAGATGACTGATCTTTGTACTTAGTAGCACCAATTCTCGAAAAAAATCCGTAAACTAATAATGGTGTGTATGACTATATAAATGGATAATGTTATACCCAAGGACAAGACAGCTATCACTAAAGCACTAGTTGTATACATCTAGGAGTCCCAATCAATTTCATTTTCCTGATACTAATAAACGTTTTATTTTATCCGACTCAACTAAGCCATGAGCTGAATAGTTAGATTGCAATTAGCTTCAACCTTATGATTAGACATGCACCTACTATAATTCATCGCTAGTCCATCGATCATGATTTTAGAGTCTTGACTCTAGGGAAAATAAGGTCTCTGGAAACGACGAACACACAACAAATTTAGAGTGTGCGTAAATAAAAACATAGATGTGAATGTTAATCCAAATGCTAGCTTAGCACTATCTGGTTTGCTAGCAAAAAGAGCCACACTTTACCGATGGAGGTGTAGAAACTAGGAAGTTCCAAAAAATGAAGGAATAAAGGTGAAGCTCTAGCAAGTTCCGTCGTCACTACCTGATAACCTCGACTCTAGAACATTTAACATAACTTTTAGAAATCTAATGTTTACTACTCAAACACTCAAACCACCTACATAATTACTTAGTTTACTACTAAAACACTTGATCCACCATCTTGTTCCACCGAAGATGTGTGCATGTACTCAAGTTTCCTCTACTTTGTAGTTACAAGTTCAGCAGGAGCAGCAAAGAAGAGGCTATGAAAAAGAGGAGTCTCTTTATCACTGTGTGATGGTGTTGTTGATGATGAGATGAATTCAGAGAAGCGGATGGGGAGGGTTGAGATCTTACCAATTTGCTCATCCTTGGAGATCTCTAGATTTGTATGCCTTCTATATCTTTCCCTCTCATCCCCTCACGTTCATTTGATCTAAAACCCTGCTACGTTCTGAGGAAAGAAGCGCTCCCTTTTATAGCAAGCCATCAGAGCATGTTAGAGGATGTTGTCACCTGCGAATGGCATGACACGTACCTTATGCAAGACGAACTTTCTTATCTTCCACCTTTCCAATTGGATATGTGTTAGTCATGCGTAAAGTGGTTGTAACATGTAGCTGAAGTATTGAAGCCGTTGCTTTTTCCATTCTTGTCCATGAGGAAAAACTTACGGTTCTTTTTATTCACTAAGAAGGTGTTTGTCATGTGTAAAGTGGTGCTGAGAAGTACCTTTTTTGTCATTATCTTATAGAAGTAACCTTGACTTGGATTGGGATGCAAAGAAGCAGTTATATTTTGAAGTGTTCTTCATCTACTTTTCTTTACTTATTGGCTTGACTTTGGGTAACGTAGCTGCAAATAAGTGTCACCGGAGCCCATAGATTGCGTCATCGAGCCCATAGATCGTGTCATCGATACTAAAGCTGCTGGCTGAGGGTTGTGTCACCGATACTTACTGCATGGGCACAAGAATAGTAGCAGTAGAAAGAAAAGATGTGCCTTTACGCACCAATCTGGAAGAGTGAAAGCTCCAATGTAATTTGGCCAATATTGACACGTGATTAACTATTTTCTGTGCATTTCAATGGGTTTTCAGGTATAAATTTAAGAAAATGTTGAGAATTATGTTTCCGAAGCAATGCAAATACACGCACACACCCGTGGCTTTTACTTAGTTGACAGTCAACATCTGCCTTTGTTATGTAGCAAGTGGCGGCGGGCTAAATGCATGCCCCTGCAGTGGCGGAATACCGACGAGGTGAGAAGGATCCGGGACGAGGAGAGGACCCCGGAGCACACAAAGAAAGAAGATAAGATAGCGCACTAGCACGGGGCATGAATCAACAAACATCTGAAAAACAAATACAAAATAAAAGTGACTCGATATTACTGTATTCGTATGTACTTCGTAGGTAGCAAAACCGTGATGGGGAGGTCCTCGCCGTTCCAGTCCTTGAGAAACTCGAGCATGGGGGTCAAAGTGCTTGTCCTGGCTGATGACCTTGAACGCATTGGTTCACTCCTCGGCTGGCGATAAGAGCTTCTGGCCAGTGTGGTAAAAGCAACAAAGTCCAAGCTAACCCTCCTTTGATGGAGTCAGCCAGTCGTTGATCGCGTACTAGATATCATAAAGCCCACTGTCATGCCATACCAACACCCTAGAGAAGAAACTATCGAAAACCGTCGCCGCTACAAGATCCCCAAATCGAAGACCCCATCCTCCAAAAAAAGAATCACGGTCATCACGTTGGCACCGGAGGCCGCACCAACGCATGGCGAGAAAGTTGGAGTATCAAACTTCCTATGGAAGCATCCGTCGTCATGCCGACCAACCCTGCAAACCCTAACCTTACCAGCTACAGAGGCCAGTAGGAACGTAGGCCACCGAGCTATCAACGTCGTAATTGCCAACATATAAAAGCTATAGGAAAACGTACTTGCCCGATCGGCACTATCGCTATCACCAATAAAGCGCCAACGAGTGGGCCTACTGAAAACTCCAAAAAGCGGGGGAACTATAGTTCCATCCGGTAGATGACTCCTCTTGGGCTTACTCTTTATTAACCACAAGTCTTTATACTGCACTTTATTGTGAGATGTAAGTCTCAGATTAACCAGAAGTCACAACACTAAAAACCCTGAGCATCCGCAACTTTGAACTGAAACTTTAGGCATCTAAAACGCTAGGCTGAAAAAATCGTAGGAAGGGTTAGAAAAGGAAAGGAAAATAACTAAGCCACGTCATCCGATGGTGATACATGGGCGCCAAGGCCTACCATCACCCAACATGCCTGAAACACACAACAGATGGTGATCTCACTAGGGACAAAAGAGCTTTTGCAGTAGGAGCCGTCCCCTCATAAACCCATTGTCCCACATCTCGGTCTCCATTTGGCTAGTGTTCAAGAAAGGAACGTGGTGTCACTACCCAGACATGTGACCTTGAGAGGTTAGTGCCGATCCTCCACGTCGACCTCACATCGTGCATCTACATTGCCTTGCACAATCGAACAAGATAGATAGCATATGTGCATCCATATGTGCATCTCTGGTGATAAGCCCCTAAGCTATCGCGTGGCACATGTGACAAGCATTCTCAAACAAACAGAAAAAGGGCACTAAGCTACCCATCCATTATTTAGAGAGTATACTGTATTTCTTCAAGGATTGGATGGATGTAATTAGTGCAGTACTAATTAAGCTCCTAATACTATCCTAGCATCTCATCATCCGATGCACCAGGATAATTCTTTTTTTGCATTACGCATACATGAGATCCTGGCTGTTCCCACCTCTGAATTCGTTGATGAAATTTTCTTTGGACTTCGCGCAAGTTCTCCTTCATTTTCTTTGTGTACCACATCATGTGGACGAACCAATCGTGTCGCTATGGCCTTGTTGTCCTCAGCCCTACTTGGAGGCCCGCGAGCTCTAGCCAGAACTGTCTATAACTCTGGGTTATTTATGTGCCACTCTACTCATTGAAGTAGTTTGAGCCCCTGCTACTCGTGGGCTGTCATGGCCCTAGCTAGTCTAGCAATACTTGACTTTTATTCATCGGCTCATCAACCCCTTGGCACACCTTTGAGGTGTATAGACATTCGCTTTAATCACCATGCAAACGCAGCCATCACAACCACATGGGCAATTCAAATCCTCCCTCGTCGTTAGAATTCAGACCCTTATTGATTACCGATTTGGCTTGTTAATACTCCACGAATCTTGTGAACGTATATAAACAGGAAAGACTCGGAGTAATGAATTGAGATGGGACTAAACATGAGGCTTTCACCTCTCTTGGGGCCAGGACCCCTCCTCGCCCGGACTCCATACCCCCGCCAATTCTTCTCTCATGCGGTCCTTTCTCACCCGAGAGCGCCGCCCGTCAAGCTCCCTACCGAGTGTAGCACCTACGGTCATTGGCCGCTCGCGTCTACCGCCCTCCACCAATGGCAGCCTCAACACTCCTCGCTCCCATTCTATATTGACAAGAATCCCTCATCCAATCCTCTCGCTTCACCTGTCACTGTATCCATGCTCGCCGCAACCATCATCGTTCTATCTCGCCGGTGGCGGCTCCAATGCTCCTTGCTCTCTTTCAATCTCGCCCCGAAACCCTCCTCCAGTCCTCTCAGGCTCGCCCATCACCGTCTTCGTTCTTGTCGCGACCATCGCCATTCTGTTCTATCTCATCGAGCTCCCGGTGCTGGGCTTGTTACGTTGAAAGGCAATCTGCGCAAATATATAAACCGGTGGAATTTGGTGTTAGGGAGAAAGGTGGTACTACTCAATACGTGCTTTCGCAGGGGCTCGGGCCAGCCAAGGGCAACGAGTCAGCGATGTAGGGTTAAACACCGAACCATTTAGTTCCACTTGGCGATGGCATACCACATAAATCTCTGAACTACAGAATTAAAACCATCCAAGAGAGTGTTGGATGAAAACAGACGGAAAGAGAAAAGCTTCCCCTTTTATTGTTAGGCATAGATGTGGCTAGCACCCCAGATGTTCGATAAATCTAATGCACCATCATCCAATTGATGATACGTGCATTAGCTTGCTCGTTTGGATCAAGCTCTGCCGAAGACAACGTTGGACTGAGCTTCGGCGTAGCCGCCAACCCGAAGTACTGGTTTGACCACCACGGCGACAAGCTAGCTTAGCTAGGCCGGTGGCTGGTGGTGGGTAGGGTGGGTCGTGGATAACGTAGCACCTGGTGCTTTTCGAAACAAAGTCACGTCAACCCAGCTGCCAGCAAAACCCTCATGGCCCCTCCAGCCACCGATGCATCACTCCAGGGGATTACACCATAGAGAGGATGTAGTAATCTTGCGATGTTAGGTAATGCCTTCGTCATTGCACTTTGCTCCCGCTGTACCTCCCACAGTCTCACTGCGGATAGGACACACATCAACCACTATATGCACTAAGAATCTACGATAATAATTCCAAAATAAACTCATATGATTGCTCCACTATTGATCACTTGAGTTCAGTCCTCATCACTCATGAAGTGGACAAGTTTGTCCCTTAGCTTTCCATATATGTCTACTACTACCCGCCATGCTCCTATCAGCAGATCTCTTGTCCGTAGGTCTCCTCACATTTCATATCAACATTGCATCACAACAAAAAACAAGATAGATAACATATGTACATCCATACAAACATAGACGCACTTCTATCTGGTAGTGAGCAGCACGAGGACCATTTAGTGGCGGAGCACACAACTAATCTGTGGTCAATTGACTACATAGTTTTTGGGCAACATAAGCTAAAAGTATGCAAAAATAATAATTAAAAATCGTACAAATACATGTATTTGACTACTACACAATTTTAAACTGACTACATAGGGTTGATGTCCTGGCTCCGCCATAGGAACTAAATCATCCATTCAAGCTGAAAACATATTGTGTTTCTTAAAGAATTTGATCGGGGTGGTTTGTGCATTGCCATAACAGCGTTGCTATGCTTAATTTCTCAGGGTTAGTGGAGGGCTAATTTTTAATCTCTATTGTTGCATTACCGGTGGCCATAATTGAAGTCTAGGGTAGCTGGCCTCAAGCTAAGAATATCTAGATACGGACTCCCTAGCTAGCTAGCTCCATGACACATGTACAGATGTTGCTAACAGTGTGCGTAACCATTAGGATTTGTCACATCTTGTCCTATCTTGCACGAGGCTATGCAAGATTCAGGGTGTAGTGGTACTCTCTACAAATTTAGGTGCATGTGTCACACATGCAATTCTCATCAAATCTGCATGTGAGAGGTCATAGGGACAGAACTCGACAAGCTTTAAATCTTTCTTTCTATCATAAGAAGCAATGCATTGATAGGATTCAAGGACGACATGCAGGTAAGCAACTTCATATTAATTTCATCAAACCTATTATCAAGCTCTTGCCAAATACTATCAATGACACCAATGAATACCTCTATTCTATAGTTATCATCAATTGTTTGTTTGGGTAACAATGAGGTGATCTTGCATAAGGAACATACCTAGCATCCAGCATAGGAACTTTGATGACATGTAGTTTGCAAAATGAGTTCACCATTCTTGGAAATCTTTGCATCCATTTTGCCTCAACTTTTGCAGCCTCCTCTTAGCCATACCGACAAGTGACATAGCATTGGTCATGTCTTGGTCCCTCTTTTGCAAGGATTGAAACAACTCATATGTGTAACTTAGTACTTAAAGCATCAAATGTTCACTGAAGACAAACTCATATGATCCAATAGCCCCTAGAACTCCATGTATTTTGAGCCAGTAATGCTTATGGAGCGGTATCTTTTCCAATGTTGGTCAACAATTTACAGATGATGCAATACAAAGTAATGATGTGCACAATGATCCTGTAATGAGAACCCCAACGATTCTCAACAGGTCTAGCTAACCCCATTGTTGATTTAATCCGCTACCACTTTCTATTGGACCATCTTCAAGTGCTTTCAAAATTTCTTGAGCTCTAACATTTCGAAGCATGTCATGGCGCTTACAAAAAACTCCAATGACATTCAACAATTGAGAGATTTGATTAAATAACAATCCAGAACCAACATTATTCAGCCAACTACATTAGCCGGACCTCCTCTTCCGTAGACTAGACTGACTGGCGCCGCCTCCCGCCCCAGGCAGGACTAGACAGGCACCGGCTCGCCGCACAACCGGCATCGCCTGCTGTCGCGAGTCGTTGATGCCCTATCCGTCGCTGCCCGCCGGCGCCTGTTTGCCTGAAGAATTAGCGGTGGTTCCACGCCCTGTCGCCCTTGGCCCTGCCCGACACCACCCGCCGCTGCAGCTCCCCGCCCCCGCCGCAAAGTTCGATTTGTTCTGTGTCGCTAGTGGGGATTTGGGGTTCCGGGTTTCGGTTGATCCGTGCACGCGATACATAACGTGAGGAAAAAAATGCTATTCGGATTGTTGTGGGCTTCACACCTAGCGAGGAGCAGATGGACTGCTGAAGTTTTGGCCACAAATATTTGCTAATTTCATTTCACCTAGTATAGACCTAGTCTAAATACCATTCACATCCAAGTCAGTTATTTCTGGACGGAGGCAGTAGTAAAGATGGTTCATTTTATGGCCTTTTTCTCACGATGAGTTGACGGTTGGTCAGGTCAAGGATATCATGGTATAGATGATGGCATCATGATAAGCAGTAGCTGGGTCGCGTTTTGGTCGCCGCGGCGGACAGCGACCGCCCAGCACGCACGGGCAGGCAGATCAGTACTGGCTAGCGCTCCATACAAGAAATCAGTAGTACTAGTTGCTAGCCTATGAAAGGCATGTGATGTGCTTTACTCGATTGTTTCGACAGAACTGACCAATTTTTTCAGCCATTGTCTCTAGCTCCGGCTCTGAAAGCACTTGAAAAGTGCAGGTTCAAGTCTGAGCTTGGTTCGCCGTTGTCAACACCGGGTAGCTGGCGGGGGCTGTTCGTTGCATCGATCTGCTGCAGAGGATCAGATCAGAGTAGCTTCTGCAGTTCATTAAGCATACCAGCCAATTCAGGTGCGCCAGTCAAGTAGCGATCGGCCATGCGGTGCATTTGCTACCGTAGAGTGTACTAATGTCCTGTAGTTGCCTGTTGGATCGTATGGCCGGTTGGCTGGCCTTATCCTTGCAGATCATAGGTACTCTCTCCTCACACTTCTTTCACAAAGCTAAAACATCTTATATTTTGAAACAGAGGGAGTGTGTTCAAGTGAGCTTAACTCAACTGGTTGGGAGAGTGGATGTACAAACCTAAAATCTAAGTTCAAATCTTCATAGAAGCGAATTTAGATTCCTATTTATACTTGAGGTCCAAGCTCTCATGGTACACATTCAATTTAACCTGAGAACCATGTTTGGTATTTTACCGAGATTAAAAATCAAGGTACTCATTCCTAATGCCTGTGTGCATCCCTAGTTAGTGCAGATGCCCGGGAAGTGAAATTCTCCCTATTTTTAGAGGCGAAGGTAACCCCTCCCGTGCGACGCCGGAGAAGATCACATCGCGCCGTCCCCGCGCACCCATCACATGTGCCTCTTTCTGCCAGCCCTCGCCGCGGCGGTGGTGGGCCCGGTCGGCAAAGGAGGTCTGGGCGAGGTGGTTTGCCGGAGACAACCGTCAGGGCTGCTGGGGCGGAGACAACCGACGTGTCGACGAGCAACGGTCGGGGTGGTGGCAGTGGTCGCCTTGGCGGCGCTTGACTAGCAGTGAGGGATGGGTTGCGGGTCGGCTCGGGACAAACCCTTGATCTTGATCTGGGTGGTTCCCTATGCCATCTCTTTATCTCCTCCTCACAGTGTCACGGCTGGTTCCAGTGGTATAGATTGACCCTGTGCTGCCATCTCCTTGCGGGCCGCTGGCCATGGCCGTCGGTTGGGCTCGGTGAGGCAGATCCCGCAGGTTGCTGGTGGGTGGCGTGGGGACTGTCGGTCTGGCTTCGAATAAAGGGGGTTTGGTCCTAGGATCACTCTCACGCCAAGATGAAAATCTACCTACTATCTGTCTCCATCGATCTGGCCAGAATGTTGTGTTGTAGAAGGCTCCGCTGGCGAACTCCAATGTACACATGTCTGGAGTTTGACGGATCAGATAGGATCCGATAGCGCGCAACCATATTTTTTCTAAACGTTTGGTTTCAGAAGGAGTGATCCGAAGCTTTGCAATCTGTTACCATCATGGGATATGTCTTTAGTCATATGGTGAAGTTAGTTACGAAGAATGGCATGAAAGCCAAGACCTGGAGACTACCAATGGCGGTTTGATTCCTGATGGAAATAAGGTTTTGGTTGGTGATTCGTGACTGGTGGTTGGAACAGAGAACAACAATAAAGTTAGTTGCTTACTTTTCCCTTTGCTTTACGAGCTCTGCTCGATCTTGACTCGCGGTAACTTTTTCTGTACAACGTGTGATGTGCTCTTGGTTGCCACGTAGATGTATATGTGGTGAGTAGATGGAGGCGGCTGTGGCAGCGCAGCTCCGGCGGGTGTTGGAGGAGAACCCGCAGGTGCGGGCCATGCTGTAGGAGCTCACCCGGAGTTACGGCGTGCTGTACCACCAGCTACACGCACCAGGTCAGCCCGCTGACCAGGACTCTGCCCTTTGTAGACTATAAGCTTGCCTGACATAAAGGCGTATGACCTATCGTCAAAATAAATAAAAACTCAACTTACAATCGATAGTACTCCCTTCATCTAAAAATAGATGTAAGAAATTTATCTAAATTTAGATATATCTAAATACTGTCTACTACTAGGTACATCCAAATTTAAACAACATTTATTTTAAGATGGAGGGAGTGGTCGTTTTAGTATCATCTTTTTATAGATGTACGTTTATATAATGCAGAATCTAGATAAATCGGATGAGTACTACTTCCTCCGTTGGACATGGTCCTAGATGATGAAAAGTGGACATGGTCCTAGATGATGAAGAGTAATCGAAATCCACTTTCAAATACCGATTTGTCAATCTTAACCATCCAGACAAAATCAAAGGAACTCTTTTTAATGGTATACAGCGATCCAGCATTGGCAGTGAAAAAACGAAATGTGTCCGTCTCAAGCACATTTTGACAGCATACAGGAAACACTTGATTCAACCCATATCATAACAAAGAATGTTCCTTTGGAGCATTACGCACACACACACATGTGGCTTTATTCTTGCAAGGCTCCAACCTTTTATACCTTATACATCACCTAGTTGAATTTGGAGCCAGACGGTTAAGAGTGCGCAAGCTCAGGCGCTAGGAGAAACTGTCAACGACCAACAAGCAGAAGTTTGAGGAGTGCCATCCTTATGTAGAGACCATTCTTAGCCTGCCTAAAATATGCAGCCCTTGGATCACTATCAACATCTACCGTGATCTGCAAAACCAAGAAAAAATAATGCATCTCGTTACATTCCAATCCCACCACCAGAGCTAGGAACCAATTTTGGTCAGTATTAAACCCAGCTATCATTGGGAAAATTTTCCAACCAACCAAGAACCTATCACCTGCCAACTTTGAACACATGATTCTTCATGGAAATGACCACAACCATAGTCAAACCTCACCAATAGACGATTTGCACATCGTTCAATATACAAGTAATTAGTGCTCACTGGATTCAAAAACTTCCCAGATTTCACCAAAGTTTCCAGCTGACATCGCACCAAGTGGATTCAGTAACCACTTCTCAATGCTGACATATTCCTGAGAAAATCACAAGAAAACACCACATTTGCGGCTAGCGTTTCAAAAAGCCACCACTATTCGCTAGGGTTTAAAAAGACCACCACTTCAGAACTAACACATAACAAAAAACACTTATTCGGTTTTAATCTTTGGTAGATAGCGAAACTGATCGGTGGGATCTGTTGTCAGGACGACATGGCACATACATTAATGATAAGGGAGACCCTGGAGTAGACTGTTTCTAGCTCTGGGTTTTTATGTAAATTACTTTTTCTCTTAAAAAGAAAGAAAACAGGGTGGAGCACCACGGTGCCTTACAAGTTAAACCACCCAAGGCTGACTAGAGTGTCGTGTCCCCCTCTCGCCACCATAGCTCCGTACCAAGACGAACTCCATCCTTCCACGCCGGCCTAACACGCAGGCTCGTCACCCTCAACTCCTCCCTGACCGACGTGCGGTTTGCTCCTCCCGATGGATGCGACCGCGTTGCCCTCCCCCACGGGCACCTGTAGCTCCTCCACGCCTCAGCGCGCACACCGGTGACAGCAGGGCGTGTTTCATGTTTAGGAAGAAGGTTGGCTGGTGCGGAGGGAGAGGAGGCACCGGCGGCAGGCGGAGGGGATCGGCATCGTCGATATGGTTGACGACGGTGGTGACCAAAGCGGGGTCTTGTTGCGAACGAGCTCGGGGATGCGGTGCTCCACGGGAAGAGCTCCGGTAGGACTAGGTGGACTCCCTCCAGCTCTAGGGACTGCTAGAGAAGGCTGTGAGCGGCGGAGGGGACGAATCAATTTGTGCGGAGCTCGGCCAGGGCAGAGGAAGATGGAGTCATGGACGACGGCACAAAACACCTCGGCTCGATTATCTTGGTGGTTAGCGGCACCAAGAAACGGCGAAGATGTTGGGATCAACGTATTGAAGCGTGGACAGGTGCAGCTAGTCGCACACGCAAGAATCTTTGGTGCGGCCGGCCGCCGCTGCTCTCTCCGTGCCTTAGACCCACGTTCAGGCGTAAGTGCTCCTATTGGATTGGTCAACGAAGGCTTTTCTGGATAAAAAATAAGAAAAAGAAGGGATAAAAAATAAGAAAAGGAATAAGAAAATAAAGTGGCGTGTAAGGGTTGGCACCGTTACCTCTTGGCCACAAAATTAGAATTGATGACATACCAGGACTTTTCTGCAAAATACATGTGCCACGTCATCCTGACAATGGACCCCACCGATCTGTTTCGCTGTCTACCGAGGATTAAAACAGAATCAGTGTTTTTTTGTTACGTGTTAGTTTTGAAGTGGTGGTTTTTTAAAATCCTAGCGAATAGTGGTCGCTTTTTTAAACCCTAGCCACAAATGTGGTGGTTCTTTGTAATTTTCTCCATATTCCCCAATGGATTGGACATAGCTAACTGGACCATCATACTCACATACTCACATACACAAGGAGAAATAACAGTATCATCTGCCTATGCTAAGAGATATCATTTGGCATGGTAACTGCTAACTAGCCAGAAGAGATAACTTCAGCGTCCCAATAAAAGGCTTCTTAAATGTTGGATTAAGCACTCAAAAACTCTTTCTAGTGATTTTGCGAGATTCAAATGCAACACAAATGGCACCAATATGAAGAAAACACAGTTCTTTGGTGTTTTCAAAAGGATAATTGCTAACCTCATCAAGTCTTGGAAGGGGGTGCATGATGACAGCATGCTTTGGCATCACACCTAATACCTTCTTGTCCACAATATATTTTCCACGAGCAGCTTCATAATGATCGATCCTCTCACCAAATCTTTCTTTTTGAATGCGTGTTTGATAAATAACATCGCACTTGGATGCCACCTCCAACAAATCTGAACTTTCTTCCCATTCAACGCCTTGCGATGTTAAGTATTCCTTGATATCATCCTTCGAAACAGAAGAAACATAAAATACCATCTTCTCAATGCATCTGACTACAATAGAATTTGAAAGAAAGAGTGCAGACAATTTTTTTAGGACAGTAGTACCTTCATTTTTACAACATCTGGAGATACAAAGTATATCTTAATGTTCTGGTATTTAGCGATCAAATAGGCCAGAGAACGAACAGTTCTTCCATTAGCAAGGTCTCCAACCAAACCAACCTTAATTCCATCCAGCCTACCAATTTCTCTTTTTATTGTATACACATCCAACAGAGCCTGAAAGAAAGGATGAACGTACGAATTTCAGAGAAAGCACGACTTGTACTTCTGCATGATGTAAGGGATTCTAATGAGCATAAACTAACTATATATTTACTAATATCATGTGGCATATAAAAAGGTGTGCTGGACAAAATAACAGGTAGAGGCACAAAAAACTGAGCTGAAAATCGGTTGATTTCCGTTCAAATTACAAGGCATATAGATACAACTTTCACAATATAAGGTGTGCAAGTGTGTTTAATGATGCTTCCTCTCTTTTTAATGTATTTTCCCTCTCAAGGCAACATTTATGAGTTATTGTACTATCCGGTATTCATTACACATCAATATAGGTTATGTTAATGATTATTAGGATGTCAAGTGGGATCCCACCAAAATTCCACTTCAAGTTCATTTGCCAAAACCTAGTGCAAATTTTGATCCCACCAAAGTTCCACTTCTAGTTCATTTACCAAAACCAAGTGCAAATTTTGAACTAGAAGTGAGACTTTGGTGGGATCCCACTTGACACCTTAATGATTATCAACCTCTACTTCTCCATGCCATATAACCTCTTTAATGTATATGCTTGGTCAAAACATGGTATAAAAAGAAATAGACAGGCACGGAGTATGTCATAGACAAAATTCCTTTACGAATGTGCTCAATTTACAAACAAGCCAGCAAGATAAATGGTTCAAAGATGGAAAATTCATTATTGGTCTATGTCATTTTTTATAATTTATTTTTCAATGCTATGGCTAATTGAGCATGCAATTAATACCAAGGGTAATTACCGACTCAGAAGTATATCAATCATTTCGATAAGTTCTCTAACAATGAAAAAAGGATGCATGAAAATATCCAAAAACATGCCATCATATCGACCATTCGTCAACCGATGCTCCAAGGAAAAGCAAATCTGAATCCACATCACCCTACAGTAATGTATGAATTGACAACATCCGAGCTCAACTTAAACTAACAAAAAAGGAAACGCCATCAAATTGTTCACTATTCCACATGAAAAAAATATGCTGCACAGCGATGCTGACTACACCATCAATGACTAAACTGCAGTTTTAGTATCTACCCTTAAGAAAGTTACAATTTTCTTGTCCCAAAAACTGTCGTACTCCAGGATGCTGACACTGATTCCCCGCCATAATATTTACCTGAGTTGGATGTTGCCCTGGCCCATCACCTGCATTGATTATCGGAATGCCGGCAGTGGCAGCTGCTCTCCTGGCAGCTCCACTTTCAAAATGTCTCAGAACGATAATATCAGAATAACCTTCAATGGTTCTTATGGTATCTGCAGTACGGTTACACATGGTTAGTAACATGTTGGATTAAAAACAAACACAATTTTGAGTCACGTTGGTAAGAGTAAGATCTGAAAAGGTTCTTTTCTAGGGATATTCTGCCAAGTTTCTTTTCCAAAAAAAATAATAGTTTACTGTTTTCTGATCTATCAACTTAGTGGTTCCTACATGAAACCAGCAGGCATTGCACATGCATATCATCCGAGGCAAACATTCATGGTTCGCAATGATTGAAATAAACTGCGTCTTTAGGGTGGCCCTACTTTATAACATTGGAATTGAAAGGATAATTAGTGATGCAATGACGCAAACACAGTAGTCAACTGATAGTTAGGGTGATCCTATCTTCATAACACTTAATGAGGGATAACTGATGCAACGAAACAAACACAGTAGTCAACCCATTGTTAAATTAGTATTCTCCCTAATACAGTTTATAATAATCGCTATAAGCTTTCCACGTCACATTGTAAATCAAAGGAAAAGGTTCACTTTACTACCTCAAATGATTGCCTTTGCTCACTTTCCCTCTTAATTTGTTCCGGGTTCAGTTAACAGCCTTAACTATGATACCTCCGAACACTTTACTTGGTACCCTATAGCTGATTTCTTTGAAGACAAAAGGCTCTTAGAATTTTCAAAAAAGCTCACAAAAACGCACATGTAGGTTGTTTGGTCAATTACATATTTGTTGGTTAAAAACTATATATCACTGTGACAATAAAAAGTAACCTACTCCCTCCGTCTCAAAATAAATGTCCGCAAAATTTTCTAAAATTGGATGTATCTAGACACTATTTAGTCATGATACGTCCCAAATATAGACAATTTTTCGACATCTATTTGAGATGGAGAGAGTATTTTTTTCCACAGATAGCACCAAATAGTCATATATTTAACCAAAATTTAAATCAATATACTTCAGCTGAAACCTAGAATATTTTTTCCAAAAGATAAAATTCAGCGGTTTTAGTTCTCCAAAGATATGCTGATTTGGGGGATTACATGAGCCTAAGAAAGTTCAGGGGAGAAAATGAGCCAAATCAATAGTTTAGGCATGGAAGGTGGACCTTTTTTTTGTCGATAAATAACTATGCTTAGCTAGTCCTGATAGCGACCTTTCTTTGAGAGCATTGCGGTACATGCATGGCAGGAAACTCCTGTTTGTTTTACCGGCAAGTCATAGACTACCCAAGATTTTGCAGATCCAAGAAAGTGACATTGACCATACCTTAAATATTGCTGAGCACCCCTTAAACCATCAAAAGATTTTAAATTTGCAACTAGTTGCTCCTACAGCTTCTTTGACATCCAAAACTGTAAGTAAAGATATACCAACGGTACTCCAATTGAAACAAGATTTCTACTTGATACTCCATGTCCCAACCTGTTCGGCGATGCAACCGAACTACTACCTCCTTTCTAAAATATAAGCCTTTTTAGATAGCTAAATTAGCTTTCTAAAAAGACTTATATTTCGGAACAGAGGTAGTACCAAGTAAGAACCGGCTCAGCCAATGACAATGCTTCCAAGATAATCCCAGGTCCTCAGAGATTCATAATTCGCTACAAGTTGCGGATACTGCACAACCAGTGCCTAGTTAGTTAGGATCTCATGATTCGAAAATCGAAACCAATGGCACAAAATTTACATTCCCCCATTTACTGCCATGTTGCTCAACCACACCACCCATCCTCGCTCATTCACTCCCCAAATCGCTCCAATTATAGCCAGGATTTATTTCAGCTCTTTCATTCCAAGCGAAGGTCGATGACCACCACCAGGCACCAAAGATGTGTTTCAGGGAACTCACCTTCGAGGGTCTCGCCCTTGGCGGCGGACGAGAACTCGCGGGCGTTCTCGGTGGTGAGCACTTCCCCGCCGAGGCGGCGCATGGCGGCCTCGAAGGAGAGGCGCGTGCGAGTGGAGGGCTCGTAGAAGAGCGTGGCCATGAGGCGCCCTTCTAGGACGCGGCTCCGGGAGCCCCGCTCCACGGCCTCCATCTCCCCCGCCACCTCGAAGATCTCGTTGAGCGCCTGCCGGTCGAACTGCTGCGCGTCGATCACGTCGCCGAGCCGCAGGGACGCTGTGAGCGACGGCGGAGAGGGCGCGGCAGAGGCGGTGACCCCGCGGCGGGGATGCGATGGAGAGGGCTTGAACTGGGGTCTCCATGCTGAAGGGTTGGGGAGGAGGGGATGGGGCAGCGTGGCCCGGACGGCCGCCATGGGAGTAATTAAGCGGCGGCAGCTAGGGTTTAGTAAGGTTTTAGAAGGTAGGGAGAGTTTTCCGATCGGGTCGGTGTTTGGTCGCCTGATTGGTAAGCAGGGGAGGTCTAATGATTATTCTCGCCACAAAGCCATCGCCCAGATGTGCGGTTTTGAGTGGGAGGCAGGAAAAAGGAAGGAATCGACCACACCACAACATGCATGATCGATGGCAAAAGCAAAGGACCCAAAGGGACTGTTGGTTTCTAGGCTTTAGACCGTTGCCGCCGCTTGTAAAGCAAATACCACAAATTCGCATGCAACTTACCGTGCAAAGCTAGCTTCTTTGATCGATTTAGCTAGAACAGACTCGTACTGGAACATGATGCCTTGATCGATTTCCCGTACGTAGCTTGCTAGCTCTACTACTCTCGGCGACTTAAACGGAGACTGAAGAAACACACAAGCGGGAAAAGATTTGGATTGCCACAGGGCACTCTCTTGCTTCTCTGTTTTTTTTAGAGCTTTTTCGTTGTTACAAGGTGCAGTCCTATAGGTGCTTTTACACGTCCATAAACGGACTAAACAATTAGACTAGGATTAGAAATCCTAGTTCTACTAGGACTCAAATTTGCCCCTAATCCTACCCGTACACGGACTGCATTAAGGTTACCATCTACATTCACCTCCTTAAGCTTGTTGTTGCCTTGCTTCACTTTTTGTACTCTGACTTCTTTCTCATCTTGACGAACTTTTGTCTTCCGAGGGACTTGGTAATAATATCGGCAAGCTAATCAGTCGGTTTTCACATGTTACACCTCGACCATCCCCTCCTAAACGCACTCCCGGATGTAGTGGAAACGGATGTCTATGTACTTGCTCCTCTCGTGATGAACCGGGTTTTTGCACAATGCGATTGCAGTTTGTTTGTCGATCTTTAGTGACACCTTCCGCACCTCCTTCTTTGCAATATCAGTTAGGGGTCTTCTCAGCCACACACCTTGACAAGACGTCGTGCTCACCGCTACGTGCTCTGCCTCACATAAAGACAGTACCACCACTTTTTCCTTTTCAGAATTCTAGATGATAGGATTCAAACCTAGGTAGAATACCATGCCCAATGTGCTCTTCCGATCATCAACATCGCCTGCCATGTCATTGTCTGAATAGCCATGAAGGATCAATCCTTTTTTTGTACGTGCAGCCAAGATTGATAGTGTCTTTCACATAGCGCAATATTTTCTTTACGACGCTCATGTGTCCGGTCATGAGGTTCTCCATGAAATGACTCACGATTCCGACTGAATATGCCAAATCTGGTCAGGTATACACCAAAGATATTAGGCTGCCCACAATTTTTCGATACGTTGTGGTGTCCACTACCGACGGATTTGAGCTGATCTTGCTCAGCTTGTGACATTATTGGTCCATTGGAACCACTACAAAAATACCCCCTCACTCCCAAACCCGGCGGATTTTTGGGGCGGCACAACCAAAAAGTACCTCCAAATATTGGATAGGCGGCGGATGGGCGATCACGACACCAATTTGTCACAGCGGCCGCTTATACGCCGTAGCCAACACGGCGCCATGAGTTTTTTAGCACCATCGTACGTCATCGGGGAAGCCGGCGGATTTAATGCAGCGGTAGATGGATGGAGGCATATACTAGTGTGACGATCTTTATCGGTGACAATTAAAGTGTGTCTCATGCTGCTGACTGGTCAAGCACCCCGCGTTGATTGGTCAGTTTTGTCTCCCTGGCTGGTGTGGTCCACTACCGGTGAGGCCTTTATATCACATTCTTCGACTTCCTCTCCTTATCTCGATCTAGTCTCTTGTACTCCTTTCCGCAAGACTCTCCCCAATTCTTCCTACGGTAATCTACAGCGCTTAGCGGCGGCGAGATCCAAGTCAATAGAACACTGTGTAAGTTATTGGTAGTTTTTATCGATTTAAATTGATCATGTATCCTCTATTGATCAGAAGATAATTTGGGGATATCTCTCTCTGTTAGATTTTCTACTACGGCCAGAGACCTCAGCCATGTCACGTAGTGACTGGCGAGAACATTGGCCGCAGGTTCCTCTGGTGCAACTGCACACCGCCGAGGTGCAATTTCATCACATGGATCGATCCTTCGAACACCTGTAGCATCCCATCTGTCTAACATATGTAATGCTACATGGTCTAGTAATATAATTGCTACTTCCTACATATAATTGTTGCATCATAATTATATCATGCTCATGTCATCATGCCACCTTGCATTTGAGCATCATATAAAACCCTTTCATTTGGCTCTTATCTCATATGCACTATTAATTGTATTTGCCTCTTGATATATTGCATTTGGCTCTTGATAAATGCTTGATGCCCAAGTTGAGTTGGGGGCATATCTTTTATTAACTCCACCACCTTTCTTGTCACCACCCCATAATCCCACCATTCGACCATATGTGAGCTTTGCATCTTATTTGAGTTTATCTCTAGCTCATATGGGTTGGGATGGATCCTCTTACTATTCTACATGCTCCCACACTAACATCATGTTGTTTTCACATTATTGATATGTGAAGCCACCTTTGCATGCTTTGTGAGGGTACCCCTTTTTCTAGCTTCCATATGGATTATTATGAATGTATGCTCATGTTGGGATATTTTTGAGGCTATTATTCATCTAGTGGAACATACACACTAGCATGTCTAAATTATATCCAAATATGATCATCTCCATCTACTCCACATGGAACCTCCTTGTAATTCTTTTTGCTTGGCTTTTACTCCATATTTTGGGAATGCACATGAATAAATGCCATGAGACTTTATTTTGTTTTCACAAAATTAAACATGACATTTATTGAATATGCATGGGCCATGCAAGATCATCACCACCTTCTCATCCTGGATTATTGAGTGGATCATGGTCCTTTGGGATTCAAATCTTGTTGGCTCTATTCTTTTTGCTCTTACCCCAAACCCCCACCATCTTGATCTCCTCTCCTTGTCATGGGCACCAAAACCCTAATCACATTCTACCCTATCTCTCCTTATCCATCACCACACTCTCCACCCTTTGCTTGGTCTTGTTGGTAGGTGGAGAAAACCCTAAACAACCTAACCACCCACTCACCTAGCCTCTCTCTCTAATCTCTCTCTCAAACCCTAACCCCATCTCCCTTTCTCTCTAGCTAGCCGAACCACCACCCCAACCTAACCCGAGCTACCCCAACCCTAGCTCCATCTACCTCTCTCTCTCTCTCTCTCTCTCTCTCTCTCTCTCTCTCTCTCGGCCCCTCTCTCTCTCGCTGCACAAGGACCCCACCCGTGCAGTCCCTTCCTTTCCTTGGCCGGCCCTAGCTGCAGCCACCACCTCTCTGTCCCCCGAGCCAGCTGCTCCACGCTGTGCACGTGAGGGAGGAGAAGAAAAAGGTGGCCGAAGCCACCTTTTCTCCACCCGAGCCCCCACGGCACCTCTCCCTCCTCTCTGCCTGTCCTCCTCCAGATCCACCAGGGCCGTGCTCTTCCTTCTCTCCCTCCCTTCTACCCCACGTCCACCCGGGCGGCCACCGTCGGCATCCACCTCGTCTCGGCTATACACGGCGGCGGGCGTGGTGTTTGGGTGTCGAAGAAGACCGTGGCGACCCTCTGCGTCTCCTCTGTGCACAACAGCGAGGAGGAGGAGGCTCAGGACCTGCTGCACGACCACGACACTGACCAAAACCCTAGATCCACTGGCCTCTGCATCGCCGTCGACCTGCTGCTCCCCGGCCCGATCTGACTACACCGGCAACCTCGCGGTGAGCCACGCAACCTCCCTGACACCTCCTGACGAGGGTTTAACTCATCAATGCCCATTGTTATGGACTTGGGTTTTGGAGAAGGAGGGAGTGCTGGAGACATCTATCGGCTAGCAAACAAGCACACAGGGGACAAAGGATTTACCCAGGTTCAGGCCTCGTAGAGGTCCCTACTCCTGCTTGTCTACTCGTGGAATTATCAAAGGAGTCGAAAGTTACAATGGTGCGCAGATGCAATCTGGCGAGAGTTGTGGAAACTAGGGTTGTGTGTGTCCTCTTTGCCGCCCCCTCCTAGCCTTTATATAGATAGGCTAGGTCTCGGGTAGCAGGTCGAGTCGGTTACAAGTTAGGGTTTTTCCCTTCAAACTTTCTATCTTTAGCTTCTTCTTGTCTCTCAAGCAATCGAGAGTCTGCAGGTTACTCGAGTCCTTTCGTCTGGGCCTTGGCGACACCGTGGGCCTGTACGTATTTAGACCGTATATACCAAGCTCGAGTACCTGTAAGGTATACCCATGTCAGTAGCCCCCGAGTATCCAGTGGAATCGCAGATTCGACAGGGTACTTTTTGAAGTTTTCGAGTGCCTGAATGAGTACATTTTTCGACTGCTTTCATTTATGTCATAGGGATTTGTTGATATACATGCCTAATGTAGCCGAAGTATCGGTATTAGTTAACCACCTTAGGGTGAAACAACGCAATCTACTCGAACTCGAGTCCCCGGACTCGAATCCGGAAAAGTGCTGGCGTAATTCGACTCAGGCTGCGGAGGTCTTACAGGAGTTGAATTCCAGTTATATGGATGTGAGCACTTGATGCGTCTGTCAAGGCATGTTCATCATGCCTGTAGGCACGGATATGTTTCTGGTAGTGCGCAGTTAAATGCGTTGCCAGGCCTTTATTCAGGTCTTACCTTCACGCTGTAAGCGCGGCATCCGAATTTTATCATCACGGAGATGATTCGAGCAACCCAGGAGACGTAATCTCTTTGTAGGGAAAATTATGAGGCGGTGTCGCCATGATCTGCGAGTGCTGATGTAATCAACGCACAGCTTTCGTGCAAATAATCATAGGGTGCGTGACCAGCGCTCCCTATGGGAGTAGCCCCCGAGTGCCTGGTTGAGTCGAAGACTCAGGCAGGGACTAAAGAAATTTTGCGACTGCTGTCATTTTTGTTTGTTTGAGTCGAAAACTTGGGTTGCGACTGTTGTCGTCTTTTTCTTGCTTGTTTCAGTCGAAATTGTTTCTAGCGCTCCCTATAGGAGTAACCCACGTCCATAGTCGAATCGTTTTTCGAGTGGTTGGGTTTGATTGTGATTGCCTGTATCCCTGCAATAAGAAAAGAAAATCATAGGGTGCATGGCCAGCGCTCCCTATGGGAGTAGCCCCCAAGTGCTTGGTGGAGTCGAAGACTCTAGCAAGGACTAAAGTAGTCGTAGTTTTCCGCTGCGTAGCTGTTGATGACGTCAGTGCTGACGCTTTCATGACCTCAGTTGCCCGCGTGAGCGGTTTTGACGGGATTTGACGAGTAGCGGGTCCCACTTTCTGACTTTGACTTGACTGGGCGTGCGTAAACTTATGATTAACTGTGCCTCCTCGATTTCCGTGCGTAATGGGAGCAGTGGAGGGACGGTTCGTGCTTCCTCTACTCCACGTGTCGAGCGCGATGCGTGCCACGCGTCCAGTAGGGTTTTTGTGAGCCGTTGGATTGCATCTCCTAAGGGTTAAGTAACGATGCTACGACGGTAATTTTCCATCTCCGCCCTTTTCTTCCTCGCTGCCATCGCCATTGCTGCTGCTCCTCTGCTTTTCTCCTGCGCTCATCTCCTCCTCAGCTCTGGACCATCTCTACTCGTTTCCAAGTTATTTCCTGCATTCTCATCGCCGCCGCGCAATGGGAAAGAAGAAAGGAGGCGCTGCCACTGAATCCGCCGCCACCGCTGCTGCGGCGAAGAAGAAGGGTGGCCCCGCTACTGTGGGCACTAGTGCCGCCGCCGGTAGAAAAAAGAAGGTCGCGGGCACCCGCGTGACCAATGGCGCGTGGCGCCCCTCTATCATCAAGGCGTCCGATCTCCGTCTTCTTCGCCAAGACGGAGTTATTTCTGTAGCAGTCGCCGACGCGCGCGTCCCCAGCGGTGAGACCATTCCTGTGCCTCCCGCGTGTTTTCGAGTGATGTTTCTTGCTTTGATCATTCGCGGCCTTTCTTTGCCTCTCCAGCCCTTTCTTAGGGGTCTCCTCTGTTTCTATGGGCTCCAGCTCCATCAGCTGTCCCCAAACTCGATTCTTCACATCTCTTGTTTTATCACCCTTTGTGAGTGCTGGCTTGGAATCGAGCCGCACTTTGGACTTTTCAAATGTTTATTCAAGCTAAAGCGTCAGTCCGCATCTGGCTCTTTAGTTTATGATGTAGGTGGTTGTGGAATCCATGTCAACCCATCCGCCACCTACTTCAACATCAAGCTCGCCAAGTCTGTCCAGGGATGGAGGGACAGATGGTTTTATGTTCGCGACCAAAAGGCCAAGGACGAGCATTTTGGACTCGCGCCTTTTGATCCTGCGACTCCCTGCAAGAAGATGCGTTCTTGGAAGAACGTGATCATGCCCTCCGAACTCGCGGAGACAGACATGCTATATCAACGCGTCTGCGACCTCGAGAGTCGCATATGCACAGAGGAGGGAGGCCGCGCCCTTGTCAGGACATGGCTGCATCATCGTGTCCAGCCTCTCCAAGCTAGAGTCCATCCCATGTTTCAATGGGGTGGTGCTGATGATGCCACTCGCGTGTCTGCCGATGGCATGTCCGCGAGTGAGGTAGATAAGAGGGTGCGACTGGTTACGAAGTACACCTTCAAGGATGTGCTTCCGAATGAGCCAGTCGTTCCTCCTTTTGATGCTTCGAATCCTCCTCCTGAGGTACAGTTGTGCTACGCAGTAGCTTATTTTCGTGATTGGTTTTTCTGTTGCTTACTCGCTCCTTTTGCTCATCTTTGCTGTTTGTATGCAGGATTGGGCGGTGTCGCCTTGCATGCCTCCTCTCCCTGAGGGTATTATTCCTCGTGAAGCTTTGGAAGAGGATGAGTCTGAGTCAACTGTCCCTTCTGATGTGGAAGAGGAAGCCCCCGAGTCTGGGAGCCCGGATACTCGCAAGCGTTCGCACAGCGAGGATTCCGACGCGTCGACTCCTTCGACTCCAGAAGGCATGGCTGTTGGCGCGGAGTCGCCAATTCCAGCTGTTCCTGTGAGGGCTGTGGCACCGTCGACCCGCAAGAAGATGCGACTGCCCAAGGAGTCTTCGTCGGAGTCGGCGGATGCCACATTTGATCTTGACAAATTTTACTGGTAAGTTCGCGAGTTTATTCATTCTTTTTTGTTTTTGTCTTGCTGGCTTTGCTCTGGAGTTTGCTTTTTCTCAATGCGAATTTCGTCTTGTAGTTAGAGGCATCGTCATCTTCTGGCGATGTCGAGTTTTTGAAGGAATCGGGAGTCGCGACCTCAAGGGCCAAGGTAGAGGTCGAGCGCGCTCCTTCTCCTCTGGCGGCGGCCCACTCCAGGCATAATTCTTTGAGCTCTCCTCACGGAGGGGAGCATCGAATAGTTGCTCGGATGACGGCTCAGCAGACTTCTTCGGAGTCGTTAGAGGACCATGTGAGTATATTTTTTCCTTCTCTTGTAATTTTGCAGTCAATGCCTTCTGTTGTCTTCTCTGATTCCTTGTTTGGTGCAACAACTCCTTGTAAAGGAGGCTGCACAAGTGGCGGAGCAGGTGATGGCAATGGGTCGTCAGCATGCGATGCTAGAGACGTGTCACCGTGTGGTCGAAAGTGAGTGCTTCCACGCTTGTACTTTTCATCTTCTTGTTTTGGTATATTCGACTGATAGCCGATTATTGACTGCCACGTAGCTGAGCATAACGCTTTACTGCGCAATGTCGCAACATTGGAGAAGACATTGGCTGCAGCTGTGAATGGGCGTGATGAGGCAATCACGGCTCGTGATGATGCCCAGAAGCGCAAAGAGGATCTGCGTGCCTCCTTTGTGGCCAGGGAAAAGCTGTTTGAGGAGCAACTGCTCTCAGTCGCCAAGGCCCTATCAGGTACCTTTACTGGTGGATATTTTATTGTTGCTCTTTTCTGGTTCTAGATTTTTGCCGATGGCACTAGAGATTTGATCCATGTTTTTTGGTGTAGATGCTGGCGACTTGAGTTTTGACCCGCAAGCCCTTCGTCGTGATGACGTTCTGGCCGGAGCGGTGTCCGCGGTCAAAGACCGAAGCGCCGCCGTCCAAGATACATTTTCCAAGGCCAAGGTCGCCCTTAGTCGCCTCCGGTAGGAGTTGATGCCAAAGGCGGAGCAGGTCGATACTATGGGCGAGCTGGTGGAGTCACTCGCCGGGGGCGTGCCTTCTTCTTACAAGAACTCCCTCCGGGCGGCTGGTGCAACGATGTCACTCGCCATGGTGCAAGCCCACGGAGTCGAGATAGATCCCTCTGCGGTGTCAAAGACAATGCCTGTTGGCGCGGATGGTCAGCAGGTAGTCTTCGCTCCCTTTGCGACTGCATGTGCCAAATATGGCCATTCCTTGATTAATACCGTTGCCAAGTATTCGGAGGAGCTCCAGCGTGCTAAGAAGGCGGCAAAATCTCCAGCCTCAGGGGCAGGCGGAAAGTCAGTGGCGTCTGATACTGCCACGGACTTGATGAAGCCCCCGAAGGCGTCGAAGTCGAAGAAGCCAGCTGCTCCGTAGTTAGCTTTTGTAATAGATGATGAATTGTCCTTTTGGTCTAAGAACATGCCTGCTGGCGAGTGTGCTTGTGAATATTTATGCTTATCCTGAATGCACCTGTTCCCCTTGTCATTGTGTTAATTTGGTCGCCTTATTTGCTTCTGTCTTGACTTGTGGTAGGGGACATCGAGTGGTCCCGTAGGGGGAAAGCAGGACTCACCATCTCTTGATGAGACAGTGGCACCGCCGCGCTCCAGGGTAGAGGAGATGTCCTTGCTGTCGCGACTTCGTGACCACGTGAAGCAGCTAGAGCGTGAATTGCCCCTGATCCGCGGTAACGCAGATGCGTGGAAGTCAAAGGCGGAAAAACCCGCCGCCCGTGAGCAATATCTGCTTGGCGAGGTGACGCAGCTGGGCGACCAGTTTAAGTGTTAGTTTGCTCGTCCTCATTTTTTCCTTTGCAGTTAGTCGCAGAGGTACGTTGTACTCATGCTGTTGGTGCTGCTTCGTGCAGTTGTTAGCGCACGCCATTCGTAGGAGGAGAGGGATAGGATTGCCATCCGCCTTCATGGTCTCACCCAGGAGCAACTTCAAGAGAGTGGATACTTCTGGGTGGATCATGATCGTGCGACTGCATTGGTGACCCTGCAGGATCGCGCTTCGCGAGTACTGCTCTTCCTGAAGAAGTCGCAGTCATGTTTGAAGAATATCTACTGGGCGATGTTCCCGTTGGATGACACTACAGCAAGCCTGTTGGCTCTCCTGGCCAAATTTCAAGATATGTCCGCGGTTCGCGAGTGTGTGAGGCAGCAGTTGGTGGCTGTAGCCAAGGCTGCCCTCTCGATGGTGCGATTGCACAGGCCTGACGTGGATGTCGCCGTCGTAGCTTCCAGTCTGCCAGCGCCGCCGGCCAGATCTTCTTGGAATATGGTGCCGCACTATCAAGCGGTGGACCGTCTAGCAGAGGAGATTATCGACTTCTTCGAGGAGCAAACCAATGTTCTTCTGTTGCAGCAGTACCCAGATTTGTATCCTGCACATAAGTGTATTTGTGTTGTAAAGTTCATATATATATTTGTATGTAATTTATTGTTGAACGCGTACAAATAGCTTTTGTAAGCGTAAGGTGTGTTGCACTATGCGAGTCCTTTTCGTTAGCCTGACCATCCCTTTTATCAACATGCCAGGTGCGTTGCAGCTGGGTTGAGTTTGCGTTAAGGGGTTCAATTGATGTGCCAGCTACTCAGGATGTCGCGTTTATTAGTTCGAAGAACAAATGTGTGTAGGGTGGCGTAGCCTCCGAGTACAATAGTAACATAAGTGAAAAGAAAAAACACAGAGTTTTGGGGCACTTAGCTTTTATTTATTTGGAGAACAGTGCGAGGTACAATGTGTGGCTAAGTAGCCTTGGCTGGGTAGCCTTATTTGCGATGTAAAAGTAAAAACAGCTAGGGGTAGAAGCGTCGCAGTTGTGCGACGTTCCAAGGGTTGGAGTATGCGACTCCTGTTTCTAGGTCTTGAAGGCGATAGGCGCCACCTAGGATTACTTCTGTAACCAAGTATGGTCCTTCCCAGGGGGACTCGAGCTTGAGATGCCCCTGCTGCTTCAGTCGCAAGACCAAGTCACCTTCGACGAAGGATCTGGGGCGAAGCCTTCTACTGTGGTAGTTGCGCAGGTTCTGCTGGTAGATCGTGGATCTTTCTGCGGCGATTTCTCTCGCCTCGTCGAGGAGGTCGACGGAGTCTTCGAGTGCAAGAGATGACTCTTGTTCGCTGTAAGCGACTATGCGCGGCACCTTGTACCTTACTTCGGCGGGTAGTACCGCTTCTGCCCCGTGCACCATAAAGAATGGTGTGTAGCCTGTGGCGCTGTTTGGAGTTGTACGTAGGCTCCAGAGTACGGATTGGAGCTCATCTGGCCAGCAACCCGCGGCTTGTTCGAGTGGTCGAAGGAGTCGCTTCTTGATGCCGCTACAGACGAGCCCGTTTGCTTTTTCCACCTGACCGTTGGTCTGTGGATGCGCGACTGAGGCATAATTGATGTTGATCCCCAGGTTTTCACAGAATTCTTGGAACTCCTTGGATGTGAAGTTCGTCCCATTGTCAGTGATGATGTTATGCGGCACGCCGAAGCGGTAGATGATGGACTCGAAGAACTTGACTGTGCTGTGCCCTGATTGCTTGGTTATTGGCATGCCCTTGATCCACTTGGTGAATTTGTCGACTGCGACCAAGAGGTAGACGTATCCTCCTTGCGAGGACCTTGGGAGTTTGCCAACCATGTCGAGACCCCACTGGGTGAAGGGCCAGGCCAATGGAATAGGCCGTAGTTCTGCGCCTGGTGCGTGTGGCTTGTCGGTGAATCGTTGGCAAGCGTTGCATTTTTGGGCTATGTCCTTGGCATCGCGCATGGCCATGGGCCAGTAAAATCCAGCTCGTAGAGCTTTGGCAAAGAGGGCGCGACTGCCGGCGTGGTGTCCGCAAGTCCCCTCATGTATGTCGAGGAGGACTGCTCTTCCATCGGCCAGGAAGACGCATCGTTGTAACACGCCTGTGATGCTGCGTTTATACAGTTCGCCGTTGATAACGGCGAATGCCTTAGAGCATCGCGCGATGTGCCGTGCGTCTGTCGGGTCGTCCGGTAGGCACTTGTTGAGGAGATATGTAATGTACGGCTGCGTCCAGGATTGTTCGATCATCATGACGCTCATTGGCCCTTCGAGTCCTGTGTCTGGCTCCAAGTTTTTGAGTGCCATTGGCTCATTGGGTGGCGTAGCCCCCGAGTCTGTTGCTGCGCTTGTTTTCTTCTCTGTGGCCTTTGGCTTGATGGAGCGTTCGCAGATGCGCTCGAGAAATACCCCAGGTGGTATGGGGGCACAGGTAGAGCCTATGTTGGCGAGTGCGTCCGCCTCCTCGTTGCTTTCACGACCTACATGTCGCAACTCGCAACCATCGAAGTCTCCCTCGAGTGTATCGTAGAGGTCGCGGTATGCGATCATGTTGTCATTGAGTGCGTCGCACTCGTGCATTGTTTGGTTGACGACCAGCTTGGAGTCGCCATATATGATGAGCCTCTTTGCGCCGCAGGCTTTTGCCATCCTCATCCCGTGCAACAGGGCCTCGTATTCAGCCTCGTTGTTTGAGGCTGTGAACTGCATTCGCAGGATGTATTTCAGCTTGTCTCCTTGAGGTGACGGCAATATGACACCTGCTCCTGCTCCGTCTTTCCGCTTGGATCCATCGAAGTGCATTGTCTAGAGGTAGGACATATCTGGCTTGTCCGGGAGTTGGTTTTCCATCCAATGCATGAGAAACTCAGGGAGAACTTGCGACTTGATTGCGTCGCGCTTTTCGTATGTGATGTCTCGTGGAGACAGTTCGATTCCCCAAAGCGCGACTCGTCCCGTGGCGTCGGGGTTATTGAGGATATGTGCCAATGGGGCGTCGCTGACTACCATGATTGGGTGTTCCTGGAAGTAATGGCGCAGTCGCCGGGCGGTCATGAAGACGTCGTACGCCAGCTTCTGGTAGTGCGGGTACCGTTGTTTTGTTGGCGTGAGGACCTCGCTGAGGTAGTATACCGGGCATTGTACGCCATGGACGTTGTTTTCCTCGGCCCACTCGACGACGAGCACTGTACTAACCACTTGGTTGGTAGCGGAGATGTATAGCAGTAGTGGCTGCCTTTCTCGTGGAGTCACTAGTACTGGCGAGGTGGATAACAGGCGCTTGAGATCTTTGAATGCTTCTTGCGCTTCCTTGGTCCACTCGAATTTGTCAGCTTTGCGGAGGAGCTGATAGAAGGGTAGTGCCTTTTCCCCCATTCGACTGATAAATCGACTAAGGGCCACGATTCGTCCGGCTAGTTGCTGGACGCCTCTTATGTTCTTTGGATTCTCCATGGCCAGTATGGCCTTTATCTTTTTCGGGTTTGCCTCAATCCCTCTCGCGGAGATGAGATACCCGAGCAGCTGCCCAGATGGTACGCCAAAGGCGCATTTGTCCGGATTGAGCTTAATCCGTTAATGATCGAGGTTGGCGAATGTTTCACGCAAGTCGTCGATTAGAGAGGATTCCTCCTTGGTTTTGATTACTATGTCGTCAACATAGACTTGGATGTTGCGACCCAATTGCTCCTTGAGGCAAGCCTGCATGCACCGCTGGTAGGTTGCTCCCGTGTTTTTTAGCCCGAAGGGCATTGTGTTGTAGCAGAACACACCGAAGGGCGTTGTAAACGTGGTCTTCCTCCTTCATTCGAATTTGGTTATAGCCTGAGTAGGCATCGAGGAAGCAGAGGCGCTCGCATCCAGCGGTGGAGTCGATGATTTGATCGATCCGTGGTAGCGGGAAGTGATCTTTTGGGCAGTGCTTGTATAAAGAAGTGAAGTCCACGCACATCTGTAGGATATCCGTGTCCTTTTTTGGCACCAGCACCGTATTGGCGAGCCAAGTGCTTTCCTTGATCTCGCGTATGAATTTGGCCTCGAGGAGTCTGTTGATCTCCATGCCAACTGCCTGCGCTCGTGGCTCAGACAGTCGCCTGATTGTTTGCTTGACTGGCCTTGCATCGGGGTTGACGTTGAGTGCGTGCTCGGCGAATTCCCTGGGAACTCCTGGCATGTCCGCAGGACACCAGGCAAAAATTTCCCAGTGCTCACGGAGGAATTCGACGAGCACGAGTTCCTATGCGGGACTCAAGTTGTTGGCGATGAGGGCCGTTTTGGCGGGATCTGTCGGATGGACCTGCACCTTCTTTGTGTGCACAGATGAGTCGAAGGAGAGATAAGGTGAGCTTGGCCTGCTCGGGGGAGGCAGGCTGTGGTCTGTCGTTTCCTTCAATCGTGCGAGCTCCTCCTGCATGCCGAAGGACTGGGAGATTCTGTTGAATTCCATGTCGCAACTGTCAGATCGCTCAAAGCTTCCGTTGATCGTGATGACGCCGTTGGGACCTGCCATTTTCATGTATAGGTAGGCGTAGTGGGGTACCGCCATGAACCTAGCGAACGCGACGCGTCCGAGGATGCAGTGGTATTGTGAGGGCCAGTCGACGACCTCAAAATCGATGCGCTCGCGCCGGAAGTTCCTTGGCGTGCCGAATATGACGTCGAGGTTGATTATGCCCAGGGGGTATACGCCTTTCCCTGGGACGATGCCGTGGAACGTTGTGTCCGATGCCTCCAAGCAAGCTAGAGGGGTCCTCATTGCTCACAAGGTACTCGCGAATATGAGGTTGATGCCGCTTCCGCCATCCATGAAGACGCGACTCATGTCGAAGCCTCCAATTTGCGCCTCGAGTACGAGTGGGCAATGGCCTGGGCGAGGTACTTGAGGCAGGTGGTCTCGTTTATCGAAGGTGATGCACGACTCACTGCCACTGAGGTACTCAGTGGTGGATGGTGGTGAGTGCGTGGCCAAGTTGACTTGGCGAGTGATGGCTTTCTGCACCCTGTTGGAGGGGCGCCCCTTTTGGATCATCATGGTACCCATGGCCCGTGGGTATGGTTCTCCTCCGTGGTGTTGGTCCGGTGCAGCTCCATTCGGTGGTGGCCCCGGTGGAGGTGGCGGTGCGCCATGTGCCACAGCGCCTGGAGCGGCCCCGTAGCCTCTTTCGACTGCGTTGCGGTTCATCCGAACCAATCCCTCGTGTAGTTTGAGGAACTCGCGGCAGTCCTTGAGGAGGTGGCTGGACTTTCTCTTGCCGTCATGCTTGTCGATGTAGAAGTGTACCGTGCATGGTCCGGACAGTTTTTCCTCGATGGGGGTCACGGGTGCCTCGTCGCGAGTGCGGCGTTGCCATCCTTGCATGGTTTTCCCAGAGTCGTGGTATCCACCGCTATGGTATCCGTTGTTGCGGTTGTCGTCGCGTCTATCAGCATAGCCGGCTGTGACCATGTTGACGTCGTCACGGTCGTCGTAGATGCGCATGCGGCGTTTGCCTCGGCGGTCGCGTCTGCGTTCGACTTCTGCCTCCTCGTCGGAGTGAGCGCGGTTCTTCACCGAATCTTCTCCATCAGCCCACCGATTCGTGATCTCCATCAGGTGGTCGATGGTCTGGGGCTTTGAGCGGCCCAGCTCCTCCCTGAGCTCTAGAAGACGGACGCCACCGTTGAATGCATCAATCGCGCGGTCTTCCGAGATGTTTTCCGTGGAGTTCTTGATGATGGACCACCTTCGTATGTATGAGCGCAGCGATTCACCAGATCTTTGTTGGCAGCATCTTAGTTCTTTGATTGATGCGGGCCTTTGAACGTGCCTTTAAAGTTGCGCACGAAGCTGTAGACCAGCTCATCCCAACTGCGAATGGATCCGCGTGGGAGGCTATTGAGCCATGCTCGGGCGGCGCCCTGCAGCTGTAGCTGCAAGCATTGCATGGAAGTACTTCGACTGCCTCCGTGGAGCCTTCGGAGGAGATGTGATCCTCTAGCCAGATTTTAGGGTCCTGTAGACCGTCGAACTTCGGATTTTCTGACGGAAGTTTAAACCCCTTAGGCATTCGCTTCTGCCTAATGGATCTGCTGAAGCATCTGGCGCCGCAGAGTTCCCCGTCTTCCTCTTCCGAGTCAGTCGACCGAGCACGTCGTGCTCTTGACTTGTCGATCTTGCGTTGTGTGAGGTCGTTGCACGCATCGTAGTCGCGATCGTGTCGCCGTGAACGACGGTGTCGAGACAGGTCGTGACTGTCATCGCTGGATGAGGGTGAGGAGTAGCGTTTTGCTAGCGCTTTGCCCTTTTTTGGGTCTGGTACCGGCTCCGTGTCGAGGGCGGCCTCGATTAGCTCCAAACCTGCGATCGTAGATCAGTGCATGGCGGTTCGGGGATCTCCAGGCGGTGGCTGGTTGTTGAGGAGGTACATGGTGGCTGCTGTCACTGCGGCCTGCGGCGTCCTGGGGACCACATTGCCTCTCGTGTCGACTGTCATAGAGCCGAAGTCGAGGACTTTTGCGGCGTCTATGCGCTCTTGTTCGGTGAGGTGAGCCATTTGCGACTGCCTCTTCTTGGCGATGTACTCGTTGCCTCGTGAGGAGGATCCTCCGTAGGAGGAGAGCCCAGCGCGACGAAGGCTCAACTTGTCCGCCGCCTTTTTACGCGCCTCAAGTTGCGCGATTGCTTGTTTTTTGGCGCGTGAACTCCTCTTTTAGGAGCCAGTGGTAGCCCATCAGTATTTCCTGTGGGGACCCGAGGGGTAGCGGTGTACCTCGTAGGGCCTCGCGGCAGCGCTCCCACTCTTGCTCGTTGAGCTTGATGACGACGCGTTCGCCGGTTTGCTCATTGATTATACTGGGAGGTTCGACTGCTCCCCCGTTGGCGCCGTTACCGCCGTTGCCGCCATTGCCGCGATTGGCGGAGGTGTCGCTTGCGTTAATGACGGCGCACATGAAGTGATTGGGGAAGCTGCTGCTTCCACAAATTTCAGATTCAGAAGCGTAGGTTCCATCTTCTGTGGCCAGATCGCTCAGATCGGAGTCGTGACTGCTGTCGCTGATCGTGTTCCCGACTGCCACCGCAGCATTGAGCTCACTGAGGGTGCCGATTGATGGAGGGAACCATGATACCGGGGCAATCGCCGGTGTCGTCAGTTGATCAGGCATGCGAAGCGTGCCCATCTGACCAACTTGGAAGCGGAAGTTCCCAATTGCCAGGCTGATTTCGTCGCCCACGGATTCGAAGGCCGGGCGAGTGGCCGGCGTGTGGATGGTGAAGTCGAAGCCGCAACATCAGCACTCCCAGTTCCCACAGACGGCGCCAATTGACGAGGGTTTAACTCATCAATGCCCATTGTTATGGACTTGGGTTTTGAAGAAGGAGGGAGTGCTGGAGACATCTATCGGCTAGCAAACAAGCACATAGGAGACAAAGGATTTACCCAGGTTTAGGGCTCGTAGAGGTCCCTACTCCTGCTTGTCTGCTCGTGGAATTATCAAAGGAGTCGAAAGTTACAATGGTGCGCAGATGCAATCTGGCGAGAGTTGTGGAAACTAGGGTTGTGTGTGTCCTCTTCGCCACCCCCTCCTAGCCTTTATATAGATAGGCTAGGTCTCGGGTAGCAGGTCGAGTCGGTTACAAGTTAGGGTTTTCCCTTCAAACATTCTATCTTTAGCTTCTTCTTGTCTCTCAAGAAATCGAGAGTCCACAGGTTACTCGAGTCCTTTCGTCTGGGCCTTGGCGACACCGTGGGCCTGTATGTATTTAGACCGTATATACCAAGCTCGAGTACCTGTAAGTTATACCCATGTCACCTCCCCTTTCCCCTTGGTCGCCTGTGATCGCCGGACTTTGTGATGAACACCCTCTGTGCGCCGGCGTGCGCGTGCGTTTGCTCGCCGAGGCGTCGCCAGAACTATACCTAGCCGCGCAACAGCAACCCACCAACAACCCCTCCGAGCCATAGCGGTCGCCGCCGCCGCGCGCGCACCAGGTCGTGGGTTCGATCCCCCGTCCCGCCAGCCGCGTGTCCTCTGTCAGTTTCGTCAGACAAACGCGAGAAGAGAAACAGTAGCCCATGCGCACTTTGCAAATCGCCCCCCACCTTTTTGCCAGCTAAACCCGCAGCCCTTCCTAGGCCCACCTGTCATCGGTTGTGGTCTTTTTACAAAAGAATACCACAGTATTTGTATTCGTCAACCCGCGCTCAACCCGATCCCACCTGTCAGCCGCTGTTGTGTTTTTACAAAAAGGCACCCGCAAAGTCTGGGCCTCAACCCGCAGCCCCTAGATCCCCCACGTGGCACCCCCTGTTTCGCTCGCTGTCGCGTGGGCCTCTTTGGCGCCGGACCCACCGGTCAGTCCCTGTGGCTGGCTGAGCTCGCGGTGAGAAAAGGGTTTCGCCGCGCAGCTACGCCAGTCCAGCTCGGTCCCACCCATCAGCGACTATGGCTAGCTCGGCCTGTGTATAAAAAGTCTGGGTGTTTCCTATTTAAATAAAATGTTTTCTAGAAATGTTTAAATATGATTTAAAATCTGTTTTTAATAACTTGTAATTAGTAATTCCAAATAATACAAATGATATATGTTTTTGAATCAGAAAAATGTGAGGAATTCAAATATGCTATTAAAAACATTATTTGAGCACTTTAATTTTCGAGATAATTAAAATTACAATAAAATGCCCTTTTCTCAATTAATTAATAACTTTAGTTTTACAACTCCAAGTTCGACAAATAATATGTCTAAATCGATCAGCGCGACGAGCCCATTCTAACTATGCATTCCTTGTTCTGAATGGAAGCATGCATCATGTCATAATTAAAAATCAGAACTGTTTATGGCAATAAAACTTGACCAAATAATTAATACAATGTTTATTCTTGTACCCCACACCTCACCCATGCCATGCTACATTATTGCCATGTAAATTATGCATCATTCATCATGGCATGCTAGTTTTCTTATCGCATTTTAATTCGTATGATTGTGCACTTTATTTATGTTGGCCCTTGTTTGTTTGGTTCTTCTTTGAATAGACGCCCAGCAGGAGAATTATCAGGAATCACAGGAGTTCTACCTAGATCCATCTCTCGCTTCAACTGAGCTACCAGGCAAGCACTACCACATGCTTGCATACATATAGTACCTATTGTCTATCTTATTCTTGCAGCATTGAGTCGCGATTGCATTAAATTGAATCCCAAGTGCTGCATAGCCTTTACTTTTAAACCCCATCAAAGCTTGTCCCTCCATCCCATGAGCCATTACTACAGGATTTGTTTGAGCCATGCGAGTCGTAGAACAACATGTGTAGGGTATGTGAGTGTCTGATGGATAACAAGGTACCTAAACAACTTAACCTGAGTAGTAATGGGATAACTAATGAAAGAGGCATCGGTGGGTAATATCTGTTATTTGGTTTTTATGCTCACTTGTGTCCCGTAGGACCCCGAGTACTTGATTCCTGTTCCTTGACTATTCGTACTATCCACATCCGGGAGGCCTTATGGACCCCTCTGAGCCAGAGCTTGATTCATTTCTATTCCTTGGGGCCACAATTAATTTGGGGTTTTATTACTATCCTGTACTTATGCCATGCTTACTGTTTATTTTACGATTGTGCGTGGAGCACCTGTACTGTTTTGGATCGTGACACGTTTTCGCTGTATCGACAAGCCCAGTCACACTTTCGGGTTCCCAGTCGTTTACCGCTGTCCACACAAACCCTGGGTCCGTTCTAGAGCCAGCCAACTTCGTTCCAGGTAGTTTAGTGGGGTGGCCCCCTAAAATATTTCTGAATCCTGTGATCGCTTTGTCGTGAATGCCTCGTTGGGTTTTGATTTAGTTTTTCCGAGGTTGATCGAGTGTGTGTTGCTATTTGTGCACCCCTGCAGGGTAAATCTTTCAGAAAGCCGTGTCCGCGGTTATGGACGACTTGGAGCACAGTTTCTCGATCATAGACAAGTATAACTAAAGTACCGCTTTTAATTTGACTAAGTACCTGACTAGTAAATAGTGCAATACTCATGGAATGGTTAATAAAACTGCCAATGGATGGGTTGTTCCTCCACTTTCTCGTTGGTAAGCGAGAAGGAGGATGGATCTGTTAATTATACTGTTATAACTGTTGTTACTAATTAACGGACATCCGTCTATCACTGGTTAGGCGGATGGTTAGCGAGTATCTATAGACTTGTTAGTTATTATCTTTTGCTGCAATTGCGTCACCCAAGTATATGTCCCCTTTAGAGGCATAAAGACTTGCTGAGTACCCCTAGGGTCTCACACGATAAATTGTTTGATTCAGATGAACAGGTGTATTCGCAAGATGGATACTGGGTGGAGGAGACATATGATGTTGGCAACGATCACTCGGTGTGGAGATTCCGGGGAAGGGGATCCGTGAGATCTGTGGGCGGGATGTGTTTATTTATGTGGCATCTTATGCCGATTTGATTCTTATCCGTACTCGGATCTTGTTTTCCGCTTCCGCCTGATACTCTCATGTTTGATGTATGAGGAGCTATCCTAAACTATTATCTCTGTCTAGGATATTTGGATCTTGCCGTATGGCATTGCAATATTTCTATTTCTTTTAGATGGAATGGCTCTGAAAACTGTTGTATGGTGGCTTGCATACATACTCATTTGTGTATGTAGTTGATCCCTTCGCCTGCCGACTACGCCGCTCGTTCTTGTCCCGATGTTCTGGAAGTGGTTAGGACGGCCGACAGGTCTACCTGTGAGTGGCCCCTAGGCCCCACCGTACTATTTTAACCACTTTCGCTCATCCAGGCATGCAACTTACAGCGTAGTTCACCGAGGTAGTTACAACACCCAACTTGATGGCGCCGTTAGTGGCGGTGACAATGACGATTACAATGACAATAAGATGCAACTTCCGTCCTAGGACAAAATCGAGTACAAATACGATGAACGTAGTAGGGCGAAATCCAATGGCCTGGTGGTGTCGGAGGAAATTCCATCGGTGTACTGATATGTAATTTTATATTGCAGTGTTTAATAAATATGTTTGATCACTGCGTTCATCATTTGTTGTTTGGTTACTTTACTGTTTATGTTCTCAATCAAGAGAGTCCGACTTGTTAACCACCTAACTAGCCCACTATGGCCAATGAGCTTTTAATCAAGTCAAGCCCATGATACAAACCCTACATCTATATAATATAGGAAACACTAATTTCTATCCACGCCGCCGCACATCCCTCTCTCCTAACCACAGATCTCCCTCCACTCTCTCTCTACACGACTAACACAAGATCCCAGAACCATCTATCTCCACTATGTCCTACAGTATACATGTCAGCGCAGTGCTGACCCACCGCAAGGTGGTGTCCTGTGCGCTGTGCTGATCCACCGCGTGGAAGACGCTGACATCCAACGGCGAGGTTGATCCACCGCATCGAAGATGGTGCTTAGGTAATCGGGAGGCCGATGGCGCCGTCCAGATCCACGGCCGTCCAAATCCACCGCCGTCCAGATCCACTGGCGTCCAGATCCACTGCCGTGTAGATCCACCAGCGACCAGATCCACCCTTGTGTAGAATCTCGTGCAGAATAGGGAGGATCTCAATTTTAGATTTTTTAGTTTCTTCCCATCTTTTCCTATTAGTATTTCTTTGTTTTTTCTTTATTTTAGACAGCTCAAAAAATCTTGTAACAGAAATGTAATTATATCTTAATGTTATGGTAATTTTTGATTTGTTGAATTGCAATGGATTAGCAACCTTAATCAGTTATTGTTAAGGTAATTAATTTATAGTGATACTGGAAGGTGTAGCACGGAAAATAATTCACGGTTACATGACACAAAAATTTCACCATCTTCAGTAATGTAACGAGGCGCATCCTCTGCCGCGCCACAGAAGCACTAACTCGGCGGATCATGTTGTGCCAAGCCAAAAAATCCGCCTTTGTTGCATAATCCCCGACGCAGTTATACCTGGCGGCTCTTTTTGCCGCGCCAGCGTGAACGCGGCGTATAAGAATGCCTCAGTGTTTATAAGTGCCAGGGCCCGAGCTACGTGTTGTAGTGAACTTGTACTACATTGCAATCTGCCATGTCATACTTTTCCAACAACGTGACCGTGTAAGCCGATTGACATAGAGACATTTCTCCGGAGTTTTTCTCCACTTTGATGCCTACGTAATAGTTCAGTAATCCGAGATCCCTCATGCTAAATTTCTTCTTCATATGTTCCATGAAATCTTCAATTTCTCATGTGCTATCTCCAATTATAATCAGATCATCAACATAAACTCCAACTAGTAGATTCGAGCTTTTGGAGTTTCTTGTATAGACTGCGCACTCGAGGAGACATCTCGAGTCCGAGGGAGACCAAACATTGGTTCAACTTTGAGTTCCAAGCTCTTGGCACCTTCTTCGTTTCGTATAGTGCCTTCTTGAGATTGTAAACCTTTTCTTTTTCATCTTTCTTCTCGTAGTCAATGGGATGTTTGACGTACACTTCTTCTGTGAGATTATCATTGCGGAAAGCGGATTTAACATCCATATGATGTACTTCCCAACCCACTTGTGCTTCCAAAGGTAGGAGCAGCCTCACGGTCTCAGTTCGAGCAACCGGTGCAAACACCGCCACATAGTCAACTCCTTGACGTTGTACGTAGCCCTTTGCAATGATACTTGCCTTGTACTTCACAACGGCACCTTTAGTGTCCTTCTTCAACTTGTATATCCACTCTCTGAATGGATAGAATCTCTATAGTGTATAGTTTGTAGCCTTTTTCACACTCCCTCCGAGTCTCAAAATAGATGTCGAAATTTGTCAAAATTTAGATGTATCTATATACTAAATAGTTTCTAGATTCACCCAAATTTTTACAAATCTGCGATATCTATTTTAAGACGGAGGGAGTATAAGTTTTTATTTTTACCTTTTATATAGCTCCATGTAAATTAACTCTTTTAGAGTCCCTCTCTTTGGGATGTTTCTTTTATTATAAAAATTATAGCATAGGGGTTTCCCCAACGGTTTTACAGTAAAAAAATATGTGTATACCCACTTCAAACCAATAGGCTTAGATTCAAAGATTGCATTACCACGATCCATGTGCCATTGCTATCAATTGCCTTCAATTCCTCATCCATGGCTTGCTTCCAACTTGGATATTGGTCGCCTCTACAAAATTCGTCGTCTCCTCAACTTCGAGCAAGCATAGTCCGTAGTATTCTAGCATAACTAGCTTGGTATGTTTGTGTACTTTTTTGAGGGTCTTATAACGACGTGGACCAGAGGGGTCCGTTGAGAATTCCGAAGGAGGAGACACAATACAAATTGTGTCGCAGTCCATTCACTTGAGGAATGTGGAGAATTTCTTGGCATGCTTGGCGCCGGGTCATAAGAATCTCTGTTATTCGCGTACTTGGCATGATCATGACCATCATTATGATTGTCGTCATCACTTTGCGTCTCCAGGTGATTCACCGTGTGTCGCATCCTGTTCAGTGTCATTGCCAAGATCTTCCCCCGTGTCTATCATCATTGGTGTCCGCATCCCGGTGATCGACAAAACCCTTTGGTTGTATCATATACAACTCTTCTTCAATATTACTATTGAGGAACGCAGTTTTGACATCCATCTGCCATATTTCATAATCGAAATATGCAGCAAATGCTAACATAATCCTAACCGACTTAAGCATCGCTACAGGAGAGAATGTCTGATCGTAGTCAACTCCTTGAATTTTTCGAAACCCCTTTGCGACAAGTCGAGCCTTATAGATGGTTACATTACCATGAGCATCAGTTTTTCTTTTGAAAATCCATTTATTCTCAATGGCCTTTCGATCGTGAGGTAAGTCCACCAAGGTCCAAACCTGGTTTTCGTACATGGATTCCATCTCGGATTTCATGGCTTCTAGCCATTTGTTGGAATCAGGGCTCATCATCGCTTCTTCATACGTCGCAGGGTCATCTATTTCATCAATCATGAAATTCATAACAGGATTGCCGTACAGTTCAGGAGCTGCACGTGTCCTGCTTGACCTGCGAGGTTCGGTAGTGTTCTCTTTCGGAGTTTCATGATCAATATCATTAGCTCTCTCTTCATTAGGTGAAGTCAACTCCGAAACAACTTCCGGTGCTGCGCTACTCGCCATTTCATGAAGAGAAGGTTCAATAACCTCTTCGAGTTCTACCTTCCGACTACTCACACCTTTCGCGAGAAACTCCTTCTCAAGAAAGGATCCATTCTTGGCAACAAAGACCTTGCCCTCGGATCTGTGATAGAAGGTATACCCAAATCGTTTCCTTAGGGTATCCTATGAAGACGCAATTTTCCGCTTTGGGTTCGAGTTTATCCGGTTGAAGTTTCTTCACATAAACATCACATCCCCAAACTTTAAGAAATGACAGCTTAGGTTTGTTTCCAAACCATAATTCATACGATGTCTTTTCAACGGATTTAGATGGTGCCCTATTTAAAGTGAATGTAGCGGTTTCCAGTGCATAACCCCAAAATGACAGTGGCAAGTCAGTCAGAGACATCATAGATCGAACCATATCCAATAAAGTACGATTACGACGTTCTGACACACCATTACGTTGTGGTGTTCCGGCAGGCGTGAGTTGTGAAACTATTCCACAGTCTTTCATGTGTGTGCTAAACTCGTAACTTAGATACTCTCCTCCACGGTCAGACCGTAGAAATTTGATCTTTCCATTACGATGATTTTCCACTTCATTCTGAAATTCTTTGAACTTTTAAAAAGTTTCAAACTTATGTTTCATCAAATAGATATACCCGTATCTACTCAAATCATCCGTGAAAGTAACAAAATAACGATATCCACCTCGCGCCGACACACTCATTGGTCCACACACATCAGTATGTATGATTTCCAATAGATCTGCGCCCGTTCCATTGAACCGAAAAACGGCGTTCTAGTCATCTTTCCCATAAGGCATGGCTCACATGTATCAAATGATTCAAAATCAAGTTATTCCAAAAGTCCCTCAGAATGGAGTTTCTTCATGCGTTTAACGCCAATATGACCTAGATGGCAGTGCCACATATATGTAGATATATCATTATCAAGTTTAATCCTTTTAGCATCAACATTATGAATATGCGTAATACTACTATCGAGATCCAATAGAAATAAACCATTCAAAACAGGTGCATGACCATAAAAGATATTATTCATATAAATCGAACAACCATTGTTTTCAGATTTAAACGAATAACCACTTTGCATCAAACATGATCCGGATACAATGTTCATGCTCAGTGCAGGCACTAAATAACAATTATTCAGGTTTATAACTAATCCTGACGGCATATGGAGAGGCAGCGTTCCGACGGCGATCACATCAACTCTTGATCCATCGCCGACCCGCATCCTGACCTCATCCCTTGCTAGTTGTCGCTTGTTCCGCAGCCCCTGAACCGAGTTACATATATTAGCAACCGATCCCGTATCAAATACCCAGGTGCTACTGCGAGTACTAGTCAAGTACACATCAATAACATGTATATCATATATACCTTTGTTTGCCTTGCCGGCCTTCTTGTCCGCCAAATACTTGGGGCAGTTGTGCTTCCAATGGCCAGTCCCCTTGCAATAGTAGCACTCGGTGTCAGACTTAGGGCCAGCTCAGGGTTTCTTTTCAGGCGCGGCAATAGATTTGCCGCCCTTCTTTCCCTTTTGCTTGCCTTTCTTGTCCTTCTTGAAACCGGTGGTCTTATTGATCATCAACACTTGATGTTCTTTCCTAATCTCCACTTCTGCAGTCTTAAGCATTGACAGAAGCTCGGGAAGAGACTTCTTCATGCCCTGCATATTATAGTTCATCACGAAGCTCTTGTAGCTAGGTGGCAGAGATTGGAGAACACGATGTATGCCTAAGTCAATGGGAATCGTTATTCCCAAGGACACAAGCTTATCGGCGTACCCAGACATTTTGAGTACGTGCTCACTAACGGAGCTGTTCTCTTCTATCATGTAGCTAAAGAACTTTTCAGAAGCATTATAACTCTCTACGGCAGCATGGGTATCGAAAATCATTTTCAATTCTCCCATGGTATCAAAGGCATTGCCATTTTCGAAACACTTTCGAAGTTCTGGCTCTAGCCCATACCGTATGCCGCAATGAACTAAGTTGTGGTCCTCCTGATGAGTTATATAGACGTCCTTTTCCTTGTCAGGGGCATCAGGAGCTGGTGGGGGGCCTAGCGGCGCCTCTAGCACATATTGCTTTTGTCCAGCAGTGAGGAGAATCCTCAAATTTATAGCCCAATTGGTGAAGTTGCTACCATTCGCAGCAAGCTTCTCTTTCTCCATGAACACATTGAAATTAAAAGCAGGTGGTGCCATCTACAACAGAATTTGTAAAATATATTTAGACTAATTTTATGATAGATTGAGTTCAACTAATCCAAATTACTAATGAACTCCCACTCAAAAACGACATCCCTCGTGTCCTTTTGGTGATTACATGAACCAAATCCACTACACCAAGTCCGATCATCACGTGAGTCGGTGTAGCTTCAAAGGCGAGTATCTATATAGGCATCATATCAACTATATGACTCATGCTTAACCTTTCGGTCCGTGTTCCGAGGCCATGTCTGTACATGCTAGGCTCGTCAAGTAAGAACCTTAGTATTCGCGTGTGTAAAACTGTCTTACACCCGTTGTATGAAAGCGTAGAGTCGAGAACACCCGATCATCACGTGATGCCTCAAAACACGATCCACAAAACGGTGCATACTTAAGGAAGAACACATTTTATCTTGATATCTAAATGAGGGATCATCTTATAATGCTACCAAAAGCGCCAAACTAGCAATATAAGATGCTAACATCTAATGTGTGAAGTGAGGTGATATGGTCCATGCATTTGATCTCTATCATTTGCATCGTGGTATGATCACTATCATTCCTTTGTGTGTAAGGCCAAGGTCTATGGAACTTACACGTTAAGTGAGTTGTAAGAGTATCTATCATACATCTACTTACAACAATACCATATCAAGACACTAGCCCAGCAACGATCTAAACTAGACGCCTCTAATTTATCAATTGCAAGTTTTACGTGGCTTAGGGCTTTCAGAGATAGAACTGGTCTTACCTACGAACATGAACCACAACGAGGATAACCAAGTTATTAGCAACTCGTTGTAAATCAGATACTGACTATAGTAGGAGACACAGACACCCGCTAGCCACTTATGCAAAACAAGTTGCATGTCAGTCGTGGAACCGGTCTCATGTACGATGACATGTAAGGTTGGTCCGGGCCGCTTCATCCCACTATGCCACCAATATCCAAAGTACATAGAAGATGCAATAACATGATCATCATCGCCCACATATAAACATATGTGTACTACCTGTGCAAAGCACCTACGCATAGATCAGGCTCTGATACCATTGTTGGGTCCGCAGCATAGAAAACAAAAAAATTCCTACGATGAGAACTATACGCCAAGATCTATCTACTAGATACAGAGCAACGGGTGGACATACATCCATGGAGAACCTACCCTTGAAGACAACGAGTTTTGTTAACGAGTAGGAACTCGTGGTTGATGTAGTCGTACGCTTGCCGATCTCAAGATCGTGTGGAAGTCCGAGCGCCGCAAATCAGCAGCGCATCCGTCCTCGCACACACGTTCAAGCCACCGGACAACCTCCACCTCCTCGCTCCAGCGAATCAGCGAAAGCAGCAACTCCTTCCAGACGCAAGGCCACCGGGAACATGTATCTCGCTAATCCGAGACCATGGGGGAATATCTAGAGGGGGAGAGAGATCCTTCACGAGGAGGTGTGAGGATGAAGTAGGAGAGGGGTGGCCTTTTATAGGAGGAGGGGGTGCCCCCTCTCTCCATGGCCGACGCATGGGGGGGTGACCCCTCACCTCCCCCATTCATGTGGTGGTAACCCCTCCACATTAAAATGCCCCTTAACATTCTCTTTTAAAGTCTCCACTTTAAATGCATTAAATTTCTCCAAATTTAATGCTCTCTCATTTAATAAAACTCTTTTATTTATTTTATTCAGAACTTTGTTAATTACTTTAATTAACAAACATTCACATAAAACCCCTTGCAACATTTCAATATCACATGCAGAACCACTTTCTGCAATTTCACCCGAAACAATTCCGGTTTCTATCAAAACAATTCCTGTTTCTATCGAAACATTTCCTGCGCTTTGCAAACCTTTTGTCTGGAACATATGTGCTCCTAAATGGTGTCCGGCAATCCTTAAGTGTGTCACCCTACGGTTCGCGAATAATGCAGACATGATTGAGACTCCTCTCAGATCAATAATCAGAAGCGGGACCTGGAGATCCATACTGACTCCTGCACATTCAACGATGACTTCTGTGATCGTGAGAACCTTTAACGTCAGCAATTTAATCCCTTTGTCTCATGATATAATAAATGTCCGAGATTCGATCATCGGTATCCAAATACCTAGTTTGATCTCGTTACCGACATGCACTCTTTTCTCGTTCCCGTGATATAACATTCTAGTGATCACATCACTTGCTTGCAAGCTATCTTAATGTGATATCACCGAGAGGGCCCAGAGTATATCTATCCGTCATCTGGATTGACAAATTCCACTCTTGATCCATGAGACTCAACATAACACCTTCGTAGTACTGAACCCATCTTTATAGTCACCCTGTTACGGTGTGACGTTTGATGTTATCAAGATACTCTTCCGGTGTTAGCAATTAACATGATCTCATGGTCTAAGGAGTAAGACTACTTTGTATGATGTTATAGCAATATAAACATAATGACTTGATCGTAATGCTATACTTTGGATGAATGTTCATCACATCATTTCACAAATGCTGTGACCTTGTTATTAACAACATCCAATGTCCATGATCAGGAAACTTTGATCATCTTGTTAATCAACAAGCTAGTCTATAAGAGAGGCATAACTAGGAACCCTTTTTGTTTATTAAACACACATGTATTGATGTTTCCTATCAATACAATTATAGCATGCAAAATAAACATCTATCATATACAAGGAATATATAATAACAACTTTATTATTGCCTCTCAGGGCATATTTCCTTCAATAATGATGTATAACAATCTGAACATAAACAATAATTCAATGGTTCACTCAATAGCATCAACTACAAAGAGTAATGAACACCGGGAAAGTTTCCCCTATGAACTAAGGCAAGATTCAACCCAATTGTTACAGCAATATGGAGATGGTGATGAGGGTGCTGATGGTGATGATGGTGGTGATGATGATGATGATGATCCCGATGAAGTCCAGCTTGATGGTGGTGTTGATGGCGATGATCTCCCCTCTCCGGGAAGGAATTCCCCCGGCAGAAATCTATCTGCCGGAGAGATCTTTCTCTCTCGGTGTTTTCTGCCCCGTAGAGGCGGCGGAATCTTTCTGTGGTCGCTCCCCAAATCTTAGGGTTTTGGGAGGATAATAGACGCCAGAGGGGAGGGCTAGGGGTGGACCAGGGCGGCCACACCACCTGGCAGCGCGACCTAGGGTGGCCCGCGGCAGGGGGTGGTGTGGGCCCCCTGTGGCCCATCTCCAGCCCCCCTTCTAGCTTCCTTCGTCTTCTGGAAAAATAGGATTTTCCATGTATTTTCCCGGATTTTCTGATCTTCACGAATTTTGCCTCCAAACAGCACCTTTTCCATCAGAATCCTGACTGCAGCGGTCCATGCTCCAAAAGTCATCAACCATGCAAAAACAGATGAAATAACATAAGTATCACCTCTCATTATGAAATATATCAATGAATAACAGTGAATTATGACATAGAATAGTGATGCAAAATGGACGTATCAACTCCCCCCAAGCTTAGACTTCGCTTATACCCAAGCGAAACTGAGCTCAAATAAACATGACCTCAGGTTTATGGAGTGAAGAGTCGATAAAAGAATATGGACAAGAAGCATCACATTCATCAAATACACATATCATAATAGAAGACAACTCACCATTATATAACTCAACTTGCAATGAGGAAAGGAAACACAATAAAGATACATAAAGTAAATCATAATTGGTAATGGCAAACTTAGCTCTTGGTCGAAGAATAGTTGATAATTTGCTGGAGTTCACAAATAACTGGTTTTCAATGATAGCTTTCAAAGTAGTAAACATCAAGATAAGAGCAATGTGCAAAACAAGGAACATAAGGTACATGAATGAATAAATCATCATATGAATGAATGAAACACAACAACTCAAAATACTTGCTGAGATAGAAGGGAATATGTTTACTGACTCAACTACAAAGTAAAAAAGAAAGGCCCTTCACAGAGGGAAGCAGAGATTGCAAGTCTCATAAAGAGCTCCCAAAAATTATGATACTTACTAGCTTTCAACTCTCATTGCCCCTATCATAGGCATATTTTGGTGATTAAGGTTAAAGTGACACAACTAAGAGGATATGCTTGACAAGTTATAAGTTGAAATCTCATGCCCCTTACTTATGAGTACCAAACCTCATTCTACTCAACTTCAGTCACGAGTAAACTCTTGTCATTGTAAATACATGTGTATCATTGAGAACCGCCAACGGGTACCCCTTGCACATGACACAGGAGCTATCCCATAATCAAAATGATAAGGCAAGCAGACAGTGAGCATCTCAGCGATCTTTTTATTTGCTATTTGCATAGGTTTTTATTGAGGATGCTTCATAGAATGCTCACTATAGTTATGCTGCAAGTTTCCACCATGATTAGGCATGGCTTAGGCTAGCGGCCCAGGCGTTTCTCTATCACACATATAAACTCCATGATCTTACAAGTTCCACTTTTATTTCACACCGCCGGGATCCATAGGCAAAAGAATCATGATATCAACTAGGTACAAAGTATCATGGCAGTGTTGAAAGCGTTCCCCATGATACATGGTTCTCCTAACTTCAACTCATAAAGCGCAAGCATATATGCAACAAAGAAGGACCCAATGGTTCAAGTTTATTAAATGCAAGAAAGTAAAGTGTGCCATCAAGTTCGTGAGAGCTTTAATCACTAATTTTCACATAACAAGTTTAATTTGGGAGGTAGATAAAACAAGAATTTACTTGGAATAGCAATAATGCTACTAGGTAGGTATGGTGGACTCAAATGGCATGGGTTTGGTTTAAAGGAAGTGGATGCACGAGAAGAATTCCCTCTCAGTACAGGTTTTTGGCTAGCAAGGCAGGGTAGCAAGTATAAGAGTTGAAGGAAACAAACAACCATACAATGATAAAGACAAACATGCAATCTTCCTTGGAAGCACAATGGATCTTAACTAGAGAATACTAGACTTATGAGCAAATCAAGAAAGATATATGATGAAATTATATTTCTTTAGAGTACTTTTATCTTTTTCATTCAACTCTCAAAAATAGTGTTGCTACTGACCGGGCAAGGTTTGCCAAAACCAGCTAAATTAACTCAATGATCCCAAAGTGATACCAATACTAACAACAAGATCAATCATATAACCACGAATTGAAAACTAATATAAGCTATACAAAAGAGTAAATGATAGAACTTCTCATTGATAATCCATAACGGCAACTCACACCAAGGGATACATATCTAACGAGAGAGGGGACACTTCCATAATGCAAACCATCCTACATGATAACTTCTCTATTCATGATATGACTCTACTAAAAAGGTAGAAAGATAGAAGATAGTGATGTGATACCGCTGCACTCCCCCAAGCTTGGAACAAACCAAGGGGATGCCAAACCTGATGACGAATTACTCCTTCGGTGGTGATGGTAATATCTCATCTTCGTCCGACTTCCAGGGTAAGGGCTTCCGATCAACAAAGGACATCGTGGTTTCCAGCATCCTGAAACTTGCAGTAGCACTTATGCGTTTAAACCTAACTTCATACTCACAATTTTGATTTTGAACGTCATAGAACTGTGCTTGTAGTTCGTTGGTTGTTTGGCAGAGTGAGAGAACTTCATCCTTGAGTTCAGCAGTCTCCTTTTGGTGCTCGGCGATGAGTTCGGAACAAATCTTATGGATGATATCCACTTCGCACTCCACAATCTTCTTGTACCTAAAGACTTCTTGCTCTAGTGTTTCCATCCTGTCCTCCATACTTCCTTCACCTTTAGGGCCTCGAACCTCTTTTATCCGGAGTTCCCCATCTTCAAGCAACAACTCCTTGGGATGAATCTTAAACTCTCTCATGTATGGGTTGATGATATCCTCTGAATCTTCCTTGGCTGATCCAGAGGAAGACATTGTAGCTCCAAATCTGGGACTCTACCTGTCAGAAACAGATCGAAATGAAAACACGACGAAAACACGATATACGGACCTCGGGAGATCCGGGGGATTATATATTACGAAGTTGCATGACGAAAGGAAGGTACTGGGAGAAAACGGGTCGGAGACGGAGTCTGGGGTGGCCACACCACCTGGTGGCGCAGCCAGGGGTGGGCCCGCGCGACGGGGTGGTGTGAGCCACCCTGGCTCTGTTTCCGTCCCTCTTTCGCTTCGTAGCTTTCCTTATCGACCGAAAATTGTAAAAATATAGTTGGATAGTATTTTCATGGAACTTTTCTTACTAGAACTGTTACCTATTTGAAAGCGGACCCTGCGGGTCTCTGAATTTGGTCCTTGATAAATTTTTCCGGAGTTATAACTTGAAAGGCATCAACATCTTCATTATAAGAATCCCCAGCAATATTGTGTTTGAGTCGTTACCCATTCACTACTTGTGTAGTATTATCTTTTAAAGAAGAAATTTTTATTGCTCCTGAACGGTATACGTCTCCAATAATGAAAGGTCCTTCCCATTTTGAGAGTACCTTTCCTGCAAAAAATCTGAGACGAGACCTATACAATAGAACTTTCTCACCAACATGAAATTCCGTCTCAAGTATTCGCTTGTCATGCCATCTTTTAACGTTTTCCTTAAAGAGCCTAGCATTTCATAGGCTTCACTCCTCCATTCATCTAAAGAACTTAAGTCAAATAATCTTTTCTCACCAGTGAGCTTACAATCTCTATTTAGTTCTTTAACTGCCCAGTAAGCTTTATGTTCTAATTCTAAAGGTAGGTTACAAGCTTTCCCATAAACCATTTTATAAGGGGACATCCCATAGGATTTTTGTAGGCTGTTCTATAAGCCCATAAAGCATCATTCAACTTTTTAGCCCAGTTTTTTCTAGATCTATTAACAATTTTGCAAGATAGATTTAATTTCTCTATTTGATAACTCTACTTGCCCGCTAGTTTGGGGGTGATAAGCTAAAGCAATTCTATGATTAACATCATATTTAGCAAGGGTCTTTCTAAAACGACCATGAATGAAATGAGAACCCCCATCAGTCATGAGATACCTAGGCACTCCAAACCTAGGAAAGATAACATCTTTAAGCATTTTTAGAGAGGTTTCCCCGTTAGCACTCTTCGTAGGAATGGCTTCTACCCACTTAGTAACATAATCAACGGCAACAAGAATATGAGTATAACCTTTCGAGGGAGGGAAAGGACCCATAAATTCAAATCCCCAACAATCAAAGGGTTCAGTAACAAGAGAGTAATTCATAGGCATTTCATTGCGTCTAGAAATATTACCAACACGCTGACATTCATCACAAGATAAAAAAAAATCTTGCATCTTTAAAAAGGGTAGGCCAGTAGAAACCTGATTGTAGCACCTTTTGTGCAGTTCTATCTCCTGCATGATGTCCTCCGTAAGCACTACCATGACATTTACGCAATATCTCCTTTTGTTCATATTCTGGAACACATCTTCGCATAATACCATTCACTCCTTCTTTGTATAAGTACGGGTCATCCCAAAAATAGTGCCTCAAATCATAGAAGAACTTCCTTCTTTGCTGAGCTGTAAAAGTTGGAGAAACATAGTCGTGACGCAACAAGCTCTTCAGCTATGCCAGCTCCTTCTAAGCGCCGCGTGTGGGTTCCTAATACCACACCGCCGCTCCCGGCTCCACCAAGACCTTCAAGCTACGCGGCAAGGCCACCAAACTCCTTCAACACCGCTCCTAGGGGCTACAACCACAACTACCCTGGAGCGCCTGGTGGAGTCCCTGGCTACGCTGCTCCATGTCCACCTGGTGCTTGTTAAACTTGCGGGAACACTGGGCATCAACACTGGAGTTGTCCCATGAACAACAAAGCTATCCCTCATCCACCTCCAAGACCTGCAGCAAGTCCTTCTATGGTTCGTGCACCTCCACCTCGGGCTCTCAACATCAACACCAAGCCCGGGTCCACTGTTGCTCGTGCCAACTGTGTCAACGTTGCTCAAGCCGAGCATGCACCTGGAGTTGTGATGGGTATGCTTCCCGTTAACTCAGTTCCTGCACGAGTTTTATTTGATTCTGGTGCATCACATTCATTCGTGTCATACAAGTTTGCGGAGAATAATGGGTTGCCTTCGGATGCTTTACCAACTCGCCTCATGGTGCAATCTCCTGGATCAAACATGAGGGCTTCTAAAATCAGCCACGGCAATCAAATTGAGATTGGTGGTTCTACGTTCCTGGCTTCCTTAATCATTCTCGGCAATTCCGACATCGATGTTATTTTGGGCATGGATTGGTTAACAGCAAATGCAGCTGTGATAGATTGTGCTGAACGCTCGGTCTCTCTGAAAATTCCCGAAGGCCATATAGTCTATTCTCCAAGTCTGACTCCTGCAATTCAGCTCTTCTCTTTGTCTTCTCTGAATGATGATCCTATGGATGCTATTCAGAGTGTTCCGGTGGTCCGTGAATTCCTAGATGTTTTTCCTGAAGAGTTACTAGGTATGCCTCCTGACCGAGAGGTTGAGTTTGTGATTGAGCTTGAACCTGGAACCGCTCCTATCGCCAAGCGGCCTTATAAAATGCGTCCTGCTGAGTTGGCTGAACTCAAACGTCAGCTTGATGAACAAGAGAAGTTGGGTTTTATTCAGCACGGAACTTCTTCTTGGGGTAGTCCAACCATCTTTGTGAAGAAGCGAGACCGCACTGATCGACTTTGTGTTGACTACCGAGCTCTCAATGCAAAAACCATTAAGAATAAATATCCCCTTCCACGGATTAATGATCTCTTCGATCAGCTAGCTGGAGCTGTGGTATTCTCTAAGCTTGAATTGAGAAGTGGATATCATCAAATCAAGATTCGCAAGGAAGATGTTCCCAAAATTGCTTTCACCACCCACTATTGCCTGTACGAGTACATGGTCATGTCCTTCGGTCTCACCAATGCACCTGCCACCTTCTCGAGACTTATGAACTCGGTTTTCATGGAGTATCTTGATAAGTTCGTCATGGTCTATCTGGATGACATTCTAGTCTATTCTAAGTAAAAGGAAGAACATGAAGAACACCTTCGATGTGTCCAAAACAAGCTTCGTGAGAACCGCTTGTATGCAAAGTTCTCCAAGTGTGAATTTTGCCTTCCCAAAGTCACCTATCTGGGTCACGTCATCTCTGCTAAGGGCATTTCCATCAACCTAGAAACAGTTCGGACAATTGTCGAGTGGGTTCCACCCAAAAATGTCAAAGAAGTCCGGAGTTTCCTTGGTTTGGCTAGTTACTGCCGTCGCTTCGTTCAGAACTTCTCGAATATTGCGAAGCCTCTTACCGATCTCCTCAAGAAAGGCAAGAAATACCTTTGGTCTCCTGCATGTCAAGCTAGTTTTGAAACACTCAAAGAGAAGCTCACTTCCACACAAGTCTTGATTCCTCCAGATACATCAAAGCCTTTCCTGATCTTTTGTGACGCCTCATTGCAAGGATTGGGTGCGGTTCTCATGCAAGAAAAAGAAGTGGTTGCTTATGCCTCTCGTCAGTTGAAAACTCATGAGCTCAACTACCCAACACATGATCTTGAACTTGCAGCGGTTGTCTTTGCTCTAAAAGTATGGAGGCACTACTTGCTTGGAAATCGTTCTGAGATCTTTTCTGACCACAAAAGCCTGAAGTACATCTTCACACAACCTTCGCCAAAGGAGATGGATTGAAACCATCAATGACTTTGATCTCACCATCAACTACACTCCTGGCAAAGCTAATGTCATGGCCGATGTTCTCAGCCAAAAAGCTTATGTCAATAACCTCATGGTGGAAGAACAACAACCTCTCTTGTGCGAGGAATTCCGCCAACTCAACCTTGAGATTGTGCATCAAGGGTATCTTCTGAATCTTCTGGCAACCCCTCTCTTGGAAGAAAAGATTCGTGCTAGTCAGCGAGGTGATGCTTACACCAAAAACATCATTTCCAATATTCAGATGCCGAGGTATGAGTCGTTCCACGTCGATGATCAAGGAGCTCTATTTTTTGAAAACCGGATGTTCGTTCCGAATGATCTGGGTTTGAGAGAGCAAGTTCTTAAGGAGGCGCATGATTCTGTTCTTTCTATCCATCCTGGCAGCACAAAGATGTACATGGACCTGAAAACACAATATTGGTGGCCTGGATTGAAACGATGTTGTGCCAAGTATGTCTCCGAGTGCGATGTCTGCCGCAGAGTTAAAGTTGTCAATCAGAAACCTTCCGGTCTTCTACAGCCATTGAAGCCTCCGGAATGGAAATGGGAGAAAGTAGAGATGGACTTCATAACTGGTTTTCCAAGGTCGCAGAAGGGCAACAATGCAATCTTTGTTGTCATTGACAGGCTCTCAAAAGTGGCTCACTTCTTTCCCGTCAAGGAAACAATTTCTGCAATTTAGTTGGCTGAGCTCTATATCAACAGAATTGTCTCTCTATATGGGGTTCCTCTCGAGATCAGTTCAGACCATGGAAGCATCTTCACTTCCAAGTTCTGGGGAAGTTTCCAAAATGCTTTGGGAACAAATTTGAACTTCAGCACAGCTTACCACCCTCAGTCGCAAGGGCAAGTTGAAAGGATCAATCAGATTCTAGAAGATATGCTCCGCGCTTGCGTCATTTCTTTCGGCATGAAGTGGGAAGAATGCCTTCCTTATGCTGAATTCTCTTACAACAATAGCTTCCAGAAGAGTCTAAAGATGGCACCATTTGAGGTTCTCTATGGCCGCAAATGCAGAACTCTGATTGGTTGGTCGGGCGCAGGTGAAAGAACATTCTTTGGCCCCAACATTGTAACTCAAGCAGAGGAGAAGGTTCACATCATTCTCGAAAACCTGAAGGTTGCTCAAAGTCGCCAGAAGAGCAACTATGACAGGAAGCACACGGACATGGAGTATGTCCCTGGTGATCTCGTTTACCTTCGTGTCACTCCCATGAGAGGCGCGCACCGGTTTGGTATCAAAGGGAAGCTGGCTCCTAGATACATCGGTCCTTTCAAAATTCGTGGAAGAAGAGGAGAAGTTGCTTGTGCTCTTGAGCTCCCTGAAAAACTCAAGGTCCATGATGTTTTCCATATCTCTCAACTCAAAGAAGTGCTCCAAGGATCCCGGCAGGACCGTGGACCATGAGCTTATACATCTCCAAGAAGACCTATCTTATCAAGAACACCCCACAAAAATCCTAGAAGTCGTAGAAAGAAAGACTCGCAACAAGTCTATCAAGTTCTGCAAGGTGCAGTGGTCGCACCATTCCGTTGATGAAGCCACTTGGGAACGCGAGGATGAGCTCTGTGCCAAGTATCCTACCCTCTTCGTGTCTTCTTCTTCTTCTTCCTAGAATCTCGGGGCGAGATTCCTGTTTAGTGGGGGAGAGTTGTAGCATCCCATCTGTCTAACATCTGTAATGCTACATGGTCTAATAATAAAATGCTACCTTCCTACATATAGTTGTTGCATTGCATTATATCAGGCTCATGTCACCATGCCACATTGCATTTGAGCATCATATCAAAACCCTTTTCATTGGTTCTTCTCCTCATATTGCACTTGCCTTATTAATTGTATTTGCCTCTTCATATATTGTATTTGGTTATTGATATATTGTTTAAATGCCCGAGTTGAGTTGTGGGCATATATTTTTCAAACTCCACCACCTTTCTTTGGTTCTATCCATAATTTCCACCATCCCAAATAATATGAGCCTATGTTCTTCTTTCGACTTTTAATTCAAGCTCATAACTATTGGTATGGTTCCTTTCTTTTGATCTACTTGCTTCCATACATGTTCTTAATATTGTTTCCACAATATCTAGTATGAGAGCTTCATAGCTACCTTGGCATGACCATCTTTTCTCCTTGTTTGGTTTCACTTGAATCTATGGTTTGCTTGAATGTATATTTTCCCATGTGGTATTAATAGTGGGATACACACTAAATTGGCCATGGTCATATTCATGCATGCCCTAAATTTTTGTGAGGCCATAGGAGTGGATTAAGTGTCTTGCATATGAAGGGAAGCTTCAATAAATCTTGGGAGGGTCTACTCAATTCACCAATTTTTGTTTCACTCAGAGTGCACCTAGTAAAATTCTAGTGTTTTCACAACTAGAAAACTAGTGCAATATGGTTCGTTTTGCTTTGAATTTTGGAGGGTTTTGAATTCAAACCAAACTAGCTCTTTTGAATTGTTTCAAAGAAACCAACTAACCAGAATCTTTCTCCTACAATATTTCTACACCTAATCCTACACCCACCCATGCATGTGCATGCTTTCACACACACACACACCAAACCGAGACCTTCCCCTGGATCAATCTAGCCGGACCCAAACCTTGCTCCCAGCTAAACTTGGCACTTGCATTGGCCTGTTCCGACTCAGCCTCTCCTCTCGAGCTGGTACAGCCACGCCCTGGCCAGAGTGGACCACCAACCCGTGCCCTGTTGCTCCTCCCCCTCACGTGCCGACGCTAGCAGAGCTTCACGCCGAAGGCGTGTGCTCCCTTCTCCCATCCTCCACTATTCCCTCCAGGCCATAAAGCAACAGCCTTAGCTGCAGCAGGGAGAGAACCACCCCCATCTCGTCTGGGTCGAGATCCATCTCACCTCCATCTCATACCTCTAGAAACCCTAGCAGTGGCCCCTGAACCCAGCCGCCGTCTACCCTGACCCCGTCGTCGTCCTGCGCCTTCCAGGAAGGAGGAGAAGTACCTCGACGAGGTTGCAGCACACGCTGGCGCCGTCCCTGCGCACACTCGCCGTCACCGTCTACTCCCTCTCGCCACTTTCCCCATCGGCGTCACGTTCTTCCTTCCTGTCCTAGCTCCCCTCCGTCCCTCTGTGCCCCACCGTTGTCGCTGGCCTCGCCGCGTCGCCATCGCCGCTGCACCAGCACGCGCGCACTCGTTCTCTGCAGTCGACAGCAGAAACAGCCCCGCGCGCATCTCTGTTCTTCCGTGGTTTCCGGTCGTTGTGGTCCACCTCCGCGCGCACTTACTGAATGAAAGCCGTAGCCCGATCAACCCTCTACAGTTTTCCTTTTTACGGCATGGCAAAATTCACCGCCGTTTAGTCACAATCGTCGTCGCAACTCAGGCCGAGCTAGCAGATTTCTCTGCAGGTGACGTTCAGTTTGTCATATGAGGCGATGTACTTATGCGCATACCCCCCTGCGTTTTCTTTTCAATAAAGAACTAGTCCTTCCAGCCCCACAGTCAGCCCCTCCTCCTTTTTACAAAAAGACACCCGTGGTTAGTGGATCCTCTACCCGCGCTCCCCGGATAGCACACGTGTCAACGCCCGATAGCCCGCGCGCGCGCGTGCTGTGGCCCCGCCGCCCGGAGGCCCACCAATCATCCTCTGTGGCTGGAACTCCCCGCGGTAAGAAAAGCCCGTACCGGTTCCCGCCGCGTCGGCTGCTGCTGAGTCAGCATCGGCCCCACCCGTCAGCATTTGTGGCTAGGTGCGGTTGTGTGCAAAAAGTTCTGTGATCTTTTCTGTTAATAAAAATAATTTCAGAAATTGTTTAATATGTTTTAATATCCAGAAATTAATAACTTTTTATTGATAAATCCAAATAATACAAATAATATATGTTTTTGAATCAGAAAAATGTAAGGAATTCGAATATGCCATTCAAAATAATGTTTGACTAATTTTAAATTTTTGAAATTGTTTAGTTGCAATAAGAATGCCTTTTTTCTCAATTAATTAATAACTTTAATTCTATAACTCCAAATTTGACAAATAAGATGTCTAATTCGATCAGCGCGACGAGCCCGTTCTGTTTATGCATTCCATGTTATGAATTGAAGCATGCATCATATAAATATTAAATAATCAGAACTGTTTATGGTAATAAAACTTGGCCAAATAATTAATAAAATGATTTATTCTTGTCCCGACACCTCACCCTTGCCATGCTACATTATTGCCATGTAAATCGTACATCATTCATCATGGCATGCTTGGTTGCTTGTCACATTTTATTCATATGCTTGCGCACATTATTTATATTGGCCCTTGTTTGTTTGGTTCTTTTCGAATAGACGCCGAGCAGGGGAATTATCAGGAATCCCAGGAGTACTACCCAGATCCATCTCTCGCTTCAACTGAGCTACCAGGAAAGCACTACCACATGCTTGCATACATATAGTACCTATTGCTTCTATCTTATTCTTGCATCATTGAGTCACGATTGCATTAAACTGAATCCCAAGTATTGCATGGCCTTACTTTTAAACCCCACCGAAGCTTGTTCCTCCATCCCATGAGCCAGTACTACAGGAGTTGTTTGAGCCATGCGAGTCGTAGAACAGCATGTGTAGGGTATGTGAGTGTCTAATGGATAACGAGGTACCTAAACAACTTAACCGGAGTAGTAATGGGATAACTAATGAAAGAGGCACCGGTGGGCAATATTTGTTATTTGGTTTTTATGTCCACTTGTGTCCCGTAGGACCCCGAGTACTTGATACATGTTCCTTGACTATCGCACTATCCGCATATGGGACCATGAATCCCCTTAGCGAGAGCTCGATTCATTTCTTATTTCTTGGGGCCACAAAGTAGTTTGGGGCTTTATTACTATCCTGTACCTATGCCATGCTTTAATGCTTTATTTAAGCTTGTGCGTGGAGCACCTATACTGTTTTGGATCGTGCCACGTTTTCACGGTATAGACAAGCCCAGTCACACTTTCGGGTTCCCAGTCGTTTACAGCCGTCGTCACAAACCCTAGGTCCATTCTGGAGCCGTCCAACTTCGTTGTGGGTAGCTTAGTGGGGTGGCCCCCTGAAATATTTTATGAATCCTGTGATTGCTTTGTCGTGAAAGCCTCGTTGGGTTTTGTTTTGGTTTTTCTGAGGTCGATCGTGTGTGTGTTGCTATTTGTGCACCCCTGCAGGGTAAATCTTTCTGAAAGCCGTGTTCGCGGTTATGGACGACTTGGAGCACAGTTTCTCGATCATACACAAGTATAACTAAAGTACCGTCTTTAATATGACTAAATATCAGACTAGTAATTAGTGCAATATTCGTGGAATGATTAATAAAACTTCCAACGGATGGGTTGTTCGTCCGCTTTCTCGTTGGTAAGCGAGAAGGAGGATGGATCTGTTACTTTATACTGTTATAACTGTTGTTTCTAATTAACGGACATCCGCCTATCTTTGGTTAGGTAGATGGTTAGCGAGTATCTATAGGCTTGTTAGTTATTAACTTTGGCTGCAATTGCGTCACCCCAGGTTTATGTCCCCTTTAGAGGCATAAAGACTTGCTGAGTACCCCTAGGGTCTCACACGATAAATTGTTTGATTCAGATGAACAGGTATACTCGCAAGATGGATACTGGGTGGAGGAAACAGATGATGTTGGCAACGATCACTCGGTGTAGAGATTCCGGGGATGGGAATCCGTGAGATCTATGGGTGGGATGTGCTTATTTATGTGGCATCTTATGCCGATTTGCTTCTTATCCGTACTCGGATCTTGTTTCCCGTTTCCGCTTGCTACTCTGTTGATTGATGTATGAGGAGCTGTCCTACACTATTATCTCTAGCTAGGATATTTGGATCTTGCCGTATGGCATTGCAATATTTCTATTTCTTTTAGATGGTATGGCTCTGAGAACTATTGTAAGGTAGCTTGCATACATACTCACTTGTGTATGTATTTGATCTCTTCGCTTGTTGCCTACGTCGCTCGCTCTTGTCCCGATGTTCTTGGAAGTGGTTAGGGCGGTTGACGGGCCTACACGTGGGTAGCCCTGGGGCCCCGCTGTAAAATTCCTTAACCACTTTTGGTTCATCCAGGCTTGAACTTAGAGCGTAGGGTCCGAGGTTGTTACAAAAGAGTAATCAACACCGGCAAAGTTTCCCCTATGAACTAAGGCAAGATTCAACCCAATTGTTACAGCAATATGGAGATGGTGATGAGGGTGCTGATGGTGGTGATGATGATGATGATCCCGATGAAGTCCAGCTTGATGGTGGTGTTGATGGCGACGATCTCCCTCTCCGAGAAGGAATTCCCCCGGTAGAAATCTGTTTGCCGAAGAGATCTTTCTCTCTCGGTGTTTTCCGCCCCGCAAAGGCGGCAGAATTTTTCTGTGGTCGCTCCCCGAGTCTTAGGGTTCTGCAAGGATAATATACGCCAGAAGGGAGGGCCAGGGGTGGACCAGGGCGGCCACACCACCTGGTGGCGCGGCCCAGGGTGGCCCGCGCCAGGGGGTGGTGTGGGCCCCCTGTGGCCCATCTCCAGCCCCCCTTCTGGCTTCCTTCGTCTTCTGGAAAAATAGGATTTTCCATGTATATTCCCGGATTTTCTTATCTTCGCGAACTTTGCCTCCAAACAGCACCTTTTCCATCAGAATCCTGACTGCAGCGGTCCATGCTCCAAAATTCATCAACCATGCAAAAACAGATGAAACAACATAAGTATCACCTCTCATTATGAAATATATCAATGAATAACAGTGAATTATGGCATAGAATAGTGATGCAAAATGGACATATCATAAAGCAGTGGTAATTTAATGTCAAACCAAGCCCTTGCCTCTCGCCAGAAGTTTTTTGCATGTCAGCAACTCACAAGTGCATGCATCATATCCTCGTCTGCAGCTAAGCAGACTTTGCATCTCGTCAGTTTGGAAACATGTCTATGTCGCAGTGTGCTCTCCACCGGTAAGATACCTCGGATAACATGCCACCAGAATAGCCGAACTTTAGAAACAACTTGTAGCTTCCAAGACTCGACCACAACTATTTTTCTGAATCTGAGGTACCTATAGATATCCCTTCTGCTAGAGCTAAGTGCTCGTTGTGCATCATCAGAGAACGATACGATGATTTTACAGAGTAGTTGCTCGTCTTCTCTAAGCTCTAGGCCCAAAAATCCTCCTCGCCTCCGTGCCTCAGTGGTATGTTTAGAATGGCACCTGCCACTTGTGCAATGAAGTTAGCACGGATCATATCCACTTTCCACGACCAATTTGCTGTATCAATAATATCCGAGACTTTATTCAACTCGGTCTCCCAATTTGGGCCGAGGGAATCATTTTCCTTGTTCCAGGAATCCATCTGTCAGTCTAGATAGATACTGAGGAACCATTGCCAATCCGCTTAATCATACCCCCAGCTAGAGCTCATCGACCTACAATGATAACTCTCCAAGTTGCTTACGCAGCTCTGGGAACAGTCGCTTGGAAGAAGTCCACCTCTGGGAAATATTTAGTCTTGAGCACACGACAACATAGAGAATCTGGCTGAGTTAGAAATTGCCAACCATGTTTTCCCAACAGGGCCAAATTGAAGAGTTCCAGATTCTTAAACCCCATGCCACCTTTACACTTAGGAGGAGTCAGGTGATCCCATGTGAGCCAATGCATCCCATGGCGATCAAGAGAACTACTCGACCAGCAGTACTTAGCCATGTATGATCTGAACTGTTTTAGCACCTTCTTCGAAAGCAGAAAGCATAACATGCTGAAAGTATGGATCGCTTGGATGACAGCTTTTAGGAAAATTTCTTTGCTTGCACAGGACACCATCTTCTCCAATCCTCCATTCATCTTGGTACGCATTCTCTCACCTAGATGATCGAATGTACCACTCGTAATACGACCTACAGCATTCGGTAGACCCAAATATCGTTCACTGAATGCCTCCACTATGATACCCAACAAATTCTTCTGAGATTGCCTTGTCACATCTGAAGTATTGGGGCTCGAAAAAATAGAGCTCTTCTCCCTATTCACGCACTGACCAGAACACTCTCCATAGATCCTCGGTATATCATTTAACCGATGTGCACTCTGCTCTTTGGCAATCATAAAAATAAGACTATCGTCCACAAAGAGAAAATGATTAATCCATGGTGAGCATGGACTAACTCGAATACCTTATCCACCCGATTTCCACCATAGAAGTTAAACAGTGGCGTGAAACCCCCTCCACAAAGTAGGAACGGGTAAGGGGACATAGGATTGCCTTGTCGTAATCCTCGTGAAGGGCTGAAGCGAGGCAGCATCTCTCCATCACCCGCATAGAAAACGGAATAGAGGATACACATTTCAGGATTAACTGGACAAATCCTGAATTGAACCCAAGCTTAAGCATAATAGCTTGTAGATAGTGCCACTCTACTAGATCATACGCCTTCATCATATCAAGCTTGACAGCACAAACATTATTCTTACCCCTCTTCCTCTTCTTCGTCGCATGCACACTCTCATATGCGATAAGAACATTATCGGTGTTATACCTACCTGGAACAAACACAATTTGCTCTTCTCCAATAATCTCCCCCATGAACCCTCTGGCTCTATTAGAAATACACCTCGCCGCTATCTTATATAGGACAGAACAGAGGGAAATCAGCAGGTATTGTGATATCCGCTGAGGGTGATTGACCTTTGGTATAAGAGTGATAACCATGTCATTTAACCCCTCAGGTAACTCACCATTATTGAGGAAATCAAGAACAACCAGCACAACATCGTCCTTTGGGAGATCCCAATGCCGCTGGAAAAACCCGCCGTGAAACCATCCACCCCTGGAGCTTTTGAAGGGGCCATTTGGAACAAGGCAGTTTTCACTTCCTCAGCCAAGTACGTTTTATCCAGCTGATCATTCATCTCCGGAGTCACTCGGTTCGGAACAAATTCGAGCAGATCATCCATCTACCAAAACCCTTGGGAAGTATAGAGGTTTTGATAAAACGTCTGAACCTCATCACACGTCTCCTCCCAAGAACCACACCTACTCCCATCATCACGCTCTAGATTTCCAATCTTGTTAATTTGTTTACGATGTGCTGCCGGTTTGTGGAAGTAGGTAGTATTATGGTCCCCCTCTTGCAACCATTAAACACGGGAACACTGACGCAACCATACCTCCTCCTGCTTCAGGGTTTCCCGCACCTGCTTAACAATCGCCACCTCCTCAACAGATGGGGCGTCTCCAGTTGAACGACCCCAAATACAGTTGAGATTCTTCCTGAGTTTGTGAACCTTCCGCGTCAAGTCACCGAACTCTTTCGCTCCCCAGAGTGACAGGCAAGACTGCATCTCATTTAGAGCCTGCACCACACCACCAAGGCCCCCCGAGCCTGCCCACTCAGGCCATTTATCTAGAATCAGCCAATCATACTCACTATGCGACTGCCAAACATCTTCATATCTGAACTGTCTGGTACCCCTAGTACGCTCATCAGCCATATGTGTATGTAGCTCCGTAAGTACAAAACAATGATTAGAATATGTTGCAATAGTGTGCCTCACCCGGACATAAGGAAAGATATTCAATAGGCCATCGTTACCGAGAGCTCTATCTAGTCTAGCCTTCACATTTGCATCTCCTCGTTGTCCATTATCCTAGGTATATTCCACCCCTGACCATTTGAGATCCTGGAGTGAACAATCCTCAATCGCCTCCCGAATAGCTCGCATCTACCACTCCGGCCTTGCAACTCTCGAAAAATGCTCCGTGGCGTAAAGGGTTTCATTGAAATCCCCCACACACAGCCACGCCGTATGCCCAACAACATGTAAAGTATGTAGAAATCTCCAGCTCTGCCGATGATCTTCTACTCTTGGAGCTCCATAGAACCCCGTAAACCTCAACACAAGAGCCACATCACTGGTACGTTTGATCATAGCGTCAATGTGACACACACTGAAGTTTTTGACATCATCAATAACCTCTGCTGACCAAAACAGCCCTATACCACCACTCAGACCATCACTGTCAACCGCAAAGCATCCAGCAAACCCGAGTGAATGTCTCAAAGCTTCAACTCTTTTTGCAGAAATTTTAGTCTCCATTACAAATAGGAGACTGGGCCCTTCCTGCTTCACAACACTGCGAAGCTCTCGAACGGTCCCAGGGTTCCCAATCCCTCGGTTGTTCCATTCTAAGAAAAACATTGGGATGGGAGGCTAACTCGCAGCCGCTGCCGACTTGTTTGAGCTGGTTGGAGTGGAATTCTTCTTCTTAGGATCCCTCTCATCATCCTCTACCTCCTCTACCAACACCTCAGCATCTTATTTAGATGGAGCAGCATAGTAGGTTCCAGGAGCGGTTTCTCCACCCTCCTATACATCTGATTAACATTCTTAGCTTTGTGTTTTCTGGCCATGTTCTTCTTCACCTAAGACGTGGCCTCTGATCCAGGATAAGTATCCGAACTCGAGTTCATTGTCTCATGCTTACTTCGGGAGTTAGAATTCTGGCCTCCCGAAGAACCCTCACTATAAGATGGCATCCTCCAATCCTCCGATGCTCTCATCCTCTTCCCAAGAGGAAGATCTCTATTGTCATCACGGTTCCCGGGCGTCAGACACAAGATGTCAGGGTGTCCTAATCTTCCACACGAGAAACAGAAATGAGGCACTTGTTCGTACTGTATCTCGTAAAGGTCCATGGACTGTCTTCTAGCTAAATCAATCAGTACCCATCTTCTCAGAGGACTAGCTATGTTGACAATAACTCTAGCCCTCAGGAAACCTCCCACATGATCAAACTGAACATTGTTCGCCCCCTTGTCAATTTGATGTGCAATAGGGAGCCACCAATTCTTGTCCCTCAAATTGAACGGCAGATTCATCACTCTCACCCACATTGACAACCGATCAAACTTCAGTTCCGACGGTTGCATACACTCTTCAAACTCCGAGAGGATCACTGTGTTCTTGCTAACATGTCACGACAAGCCCTCCCATACCCGATCACGATCACGCTGATTAGCAAATTCTGCCACAAACATGTTTGCGCCAACAGATCAGGACTGTAGACCCTTAGGGTTTCCCCACGCAGGCCTCAAAGCATTGGCAATGGTCTGAATTTGAAATATGTTCCGGTACAATACCTTCCCTGCCAACAGCCACTTTGGATTGTCGCCATTCTCTCGATCATCCACCACCAGGGGCGTTGCCTCCTCGTCAGTGATGTCGAGTTTCCCCAGCTGTTCCTCCAACTTTGCCCTTGCCGCACGAGGCGACAGAGAGCCCATCTCCTTCTCCTTGCCTCGATCCGACGAGGCCATCACTCGCCCACGAATCCTCCGATCACCCCGCCGATGAGATCTGTGGGCGCCGCCAAAAACCCACTAACCCTAGTCGCCACCTGAGCGGCTTCGAGAGTTACGGGAAAACTGGTAGAGAATTCTTATATCCCCCCCCCCCCCCCAATGTGTCGCCCCACAAAGAACTACGGCAGGACCAATACTGTACATGTATACGTATTGCACTAATAGACATACTAATTAGATTTTCTTAAGCCCAATTGCATGCAAGGTTTTCCATGCACAGAAGCCCAGTGCTCCAGCCAAAACAGCCCATGTGCCGTGCATATCAACCTATAGGCCAAAGGCCATCGATCGTGGCCGCGTGGTCGTTTCGCCCCTCGATCTTCCGATGCCGATAGATCAATCTCGCTGCAGGTATAGAACCCTGCCCGCCGCTCTCTCGCAAGCACTGCGACTTGATTGGCAGCTTGTCTAGCGGCGACCATGTTGGATGTCCGCTTACTTCCATTGCTCGCTTGTCATCATGCGCACAACCAGATTATTCGTCAAGGTATGTACAGGAGAACGAAATACCATGCATATATATAAGTATTGCATGTTCTGATCTAGTCTACCTTTTTTTTCCTTCAGTTACCTACACTTAGTTAGTTCAAAATTATGAAAAATAGCCAATTTTTTACATAAATTGGTTCAGTCTCAAATCTTCCGAATGCTATTTTTTTCTTGGATCTGAATCGTTGGTGAATGGTGATAGAAGATATATCCTTAATAATTTGTAGAAAAGTAGCTAGACAAATGCTGGTATGATTATCATTTTCGGTGCCTGAGATAATTTATATTCCTATAGTGTTATTGGCTTCTTGGCAAACAAATTTTGATATGCTATGGCAGTTTATACTTTGACTTTTTCAATTATCACCCCCCTATACTCAAATCCTGGCTTCGTCCCTGCTGATGGTCGTGGTGGGTCGCTAACGGCGACCACCAATCGTGCACAACAGCTATGCTAATAGCCACACGTATACGTGGATGTAAAGCCCAAGCTTTTCAGCTCACTCCGAGCTTTCTCAGCTCGCTCCGAGTTGGGCCGGGCCCGCTGGGACTCCTGACCGAGCCGAGTTAGGTTTCCTGGACCGCGACGATCTCGGGCCGAACCTGGCTCGGCTTGGTCCAGCTCGCTGACTTGCAATTTTTTTCGAATTAACCGGAGAGCGATGAGAGAGAGAGAGGAGATGGGCTGGATTCTCGTGGCCCGTTCGGTTATCAATCAGCAGAGAGGGCCGAAGACGGTTGGGATCACTGGCTGCCGCCGGGAGAAAACACGATCGACAAGATTTCACGAGAGCTAGGTCACGCGCCGCCGCCCGGCTTAAGGAAACACGCCGCCGCCGCAAGATTTCGCCACCACCTGCGCAGGATGCCGCCGCTGCCTAGCCGCTGCTGCACCCACGACAGAGCTGCGCGTGGCCCCACTCGTCAGTGACCCAACGCCTCCAGGCTCGCGAGCTCGACCGAGCTCGCCGGAAACTCAGAGGCGAGCTCCATTTCATGGCTCGCTGGCATCGACGAGCTGGCTCGGCCCGTGTCAGACGGAGCTGGCTCAGGCTCGGCCGTTCCGGACCGAGATTTTGTCTGGCTCGGCCCGAGTTAGACCGAGCTGGCTCTCGTAAAGGTATAGCCACATGGACCGTAGCGGCCAAGATAGTTGATGGTAATGGTATCGTGATAACCAGCAGCCGGCGATAATGCGACTTACGAGCGGAATCCGCGCCGAACCGATATGTGGGCCGTCCATCTGCTGCTGGAGATTCGCGCCCTGGGCCCACGATGGAAAGGTTGACCCGAGTTATCCCGGACATATTCCTCCATCGGCAGTGTAGAATACCGCTCGTACCGTATGCGGAACCGTATACGGGCGACCCATGGGGCCCGTACCAACACGACGCCTTACTGTTCTGCTCGGCCATGCCCGTTCGAATTTGAATTCTGGATCGCCGTCGATTAGCGGACGCTGGGTTCCCCACCCTCGCGGCGGAACGATTCCAGATCTCGATGAGCCGAGGAGATGAACTGCCATGGACGCAACCAGGGTTTCACCGATCTGCTTCTCAGGTGTGTTCCTAATCCTCCAATTTGATGTTTCTCTCCGAGCCCGCTAGAGTAGAGACCCGCGCCTCGATACCTAATATGCTGGTTGTCAAATCTGCAGTATGGGCGACCCTGCCCGCCGATTGGAGTGTTCCGGTGGTTCACCGGTTGAACTATCAAGGAGTGGCCCGACAAGCAACGAGCAGAGCTCTACCAGATGCGAGACGGACTCATCGAGCGGTGAGGGCGTCCACGGAGAGGAACCGCCGGCGCTCGAATATTTGGCAAAGGCACCTGGCGTGCTCTACTAAGATTGTTTCGACAGAACTGACCAATTTTTCAGGCATTCTCTCTAGCTCTGGCTCCGAAAGCACATGAAAAGTGCAGCATCAGGACAACAGGTTCAAGTCTGAGCTTCGTTCGTCGTTGTCAACATCGGGTAGCAGAGGATCAGATCAGAGTAGCTGCAGTTCAGTAAGCATACCAGCCAATTCAGGCGCGCCCAGTCAAGTAGCGATGGGCCAACTGTTTGCGCTGTTGGCTGGCTGCTCGACCAGATGCTCCAAACCACATGCGGTGCATCTGCTACCGCACAGTGTGCTGCTGTCCCTTAGTAGTCGATAGTTGGATCGTATGGCCCCTTGCCTGGCCTTGTCCTTGCAGTGCATAAGCAAAGGACGGGAGAGACCATCTGTCCGACCGTCCACCCAGATCTGCAATTTGTGTGCATGCCGAATAGTATTCGGACAGAGTAAGACTGTTAGATCCGATATGCCCGCCTGGCACGTGCAGATACTACATCTTCTTCATTGAAATAATACTCTGTACTCATTCTTCTTCATTGAAATAATCTCGAGACTCTGAGAGATGATCACTATTGAAGCCAGGCGCAGAAATTTCGTTACATTGATCCACAAGTGAATAAGGATCCACTGGGCTTATCCATCATCATCATCATGGGACTTTGGGGCGAAGAAAAATACACTGCCATGTCCATCACTTCCATAGAGATTGCATGCCTTGGTCAGAAGCAATTATTCCCCTTTAGATCCTTCCTATTCCCTTCTCCCTTTCTTTCTTCTTTTGTTTTTTCAAGAGGAAGAGGAGATGGGGTGCATCCATGATCCATGAGTATCGTATTATATATAGGAAATGTGGGTGTGGATTGACACGGGGGTGACGATGATGTTAGTGTAAAGAGAGAGAGATGAAGAAGATGGTGGAAAGAGGAGGGCCAGGATATGCACGGTTCCACCGGCCATGGAAAAAGATAAGAGCTGCATAGCCCCACCATGGTTTTTGACGTTATTGCTGCTCTACCTTGAGTGATGGGGATGCCTCTTTGACTGTTTGACCCACATTTGTTCATGCAGGAACCCTACAAGACCGTTTCAAATTGAGCTACAAAGATGACGTGTATTCAAAATTGATGCGAATATAAGCTTGTCATGCCCGGTAGATGTTGGCATGGGCATCATGGGCCATGGGCCGGTAGTATGGGTTTATGGCATCAAAAGGGAAGCCGCAAGAGGAGAAGGGCATCAATCAAGTCTGACAAGGAACTAATAACATAACCTAAACTAACTGGTTGGTCTCACCTGAAGCTACAAGTGGACACCTGGCTAATCCTTGTGGATATAAAATGCCTCCTACTTGCACTTGGTTAATTGCCCGCATAATCAAAGTTCAATTCTTAAGTAATAACGAAGAATTATTAGTTGTGTCCCCCTATAAAGTATAATGCCTATGTAGTTGACCTCTCATCTGATATTTTGAATCAGTTCCTAATTCGATTACTCTTAGATGGTTCCAACTAAGCAATAATCGGATGTAGAGCAACTACTACTAAGTATGCATGATCACTTAATCTTAGATTATATATCTGTTGGTGCATCACGTATTACTTATTTTAGGAGAAGAAACGAATAACTGAAGCTAGGATATAGAAAAATAAAGAGAGCATCAAAGAAAGCCACACCTGTTGAACTGGCACGTACAGAGGGAAGCCAAATTATTCTTTGGTGGTTAGGCTAAACGCTTCAGCTTTGGAGCTAATGCTTGTTTAATTAGCACGGCAAACGCCTTTGTCAATAGCGCTCCGGTTTAACAAATGCAAATGCGTTAGTAGTATGCTACCTTCCAGACCTTCGAAAACGGAGCAACTACATACGCACTTGCCTGTTTGTTCAGTATCATACAATAAAACATAAGGTGTATTTTATCTATTCTACTAGTATGATTTGGTTTTCGGTCTTGCTATTGTTAGCTTTGCGCCAATCAAATAATGAAGAATGAAAATAAAATCCCAGCAAAGGAGACACAGATTTAACGTGAAAAACGCTCTCAAACAAAGAGAGGGAAAAACCACGGGAGCTAGCCAGCAGAAGTTCACTATATGGAGAGTGTTTACACAATGACGGGGATTTCACAGATGCAACTTATCCCAGCCGGCGGCTTACAAGAGGTTTATATAACGGTGGAAACCTAGGTTTATATAACGGTTTATATCGGCCCAAACCTCCGGCGACGGGCCTCGCTCCGTTCCGTCAGAAGTTGGCCTTTACTTTGTAGAATTTGGATCAACATATAACAAACTCCACCTTAAGACAAATTCTTTCTTGTAGCATCAACAGTAATCATCTCCCTAAACAAACAAAAAAAACACTTTCGGCACCAACAGCCACTTGGGCTAAACAGTATATACCAACTAAGCTTGAGTATAGCTCAAACTTAGCAACATGAACAGGCTTTGTCATCATATCAGCAGGGTTATCATGAGTGCTTATCTTGCATACATGTAGTGTACCTTGTGCAACAATGTCACGAACATAATGGTACTTGATATCAATGTGCTTTGTTCTCTCATGAAACATCTGATCCTTAGTAAGGTAAATAACACTTTGACTGACACAGAACAGGTTAATGCAAGAATCATCCTGATAAAGCTCAGCATACAAACCTTTCAACCAAACAGACTCTTTGCAAGCTTCAGCAACAACCATATATTTGGCTTCGGTTGTAGATAAAGCAACAACTGGTTGCAATGTTGTCTTCCAACTCATGGCACATCCTTCTACCGTGAACACATAACCTGTGAGGGATCTTCTCTTATCCAAGTCGGCAGCAAAATATGAATCCATATAGCATGCGAGCTGCTCACCAGTCTTGCCAAATCTCAAGCAAGTTCGATGTGCCACAGAGGTACCTGAAAATCCACTGAACAATTTTCTAATGTTTTTTTACCAGGATTAGCCATCTAACGACTCACCAAACTCATATCATATGATAAATCAGGGCGAGAACAAACCATGGCATACATCAAGGAACTAACAGCACTAGAATAAGGAACTCGAGACATGTACTCAATATCTTCATCAAAACTAGGACATTGCAATGCTGACAATTTAAAGTGAGGAGCGACATGAGTACTAACAGACTATGCATCATGCATATTAAAACGTTGAAGAACTTTCTCAACGTAACTTTACTGACTAAGAAACAACAACCTAGATTTTCTGTCCTGTTTAATTTCCATACCTAGGATTTTCTTAGCAGCACCAAGATATTTAATCTCAAATTCACTACTTAGGTGTGCCTTTAAAGTAGTGGTTTCTTTCATGCTCTTGGTATGTAATTATGCCTTTAAAGTAGTGGTTTCAAATTCACTACTTCTCGCGGTCAACGGATGCAACAGCCTCATTGTATATAGCAGGTTCAGTATCATGCTCCACCTATTCAGCACAACTCAGAGCATAATGAGCAAGATTACACTCTTCAATTAAGCAACGAGGTGGAATTATGTTACGTCTCGGTCTATCAGCAACAATAGATTTATGTGGCTGCTGCAAAACAGTAGGTGAGTGCTGAACAATATCATTATCAATATTTTCCTTATTAGTATCATCAACGAGATCATTATTATCAACAGTTTTCTGCAGGTGCTCCACCTGCACACTAACTCCCTCCTCTCCAATAGCAACAGGAGAGGGATCTGATGGCAAGCTGTCATTATACATAACGGATTCATTGAAAACAACGTTTCTTCTCAACAAAATCTTTTTAGTTTCAGGATTCCATAGTTTATATGTCTTAACTCCTAAACAATAACCAAGGAATATGCACTTGACAGCTCTAGGCTCTAACTTTCCATTATCAACATGAGCATAAGCAGTGCAACCAAAAACTCTCAACTGTGAATAATCAGCAGGCGAACCTGACCATACTCAATGTGAGTTTTCTTCTCAAGTGGAATAGAAGGTGACCTGTTGATGAGGTAGCACGCTGTTTTGGCTGCTTCAGTCCAGAAACGTCTATGCATATCTGCATTGGACAACATACAGCGAGCCCTTGAGATGATGGTTTTGTTCATGCGCTCAGCCACGCCATTCTACTGAGGAGTTTAAGGGGTGGTGTGGTGCCTAATCATACCATTATAACGGCAAAACTCCTCAAACTCATTAGAACAGAATTCCACACCATTTGTTGGATAATTAGGCACAATTTCCGTGATTAATTCCAGAATATTAAACATGACAATACCAGCTACTCGCACATATAACTCGAACATACTAGATGTACTAAACAACAAGATGAAAGGAAAAAGGCAGCAGCTAAACATATACTCGCAGAACATGATTAATAACCAGACAGCAGCACGTCGCACGTACTGTTCGATTGCAGTAATCGCAGCAGTAGCCTTGGGGAAGATTGGTCGAAACAGACGGCGGCGAAGACGATGATAGGCAACACCGCCCAACTTGGATGGAAGACGAACCGTGATGCAGAACTTGAGCAGTCGCGCAGGGCGCTTCCCAAAAACCTTATTCGCCCTCTCCCGTATAGGATCGCAAAGGCGAGTGGTTCCGGAGACCTGCTCTCCCGTCCGCCGGTGCACACCGGCAAGCGGGATGGAGTAGACTACGGTGGTGGCGCAAGCAGAGAGGTTGGCAAACCCTAGATTGGTTTTCGGTGTGTACGTGGTGGAAGCCGCACTGGAGTTTATATAGAGCGGCTCGGGAGTCCCGCATAGGGCACGTCGTGGACCAAGCCCATGTTGCGCACGTTCGGGGGAGCGACCCGAATAGGCTAACTGTTGACATGTCTGTCAAAACCGCACAAGTTTTCCCAAGCAGCAAAAATAAAGCTCGGCTCGGCGAGATTCCCGCAACCCGTGGCACGCACGTCGCGTCGCGTCGCGTCGCGTCGTGACGAGCGGGCGAGCGGCATTGTTGGAGGAGGAGCGCGCGTGTAGTTCTCCTCTTCTCACACACCTTACTAAGTGGTGAACCACTCCACCTTATAAAGTGGTGTAACTCTCCTCCAACTTTCTATATGGGACTAAACTTTAGCTCCCACTCCACTCATATGTAAGCTGCCACCAAATTGGGCCAAATCACACATGGGCTTCCACACACATGGGCTTGCGATTTAGGGAAAATCAGAAATCTATATGGGCTTATTTATTTAGCCCATTATTTCTAACAATCCCCCACCAGATTTCAAATGCCCATTTGAAGATTTGCCAATTCTCGCTACTTGTTTATATACCAGTGTTTCAGCAGAGACTGTTAAGTTGAACTTCCGCCTAGAACCTTGAGCTACGTCTATCAGCAACTTGAACAATGGACGAACCTTGAATTGCAAGTTTGGTGCTTTTAGATTTCACACAAAGTCATAACTAGTACCTGGTTGCCAGTAGCCTACCCAGCGGGTGTAGCATATGCGTCATACTACTTGGTCTCTTCATGAGTTTACTAGAGATCACCCAAATCTCATAGATTGCGACGTTTAACAATCAGAACTCGTATAGGTGTGTTCTTTCAAGAATGCTCTGTAGGACAGCATCTTTGCTAATCATAGCCAACAGAAACACATTAAGGCATGTTGCCAACCTGCCTTACAGCTTTTGAGAGTTGTACATCTTCACATAGAGAGGGTTGTCTAATACTCTCCTCCGTCACACCACTAGCTTGTTTTTCCCACGTCCTAATTCACGGGATCTCCGATCAAAAAGGTTGGGTTACCACTACTGTGTAACATCCATGAGTCTCAAACCCATCTCTCTCGGTGCACTTTCTATCACGTTTCGTGATAGTCCCTTTGTAAAGGGATCTACCAAGTTTTTGTTAGTTTGAATATACGTAACAGTAATTACTCCGGAGTTTCTCAATTTCCTGACAGACTTTAAACGTCTCTTGACGTGTCTTGATGACTTCGCGTTATCCTTAGAATTGTTCACTTTGACAATAACAGTTTGATTATCACAATTCAAAAGGATGGCCGGTATAGGTTTCTCAACCACTGGCAAGTCCATCAAGAGTTCACGCAGCCATTCTGACTCTACAGTGGCTGTGTCTAAAGCAGCAAGTTCTGCTTCCATAGTCGACCTTGTCAATATGGTTTGTTTGCAAGATCTCCATGATACCGCGCCACCTCCAAAGGTAAATACATACCCGCTAGTGGCGTAGAGTTCATCTACATCCGAGATCCAGTTCGCATCACTATATCCTTCGAGCACCGCTGGATGCCCCGAATAGTGTATCCCATAACTCATTGTACCACATAGATAGCGCATGACCCTTTCAAGTGCACACCAATGTTCAGTACCCGGGTTAGACATGAACCTACTCAACTTGCTCACAACAAAAGAGATGTCGGGTCTTGTCGCGCTAGCTAAGTACATAAGTGAGCCAACGATTTGAGAGTATCTCAATTGTTCTTTCGACTCTTTCTTGTTTTTCCGTAATGTCACACTGGGATCATAAGGTGTTGGGGAAGACTTGCCATCAACGAAACCGAAACGGCTCAAGATCTTCTCAACATAGTGTGATTGCGTCAAAGTAATCTCACTCTCGTGCTTAATCAGCTTGATATTCAGAATAACATCAGCTTCTCCCAGATCTTTCATATCAAAGCTCTTTGACAGAAAGGACTTAACTTCATTTATCACATTCATGTTTGTACCAAAGATAACGATATCATCCACGTACAAACATAATATAACACCTTCGCCCCCACCTTGGTGATAGTAGACGCACTTGTCAGCCTCATTAACGACAAAGCCAACAAAAGTTAATGTTCTGTCAAACTTCTCATGCCATTGCTTAGGTGCTTGCTTTAGGCCATATAAAGATTTTAACAACTTGCACACCTTTCTCTCTTCACCTTTTACCACAAACCCATCAGGCTGATCCATATAGATCTCCTCTTCCAACTCTCCATTGAGGAAAGTTGTCTTAACGTCCATTTGATGAACGATAAGACCATAAGAGGCAGCCAGGGGTAGTAGTACTCGAATGGTGGTCAGTCTAGCAACAGGTGAACAGGTGTCAAAGTAATCTTCACCTTCGCTCTGGGTGTAGCCTTTTGCTACAAGCCGAGCCTTGTACTTTTCAATAGTACCATAAGGCCTTAGCTTCTTCTTGAACACCCACTTGCAACCCACAGGCTTACAGCCATGGGGTCGTTCTGATAGTTCCCAAGTTCTATTAGAAAGAACCGAGTCCATCTCATTGTGAACAGCTTCTTTCCAATCATCTGCATCAGGAGATGCATATGCCTCTGCAATGGAAGTGGGAGTATCATCCACAAGGTACACAATGAAATCATCTCCAAAGGATTTTGCAACCCTCTGTCTCTTACTCCGTGTAGGAGCTTCATTGTCATCCTTCTCTAGGACTTCTTCCTCACGTGGTTGCTCAAAATTCTCACTAGATGCACTAGTTTCAGGAAGTATTTCAGAAGAAATTCTAGCAGTGCTATGCATATCTTTCATAGGAAACATATTCTCAAAGAATGTTGCATCACGAGATTCCATTATAGTATCAACATGCATATCAGGAACCTCAGATTTAACTACTAAAAATCTATAGCCTACACTCCGCGGAGCATATCCTAGAAATATGCAATTCACTGTCTTTGGTCCAAGTTTGCGTTTCTTAGGAATCGGTATGTTAACCTTAGCCAAACACCCCCAAGTGCGCAAGTAAGAAAGTGATGGTTTTCTCCCAGCCCACTCCTCATAAGGGGTTTTATCTTTGTTCTTGTTAGGAACTCTATTCAGGACATGACACACTGTCAACAAGGCCTCCCCCCACCATGCCTTAGATAAACCAGCGGTGGCTAACATGGAATTCACCAAGTCAGTCAGCGTGCGGTTTTTCCTCTCGGCAACCCCGTTTGATTGAGGCGAGTAGGGAGGCGTCCTTTCATGAATAATGACATGTTCCTCACAGAATTCATCGAAGATTTTGGGAAAATATTCACCACCACGATCCGACCTAAGACGTTTGATCTTTCTCTCTACTTGATTTTCAACTTCGGCTTTATAAATTTTAAAATAGTCTAAAGCTTCATCTTTTGTGCGCAACAAATAAACATAGCAGTATCTAGTCGCATCATCAATCAAAGTCATGAAATATCTCTTTTCACCTTTTGTCAATACACCATTCATCTCACAAAGATCAGAATATATGAGCTCTAGAGGTGCCAAGTTTCTCTCCTCGGCTGCCTTGTGAGGCTTTCGAGGTTGCTTTGATTGCACACAACTATGGCACTGGAACCTTTGGCAATAGTGAAATTCGGAACTAAACTCATATTGGACAACTTGGACATCAAACCAAACTTAATATGACATAAACGAGAATGCCAAACACCGGTATCATCATTAACACCGCCACAAATATGGTTTACGGACTTATTACAAAAATCTGAAAGTGAAAAGCGGAACAACCCTCCGCACTCATATCCTTTACCAATAAATTGTCCATGTCTCAACACAATGACTTTATTAGACTCAAAAACAACCTTAAACCCATCTCTGCATAGAAGGGAGCCGCTAACGAGATTCTTGTTCATGGAAGGGACATGCTGCACGTTTTTCAGCTGCACGATCTTTCCCGAAGTGAACTTCAGATCCACCGTGCCAACACCATGAACAGAAGCATGTGACCCATTCCCCATTAGGACGGATGAATCCCGAGCGACCTGATAAGAAGTGAACATAGAGATGTCAGCACACACATGAATATTAGCACCCGTATCAATCCACCAACATGGTGATTGAAAAACTGAAAGAACAGTAAATAGATTACCATACCCATCAGCATTGCTAGCAGTCACGACGTTAACAGTCTTCCCCTTTTTCCCTTTACGATCTGCACGTTCTGGGCAGTCCTTGGAAAAGTGCCCGAGCTCTCCACAGGTAAAGCAACCTAGCTTGGCCTTGTTCGGCTTCTTCTTCTTCTTGAAGGTTGTAGTCTTTTCGGGCTTGTTGAAGGAGGGCTTATAGTTCCCTCTGTTCTTGCCGAAGGTCCTCTTCTGCACCATGTTGGCGCTAGACTGACCCTCGCCTCCTTTCTCAGCAGTGTCCTTAGCCCGAGCCTTCTCCTCAACATCAAGAGACACTATCAGGTTTTCAACCGATATCTCTTGTCTCTTATGCTTGAGAGTTGTGGCGAAATTCCTCCATGAAGAAGGCAACTTTGCAATGATGCACCTAGCCACAAACTTGTCGGGTAAGTTACACTTAAGGATTTCAAGCTCCTTGGCAAAGCACTGTATCTCATGATCTTGTTCGACTACAGAACGATTGTTAACCATCCTGTAATCATGAAAGTTCTCCATGATGTACAGTTCACTGCCAGCATCTGATACATCGAACTTAGCGTTCAGTGCCTCCTAGAGCTCTTTGCCATCTTTGAAGTGCATGTACACATCAAACAGTTTGTTGTCAAGAACACTCAGAACGCATCCCACAAAGCCAAGATTGGTTTCCTTGAACTTGTTCTGATCTTGTTCAGATATAGTTCCTTCAGGTAAACCCTCACTAGCCTCGCATACTTTCAGATTTTGCAGCCACATAGTGGTCTTATACTGCCACCTCTTAAAGTGAACACCGGTAAACTTTTCCGGCTTCATCGCATCGGCCAAGTGTCCCATGTTTATCTCGGAAAATTGTCTATAATAAGGTTTTTGGATTGTTGGATAATTAGACACAATTTCCGTGATTAATTCCAGAATATTAAACATGACAATACCAGCTACTCGCACATGTAACTCGAACATACTAGATGTACTAAACAACAAGATGAACGGAAAAAGGCAGCAGCTAAACATGTACTCGCAGAACATGATTAATAACCAGACAGCAGCACGTCGAACGTACCGTTCGATTGCAGTAATCGCAGCAGTAGCCTTGGGGAAGATTGGTCGAAGCAGACGGCGGCGAAGACGACGATAGGCAACACCGCCCGACTTGGATGGAAGACGAGCTGTGATGCAGAACTTGAGCAGTCGCACAGGACGCTTCCCAAAAACCTTATTCGCCCTCTCCCGTACAGGATCGCAAAGGCGAGTGGTTCCGGAGACCTGCTCTCCCGTCCGCCGGTGCACGCCGGCAAGCGGGATGGAGTAGACTACGGTGGCGGCGCAAGCAGAGAGGTTGGCAAACCCTAGATTGGTTTTCGGTGTGTACGTGGTGGAAGCCGCACTGGAGTTTATATAGAGCGGCTCGGGAGTCCCGCATAGGGCACGTCGTGGACCAAGCACACGTTGCGCACGTTCGGGTCGGTTACAGATAGCCCACGATTCGGGAGCGACCCGAATAGGCTAACTGTTGACACGTTTGTCAAAACCGCACAAGTTTTCCCAAGGAGCAAAAATAAAGCTCGGCTCGGCGAGATTCCAGCGCGCGCGCTTCGTGACGTGACGTGACGAGACGGGCGAGCGGCGGCGTCGGAGGAGGAGGAGCGCGCGTGTAGTTCTCCTCTTCTCACTCACTTTACTAAGTGGTGAACCACTCCACCTTATAAGGTGGTGTAACTCTCCTCCAACTTTACATGTGGAACTAAACTTTAGCTCCCACTCCACTTATATGTGAGCTGTCACCAAATTGGGTCAAATCACACATGGGCTTCCACACACATAGGCTTTGAGATTTAGGAAAAATCTGAAATCTATATGGGCTTATTTATTTAGCCCATTATTTCTAACACCATTGTCAGTATGTAGTACCTTTGTCTTTTTTCAGTTTGCTTTTCTACCATAACTTTCTACTTCTTAAAAGCATCAAAAACATTAAATTTATGTTTCAGAAAATATAGTCACACTTTTCTTGAGTAGTTATCAATAATAGTAAACATATAATTAGCACCACTACATATAACATTGAGTTCAGATCTCTGTGCTTGGTATATATTGTTTTTCAAGAAAAAATAAGTTGACACTATCGCGGCACCGCCAAAGGCCTGATTGGTGCGAATTATCATGATGTAACGAAATTGAACAATAAAACTGCCAGAGCATGCATGCGTGCTTGTTCCATTGTTGATTAATTTCTCATCGCTTTTTTCATAAGGCCAAAACATGGTTGTGTACGTAGACCAATTCTTCATAAAGCCAAAGTGCATGGAACATTTTTCTCCATGGTTTCTTAATCACACCGTTCTCCCTGCACGTGTCTTAATCAGGCACCATTGTCGATTTTCCAACTGTGAGCGTGACCGCTGATTTTTATTCCTCTTCATCAAATCAGATGCCGGCGAGATCGATATCCGCCCTGATCTCGTTCGATTTGGATTGTGCGCCCGCAACGTAATTGAATGAAATGGATTACTACTACCACAGTACCACTGATGCTTCCATCGTCCGTACGTGTGGAGAACTGTGGCGATGTTTAGAAAAGTCGACAACCGCTGCTGATGTTTCCATCTACAGGGGAAAGCTACTCGTCAGCTGCGACAGTGATTAATATGGCATCGTTGTCAGAGCATCATGGGCCGTTACTGTTAGTAGAGGAGACGTCGCTTCATAAAAACATTCGGACATTTACGAAGCAACGTAGAACATCGTCTCATGTTACCAAAATTTGAGCATCTTCGGCGCAAATAACAACCCCCAGAATAGAGGTACCGGTGCGGAATCAGGCGTGTATATGAATCCCTTGTTCAAAAAATACCACAAAATGGCAAAAAAATCAGAAATAATATATTAGGATGTACATCTTGGACATTCTGTTTTTGTACACAACTTTTCAAAAAAAAAATGGGAACATTTTATGTAACCCGTGTAAAAAGACAGATTTTGAGGCTTCAATATGAATGCACGGATATTCTTTTATCTTTTGTACATAACCCACATAAAAAATATTCTCGAAAAATTGTGTGCGAATGGACAAAGTCTGGATTTATACACAATTTTTTTCCTGAAACTTTTTGTGCATTTTTAATAGAATTATATGCATCCGCGAGCCAAAACGTCACATCGTATTGGTGCCCTCAACACAAAAATGGCTTCCGGCCGGCCTCCAATAGCCAAAATTTGTCTGGCATAGCCAATAAAACACCGACAAATACACCTCTCTCCGCACCCTTCGTGGACAAGGTGCATGAGCGTTTCTCATTTCATGTCTCCTCTCTTGCTTATCGATTGGTACACAGAGATTATATATTGTATAGTGCTTTGATTCAATTTTAGATGTCGTTCGAGTTATTGTCGAGAATAGAAAGAGAGAGAGAGATGTCGCCGGAGTTGTTGTCATCAGAAAATAAAAGCAGATGGAGATGTCAAACAATCCTTCTTTGTGCGTTCCCGATCTACCGAGGATCTAGCTAGCATGGTTAGCAGCAGATCGAATGGTACTGGTGCCCGCCGTTCTCCCGGAGATCTAGCTAAGCATGGTCGACGGCTAGAGATCGGCGCGTCTCATCGTCCTCACTTGACCCCGAATAGAAACGTACTCGTTCTATCATGAGCAGGACTGATAAACATATTTTGGAGGCCCTAGGGAAACACAGACACCAAAGGCCCCTATTTAAAGTGCAAGAGCTTTCATGGGGTCAAGGGGGCCATTGCCCCCCTACGGCCCTACTCTACAAAACACGTTAAAGTTATTTTAATATTTATACTCAGTTTTAAAATATTAATCAAAGTTAAAACATAATTAGCATTTTTGGGCTTGTCGACAATGTCTGTCAAGCTACTCGACCAGATGCTCCAAACCACATGCGGTGCATTTGCTACCGCACAGTGTGCTGCTGTCCCGTAGTTGGATCGTATGGCTCCTTGGCTGGCCTTGTCCTTGCAGTGCTTATGCCAACTCTTATGATCGAGAACCTGGGCGGGCAATCTCAGAGATTACCTAGTAGTCCCCGATCGCAAGTTTCACCATGGTGGCATCTTCGTCCCATTACTGGATCCTGATATATATGAATATATGATGGCAGTGCCTGAGTGGTAAAGCAGGGGAACCTCTAATGATTAGCCCGCACACACAAAGCCATCAACTCCAACGGAAGATGTGCGGTTTGGGAGGGAGACACTGCATGCAAGGAAGGAATCGACCACAAAACAGCATGCATGATCCATGGCAAAAGAAAGAACCCAAGGGACCGTAATTCCGTCCACTAAAATCTGCAATTTTTGGCGCATGCCGAATCGTATTCGAGCAGAGTCAGACTGTTAGATCCGATATGCCCACCTGCCACATGCAGATACTACATCTTCTTCTTTGAAATAATACTTTGTACTGCGGACCGATCCCTCAATGGCCTGGCCAAAAATTTGCCAGGATCTCCAGGGCCGGCCCTTGGGGCGACCTGCGGGGCAGCCGCCCCGTGCCCAAAAAAAATAGGGGCTCTTCTAAAAATATGCTATATAAGCAGACCTAATATACATCGTAAAAAAATATTTGTTTATTGGGTTGTTAGATTAATTGGGCCTTTTTTCCGCTGTCACAGACTCTGAGCCGAGGCGATTGATACACGTACAGGGCGAGGCCAAAGCGGAAGCCGACCGCTCGACTCTTAGTTGGTCGCTTCACTTCCTCCTAGGCAAACGGAACCAATAATTGATCGTACGTCTCCTGTTCAAGTTATGTCGCCTCCACTAGATCAAAATATCGGATCGGGATACGGGAGCTTGGAGCCTCGAGGCCCTCGACGATCGACGCCAAGCGCGAAGGCCAGACCATCGATGAGACGATCGACCGCCTGGCTGCTGGTCTAGTGGTCCGCTCCCGGCCATGTGTTTGTTGGTTACGCCCCTAATTCTTAGTTCTTAAATCTTAATTCTAATTAGAATTCTTAGCGCAGGTTTGAAGAACTCGAGTCATTCAAAAGTATATTTGGGTTTTTAATAAGTTTGACATCCTTGAAGTCATTGGATGGTTCTCAACTAAAAGAATATTGCACTATATTTGCAAAATAAACTTTTACTCGGCCTGGTACAAATGGTAAATCTGATATATGTGATGTTGAGTTAAATGCTTATTTCTGAGTTAAGTGTTATGAACTTCACTTTGTCAAATACATCAATGTCTGTTATGGAGCTTTTTAAGTTTGTCAGGGAAGCGGATTGTTATCCTAATATTTGTATCGTTTATCGGATCTTATTTACTATGCCCGTGACTGTCGCATTAGCTGAAAGAAACTTTTCAAAGTTGAAATTATTAAAGAACTATTTGAGATTTATAATATCTTAGGAGGACTGAAATAGTTTGTTGACTCTGCATCGAGAAGAACTTAGTGGACGAGGTTGATATTCATTCCATCGTTACAGACTTTGCTTCTAGGAATTTTTGGAGAAAATTTTAAGGTATCAAATAAAAATTGTTATTTTCATATGAATATTATAGTTGGAAGTATACTTAAACTATAGTTGGAAGTATGTCTTTCAAAAAAAATTATAGTTGGAAGTATACTTAAACTATTTATTTTTCATCATCTCATATATCCATAAAAAACTATAATAAGGGGCCATAAATTTTAGTTTCGCCCTGGGCCTCCGAAATCTCAGGACCGGTCCTGAGGATCTCGAGAACCTGAGAATGACTATTGAAGCCGGGTGTAGAAATTCCTTTAAATAGATTCATTGGGCATTTGGCAGCACTAAGCTTATCTATCGTCATCATGGGACTTTGAGGCGAAGAAAAATCCATCGCTTTCACAAAGATTGCATGCCTTAGTCAGAAGCAGATCCGGTTTAGATTCTTCCTATTCCTTTGTCATTTTCTTTCCACTTCTCTTTTTTCAGATGAATGCAGGAAGGGGAGATAGGGTGCGTCCATGATCCATGCCTATTGTATATATATAGGAAATGTGAGTGTGGATTAACACGGGTGACGATGACATTAGTGTAAAGAGGGTGATGAAGAAGATAGTGGAAAGAGGAGGGCCAGGATATGCATGGTTCCACCGGCCATGGAAAAAGATAAGAGCTGCATAGCCCCACCATGGTTTTTGACGTTATTGCTGCTCTACCCTCTTTGACTGTTTGACCCACATTTGTTCATGCAAGAACCCTACAAGACCGTTTCAAATTGAGTTGCAAAGATGACATGTATTCAAAATTGATGCGAATATAAGCTGCTATAGTACTTGCAGTGCCAAATGCAACTCGGTACAATAGGCCGTTGCAAAAGTACCCGACTTTTTAGTAAGGCCTCGGACGCACTAGTACAATAGGACGCACCCGTCCACCCTTTAGTCCCGGTTATGGTTGGACCCGTGACTAATGCTCACATTAGTCTCAGTTCTAATGGAACAATCTTTAGTGCCGGATCAAACGGGACCTTTAGTCCCGGTTGGAGACATCAACCAGGACTAAAGGGGTTGTGGCAGGCTGCGGCCGGTGCCGACCCCTTTAGTCCCGGCTCGTATCACCAACCGGGACTAAAGGGGTGACCTTTAGTCGTGGTTCGTATTACCAACCTGGTGATATGAGCCGGGACTAAATAAAACGGGCAAAAAGAATCCTCAAGTTCTACCACGACAGGAAAATGGGCACAAATCCTGTCACGGCAGGAGAACGGCTCCCCCCCGGCAGGAGATCGCATTTTCTAGTTTCAAAATCATGCTAAAAAATTATAAAAAGTTTCAAAAATAAAATCCTTCGTATGTTATATTAAGTGACTTAGTTGTTATGAAAATTAATAAACATGAATTTCGACATAATTTGCAAAAAAATGTCATGAAAAATTCAAATGGCCACAACTTTTGCAGACGAACGCACAACCTATCAAAACGTACAGCCTATCAAAAATTTCCTCTTCGATTTCAACAGCCTTAGGCCGTTTTGGATTCTTTTAGATTCTTAAAATTCGAAAAGAAACAAAAGTTATTTCAAAAATTAAATTTTTTTCTAGTAATTTTTTATGTTATATTTGAATTCCTCATATTTTTCTGATAATAATGAATATATTTTTTTCGAATTTCGATTTACAGATTTGAAGATATTATATATGCCATATTAAATGAATAAATGGCAAAAAATGAATAAAATATTGATTTAATTAGTTTTTTTATTTTCATTGGAATAAAATATTATTATTACTTATTTATTATTATTTACTTAAATAGTTGTCCATAGTTTCAAAAAATAAAGACGGTTGAAATAATGATATAAATTAATAGGATTGATATACTAGTCTTGACAACAAGGTATAAGGGTCCTTCGCGCGAGGTGGAAAAGATGGAATGAGTAAATTAAGCGTGCTGGGGGTGGAGTAATGCTAGGATGGGTGACCGACCGGGAGGTTTGATCATAAGTGTTATTTGACGTAAGATTAAGTATAGTTAGTGTTAAAAATAGGAGATGCGAGAGATTAACGGGTCAGATAATTCGACTAAGGACTTGTCAGGTACCCCAAGACCCCGAGGGTTGAGCCAGGTATAGGGAGTATGAGTAATGATTGATCTGCAGATTGGGAACCCCAGTAACAGAAGAGATAGTACGACTATATGTGAGAGATTTACTTGAGATTAACGGTGACATCACTATACATATCATTAGTTCTCTTTTTTCTATGGATGAGACTAGTAGGTTATTGCTATAAGCGGTTGTGGAGGCAATAACAATTATGGTTGCACTGTCCACATATAATTTATCTTGCTCTAATAATTACATGCATACTTTATCTTTATCTTTTATTTCCATCAGATGTTTTGCACAGCTACAGATGAAACCGGACGCCCTAGGCCCTCTCTCTCCATCATCGACAACAACAAAAAGATGCAAACTCTTGGTCCGGTAAAAACACAAAAGGAATTCTAAAACTCTCGAAGGTCGGTTAGAGTAACTTCACTATGCATCTCGTTCCCGAGGATTCGGTAACCTAGGTCTACTAGGGAAAAAGAAGCTATACTACATCCGTAATTCGGATCGAAGGTATCAGAGGATAATATAACTTTGATTAGGTTGGTGAACCTAAGCAACATGTCCTAAGTAGCGCAGCGCCGGAAAGTGTCCCGAAGGTGGCTATAATGCTCATGGCTCCCGTGATTACAAAGGTTGTGATCTCGGAGATTAGAGTTCTTATTAAACCATGTGAGTCGAGAAAGAATCAAATAGTAAGATTTGAAACACAAGTCATTATTGCTTTGATAATGATGAACCGACTGCATACAAAGAAGCGATGATGGGCATTAACTCCATAAAGTGACTAGAAGTCATAAAATTCATGACAGTTTCCATACACGAGAAATCAAGTTTTTTAAACTTGGAAGACCTTCCGAAAAGGCATGAAGCCTATCGATCGTGTTTGGATCTATAAAGAAATAGACATGAATGTTTAAAATCTATGAAATAGTCGACATATCGAAAAAGAGTTTACGACAATGTTCAAAGAGTTGACTATGACAAGATTTGATCTTTCATAGTAATATTTAGTATTGACGGATTATTGTAGCAACCACTACATATAATTTGGTATACGGCAATTGAACAAACAAACACAATGTTCTTCTAATAGAATGGTTACCTAGGACGTGTACATGGCATGATCCGAAGGGTTTTCTAATCAAATGATGCTAAAAAAGGGCATGAAAACTTCAATGGGTGAAGTAAGCATAACGGAGTTGGAATCTTCACCATGATGAAACTGTTAAAATGTTTAATTTCATCGGAGACGATGATAATGCTTGCATTTGCAAGAAATTAAGTGGAAGTGCTGAGACATATTTCTAATACATTATGTAGAGGACATGGTGTTGATTGGAAATAATGTATTTTTTATTGACACGGGTTAAGAATTTCATTACAATTGGATTTCGATGAAGGACTTAGGAAAAACCAAAATATTTGGCATCAATGTCTATATGGATAGATTGAGGCGCTAATATGGTTGTGTCAGAAGTACATATATGAGATATTGAATGAGTTCAATATGGAAACGACAAGAAAGGTTCTTGCCGCATGCAAAGGGTTGAATCAAGATTTAAGTGTTTTGACACTTGGTGAGTGAAATCACATGGATATTTTGATCAATAATGTATACCATGATATATACATATCCAGATATGTCCTATGCTCTAAATGTTATTTGCATATATCAGAATGATTCATAAGATGATCACTGGACAATAGTAAGGATATTCTTATAATCTTTGGAAGAACTAAGAGTATATTTATGTAGAGGTGACAAATAGTTACAAATAGTTCATTGCAAAGTGTTACATTGATACTAGTTTATCACAAGATACAAATTAAATTTATCTCAATTTAAACTATGGGTGACACAATGTAATGGAAAGGAGGTTTCTTGATGGATTTGGATGAGTTTCAAAGTTAAGACATTGTGACAGATACTACAACAAAAGGCTAAATATATGACTACTATAGTAGCAGTAAAGGACGGCATTTGTGTTAAGTAGTTTGTTATCAAACTAGGTGTGGTTCACAATGGGTTAGTACTATGAAGATATATTGTACGCAAATTATATCAACATGTTTTAACCCAAAGGAACTAAAGGTTTCACCAAATGACTAAATTTATGCAATGCCATCTCATTTGAAAATGAGTGATGTGTGGAGACATAAAGACATGCAAATGCACACGGACCTAAAAGTGTTAGAACCCAAGATTATGTTAACCACTAGCAAACGCGTATATACAACACCAGAAAGTCATAGGTGTTGAATGCACAAATTTACAAACTAATTATTGCCTCTAGTGCAAGTGGGAGACTGAAGGGAATATGCCCGAGAGGCAATAATAAAGTGGTTATTATCTAATTCCATGTTTATGATAAATGTTTAGTTTCTATGCTATAATTGTATTAATTAGAAACGTTAATACATGTGTGTTTAATAAACAAATAAAAAGTTCCTAGTTATGCCTCTCATATAAACTAGCTAGTTGATTAACAAGATGATCAAGCTTTCCTGATCATAGACATTGGACGTTGTTAATAACGATATCACAGCATTGGTGGAATGATATGATTAACATTTATCCAAAGTATAGCAATACGATCAAAGTCATTGTGTTTAAATTGATATAACATCATACAAAGTAATTCTAGTCCTTAGACCATGAGATCATGTCAATCACTAACACTAAAAGAGTAACTTGATAACATCAAACGTCACACTGTGACAGGGTAACAATAAAGGTGGGTTCAGATACTCCAAAGGTGTTATGTAGAGGCTCATGGATCAAGAGTGGGATTTGTCCATCACGATAATGGATAGTATACTCTAGGCCCTCTCGGTGATATCATATTGAGATAGCTTACAAGCAAGTGATATGATCACTAGAATGTTATATCACGAGAATGAGAAAATGATGCATGTCGGTAACGAGATCAAACTAGGTATTGAAATACCGATGATTGAATCTCGGACATGTAATATATCGCGAGACAAAGGGATTTTTTTACAAACGTTAAAGGTTCACATGATCACTAGAGTTATCGTTGCATATGTGGGAGTCAGTATGGATCTCCATGTCCCGCTGCTGATTATTGATCGGAGAGGGGTCTCGATCATGTCCACATTATTCGTGAATCGTAGGGTGACACACTTAAGGGATACCGACCATTTAGAGCAAATAAGATATCAGAGAAAGATTATAAAAGCGATGGAATTGTTTCGATAGGCACCGGAATTGTTTCAGATGAAATTGCTGAAATTGGTTCTGCATGTGATATCTAAATGTTGTAGGAGGTTTTATATGAATGGTTGTTAATTAAAGTAATTAACAAAATTCTGAATAAAATAAATAAAAGTGTTTTATTTAAAGGGAAAAATGCATTTAATTTAGTGGATATTAAATGCAAGTGAGTGGAGTTGAAATTTATGTGACTGGGCTTAGTGAAAGCTCCACCCACATGAATGAGGGAGAGGTGGGGGCACCCACCATGGGTGGCCAGCCATGGCCATGGGGTTGCGCCTCACCCCCTATAAAAGGAGCTCCATGGCTCCTCTCCTCTTGCACCACCTCCTTGCGAAGGTTCTTTTTCTTTCTAGTAATTTTCATGGTCTCGGATTAGCGAGATATATGTTTCCGGTGGCTTTTTGGAAGGATTTGCTGCTTCCACTGCTTTGCTGGAGCAATAACTCAGAGGTTGTCAGGGTATCGGACGTATATACGATCACAGATGCACCGCTGCTTTGCGGTGCTGGACTTGCTGGTGCTAGACCTGCTGAACTTGCTGGTGCTGGACATGTTGGACTCGCTGGACATCATCACGATCTTGAGATCGACAAGTGTACGACTAAATCATCCACGAGTACAACCTCGTAACGCTTTCCCGCTCTTTAAGGGTATGTTCTCTATGGATGTATATCCACCGGTTGATTGTATCTACGTAGATAGATCTTGGTGCTTAGTTGTTCACATCGTTGGATTTTTTCTCTATACTGCGAATCCAACAAGAAACATATCAGAAATTATAGAATCCCTCCGCCATTTGAGAGATACTGAAAAACATGTATGAATTGGATGAATGCTCGACATAAATGGTGGTGCACAAGAAGGGGATTTTTTTTCTGATCTTGTAGGAATTTTCTTGATAGCATTGTCCACCTAATTTATGCTATACAATCTCGTAAAAATGGAAACATATCAGACCAAAATCAAGGTCCAATTGGGCACAATCAAAGTTTCTCGCAAATATACATGGCAAGCTATCACTGTTGAAATTCTAAACTTGTTGCTAGGTGGTCCCTTTTTATAATTTTACTAGTTCTGAAAATATTTGAACCTAGCTGACGATTATTAATAGATTGGTGGCTTTTTTTGTAAAAAAATATTTCAGATGTCAATCTCATTTCCATGTTAACTTCACAACTACGGTACGGGGATTAATTTTTCCAAAAGGTATAGGGATTGTGGATGATTGCAAATTCCAAATTATTTTTCTGGGTAATTAATGTGTTTCCCAAAAAATGGCACCGCCCTCCTCCATAAATAGGCCCGTACCATCTCCACCCCGCCAACCCCGCCTGCCCCTCTCTGCCCACCGCCTCCTCCCGTTCCATTACTACTCCTGCGGCCCCGTTCTTCCACCGCCCAGCTCAAGCAACCTGACATGTCAGGCAGCTACTCCTTCCGGATCCGTGCCGGCGGCGGGCTGGTCGCGACGACGGTGCTGGCGGCCAAGGTGGCGTTCGCGTCCGCCGCGCTGGCCACGGCCGCGTCCCTGGTGCGCGCTGTGCTGCCGCAACTCGTGTCCGGCGCCGACGCCTTCCTCTGGAAGCTCTACCTCTTCGGCACCGTCCACGTGATCATCTTCGTCATCTGGAAGCTCTCCGACAACAAGCACTTCAACGGCGCCGCACACAAGGACCCGTGGGCTCCGGTGCCCCACCACCCAGCGCCAACGCTCATTACCGAGGAGGTGGTCCATAAATCCATGAAGCGCAAGGTGGAGTTCGCGCCAGCCACAGATGTCGTCCACGTGCTGCCGACCGTGTCGAGACCGAACGAGGTCGCCATCGCCACCCGGATGGAGGAGTACCTCGTGCCGCCACCGGTGTCGCGGCCGCACTTGGAGGCTGCTGCATATCCGGTGGACGAGGGGGTCGCATCCCCCGGCTCGCGCAGCGGCGAATCGTGCGTGACGACGGAGTCCGAACAGGATACCGCCTCCGTCGTCGTCGTGAACTCCAGGTGGAACGTCGCGCCTGCGTCGTCGCCCGTGCGGGGCCTCTCTCTGCGGCCGCCCGAAGCCACGGCAGCCACGGACGAACACTTGGACGGCGCTGTTCACGACGGTGGAGGCGGCGACGACGACCTGGACGCGACGTGGAACGCCATCATGCAGAAGACGCGCCCCGCGACGGCACCGTCTTTGTCAACCTCCCCTCGGGCGCCACGCTCTTCGCCGCGGCCGAAATCCCGCGAGCCGTCTGTCGGCGCGGCGGAGCTGAGCAAGCGGTCCGAGGACTTCATCAACAAGATCCACCACTCGTTCGGTCGGCAACACCAACAATAATCCCCAGTCCCCCGCCTTCTCTGATCCAATCTTCAATCGGATCGAAAAATTTCTTGATGTAACGTGATATCCTCTGCCACGGCAGCGTGTGTCGCCTGATGCTTCTAGCCAGTAGCCCCGCCATCCTCCGTGCGCGGCCATGTCAGCCGAGTTCGCCGCTCGGCAGCGGCAGGACAACCGAGGTCATCGTCACCAGATAATGTGTCTTCCCACACAGGGCCCTTCTCGACGTACGTCACACTTTGATCCATATAAAGCCCGGTGTTTCATCAGGGGTTCAAACACAGCTTCGGCGGCGATTTCGGCGAGACGTCTGACCGAAATTCTGTGCGCACCGTTCTCCACCCCGTCTGTCCCATCCACCGGCTAGATGTAATTCGGGAGTATTATTGGTCAGTTCGCGACACCTGCCTCTCCCCAATGCAATTTGTATATAGCACTATCTAGAATTCTCTCCAACTCTCAATGTAATTCAGGAGTATTATTGATCTGAAGCTGCATTTTTTTTTGCCCCTCTTATTTCCTGGTTTACTCCCAAGCCCTGACTGAAAACATTGCTCTGTTCTCCTGCTCTATTGAATACCGATATGGCATGGAGCACGAATATGGCAATATCTCAATCTTTTTTCAACTGCAATTTCCAGTGTTCTTCGAACTGACCATCCCATACTGCATCTGTGCATGAACACTGGCAAGCAGACAAACAAACAGAGTTGGTGAGGCGTCATGTTTGTTTAGGGCAGCTTCTCATGCACGACCGTTAAAAAATGTGTGAGATCTTGTTATGTCGAAGCTCGATTAGGTATCTTAATCGATTATTGAGCATCTTGTCATGTACCAAACCAAATCATAGTTCATCATTGCAGTTTACCAAAACATATATATCCTGGAGACCACAAACAATGATATGCTATTCGATCGATGCTACTACTTGTTTTGGACGTTGATAACTTAATGTAACTCACTATTATTGTGTAAGTAACATGATCCATCCAGTTTTTTTGGGTAGTTAAGTGCAGTGTTATTTTAGCTGCACCGACGAGAGTAAAAAAATAGGAAGCATGCACCACCTGCTCCGGCTTTCCGATAATTTTCGCTAAGGAAACTTTGTACGTACTTTTCTTGCATATATATATATATTTATAGACTGGGTGATTATATAATGGGGCGTTAATCTGCTTTCTTTCATTCTGCCACCTGTTGCTATGTGATGCGGTGAGCGGGCCTTGAATCTTACACTCAGTAAAATAAAGGCATCGTTGTATTACTCGCTCGCACCACTACTACTGGTGCTTAGTACAGGTCGTACGTACTTGTTATCTTACGAAAATATAATAAGGAACTCAATCTGTAAGCAAGTGGACTGATTCTTGTTCGAGACAGCACCGTCCAAATTAACCTGACGATCGAGACCCACAATAGCTAACTAAGCATTCCGACCGTAAATATTTTTTTGAAACAAGATTCCTGAACATGCTAGAGCGGGCGTCGCTAACGTATGGTCGGTCGGCCCGCGCTAATGGTGACACCGATATGATCGTGCATGACAGCTATATACGCGCGACGGCGACGGCCGAGGTAGAGATGATGTTTATCATGATAAGCAACAACGGGTCATGTTTTGGTGGCTGCGGTGGAGAGTGACCGCCCAGCACGCAGAGATTCCAAGTGAGTACTCGCTAGTCGCGTCATGCATGAAAGCTACGTACTTGCTCGATGGCCCTCCGCTGCTGACCAAATTTTCGCTCATGGGTCTTCCTCTGAGAACCCTTGAAAAGTGCATCAGCAAGCAGTAGGTTAAGGCTCCCCTGCAAGCAGACCGTTAATGGCCACATGGACTCATCGAGTAATCAAGTTGACGCCTGTCGTGGATCGCCGACACGGCGGGTTCATCTGCTCTGACAGGATCGGATCGGAGTAGCTGCAGTTCAGGAAGTACACATCGATTTGTGTACAGGATCGGATCGGATCGGGTCGGATCGGAGGTCCAACAATGATTAACTCCCACAAAGCCAACCACAACGCAGGTGTGTAGTTTGGGGGTGTGTGCTAACAAACAAGCAAGGAATCAACGTGGATGGGTGCCAAAAAGCTTGGCTCCTGTTGAAATATAGTATTGCCTAGTCCTTTCCATTATTTCGGAATGTTGGTTGTGTTGGCTAGTGAATGCAATTTAATACGGTACTAGAGAAGGAGGTCCTAAAATCTTGGCCAACATATATTGCGGCTCCCCAAACATACGTCACAATAGGTCAGAGGACGAAAGCCGTAGGGTGAGTGTTGAAATATATTGCCTAACCCTTTCCATCAGTTCGGACTTTTGGTTGCGTTGGCTAGTGCATGCAATTCAATAGCTCTCATCATTTTATTTTATTTGGTAGAAATGAAATGAAATGACATTAAATGATATCATTTTATTTGGCAATTCCACAGAAATGATAATAGGGTACCCAAAAAATTAAGGGTAGGCATAAAATGAAAATCATGGAATTTGCATATTAATTCCGTAACCAATTCCGTAGTAGCCAAACATGTAGATTCTTGGAATCACAAATGAATTACTTGATTCTAGCCCCAAATAATGGGACCCAAACAAGATCTAAGGGATTTCGGTAGAGACAATCATCCGTGCGTCCATGGCCAGTTCCACCCAAATGAGACTCCTGCAATTTCTGTACTGTTATTCTGCATGTGGAATCAGATTCGAACATATTTAAATGTAAGACTTCCCTAAAAAAGTAAAATGTAAGATGCCGACCTGCCATCCAAATGATACTATTTTTTCTTCAAATAAAAATAATAATCTACTTCAGACCGTTCCTAAATGGCCGGTCGGGCTGACAGATTCCACATTTTCGCTTCGTTGACTTGTGTTGAAGCCAAGGAAAAGGATTTTTGTTGCATCCACCAGTGAATCTCTAGTTGTTTGGTAGCCATGGTTATCATCAAGAGACTTTGGGACAAAGAAAAATCCACTTGCCATGGCATGGTCATCGTTTTCATGGAGATCGCGCGTGCCTTCGTCACAAAAAGTTCCACTTTAGATCCTTCTTATTCCTTTCTTCACCTTCGTTTCTTTCTCTTTTGCAGTTTGCAGAGGTGGGAAGGGGAGATGGGGTGCATCCTGGATTAATAAGGAGCGACGATCGACGACATTGTTAGTGTAAAGAGAGAGGGCGGAAAGAGAAGGGCCCAAGGCTGGAAGATGGCACCGGCCATGGGAAAAGATAAGGGCTACTTAGCCCCACCTTGGTTTGTTACGTTGTTGTTGCTCTGCATGCCTTGAATGATGGTGATCGACCGATCAATCCCTCTCTGCCTAATGTCTGGGACCCGTGATTCATTCGTGCAACCTCTAAAGCCATTTACAATTGAGCTAGTACAAAGAATTGCCTGAATAATGAAGCTTAGTTCTTAAGTACTGAAAACCCAGTACTCTTAACCAATTCTCAATTAGCTTAGTTTACTCTTAGTCAGTTCCAACTTCCAACCTAACAATAATCGAATAGAGAATCGAAAGCAACTAAGTATGCATGCATGATGCGTCTTTATGGAGTAGTATATATTGGGGCAGACCAGTATTTCTACGAGAAGCAACGAGTAAAGCCGTGCCAAGACTTACTCCCTCCATCCGTTTTAATAGGCCTACTTCGATTTTGTTGCCAAATTTCGACTATTATCATCCAAAAATATATCATATGTTGCACATTTCAAAGAACTTTCTAATAATATATTTTTGGACGACATATATCTTGTATTAGTTGACCAAATTATTAGTCGAGGTTTGGCATGAAAAAAGAAGTGTCGGTAGTAAGAAGTAAAGAGAGCATCAACGAAAGCAAACCTCTGTTGAGCCAGAACGTTATAGGGAGGAACCAAATTAAACTTCGGTAGTTATTGTTAGATTTTGGAGCTAATAATCCTTGTTTAATAGGATCTCTCATGGATGATGTATAATGGGACATCACTAATAGATTTTAGGGTTAGATTTGTATACAACATTTGTGTATACGTCAATACAAAGTACCGACCATTTTCTGGAACTCTCTCTTTTTCTTTCTTTACAGGGCTTGTGAGAGAACGGTTTAAGAATTCTGTAATATCTGAAGCTGCATTTTGACTGTTATAAAAACTGAATGCTGCCTCCTACCATGCTCTGGGTTGTCTTTTATGGAAACCCTGGAATTCGTGTAGGGGGCAGATTGTGCTCAGAGATTTAAATTTGCAGTTACATCCAGAACACCAAGATCTCAACTTTCTCGTGCATTCCGAGTGAAGTTTGAACTGATCATCCTCCCATGCTGCATGTGCATGTGAACCGAATCATGGACACTACTACGAAACAAACAGAGTAGGCGAGGCGTCATGTCATTGTTAAGGGCAGCTTCCCATGCACGATCACAAACAAATGTGAGGTATTATCCTCTGAGATGCTCGATTAGTTATCATAATCAATCATTGAGCACACTGTCATGTACCCAACCCATGCCGCAGTTTACTAAACACATCCTCAAGCCCCACAATACAATAATGCATGGAAGCTTCATCACCGATCAGTCGCCGTGCGATCGATGGAGCTGCTTTAACCTTGGAGGGTTGATAACTCACTGGTAGTATTGCTGATGGACATGCTCAACCCAGTTTAGTGTGAATCACCCAGTGCGGTTTCATTTTTTTTTTGAACGATAACTGGATCCAGACGACCCCAGAAGCTGCAAGTTAAAACACGTGGCAGGTACAAATTACTGAGAGCCCCTTGGCATGAAGCACCCTAGCAAAACTAGATAAAACAGAAAAGGGCCTCTCTCTTACGAAAAGCACCCTAGGACTAAAGAATAAAAAGCAATCAAGTCCTCAAGTGCCTCCACCACCGATCTCTGGCAACCTCCAGCCGACGGCGAGGTCAAGGGAGTCTCTTGCTCGTGACGCTCCACTAACCGGAGAAGAAGCAACACCGCCGGCCACCTTACAATCAACGGTACACACCACTTGTTGACGGCGAGGTGTCGAGCACCGACGCTGCGCATCAAAGGAGAGGGGCCTCTAGGGGAGGTTGAAACCCTAGGCCGCCCTTTTGCCAGAATGGGCAACGGCCCGACAGCCACGCCGCCAAAGGACCACTGCGAGGAAGATCTTGTGGGCGCAGCTTCAAACAACCTCTGCAACATCCTCGGCAACAACTTTTTCCCCCTCTTGTTAGACCAATTTAGAAAATCTAATATTATAAAAGAAAAGAAAAAAAGGAACTGGCCAGCAGCCAGCCAGGCTCACCAGCCGCCCAGGTTCCCGCCGCCCCCTTATTCCAGCTCGCCGCCCTGGCTCCCTCCCGCTGCACCACCTAGGCTCCCATCGCCCCCTCACTGGAGCTCGCCGCTCCGCCTCGCCCCGCGGCTGGTCCGCCGCTCGCCGCTCTGCCTTGCCCTCTCACCGGAGTTCGCCGCCCCGTCCCTCGCCAACCCCACGCTTCCTAGGCTCCAACCCGCCGTGTCCCGCGGCTCGCCTGCCCTGTCTCGAGACTTTTTATTTTTATATACTTTTCATTTATTTTATTTTAGATATTTCCATGTTAAGAAATGCTCTGATTTTTGCAACGTCAGCCTTACAGGTGGGTCCCCTTGTCGAAATCGTTGTTAATTCATTATCAATTTGGGTTTAGTGGTATTTGAGGGATCGACTCGAAATGTGGTAAATTTTTGCTGCGAGAACGTAAAGTGGTAGATTTCTAGAATTTTGCGCGGAAAGTGATAGTTTTATGCTAACAATTCAGAAGCTAGAACTTGGGTCTTTGCGGGTGCGAAACATTTGGATAATGTGATGCCGGGAGGGTGATCTCTAAGCGTGGAGTGTTGTAATAAAACTAAAAAACCTTAACTTGCTCTGCGTTTTCCTCCACCGAATTTGCTTAGAACGAAATCCTTCCAACATTGCTGAGGCAGAGTGTAGTAATCCTGCCGCGAAAGATTGCCATGCACAGTCCCGACGACATGGCCGAGTGGACCCCGGACCGCAACAAGACAGGGGCAAGCATACATGCGCCTGGAATTTGACCTGATGGACTAGCGGGCGTCGCTGGCAAATGGTCGGTCGGTCGCTAATGGCGACACCGATGTATTGCATGACAGCTCTGCGCGACGGCAACGGCCAGTGTAATGGCGACAGGGGCTCGACGGTAACGGCCGTCGGCCGAGGTAGATGATGGTTATCATGAATGATAAGCAGTGGGTCATGTTTTGGTCGCTGCTGCCGCGGAGAGCGACCGCCCAGCATTCGCGCGCGCAGAGATTCGAAATCACTACTCTCTTGCCATGAAATGAAAGCTACTACTCCCTTCGATTTAAATTAATTGACTCGGATTTGTCTAGATTCGGATATGATAAATCCAAATCAATTAATTTAAATCGGAGGGAGTACCTACTTGCTCGATGGCGCTCCGTTGCCACCAAGTACTAGCTGCCGACCAAATTTTCTCAAGTAGTAGTACTGTTCTGTGTCTAGCTAAAGATCTCTCTTGGGTGATTGGGTCTGGCTGTGAGAGCACTTGTTGAAAAGTGCAGCAAGTTCAGGCTCCCCCATGCAAGCAGCAGCCACACTGCTGACTGACCACACCGGCGCCAGCTGTTTCTTGGCGCCGAACAGAACAGGGTCGGATCTGAGTAGCTGCAGTTCATTAACACGAATCAATTTAGCCGTGCCGACGCTCTCCGATCCAACTGTTTTGGTGCTGCCTGGCTGGCTGGCTGCTCGACCAGACCAGATGCTCGCTCCAAAAGCACATGCCCTGTAATGTGTGTGTCCTTGAGCGCGTCTAATCCAGTCTTGCACTGTGGTACTGTGGTCAGTAATCGGATCATACTACAGCTGATTGCCTGGCCATCGGATCATACAACCAGATGCTCGTCATGTTTGACCCGCTACCGTGATTTCACATCGTTAATCACTTCGATCACTGATCTCGACAGCAGAAAAGATGACCTTTTTGGAAATCATTTCTTGCGCGACCAGTTTCATTAATTGATAATTGCTTGACGCCAACTCTATCTCTACCAGTTGAGCACCAGGGTAACCTGATCAACAACAAGTAGTGCCCGGTCACAATCCACTAACCGACGAAGAGCGAAACTGATATTTCTATACTCTGATTTAATTGTCACAAGTTTAGGGAAGACTGGACACAACTTTGCCTAAACCCAAAGACAATTGAAGGGGATCAGAGGGAGTACCATTATTCTACATGCAGAATCAGATCGAACATAGTTAAACATAAGATGCCAACTTGGCATGCTGATAATACAGCGTTTCAGTAATCTATTCCAAACCGCGTCCCTTAAGAGCATATACAATGGAGAGTGCTTAGAGTGCTTCATACAAAATAAACCAGACTTTTTCTTAAGCACCGATGCTTATTTCTGTAGAAAGGTGCCTAGTTAAGCATCTTCCTTGTACAAATAAGCACTAGCAGTGCTTAAATCTAAACCGGTTTATTATACATGCTCTAAATGTCCTGGGTGACATGTTCCAAAATTGAATTTGAGGCTTCCTTTAACCCGATGAGCTCGCCGCCGTGCTGCAACGGACGGTGCTCCGCCAGGGCCTCTGCCGCGGCCTGCTCCTAGCTGGCCTCCGCACCTCGCTGTGCGCCCTCCCCGGCCATCCCTTGCGCCATGGAGCTCCGGCCCCGCCGGCCCCCTATCCCACCGCTCCGGTGGGCAGCCCTCTGCGAGGTAGCTTTGCCGGGCGGCGGTGCGACGGGTGGGTCGGCGACCCTCCTTCTCCGTCGCGATGCCAGGCGTCTCGTCCTGCTGGACCAGGGCGGCAACGCCGTCGACGCGCGGCCTCTCCGACGCGGCGAGTTTGTCCGGGAGGGAATCTCCCTCCGGCTTCTAGCCTTCCGTGTGCAGGTACGCGCGCCCTGCTCTCTATCTCCTTCCTCCCCCTGCAGGTCCCCTCGTCGGCCCCCGTTGATGCCGAAGCCACCCCCAACCGCGGACCCGCTCCCGCCCGACGAGGTTGCCGCTCTAGGTGACCTCTAGGGCTGCGCCTGGGGTGACGTCGATGACACACCGGCTCCCGCGGTGCCGTCCTCCCCCCCGGCGGAGCAGGGTGTCGGCGTCTCTTCCCCGACTGCAAGGTCGGACCTTGAGCCAGAGCGGGGCCTGGCTACTCCCCGGTGTGTGTCGGTCTTGCGTCGGCCGTCGTTGGGCGACTTCCTCAACCACGCGAGCCCGGGGCGCGGCGGCCGGCATGGTCGCAGTGGAGCGGCGAACGCTGGTTCGACGGCGAGCATCCGCGGGGGACGCGGGCAGGGAGGGACCATGCGGATGGGCCCGGCCCATGGCTGGGGAGCTCGTGCCCAGGGGTCTGTGGGTGGGCCTCGGCCAACCTGTGGCCCACGAGGCGCAGCGGCACCCCGGCCCACCAGCAGGCCCATCTTGCTGTCCCTAGGGAGCCAGGTAGGGCTCCCGTCCGACCCGTCCATGTTCCCATCCCTCCCCCTCCCCCCATGCTCTCCTCGCCTATGCCATCCGCCGCCACCCCCAGATGCCGCTCCGGTGATCCCCCGCCACGCAGCCGCCGCTTCTCACCTACCATGAGGCGCTCATGGCTACCAAGCGCACGCGCAGTCCCCCGGCCGCCCGTGCTGCCTCCCCCCACCGGAGCCCTGGAGGTCGGTCCCCGCCACCGCGTCGCCATGGAAGCCCGACTACGTCTTTCCCCGCCCGCAGCCACCAGGATTCTTACCGCCACCCCGGGCGCCGTTCGCCCCTGCTCCTCGGACCCAGGCCCGCCACCCGTCTCGCTCGCCACCTAGGCAGCAGTGTCGGGAGAACAGGGACAGGAGGTCCCCTGTTCGTGCGCGACCTCGGTGCCCTGAGGTGAGGCGGGAGGGGGAGCTACGCCAGCAGGCGCTGGCTGCCCGCGATGCTCCCAGGGACGGGCGGGTGCAAGGAAGGCAGCTTCTGTCAGGGTCTCGCCAGGGGCCGCGCGATGCTGACCTTGCTCCTGTTGGTCGGGCTGATGCTGTGTCCTGGCGCAACGGAGCCCAGGCGCCTGCCCCTACGCCTGATTCACGGACCAACGAGTCAACACTACCTCCGGTGATTCCAAAGAAGAAGAAGAAGAGCAAGAAGAAGAAGTAGGCCGCGGGTCCCTCGTCCGGGCAAGGAATATCCGCCTCCTCGTCCGCTTCCTACCCCGGCGGCATGGCCGCACCCCCTGCCCCGCACCAGTGTCTGGAGTTCTATGGCCACGGGGTGGACGGAGGTTTCTACTACATCAACATGGGGAGTGTTGCGATGACGGTTCCGGAGACCCTGGCGCTGGTGACGGTCCAGGAGCAGGACCCGCCCTGCCATCTTGAGATCACAGAGGAGATGATTCACCTGGAGTTCTACGAGGTGCTCTCGGGGCACGAGTGGCCGGTGAGGCGGATCTCGGCCTCTGAGTTTGCGGTCTCATTTTCGTCTGTGGCGACCCTGCGCATGTGCGCCTTCGGGGCCTCCTTCACCCTGCCGAGGCACCAGCTGAAGGTGTTGATCCGGCCCGCTACTGCGGACCCAGAGACATCTGCCACACTGTCTGAGGTCTGGCTTCGCCTCTACGAGGTGCCGACGGAGGCGAGGAAGGAGGGGATTGTAGCCCTTATCTCACAGACAGTGGGCAAGCTACTGGAGGTGGACTCGAGCTCTCTCCTGGGACACGGAGCGATCCGGCTGTGCATCCTCTGCCCGGACCCCTCCGTGTTCTCGGTGACGATCCCTCGCTTCTTCTTCGACCTCTCGGCCAGGGACTTGGTGATGGAGCTTGACGCGGCCCCTACCTCGCCTGGGGCCGGCTCCCAGTCACCGTCCCCGCCTCCCGCTGACGACCCGGGGGCGACGAGGGGCGGATCGGAGGATGAGTTCTCGAGGGACGCGCCGATTGGGACTGGCAGGTCTCCTCCACAGGACCCAGCTGTGCCTCCACCTCCGAGGCCTACGCACGACCCTTGTGGTGGAGCCTCCGTCCCGACCTCGAGGCACGTGGTGGCTCCCACTGGGCCGTTCTTCCTGGACAGGAGGCCACTGTCTCGGACCGCGCCTGCCAAGCTGATGCTGGTGGACCTTCCGAGGTGTACGCGGCCTTCCCAGCAGTCCCCGCTCGACTTCGGCATCGTGCAGTATGGTACCAACTTCGCCTCGTCTCAGCTTCTCGCGGGCCCTGAGCAGCCTAGGAGGGCGACCGCAGCTCACTCCCACCGGCTGGCAGTGTCTCTTGAGGATACCTCGGGGAGCGTGGGGTTCGACGTCTTCGTTCACTCCTCCCCCCGCTTCCCAGGGGTGGTGTGCTACTCCCTCGCCCCCGACACCCCGGACCTCGGCTTCTGCGACACGACCTCAGCCGTCTCCACTCCTCCTGGGGCTGCACCGGCCATGCCCGACCTTGACGCCGAGGGGTCTGCCTTGGTTACCTCCACCCCTACCATGGCTGGCACCAAGGTCCGTCGCTCCCGAGGGCCACGTCAGGAGCCTCCCCTCCATCACGCCACAGCCTACTCATCGCCGGCGCTAGGTCCGGGGGGTCAGGCCCGGAGCCAACCATAGCTGAGAGGGCGACCCTGCGGGTGACGGCCCGCGATGAGTTTGCAGGTACTCCCCCCGCCCCTCCCCCTTCTATTGTTGGCGCGCCTTTGCCTTCAGGTTCTAGGTTCTCGGTTTTAGAGGAGGTCTCCCTCGAACACCTGGAGGCGGTCGCTTTGGACAGCGGAATAGTCCTTCGTGGAGAGAAGGGCCCCCGGGTTGAGCAGATTGCAGCCATCAAGGCTCGAGAGGTGTACGAGAGCCAGATAGCTGCTGCCTGTGCACGTGATGCACGGGAGCGGGAACAAGCTCTCATAATAGCAGGACCTGGGTCAGTAGACCCCGGGTCTAGCTCGGTTCCACCTCTCTAGCCTGATAGCGGTGGACCTCCTATGAGGACTCCCCGTCCGGGGAGACCCCGTGGGAGACTCCGCAAGGCCCCATCTCGCCCTCCCCCATCTTGCCGTGCCTGCTCTGCCCCCAGTAAGGGGGTCGCACTCGAGTGATTGTTCATATGAACATCATCCGAGTGATCCGGGCATTCATTTGGAACATCCGGGGGTTCGGCCAGGACGGTCGGCACCGTCAGATCAAGGAATACCTATGGCAAGAAGACGTGGACATTGTGGGCCTTCAGGAGACGATCCGGCATGATTTCTCGATGGTGGAGCTGGACGGCCTATCTAGGCATAAGTTTGCCTGGACCTGGCTCCCGGCGGATGGTCACTCGGGGGGCATTCTCCTTGGCGTCAAGGAGGATACCTTCGAGGTTGATGATATGGACCACGGGGAATTCTTTGTGAGCATGGATCTCATCCATAAGCAGTCTCGCCTTAAATGGGAGGTGATTATTGTTTATGGCCCCGCGGACCATAGGAGGTCCCAGGATTTCTGGCTCGAGCTCAAAGCTAAGGTGGAGTGTACGGAGACGCCGGTCATTGTGGCAGGGGACTTCAATCTCATTCGCTCTGCTGAAGACAAGAGCTCGGTGAACGTGGACCTCCATAGGATTCGCATGCTCAACGATTGCATCGCTGACCTCGCCCTCAGAGAGATTTCGCAAGTCGGTGCCAGATTTACATGGACCAACAAGCAGCTAAACCCGATTCGTAGTGTCCTTGATCACGTCTTTGTTTCAGTGGAATGTGAAGTGGCCTTCCCCTTGTGCTCGCTATGCACGGTTACTAGGGTTGGCTTAGACCATACCCCCCTCCTCCTGTCCTCGGGCAGAGGGTCACCTCCTAGACTGAATCGCTTCCACTTCGAGAACTTCTGGCTTAAACAGCGAGGGTTCATGGAGGCGGTTCGGCTAGATGGGCGGAGGCCGCGACCTCTCCCCCTGCACATATTGTGTTGTTGATGTTTGGCACCACTGTGCCCAGATGTCACGGCAATTCATGCGGGGGTGGGGACGAACCTTGGGGCCGCGATTAGAGGACAAAAGGACGCCATTCTTCAGCAGATCCAGGACCTGGATCAGGAGGCGGATTTGATGGGGCTTTCGGCTGATGCTTGGTCCCATAGATATTCCCTCGAGACCTCCATTATGGAGATCTATAAGGGTGAGGAGGCATTCTGGAGACAACGGAGTCGCCAGACCTGGACCCTCCAGGGGGAGTCGAACACTGCCAATTTCCATGCCATTGCAAATGGCAGGCGTAGGAAGTGCTCGATCCCATGCCTCTGGGACGCGGACTCTCTCCTAGAGGACCAGAGAGAGATCTCGTCCCATATTTACACATTCTATCGGGATCTGTTCTCCGCATGCCCAAGGTCAGGAATTGCGCTGAGTAGGGACTTTTGGACTGTGAGAGCCAAGGTATCTGCGGAGGAGAATCGGGAGCTAACCCTCCCTTTTCTTCATACAGAGGTTGCCGAAGCTATCAAGTCTATGAAAACCAACTCGGCGCCTGGACCGGATGGATTGCCGGTGATCTTGTTCCAGACTTTCTGGGATCAACTCTGCCAGGTGATTATGCCGATGTTTCAGGAGTTCTAGACTGGGACTCTTCTCATGGCCCGGCTGAACTTTGGTGTGATTACCCTGATCCCCAAGCTAGTGGGGGCCACGGATATTCGCCAATTTTGCCCGATCACTGTGATCAATGTCATCCAGCGGATCTTCTCAAAGGTCTGTGCCATCAGACTCGCCCCTATCATGGAACGCTTGACCCACCCCCTTCTGTTTGCCTTCTTGAAGGGACGCCTGATTCATGATGGAGTACTCGCACTTCATGAAATCATTCATGAGGTGAAGGTACGACATCAGAAAGGGGTGTTCCTCAAGTTAGACTTTCAGAAGGCTTACGACAAACTGGATTGGGCGTTCCTTAGACAAGTTCTTGAGCGTTGAGGGCTCGATGATAGGGTGATCTCTTGGGTTATTCAGTTCGTTATGAGTGGTAGCACATCAATCAATGTCAATGGGTAAGTGGGTCCATATTTTTGACCCTCCTGCGGAGTTAGACAAGGGTACCCGATTTCTCCCCTTCTATTTAACGCTGCGGTGGATGCCCTGGCAGAGATCTTGGACAAAGTCAAGATCGTTGGCCACATATCGGGTGTGGTAGGGCATCTTATCCCCGGAGGTGGTCTCACCCACCTCTAGTATGCTGACGATACCATGATCATGGTGCAGGGGTCAGAGCTTGACATCATTAACCTCAAGTTCCTACTTCTATGCTTCGAATCCTTGTCGGGTCTCAAGATCAACTTCGACAAGAGGGAGGTTATGATCCTTGGCTTCCCCGAGGATGAGAGGCAGCACATCGCTGACCACTTGAACTGCCGTTTGGCGGACTTCCCCATTACATATTTGGGGATGCCTATGCGCGACTCTCGGTTGCTAATCAGGGATCTTGCTCCCATGGCCGCGAAGGTTCGAACCAAAGCCGAACCGTGGCGCGCGCGTCTCACGTCCAAGGGAAGCAAGACTATCCTGATTAACTCCTGCCTGTCTAGCCTCACCATGTATCGGATGGGCCTTTATCTCCTTCCTGAGGGAACCCATGCAGACTTTGCGCAGGAGCTGTCTAGGTTCTTTTGGGTTGCCAGAGATGGGCACCAGAAGTATCATATGGTGAAGTGGGCGGATATTTGTACCCCCAAAATCCTTGGGGGTTTAGGAGTCCTTGACTCTCGTCGCTTTAATGTAGCCTTGCTTCTGAAGTGGGTCTGGCAGATCCTCCAAGATGATGGAGGCCTTTCGCTACAACTCATTAAGGCCAAATACCTTCGGGGGCGCCCCTTGCTGGCATGTGAACGCCGGGAGGGAGCCCAGTTCTGGCGGGCCATCCAAGACATTAAGCACCTTATCCGCCGAGGTTCCCTTTTCTTGGTGGGAAATGGTCGGGAATTCATGTTTTGGCTTGACCCCTGGTTGCAGGGGGTCTCCCTCTGCCAGGAATTTCCTGCTCTGTTTGCCATTTGCGCACCTCCCATGATGTTGGTCGTCGAGGCAGCCCATGAAGGCCACTAGAATATCCCGTTATGAAGGTCCTTCAATGATGCCGAGGCGGCTGACTTCCTGAGACTGCGGGGCTCCTTACCCTTATCACTCTCAGAGGAGAGGGATAAGGTAACATGGAGCCAGTCTCCCTCGGGAGCTTTTTCAATTAGTACGGCCTATAGGACCCTCTTCCAGGGTCCAGAGTTACCTTGGACGTCGCACCTTTGGAAGGCTCCCCTACCCCTAAGCTTGCGGATCTTCCTGTGGTAGCTGCTACGGGATCGTCTTCCCTCGGGGGTAGAGGTGTCAAAGCGTAATGGTCCCGGCAATGGGCTATGTCCATCATGTGGGACGCCGGAAACATGCACCCACATTATGTTCACATGCCCTGCAACTCAGTTTTTGTGGAACTTTATCCGAGAAGCATTGGGGCCTACTTGGCAGGCCCATGATCTTGGCGAGTTCCTAGAAACTGAGGCGAACCGTACCGGTAGAAGGCGTCACCTCTTCTGGTTGGGTGTTTGCGGCCATTACATGAACCCTTTGGAATATTAGGAATAAGATGGTGATTGAGCGGATCTTTCCCCGCCGTGCTTCTGACTCTGTGTTTTCTTTGCTTGCCTACCTGCAACAGTGGTATCCCCTGTCTAGGCAGCGGGACCGGGAGAGCGTTGACGGTATCTTGCAGGCTCTCAGGGTGTCGGCACAGCGCTTCACAGCGCCTGCTAGTGCTTCCGCGGCCTCTTAGTGGGAGCGCTCTTCCTGCTCCCCCGTTCTCTTTTTTGTCTTACCTCTTTGGGCATGATGTGCTGTGGCCCCAGCGGACTCTCTTTTTCTTGTCTTTTTTTGACGCCTGGGCGTCGGTGACTTGCTTGTACTCTGGATGGTGGTTGCTTTATTTATAAAGCGGGACGTAATGCCTGTTTCGAGGACATATTCCAAAATTTTGCTTCGTTGACTGTTGAAGGCAGACAGGGAAAGAGAATTTTCTTGCATCCACAAGCGAATCTCCGACAGGTTGACAGCCATGTGGTTATCATCATGATACTTTGGGACGAAGAAAAATCCACACTTAGCACTAGCACGGCATGGTCATCGCTTTCGTGGAGATTGCATGCCTTCCTCAAAAAGAGTTTCAGTTTAGATCCTTCCTATTCCTTTCTTCACCTTCGTCTCTTTCTCTTTTGTAGATGAGGGAAGGTGAGATGGGGTGCATCCATGATCAGTATCATAGTGTATATATTGGAAACGTAGATGTGGATTAATAATGAGCGACGGTGACGGTGACATTATTAGTGTAATGAAAGAGAGAGGGTGGAAAGAAGAGGACCCATGGTAGCATGGAAGCACCGGCCATGGGAAAAGATAGGAGCTACCTAGCCCCACCTTCGTTTGATAGGTTGTTGCTACTCTGCCTGGAGTGATGGCGATCGAGCCATCCTTCCCTCCATCTACCTAAGGGCCCATGATTCGTTCATGCAACCTCCGAAACTATTTCAAATTGAACTGCAAAGATGATATGTTTTCAAACTTAACATGATCTAGTGATATATGTAGCACCAACACATTTGGATCACAAGTTCGAGCTTTAGTCTGAACCGGTTGTTGTGCATGCAACATAATAGTATACCAGCCGTTACAAAGTGCTACTCAATGGCAAGGCATGCGTCGCTTGCATGTCTTACTCGGAGTGTGCTTTAGGAAATCATTGACCCACTCTGCTTAACCCACCCAAGCAGCTGCAGCCTCGAACGGTTGTTCTACATGAAGCTACAAGTGGACACGAGAAGAATCAATGTGGATACAAAATGCCTCCTAGCTACTCCCTCCGTTCAAAATATAAGTTGTTTTAACTTTATAAAAGGAGCGTACCTAAACTATTTTATAATCTACACACTATAAGGAGTTTAGATATGCTCCTTTCATAAAAATAAAACATCTTATATTTTGAAACAGAGGGAGTACTTGCAATGTACTAACTTAATTTCCTGAATAATAAAGTTCAGTTCTCAAGTACCGAAAACCTAGTAGTGTAGATGTATGTCTATTAATAATTGTGACTAGAACGGTACTTGGGTCCATACCTGTTGCTTGTTAATATAGGTGGCTCTAGGCCGAGTATTACATGAGGAGGTATCCATATACAACTCTAATACGGTATACCAAAACTGAATATTACAACTAACACTCCCCCTTAATCTAAACCTTTTGAAACGTTTAGATTACGTTTAAACTCGTCTAATTGCTTCACTGAAAGTGCCTTTGTAAAGACATCTGTAACTTGATCTTTGCTTGAAACAAACTTGATGTCCAATATATTCTCAGCAACTCTCTCTCTGACAAAGTGAAAATATATTTCAATGTGTTTAATACGGACATGAAACACCGGATTAGCAGACAGATAGATAGCACCTAAATTGTCACACCAAAGACATGATTTTTCCTTTAATTTAACTCCAAGTTCACCAAGAAGAGCTTCAACCCTAATTAATTCAGACATTCTGGGAGGTGATTAAAGGAGATCTAATGGCTCCATTTGCACAGTTGCATTCAGAGGAATTATCTTTATTCAAACTCAACTTTGGAGTAATTACGCTATTACCTAAGAAAGAAAATGTTGTTCAGATTCAACAATAGAGGCCGATTTGCCTTCTCAATGTTAGCTTTAAATTTTTTACTAGGGTGGCGACGAATCGTATCTCCATGATTGCTCACAAGATCATTCGTCCTACACAAACTACTTTCATGCCTGGCAGACATATATTAGAGGGGGTGGTTACTTTAGACGAGACTATTCATGAGCTTCACATGAAAAAGCTAGATGATGTGATTTTCAAAATTGATTTTGAAAAGGCTTATGATAAATTCAAATGGGATTTCTTGATGCAAGCCCTTTGACTCAAGGGTTTTGCTCCTTTGTGGTGTAGATGTATTAATAGTTTTATTCAGGGACGAAGTGTAGGAATCCGTGTCAATGATGACATTGGTCATTTTTTTCAAACAAAGAAGGGAGTACTTCGGGGGATCCACTATTACCGTTGCTTTTCAACATAGTGGTGGATGTGTGGCCCATCCTAATAGCGCGAGCTAAGGAGGAAAGCCAAGTGGGGGGTCTAATACCTCATCTTGTAGAAGGAGGTTTATCAATTCTACAATACACTGATGATACAATCTTGGTTATGGAGCATGACACTGATAAGGCGATGAATATGAAACTCATATTATGCATTTTTGAGCAATTATCGGGGATTAAGATTAACTTTCACAAAAGTGAGATTTATTGTTTTGGGAAGGCAAAGGATCACAAGCAGGAATATCGGGATATTTTTGGTTGTGAATCGGGATCGCTGCCGTTTAGGTACCTGGGGGTACCCATTCATCATAGAAAACTCAGGAATTCCGAGTGGAACCCAGTTGAAAATCGGCTTGAAAGAAAAATTAGGTGTTGGCAAGGTAAACTATTGTCGTATGGGGATAGATTAGCGCTCATTAACTCGGTTTTAACAAGCTTACCTATGTTTATGTTGTCTTTCCTAGAAATACCGAAGGGTGTCAGGAAAAGACTAGACTTTCTATCATTCAAGATTCTTTTGGCAAAGTGATGAACATAAGAAGAAATATAGACTAACCAAGTGGAATATTGTTTGTAGACCCAAAGATCAGGGTGGATTGGGGATTGAGGTGTTAGAGCTTAAGAACAAGTGCCTTCTTAGCAAATGGCTATATAAAATTCTAAATGAACAAGGGGTTTGGCAAGAATTACTAAAGAATAAATACATTAAGAATAAGACACTTGCATAGGTTCAGGCTAAACCGACTGATTCTCCTTTTTGGAAAGGCCTAATACATGTAAAGGATAGTTTCTTTAACAAAGGTTCTTTTCATATTGGGGACGGAGTTTTGAGTAGGTTTTGGGAGGTGGTTAGGGGAAGTTCCGCTGGCTCAACAATATCCTACTTTATATAATTTAGTGCATAGAAAGCATGTCTCTGTTAATGCTGTTTTATCTCACAATCCTCTTAATATTGGCTTAAGGAGGAATCTGATTGGGAATAACTGGGTTGTATGGTTACATCTTTGTCAGAGATTAATGCATGTGTCTTTGTCTAATGAACCTGACACTTTTAAATGGAATTTAACGGCGTATGGGGTTTTCACAGTTAAATCTTTGTATGAGGATCTGATGAATGATCATCGGGGTCTCCCAAAAAAATATCTTTGAAAGCTTAAAATACCTCTTAAGATTAAGATCTTTATGTGGTTTTTAAATAACAAGATTTTGTTAACTAAAGATAATCTTTCAAGAATAAATTGGTATGGTTGTAAGAAATGTTGTTTTTGCGATGAGGACGAAACTATTGACCATCTTTTTTAAAATTGCCCATTTGTTAAGATTATTTGGCGCATCGTTTTCTTTACTTTTAACCTCCCACCTTCAGCTAATATCACTAATATGTTTGGGAATTGATTGAATGGGATGGATAAGACTGACAAAGATAGATTACGTATTGGGGTATCTGCTTTATGTTGGTTTATATGTAAGTGTCGAAATGATATTATTTTTAACAAGGCTCGAGTTCAATCTTTTTTGCAGGTTATTACTTCGCTGGCTCACTAGATCCAACTTTGGGCCTGTTTACTCCCAGAGTCTTAACGGGATATGATGGTCTCTGGGTGCAACCGTCTGGTGATAGTTACTCAGGATATCTAGTACCTAGTTATGTGGCGTCATACTAGTAGATTGAGAGATGATTAGCTCTTTGTTAGGCTCATTGCTCTCAGCTTTTCTAGTCTTTTACCGATGGTTTGTTTATGTATCAACTATCTTTGTTATGGCTGATCGTTGATCAGTAACTCTGTACTTTCGAATATTTTTAATAATTAAGGTTGTGTGCGTCTGAGGATGCAGAGGCGGGGGCAAACCCCATTTCAAAAAAAGCATTTGCTAAGGATTTATATTCAGCTTAGTACTTGACCTAGACACTGTAGCTTGTTTCCTGGCACTCCAAGAAACCAAATTTGGTCCAACAAATATAGCAAAACCACCAGCGGATCGTCTATCATCAAGAGAAGCTACCCAATCTGCATCAGAGAAAGCACTAAGAAGTGTAGATGAAGATTTACAAAGTTAATTCCAAATTTCAAGGTATCTTGTATGTATCCCAGAATACGCTTCACAGCTGACCAATGTTCTGTAGTTGAAGCATGAAGGAACTGAGAAACTTTATTCACTGAATATGATAGATCCGGGTGAGTTAATGTTAAGTACTGCAATCCTCCAACAATACTACAATACTTGGTACCATCATCAGGACCCAGAGGTGTTCCATCAGAGATAGAAAATTGTTCTGTAGATGACAAAGGTGTAGGCGCAGCCTTGCAGCCACACATACCGACTTTTGCCAGTGTATTATTCGCATACTTTTCCTGTGTCAGAACTAAACCATCTTGAACCTTTTTAACTTCAATGCCAAGAGAGTAATGTAAATCACCTAGATCTTTGATGGCAAAATTCTCACTTAAATCTCGAAGAAAAATAGAGATGGCATGATCAGAGGAGCTTGTTACTATAATATCATCAACATAGATCAATAAATAAATGATGATACCTGACTTGTTGTAAAGAAATAATGAGGTATCAGCCTTTGGTCATATAAAACCAAGATCACTCAACTTGGAACTGAGCCTAGAATACCAAGCTCTAGGTGCTTGCTTCAGTCCATAAAGAGCTTTATCAAGTTTGCAAATGTGATCCAGAGCGTGAGGATCTTCAAAACCTAGGGGTTGTCTCATATATACCTCCTCTTCCAGAACACCATGAAGAAACGCGTTCTTAACATCTAGATACCATAAACTCCCGCTACGAGAGACAGAAAGAGACAAGACAGTCCTAATGGTAGAAATTTTAACCACCGGAAGAAGGTATCCTCATAATCAATGCCATGCCTCTATTTGAAACCCTTTGCAACTAATCTTGCTTTGTATGTGTCAATGGAGCCATCATCTTTCTTCTTTACACGGTATACCCATTTGCAGTCAATTAGATTTTTATTTCTGCTTGGAGGAACAAGGTGCCAAGTCTTGTTTTAAATTAATGCATAATATTCTTCTTCAATTGCTTCACGCCATTGTGAATCATTCAGAGCTTCCACAAGTGTACACGGTTCACCTGTAGAAGAGAACATGCCATATCTCATAGTGTCTTCAGTATATTGGTTTGGGTTCCTTAAACCTTTCTGAAGACGAGTACGCATTCCTACGTGTTGCACCACCTCAGGAGATGGCGGTGGCAATGGCACATCTTCAGAATTTTCGATGTTGGCAGCATTCCCCCCCCCCCCCCCCAGCAGCTGCACCCATAGAAGATCCAAAGATCGATTCTGCCGCAGACAGCCCGCCAGAGGAGGCAGGTGACAGTGACCTAGGAGTCATCGGTGGGGGCAAGGCCACACGGTCGGCTCCAGCGCTTGCAGCGCCAGGTGGCGGACTGGTACTAGGCACCTCGAGCGGGGACTTCAGGGGCATGTGGCCACCGCCACCACGCGCACTGGAGGAAACATGAGACCGCAAGGGCGAGCTAGCACCACGCGCCTCCTCGGGCGGTGGGTGACAGGACGCACGGACACGGGCTGATGAATCTGCCTCGGGCGCACGCACCTCGGGATTCGTGGTGGCAGAGGAATGTCCTGGAGCATCATCTTCGTTTTCAGTGCATATGTCGTAATTTTCTGCCTGATTTTCAAACTCAGTTTCAGAACTGTTTGGAGCACCATTTGAGCTGGGACTTGTTTCTGAAGCTTCTTCTACCTGGTGCACATTAGTAATTGGCACAATAGGAGACACATAGTTATCAATATTAGGCACACCCTTATTAGAAGAATTATCAGAAGATGGTAAAAGTAATATTAGTTGTTTGAGGACAGCACCGACATTGGGATGAAGGGAAGAAAAAGGGAAAACATTCTCATCGAACACAACATCACGTGATATGTAAATTCTGCCTGTGGAGACATCAAGACATTTGACACCCTTATGAAGAGGACTATATCCAAGAAAAACACACCGTTTAGACCGAAAAGCAAGTTTGTGCTTGTTGTAATGACGAATATTTGGCCAACAGGCACAACCAAAGGTTTGAAGAGCATCATAGTTTGGTGTGACATGAAGGAGACGTTCAGTAGGAGTGTCAAAATCTAATACTTTACGAGGGAGCAAGTTTATGAGAAAGGGCAGTGATAAAAGCTTCATCCCAATATTTTAAAGGCATGAAAGCGTTGGAAAGTAATGCTAGGCCCACTTCAACTATATGACGATGTTTTCGTTCACCATTTTGTTGATGAGCATGAGGACATGAAACATGATGAGTGATGCCAACTTTTTGAAAGAAACCATTTAATTTCTCATACTCGCCTCCCCAATCAGTTTGCATAGTAATAATTTTTCTATCAAACTTGCGCTCAACATATTGCTGATAATTCAGAAAGGCTTGATAAACATCAGAATGCTTCTTAAGCAAATAAATCCAAGTAAATTTACGGAAATTATCGATAAAACTTACATAATATGCATGTTTTCCCACAGAAAGAGGGGCAGGACCCCATACATCAGAGAATACTTGCTCTAAGGGAGCAGTGGAGATAATAGATGACACATGATATGGAAACTGATGACTCTTAGCTAACTGACAAGAATCACAAACATATGGAGTATTCTCTAGGGTGTAAGCTATTTTATTTCTCCTAAAAACTTGTTGAACCACAAACGAAGAAGGATGTCCTAAACAGCGATGCCATGTAGATGATGATGGCTTTATTGAGATGAAAGCATGCTTGGAGGTCTCCTGAAACATGGGCACCAAAGGATAGAGCCATCATAGCAAGGGCCTCTAAACAGAATTCTTCGAGTTGCTTGGTCCTTGATTAAGAACAAAGGATGAAACTTAATAAAGACATGATTATCAAGGGTAAACCGATGAATGGATAAAAGATTTTTGGATGCATTGGGAACAATAAGAACATTTTTAAGATCAAAGGAACCATGAGGGGTACGTAATACTGAATTACCAATGTGACTAATGTTCATACATGTGCCTTCAGCAGTGTGCACCTTGTCTTTCCCATGGTACTGGTTGGTGATGAGGAGCTTATGCAGCTCACTAGTGATGTGATTTGTGGAACCAGAATCAGCATACCAGTTGGAGTCTACACCATAAGGGGCAGCGGCAAGGGGTGCGGCCACGGGAGCGCTCAAAGCCTCTGCGCGCCAGGTTGGCTGAGGAGATGAAGGAGCCGTTTTCTTCAACACCATTGCGCATGTCATAACCCCAAAGTTGCTCACAGAATTCATCAATAGTGATGCTTGAATTTCCATGAACCGAAGTGATCAGATAGTTGTACTATCCCTTGTCCAGCCCATGAAGGAGATATCCCAGAAGTTCATCATCTCCAATAGGTTTCCCAAGGGCCGAGAGCTCAAACGAGAAGCCCTTCATCTTGGTGTAATACTGATCAGCAGTCATGGTGAGTTTCTTGATGTCGTTGAGCTTCTGACGGAGGTGTTGTGCCTTGGTGCAGGACGTTGTTTTGAACATAGCAGTGACGCCTGCCCACGCAGTAGAAGTAGTATCCATGCCCAGAACTTGCGACAGGATCTCTGGTGAGAGTTAATTCAGAAGAAAACGCAGCACCTGTTGTTCCCGAGCAATCTAGGCTACGTATGCAGGGTTCTCAACTTGGATATTCTTCTTCTCGGAGTCCTCTACCTCGATGATCTTGGAAGGGGCACGGTCGGAGCCATCGAGAAGGCCCATGACATTGGCACCACGCAACGACGGGATGATGAGAGTTTGCCATAGAAGAAAATTGCTCCGCGGCAGGAGCTGAGCCGGAGGGCTGCCCAGGGCAGCGGCCAGGGATGAGCTTAACGTGGAGGAACTCATGATGGGATCGGATGTGGTGTTTGGGTGGTGGTGCGGCTATGATCGGATGTAGGGTTTTTGTGAGGTTTTCTTGGTGGCGGCGGTAGATTGATCTGTGGCGGCGGCGGCTTCGGTAGCGACGGCGGCTGCGCTTTCGTTTGGCTAGGGTTGTTGTTGGGTGTGATTGTCTGGCGGCGGCAGGGAAGATCCTAGCGGCGACAGCAGCTTGGAAGCGGCGGCGGCGGCGGCGGCGGCGGGGTCACGACGAGGAGGGGTTCTGATACCATATTAATAATTGTGACTAGAACGGTACTTGGGCCATGTTAATATAGGTGGCTCTAGGCCGAGTATTACACGAGGAGGTATTCATATACAACTCTAATACTGTATACCAAAACTGAATATTACAACTAACAATGTCTCCATTAGCTAATTGGCAAGACACCAAGATCTCAACTTTTTCGTGCATTTCCAGTGAATTACGAACTGACCATCCACCCAACTGCATGTGATTGAACACTACTTGCCAAACGAACAGAGCAGGTGAGGCGTCATCTTTTGTTTATGGCAGCTTCCAATGCACGACCACGAAAAAATAATGAGGTCTTCTTGCTCTGAGAAGCCCGATTTGTTAATCTAATCAATCACCAAGAACATTGTCATGTATCCCCTCCGTTTTAAAATATACGATGTTTTAGCTTTGTGAAAGGAGTGTATCTAGACCTATTTTAGTTTGCAGATTCACTCTAAACCTACATGAATCTACACACTAAAAAAGTCTACATAGACACTTTCACAAAGCTAAACCATCTTATATTTTGAAACGGAGGGAGTACATACCCAACACGACACAACACAATGCAAGCTACAACACCTTTAGCGTCCATCCGTTTTGTCGACATGATCAAGCCAGTTTAGTATAACTAACTGATCGACATGATCAAGCCAGTTTAGTGTTAATAATTAACCACCAAGTGCAGTTTTATTATACGTGCATGATGATTGCCATCTTTCTCTATATATGTGTCAGCAAAAAGGAACACTGCACTGCCTGCTGCCCTGCTAGCTCCTGCCTCTCGTTCATTTTTCGCTCTGTTAACGTTTCATATAAATCAGGACCATCATGCTTCCTTCTTCTCATGCTAATTGCCACTTGTTGCGATGCGAGGAGAAGACCTTGACTCTTACTAGTAATAAAATAATTGTTCTACTACCGGCATCACTAGTAAAAATTGCAGTTGTAGTATTAGAAGTACTCGCCATTAGCTACTCATCCATTATTTTACAGACCATACTAAATTTCTGAAGGGAGTGGATCGATGGAGGTGGTTGTGGCGTCGCCACAACAGTGCTCCTATGCTTTCTCAGGGTTAGCGGGGTGCTAATTAATCTATGTTCTAACATTGTTTAGTCATCATAATTGAACCCTATGGCAGCTAGCCTCAAACTAACTAAGACTTAAAGGATATACAGATAGAGACTCCCTAGCTATCTAGCTAGCTAGCTAGCACCATGACACATGCATAGATGTTGCTAACAGTGTGCTTAACCATTAGGATTTGTCACGTCGTGTCTTGCAAGAGGCTACCCAGGAATCAGGTTGTAGTGGTAGGCTTTACAAACTTAGTTCAGTAGGTGCCTGTGGCCAGCCAATGTCATGTTGGGATAAAATGCAGCTAATAGAACTATGCACAGACTAGGGATAAAACGGCGAGAGAAATTCAGACCTGATAAAGAGGTCCTCATCCTCTCTGCCTAGAGGTCCTCTTCTCTAGCTGATTGGTGATAGAGGCGTTTTTCCTTGGGGTTGCAAGATTAATCATGTTTTGGTCTTCTAATATAGTACATGTGCCAAATCCAGCATTCAAATCACTTGGAGCAACACAACTAATTCTACTTGTAGAGTTTGACTTTTATAGTGGAGTGCAAATTAATCTCTGTTCTAACATTGTTTAGTGGCCATAACTGAACACTACGGCCACTACCCTCAAGCTAACGAAACTATGCATAGTTGGGATGAAACCAAGAAAAAAAATGCACTATAGTAAAATTGCGTCAGACTTAAAAGAAGCTATTAGTGTGTGAAAATAGCGTGCTATTAGTCAGATATTGTACACTTATTAATTAAGCGTGGTCTCTGCTATTAGCTCCAAAATAGTGGAGCTATTTTTTTCCCATGGATAAAACGACAGAGAGAAATTAAAACCTGATAGGTTGATTGGTGGATGACAATTGCAATGAAAAAAATGCAGAGTGCCCTTCAGAGAGATGTGTTAAAGCGATATTTTGTTCTAACTACACCAAATCCCAATCAACCATGTAGCAAAGATGGTTAAGTGCATGGCATTTTCTCACGAGTAAGCGGTTCAGGCGCTACTTTTAGTAGCCGCCCACACTCCTATCAGTCTCATCTTCTCAATGGAAAGATAGCTGCAAGTCAGGGCAAGGACATAAGTGGTTAGAAGAAAATACAAACACACGGGGCATACCTAGTCCTAACAAGTATTGATTCTTCTTATGTCATAGTGAAAGCAATGCTAGAGAGTCCAGAGCAAAGTACAACGTATATTTGTAGAATACTACGCTTGATAGCTATAGAATATCTGTACATGGAGCTCAAAATGTTTAGCCAATAGAAATGCTACAGGTGTCAGATCAGATTTCAGACATTAAGTGTCAAATAAATAGTCTCTTGAAAATCTTAGGTAACCCAGGATTTTATTTGTTATCGCACATCGCAAATTTTCCATCTCGTTAGCACTATATGAATCTAATGTTTCTTGGCCTAACGAGCTGCCCATTCTTCACACAGTGACCGAGTACCAAGCAACATACAGCAGTTTCCATGTGAATGATCATGCAACAGTTATTTTCCGGGATTCACAAACTACAATTAATCATGCAGGATTTTGCCCACAGAAGCGATGGTTTAGTTCATATGAATGGGTTGAGAAGCCACTTTCGGTAGGCACTAGGGAGTGCAGGGACAAACACTCCCCTCAATCTCAAGTAAAAGTAAAAAGGCAGCCAATAGCTAGCAAACAGACTAACCCAGATGGCATGGATAAGACAAAAACATGTGTAATCTTATTGTGGAATTGTCTGAATTCGGTATCTTTATTTACAAGTTTAATAATTAGTCGAGATTTTAGGGTAGACAGAGAATTATGTTTACAACCAACTGTCATATCAGATTTGCAGCCATAAAACCTGGATAAAAACAGACCCTAGTTCTCTCTCCAAATCATTTTTGTATTACTAGGTTTATTTGTGCTTACATATGGGAGGACAGAAAGGAGCAGAGTGTGTGGTGAGAGAGATACAATAACAGCAGGGCAAAATCAATCCTTTCCTTCCTAACCACTAGTACTTGTCTAGATGCATACGAGTGGACCATTTATTTATGGCCATTTGATCTAACTAGCTCTCGCTACTAGAAAACTAGCTATAGATAGACATGCTTTCTATGGCGCATATGAAAGGGCATGCTCCACAGAAATAATTCCGTGGCACATATAGATACAAACGTCACAGAAAATTTGCAATTCTGTGGCGTATATCCATAGAAATGTTTATTTACGTGGCGCATATTTTTCTGTGTGCCACAGAATCACTTTCTATGGCGCATATAGACATATGCGCCACAGAATGTTGATGGAACCTAGAACCAAATAAGGGGGGATAATTCTGTGGCGCATATGCGCCATAGAAAGTGGAAAACAAATCCCACCCCCGATTGCCTTTTCAGTTTTGTAAAAAATAAATGAAAATGATAAAATTTCAAAAAAATAATTTCTTTGAGATGTAGTTATATTTTAGGGTATAGGTGTATGAAAAATTAAAAAACATGAATTTCGATGTACTTTGCAAAAAAAAGGTCATGACACGATAAAACGGGCATAACTTTTGCATATGATGTCGGAAAAAAAATGTTTAACCTATCAAAACGATCGACTCAAAATTTCCTATTCGAAATCAAGGCGGTTCTGGATTTTACAGAATCCACAAATTCTAAAAGAGTAAAAAGTTATGGCAGAAAGAAGATTTTTTCCTGCAATAAAAAAGGGAGACAATTTTGTGGCGCATATCTCCATATGCGCCCCTTCTCCCTCCCTTTTATCCTTTATTACTCCTCCACACTTCGAATTGTTTGGTGGAACTTCTCCTCTCCTTGTCCTCTTTTCCTCCTTCCTCCTTGTCCTCCACGGATGGCCATGGCCTCCTCCTCCACCATTGTCCATGGCATCCTCCTCCTCCACCCTGACGACATCCTCCTCCTCCAACCGGGCGACCTCCTCTTCTCCTCCCTCCTTCTTGTCCTCCACCTCCGGCCATGGCCTCCTCCTCCTCCATCACCCCGACGACCTCCTCCTTCGACGACCTCCTCCTCCGACAACCTCCTCTTCCTCCACCACCTCCGGCGACCACCTCCGGCAACCTCCAACGATGACCTCCTCCTCTGGTGACCCCCCCTTTCGGCCACGGACATGGCCTTCGACAAAATTCAGAAAAAATTACGGCGGTTGCGGCGAGATCCAGATCTAGATAGGGCCCGCTTTTTATTTGATATTTAAAAAAAATCCGTGGCGCATATTGGCAATATGCCACAGAAATTTGAGATCTAGCCCGCTATTTTTTTCGAAATTTGAAAAAAAAATCTGTGGCGCATATCAATATGCGCCACAGAAATAAAATTTAGTGGCGTATCTAATATGCGCCACAGAATTCAAAAAATGTGTGCCACTAATAAACTTTTTCCTAGTAGGATCTGTGTGAACACAGGGTGATCTGTTGCCCATGCTGGTTACTCACTATAAACAGGTACCTAGGAGAACATACCGTGGCTTCGATGCAAAGAGAGTCAAAATGAGCATGCCATGCAGATGTATGCTAGTAGCACAAGTGCCATGGAACAAGATGGTGGCATGGCCATTGACATGTGGCTGACATCTAGGCAGCAAACACACACACATAGGGAGACAAGACGCCATGTGGCTCCAACAGTACTGTGAAATAAGACTGAAAATTCACTGGAACATCCTATTGGAGAACCCAAATCTTTCCGAGGCGACCGGAGTAATGCTGCGATGTATAGCCTGTCCTGCTGTGTGGGCAAGCCCGCTAGGGTTGCAAAGTGACACCTGATCCGCCCCACTTCGTACATAAAATTTGTTAGTCTAGCTCTAATTTTTTGAGAAAAAATAGTCTAGTATAAACTAATTTTTTATTTTCGTGGGTTTATGCAGGTTGCCTGCTTGCAACCCTAATGCCCGCGTAGCGACATGGGCACTGTGCCGCAACGTATGTGACAGGTGCAAACAAGCATGCGTGCGGGGTCTAGCTAGTGGTCGGTCGGTCGTTAATGGCAACACCGATCGTGCACAACAGTTGTGCTAATTGCGGCACGGATGGATCATAGTAGTGCAACGGCCAAGATAGATGATGATATCCTAATAGGTAGCAGGCGGGTCGCGTTTTGGTCGCCACTGCGGACAGCGACCGCCTAACACGCGCGCGCACGCAGCAAGGTTCGAAATCAGTATTTAGTTGCTAGGCTCCATACAAGTGATCCATCGCCACGGTGCCAATCCCAACTGTAATACTACGTTATTTTGCTTCAGTATTCAGTATTTACTGTTGTAGCTAGCTCCATACAATAAATACTTAAATTTTGGAACCGAGGTAATACGTTTTTGCTTCATAGTTTCGACTAATGTGATCCCAAAAAAATCAGGCGTTCTCTCTTACCTGCCTTTGGCTCTCGATCTTGAAGCACTTGAAAAGTGCAGAAGCAGGTTAATTCAGGTTCCCCTACATGCAGCAGCCACACAAAGGGTAGTTGGTTGACGCCGACGACAGGGCTGGCCGTTCGTTGCATCTGCTGAGGATCGGATCGGAGTAGCTGCAGTTTATTAAATACTCCATCCAATCTATAAAAAGTGTCGTTGATTTAGTGCAACGATAATTATTATGAATCGAAGGGAGTAAGCTTTCTTGGCTGGCTTCTCATGTTGCACTGCATCAACTATAGTAGTTATTATGGATCGGGGGGAGTAAGCTTTGTTGGCTGGCTTCTGGTGGTGCATGCCGACTCTAGTCGTGTACTTCTTCCTGTAGTTGCTAGTTGGATCATCGTATGGCCGATTGGGTAGCCTGTTCCTTGAAGATTATATGTTTAAGTTCCATCCGAGAAAGTATCGTGAACTGTTGGCTGCGTCCCCGTGACTCCACAGGATTATAATCAGCTATGAACAGAGCCCACTGTCTAGATTTTGACACGACCTTTTTCCTCGCAAAAGATAACTTTTTTCTTGGACTATCATTTCCTTCACGACCATTTTGTTTTGACAGTGGAGGTCTAATGATTAGCTGCCACAAAGCCAACCCAACTCATATGTGCGCTTTGGCCTTTGGGAGGTGAGCAAACAAGGAATCGACCACACCACACCATGCATGACGATCGCTGCCGAAAGCTAAGGTGAGCAAAGAGTCCATTATCCGTCCGTCCGTTTGTTCATCCAAAACCAACGAGACCTTGCAATGCAACCAACTCTGAAATTTGTGTACCACTCTTTCGCATGCAGACTCAGGTTCGAGGTGAGAAATGTGATTCTAGCATGCATGCTACATCAAGTGGACCGTTGCAGTTAGTTTCATTGAGTATATATTAGATATAGATTTTCTAAAGAGTGAATTCCACTTTTTACCCCCTAAGATTAACTTTGTGACACATTTTACTCAATTTAACAGAAATTGCTCAAGATTATCCCATTTAACATATTTTCTTCCACTTTTTACCCAACATATATTTTTGGCATCCTGAGAAGGAGCTTAGGTCACGGTGTGGCCAGCGATCGGTCGCTATCACCGGGCGGCTATGGCAGGGAATAGTGTTGCTCACCAGTAAGTTATTACATCATTGCTAGGCGGCGGAAGCTTCCGTTTGTAAGTTTCAGTAGTAACACGGCCTGCAGACTCCATGTATTAGGATCGTGTATGGAGAGTGTCATAGCTTGCTAGCAGCCTCTGAGTTTACACCATTTCTCCAGACTCCAGTATACTCACTACATATGTACACACGATTAAGGTACCGAGCGATGCACTGGTACATATTAGCTCGTGAGAGCAGCCCCCACTGCATCCACGATACATCAGTGCGTACACCGATTGTTCTTTTTTATAGGCAACCAGCAGTCGTTGAAGGACCGGCTAATGTCCGGCAAACACTCTATGTGGTACATGTGATTGCCGCCGCTAGCGTTGGGACGCCGGTGTTCGGAAGGAACAAGATGCCACTCCAACATCTATGTCCACCAAGAACATGACCCTAGCTAAACTGGCTTGGATACCTCTGTACACTGCCTAGACATGCCCAGAAAAAACTAACATCCACTTTGGCATCGCCACAGCGGACTAGCGCTAGTACCGAACATTAAGAACCCTAAAATATACATAAGGGGTAAAAAGTGGAAGAAAACATGTTAAATGGGGTAATATTGAGAAATTTCTGTTAAATTGGGTAAAAGGTGTCACAAAGTTGATCTTAGGGGGGTAAAAACTGGAATTCACTCTTTTCTAAATATACTAAAATTTGATAAAACTTGCAGCACGAATAGTAAAGCAGTAAACGAAAGGTACAAACATGTACTTGATATAGCATGCGCGCTAGAATCGTCGCGTTCAGTTCGAGGTAGCACATACAGACACTAGTACATCTTTTTATATGAGAAAATAATACACTATATATTGTTGACGGACTGGGGATGGCCTGGCCGGAAATTTGCGAGGATCTCGAGTCTCCGAAACTTTGACTATTGAAGCCAGGCGCATAAGAAATTGTGTACCATGGATCCACCGGTGATTAGGGAGACACCGGGCGTTTTTGGCAGTACTCAGCTTATCCATCATCATCATGTAACTTTACAAGGAAGAAAAATCCACTGAAACGCACATCACTTTCAGCGAGATGTCATGCCTTCGTCGGATCCTTCCTACCGCTTTTCTTCTCCTTCTCTTTCCTCTTTTCCTTTTCAGATGAACGTGGGAAGGGGAGATGGGGTGCATCCATGATCCATGAGTATCACATATATATAGGAAACGTGAGTGTGGATTAACGAGTGGCAACGACGTTAGTGTGATGGAGTGAGAGGAAGAAGATGGTGGAAAGAGGTGGGCTATGGATGCACGATTGCACCACCGGCCATGGAAAAAAGATAAGAGCTGCATAGCCCCACCATGGTTTTGTACGTTATTGTTGCTACCTTGAGTGATGGGGACGCCTCTTTGCCTGCTTGACACACATTTATTCGTGAAAGATCATTTCAAATTTGAGCTGCAGAGGTACCAAATGCAACTCGGTACTATTTGCTATTTGTTGTTGCACAAGTACAAGAATTTTTAGTAAGGCTGGCTGCTTAACCTTGTTGTACATAATCATATAAATCTTCGAAAGCAGTCTGGAACGGTTGGTGGCACCTGAAGCTACAAGTGGATACTTGAATAATCCATGTGGATGTGAAGTGCCTCCTACTTGCGCTGCACTTGCTTAACTGCCGGCATAATCAAAGTTCAATTTTTAAGTACCGATGAAGAATTATTAGTTGTGTCCCCTAGAATTATAATGCCTATCTAGTTGACCTCTAATCTGATCTTCTGAACCAGTTCTTACTTAGATTACTATTAGATGGTTCCAACTAAACAATAATCGGATGGAGAGCAACTACTACTAAGCATAGAGTATTTGATCATTTTAGCTTAGTTTATATATTTGTTGGTGCATCATCCATGCATGCATGATCACTTTATCTTTGTAAAACCTGTTGGTGCATCATGTAGTATTTATTTTAGGACAAGCAACGAACAGCTAAATAAGCTATGCTAAAAAAATGCTAAAGCGAGCTTCCCAGAAAGCCACTCCTGTTGAACTGGAACGTACGGAAGGAAGCCAAATTAAGCTTCGGTGGTTAGGCTAAGCGCTTCGGCTTTGGAGCTAGCTAATCCTTGTTTAATACGAAAGTGCATGCATAAGTAGGCTAGCTATGGAGCAACGACTACATCCGCACTTGCTTGTTTTTTCAGTATCATATTGTTTATCACAAGTTTGTGTATTTTATCTGTTCTACTATGATTTGGTTTTCAATCATGCATACTTGGTTGTGCTTGGTATATTGTTTTTCAAAACTAACTAAGATGCCATTATCACGTCACCACCAAAGGCTAATCCTACTCAGTTTTGAGGGTACTACTCATATGATTGCAAACAACGAGTAAGGCTTTGCACCTTGTTGATTAATTTCTCATCGCTCTTCTCATAAAGCCGAAACATGGATGTGTACGTAGACCAATTCAAAAAGCCAAAGTGCATCGAACATTTCTCCGTGGTTTCTTAATCACACACCGTTCTCCTGCTGGTTTCTTAATCAGGCACCGTTGTCGATTTTTCTGACTGTGAGCGTGACCGCAGATTTTTCTTTTTCTTTATAATATCAAGTCAAGTTCAGGGGCCATCGTGATGCTGGAGATCTCGTTCGATCTGGATTATTGTGCGCCCACGACGTAATTGAATGGAACGGATTACTACTAGGTGGACTGTGGCGCTGTTCAGCAAAGCGACACAACCGCTGCTGATATTTCCATATACAGGGGAAAGCTACCCGTCAGCTGCGACAGTGATATATATGCATGGCATCGCGATCAGTAAGAGCATCATGGGCTCTTAGTAAGGCGCTTCACTCTACAGTGGTACGCAGTGAAAAAACGTGTTGTGACATATGGAGCAGTTACGACTTTCATGGTGTTGAGAATGAGAGAGAGATAGAGGACTCGTCGCTTTAGAAGAACATGCGGACATTTGCGAAGCGATGTAGAATGTCGTATCATGTTTCGAAAATTTGAACTCAACTAGAGCATTGTCAACTGGCGCTACATCTTGCTTTAGGGTTAGTTTTAGTTAAACTCGTTGGGTGCGTGTCATTTTTAGTTGACCGAGAATTAGCTTAACTCTTGGTCAGGTGATGTCAGTCAAAGTCAGTTGCAAACCCACATACAACTAAAAAGTTCTTAGTGACAACCTGAACTCTAGCTTAAATCTCAGTAGACTGAAAATTAGCAAAATATGAATTAACTAAAATTCATAAATTTCCCAAAATTTGAATGAAATTCACCGGTTTCAGCTTAAATTCATGTTTATAAGTTTTCTGAAAACAATAGCAACATGTGCTGCCGCTCACAATAGCGGCCATCTGCTGACACTATTGCCCGACCGGCTACTGGGAGCTGAGGCCCGCTGAAGACGCTCTTAACGTATTTGATCATGGTAAACACACTTGTTTCGGTACACCCCTCCCCCCTCCCTCGTTGGCAGCGATGCATTGGACGGTCTAGATGGTTCCTTATCTGCCTGTTTATCGAAGCCTACCTCCTTTCCCACGCGGCCCAGATCCATCTCGTATTACCCGTTTGTCCATCTGCCAATGCGTACGCGTGTACTCCGTCTGAACAGGGAGACGTGGGCGGTGTGCACCGAACCGTCGCTCCTCCTAGTTCCTGTCGCTTTCTAGTTTCCTCCTTTTTTTCCAGTTGGCAACAAAACCTGCAACTGCATCACCGCTCGTGGAGGTCGACGATGGATGGCGGCGGAGAACTGCATCACTGCTCGTGGAGGTCGTCAATCTGTTCCGACATCGTCCGAGTCGCTGAGTTATGTCCCGTACATGATTGCTTTAGATCGGCTCAGCAGTAACCAAGTTAGGTCCCGTACGACATGCGGTATCAGGTCCCGTACGTTGATTGCTTTAGATCGTCCCGAGTCAGGTCCCGTACGCCATGTGGTATCGATCGATCGTAGGACCGGCCTTTTTTTACGAGAGTTCCTGTACAATACGACTATAAAGTGGGCAATACGGGAGAATGAATCAGACTTCGGCCCACCCACAACCCATCCGCCAACAAACAGACAGTTCGAAAACTATGAAAATAAGTACACCGTCAAGGCCAATTGTCGTGGACAAGGTGCATGAGCGTGTCTCATTCATTCCCTGTCTCCTCTCCTTATCGATCGGTATGGAGAGATTGTATACTACTAGTATATGCACAGTGCTCTCGGTCAATTTGAGATGTCGTTCGAGTTGCTCGGAGTTACCGTAGAAAATAGGAACAGAGAGAGATGGCGTGGGAGTTGCTGTCAAAAAGTAAGAGCAGAGAGAGATGTAGCTGGCAAGAAAACCATGACTAACAATAGTAAATGAACTAGCACAAGATGTAATGCTAGGGATATTCTTAGGTGTTCATTATTCCACACAAGTTGTTAGGTTTTTTCTCCAGATCCCTAATTCTGGAACTAACATAGTTATAGCATAGAAAATAAACTTAATCATGAGAATGGAAATATAAATAGTAACAATTTTTTATTGCCTATAGAGCGTATTTCCAACACAAATTTAGACCCTAACAAAAACTAAGGGACTGAAAATTACCCTTGCCGCTTTATAATTTAATTAAATCTCACTCTTTCTCAAGTTAGTTGAGTTTCTGAAACAAGAAAAACTCCAAATTCCCACTATTGAAATTCATAGTCATTCGATGGAGATACATATAAAACTTCTCCGGGACTTATAGATAGTTGTTTTGCAACGGACTTATATATAGTTGTTTCTCAACTTAAATTCAAAGTCATTCAATAGAAATCTTCTCGACTCTTTGTCAGTATAGACGATAAAAAAGGACGTTGACATAGTAATAGTCATAGCTTCTACCGGGAAGTAGAAAAACTGAAAATAAAAATTCTTTGACTTTAGGAGTAATAAGGTGAGCATGGAGAATAGTTGAAGGAGAAAACTAAATGCACTCTATGGTAAACGCTAGCTCCTAGCAAAAGAAGTTGCCCTACCTCATTGTATGGTAACTCGTTTAGACAATCATTTGGGTCGATGAATGAATCGATGATTATTTCGACACCATCTCACCCTCAAAACCTCTATCGGTGTTGCAAATAGAAAATTTACACCGCTTTCTCAGTAGAGGGACCGACGTTTTTTATACCAATTTCAGGAACAAAATTTAGACCCTAGCAAAAATTAAGGATTGATTGAAATGTATATACCTTTTCACTTTAGAGCACCTCCACTCGTTGGGCGTTCCCATGCCGACATCCTGTAACTTTCAGCCTGAGAATGGCCGTTTTCCCACTCGCGTTCTCAAGCGGCATTCTTAGGCGATGCAAAATCGGCGACACATTTGAATATCTTTTTGTTCTCACCGACGAAATCTCGCCCAAACTTGTTCGACAGAAGTACGCCCAAAAAGGTTCCGTGAACATTTTATTACAAAACCTAATCAAGACCGACGATCATTCGTCGATGGAGATGGCCTCCTCTGGTGTGTCAGGTGGGACGGGGATGGACTCCTCGATCAGGACAGGGGCAACCGACGGATTGGAGGAGGTGAAGGCAGAGTTCGGCGATGGAGTGGTGGCAGAAATGGTAGGCGCAGGACTCGGCGTGCTGGTAGGGACGTCCTCGTCGAGAACGGCGACGCGGGCTGCCATGTACCAGGCCTTGACCTAGGGGCTCATAGTCGAGGTGTCTTCGCCGCTCAAGAGGAACTGGAAGTCAGTGTTCCTCTTCTTGGCGGCGAAGTTCGCCTTGAGAAGTCCATGAAGCCGTCTGGTCTCGGCGTCGGCTTCCTCGGCTTCTTCTCCTTTGGCACGCCGATAGCGGATCGGGGTTTCACGGAACCCTTGGGCGGCATGGTAGGCGGGAGCTCGGGGAACTGGCGAGAGATTGTGGCAGGGTATGGAGAAGAAAGGCGGGAGGGGCGGAGAAGGCGGAAACTCGGCCTTGAGTCGTCGACAGGGGTGGCCCACCCTTTTTTTCGCTGCGTCCAGCGTTCCTAGGCGGCTCTCGGCGCCCCGGGTTCGGCCTAGGAATGTCGGATGAAAGTTGGGCTAAATGCGGACCAAATCGACGTCCTGGGAACGTGACTAGGTGAAATTGTACCGTCTAGATGTAATAATCACTCTGAGAACGCGAGTGGAGATGCTCTTAAAACAAACAAAAATTCTTTCAGACGATCATTTGGGACGATGATGGATCAATCGATGAGGCGTCCGTCCATATTAAACCGGGACGTGCTCCCGATCCGCACGCAGCGCAGCGCTCCCACGCAAGGCTCCTCTGGTTTCTCCTGCCTGCCCGTACGCATGGAGTTTGTTTTGCAAGGCACCTATAGGTTCGCTAGCTTGGCTAGAGAGATATAATAAGAAGAAAAGGAAAGAATTAGGAGAAGAATAGCATTATCTATCTATACGTAGTCCGTGATTCATCCAAACACAGCCATATATTCTGGCAGATAATTACTTAACATTTTGTAGTACGCGTAGCGTGAAACGGTGCGAGCAACGCGACGAACGTGGCAAATTAAGTACTGCTCCACTTGTATGCACAGTGGCAATTGTTTTGCTCGATCGGTCGACTGTTCATATACTACTGTACTTGACTCGCGCGCGTGTCAATTCCCTCGAGGTAGCCCGAGCAGAAAGTTTACTCTCTGCATGTACTTACAAGCCTATCCACTCGGCTCGATTTTTTCCACCAAGTAGTACTCCCAAATACCAGAGTAGTACTACGGTATTTGGGGGGAAAAAAATTGTCGGCTGCTATTGGAGAAATTTCGCGGATAACCGGTGTTTCTGGTTACCACCAGTAAAAAGTAGCGCCACATGCAATTTACCGGTATCTTAGTAGTAGCTTGCTAAACGAGATTTAGAAACAACATTTACCGGTGCCTAGTGGTATTTTTTACCAACGAGATTTAGACTGCGTCATTTCCGTGTTCGTACTAGCTAGGGTACTCGGTTTACTCAATTTCAAGTAGGAATTGACTACTCTCTCCGATCCAAATTAATTGACTCCAACAGCTCCGCGTGCTCAGGTTGATGGATCTGGATCCATGAACAAATCCCAAGTGGAGTATATATTCATTCTTTATTATTGATGCCCCAGTGGAACAGTTGACCTGGCGCAGGTTGTACACTCGGCGAGCTACTGCTACTGCCTCCCGTAAGCGTATTTTTCATCGAGGCCATGAGATAGATGGTCAGATGGGCGTACGTACCTCCTGGTGGCAGGAGATAAGAACAGGGTCACTGCCCACGTTCGGCGCTAAGATTTGTGTACCGATCCCAACAGTTTTCACTATTTTATTGTCATATTGTCGAACAAGTATTACTGTGTACTTTACTCAGACAGAGAGAGAGAGTACGTACTGCAACTGCAAAATTCGTTCCACCGCTGCACTATTCTATCAGTTTTCACCATTATATATGTACTGAAATTTTGAACGAATTTCACCGTTCTAACGGTTTTCACAATTACAGGGTCTGGAATTTTGCAAACCAATATTTCTAGTTGGGTGGCTAGGAGGGTGGCTGTACTTCTAGACCACCAGCCAGGTTTGACATTGTGTGTTGCATAAAAGACGGAATATTTTTTCAGTGGGAGGTGACGTTTCCGTCGACAACGAGGCCTCCGTGTTGTCGTTAATCTCAAGACCCGATCTCTCAGCTCAGTCTCTCCGAGGTGCTCAAGGGTAGGCACTAGTAGAAAAAATGGAAAAAAAAATCCTTCAACTTTAGGAGTAAGGTGAGCATGGAGAATAGTTGGAGAAAAATAAATACAGTCTATGGTAAACGCTAGCTTCTCGCAAAAGAAGGCAATCGTTCGAATGGACTATCAATGGCGCACAAAAAAGAGGTCAGTGGCGCGCGAGACATGCGCCACTGATAATATTTATCAGTAGTGCACGTCCTGGTGCCCCACGGATAGCAGGGTAGAACACCCATACCGTGCGCTACGGATATTACCAGCAGCGCATGCTCCCGCGTGCCACGGATAGTAGGGTAGTCAGTGGCGTACGACCAATCCCTTGCACCACGGATATTATCAGCATCGCACGTGTGCATGGTGCGCCACTGACATGGTGCACCACTGATGTCAACAATGGTGCGCCACTGCCTACTCAAGTGCTTTTATTTTCATTTATACGGTAGTTATATAGTAGTTATACGGTAGTTATATAAAGCAGTTATATACAGCAACACACTAAATCTAAACTGTTGAAATACATCAAATATGAATTCAAGTGTTAGATTATTACACAAAGTGGTACTACAAATTTGGTCATCACATTGCAAATTCGATCATCACATTACACATAGAGCTATCACCCTAGACTATGATCGAATAGAGGATAGCGGCGATGACGGGGAGCAACACCGAGACCATGATCAAGATCTTCATCCGGTTCTTCTTTCACATGTGTCTCCTCCACTTGGCTACCGCCAGCTGTCTTGTCTTGTACCCTTTGTAGCTATTGCCGTTGAAGTTGTACACTTGTACCAGGCAGTCCTCCCACTCGTCATAGACCCCTGGAACTCGACCCCTTTATACCACGTACCACTTCGCTATCTCTGTAGACAATGCATACATAGACAAGACATGTAGTATATGTTATACAACGAAAAGAATGGCAAACTGCAAACATGATTGCATGATCACAAAATATAGCATGGATGGCGATCATATAAGCAAGTCCAACATCGACCGTCAAGTTTTTTACTAGCTCGGTGAAGTTAATAATGTTTACGACACACACGTCAAACGATAGTTCCGAAACATCACAAGGATAGTCAAGTCTACAACACGATAAACACACGACCAACACTGCTAGCTAGGCGCACACACATCATGTAGACCTCGCCGGGAACGGGGTCACGCCCTCTCTCGTCATGAACGTCCTGGTGTCGCGCTGCATGTCGAGGTGTTCTTCAATCTTGCGGTTACTCAACGCGATGGGCACGTACATGACCCCCCTTTGGTTTCGACATCATCATGGATGATTTGGCAGAGCTGAGTCTGGATACGCCAGAAGTCCTCCATAAGGTTCGCATCATCGATCGCCACCAACTGTGTGGCCCAGTATCGAAGATTAGCTCGCAGCGCCTCGTCCCGTGAATCCCGCATGAACCCCTTGATGTGATGAAGGACATAGAAAGCCTTCTTCACACTGTGGGTCAGCTGCTTGGTGCAGGGGAACTTCGTGTGGTACATGAACACATGTTTGCCATCCTTGGTTCTCCCCCCCTCCCCCCCGGAGAATTTTCCTCCCTTTTCGACATAGACTTCTAGAGCATCATCTAGAACTCTCTTGAATCCAATCCAAAGACGTTTTGGCAACTTAAAATGGAGAAATTATTGAAGAAAATTGGGTGAAGAGGAGGAGCAACTCGAGCTAGATCTAGTGGGGGTAGGGGAAAGTGCACTAGCTAGTGGAGGTAGGGGAAAGTGCCACCTTTTTGTGTGGTTGGCACGACATATCCATGTCTGCGCCACTGATAAACTCTATCCATGGCCCACCTCTAGGCCGTGAGCTGCAGGTAGGCTGCCACCTTTTCATATGTACGAGCCCACCAACACCCGTGGCGCATCGGACGTATGTGCGCCACTGATAACTCTTCTATAGGTGGCGCATGTCCGTTCCGTGCACCACGGATATGCTGCCCATGGATATGGTCGGCTACTAGCGCTGGGGCCCACGTAATAGTGGTGCACCGTAGGTAAGCGAAGGTCAGTGACGCATGGTTTGATCGTGCACCATGAATAACTATCCGTGGGGCACCCTTTATATGTGCACCACTGATAAGAACCCTATCGATAAGTATTTCCTACTAGTGGTAGGGTGTGCGTGTGTGCGTTCATAGGGGTGGGTGCATGTACGTGTTGTGAGTGTCTAGAATTGTATTGTGTTTGTCAAAAAAAGGGTCTGAAATTTTGAACGAATTTCACCATTATAGAGTCTCAGATGGGGAGAAAATAAATAACCATCGTGAGATACTTCAAACGAACTACAAAATTCAAGCGTATAGGATTTCCGTATTTGTGAACTTTTGAACAAACTTTGTCGTTTAAAAAAAATTGAACTAATTAAAACTTCACTTAATTCGTTCGCCATCTCAAACCCTTGCATTCTGCCCTTCCACCGCCGCACCACTCTATTCTGACGTCCTAGTGTGTTTCATGCACCGTTCCAAGTGGGAAGTACCCAGAAGCCGGCGTTCAACATGTCTACTGAGAAGGCAGAATATATTCTTATTGATAATGAATAAACCAAGGATTACAAGTGTTTATATAGAAGAGAGGGAGAGGTAACACCCTAACCCTAACCGAACCGGTCCCATATGTAAGTATAATTCAACACCACCCACAAGTCAAAACATGACGAGGCAAAATGTTGAGACAGGTGCGAAACTCCTAGAAGACTGAAGTCGGTAATCCTTTGGTGAATATATCGGCATACTGTGAGCTGTTGGGTACATGAAGTATGCAGACCTCACCGAGAGCAACACGATTCCAGATGAAGTGAAGATCAATCTCAACGTGTTGTGTGCGCTGATGTTGCACAGGGTTAGTACAGAGGTAGGTGGCCAAGATGTTGTCACAGTAGATCACGGTAGCCTTGGTTGGAGGTTGATGCAGCTCGGTCAGAAGTTGACGTAGCCAGCCAGATTCAGCCACGTAGTAGACGACAACACGGTATTCAGCTTCTGCACTGGACCAGGACACTGTTTGCTGTCATTTAGAGGACCAGGAGACAAGGTTCTTTCCAAGGAAAACACAAAAACTAGATGTAGACTTGCGTGTGTCTGGGCAGCTAGCCCAATCGGCGTCAGAGTATGCCACCAACTCGCACAAGGATCCGACAGAAAGCTGAAGACCAAGATGAGATGTGCCATGTACGTAGCGCAAAATCAGTTTAACAAGCTGAAGGTGAGCCTCGCGTGGATCATGCATGAACAAGCATACTTGCTGGATAGCATAAGAGAGATCCGGCCTGGTCAAAGTCAAGTATTGGCGTGCTCCACGATTCTGCGATAGTGCGAGGGATCTGACATCGATGGACCATCCTGAGCTGAGAGTTTGCACTTGGTGTCAATAGGAATAGAAATCGGGTTGCAATTGAGCATGTTGGCCCGCTCCAAAAGATCCGGAAACAACCTGTGAGATGTACGATGAACATTGACGCTGGTGTAGAGCTCCCAAATCACTCATGGCAAATTTGAAATTCAGAGATGCAATGATGCGGTGCAGGAGGGAGGTGGTGCTAGCAGTGAGGTGGCTGCAGTTGAGGTGGTGCCGGGCAGGAAATGGGCTCCCAGCCACCCTCCCAATAACGATTCAGATAGTGTCGCTTCACAATAAATTGCCCGGTACCACCATGTTGGCCTCGACCCATGATCGGCGTGGGAGCGCCCGCACACGGCATTGCGTAGGACCTCACATGCGGGGCCACGACACAAACAGTCGGCCAGCTTATTTTTTTGCGTGATACACACCTCGTCAGGCACTGGACCTTTCCTACATGGTGCCAACGGGGCTTCACAGCACTGGACCTTCCCTATGTGGTGATACCGGGGCTTCACATGGGGCGACCCATCCATCGTCCCCACAATAGTGTTACTGCCGCCACCGACCCATCGACCCACCCCCTTCCCCTAGCCATATAAACCCCTCTCGGTTCATTAGGTTTTTGCACACCGCCTCCTTCCTCCACCACATCGCCTCTTCCCTTCCGCTTCATGCACCGCCAAATCTCCATGGCGCACAATGGCGGCAAGGATACAAGTGGAAGTGGCAACTTTAGGCCCCACAGCCTCACCATCAACGTGGCTACCGCCAAGAAAAGCATGCTGGTGCCGCCGGACACTAGCCTCCCTAGGGAGTCGAACATAAGCGCAAGCAGCCTTGCCATTCCATGGCGATGGAAGTCGACCAACTCGAGGTGGTGATTGTGCAGCCTCAGGCCGTGCTCAACGACGAGGAGAGGGCCGGCCTATACTGGGCTGCCGACAATGACCTGTGGCCGCCCCTTTTTCACAAGATGTTTCAGGTGGTGGTGCAGTATGTAGGATCTGTCCCTCCCACCCGGTTTAGCCGCATGGTATGACGGTACTGGAGGAATCACCGGATGTTGCATCCTCGCCTTCTACGGATACGAGGTTGCACTGCCGTGAGAGGGCCAGTTGGTCTTCTCGGCACCGTCTTCCTCAATGCCATCCTCGTCATGAATGCCTCCAAACTTTCCCAAGCCCGAGTCTCTTTGCCACAACCCTCTTGGTACCAGGCGTGATCCTAGCGCAACAACAATATTGCATTCAAGACGCAAAATCCCAACCCGCCCTCGCCGCCGGTGGGTGGTGGCAATGTGACCTGGATGCCAAAGAGAGATCCGCGCTCGCTTTCGAGGGGAGGTGACATTGTGTTACGGAATCCCAAGCCAGGGCCCTCATCATCGGTCAGTGGGCCGCCTCTAGCTCCATCCCTCCTCGAAGATAGTGACACCGACATCGAAGAAGGTGAATGAGGAGCAGGAGCCAGCGTGGGTGGCCTAGCAGTAGACACATGCGGTGTTCTCTGAGCTCGCTGACCCAAGGGCGAGCATGTCCTCAATGCCGCCCTATGCTTATCTGCCAACATCATGTTGGTGGCACCGTGGGGATTCTTGTTGGCTTGGTCGGGGTGGGACACAGCATCGTCGACCTCGATGCCTAGGAGGAGGAGTCCAGTGGCCTCTTGGCTTTTGACGAGGACGACAACGATGATGATGGCTGTGTTGACTACAGTGTCTTCAACGATCGACGCCAAAAGATATAGGAATTCAGTTTAGGTTTTTAATCCAATTTCACATGCTATTTTTTTCAAACTAAAACCCATTGTTGGAGTCGCTGGGAGCAGCCCGCCCCCTATACGGCGGCAACCTGTGCCAGCGCTCCCAATTGCGCTTGTTTGACGTTGTTGCTGGACGCTCTATTGGGAGCGCCGATGGAGATGCTCTTATCTCCGACGCTCACGGTCGACACGCACCCATCACTAGCTAGCCATATTGCTTTGTCCGTACATCTTCACGTTACGCATCTAAGATGAAGTGCACAACCGAAACAATACATGCATCCATTCATTCACTTGCGATGGTGAGTAGCATGAGGACCACACAAAAGGCCATTTAAGCTACGCATCCATTCAATCAGAACATATACCATATTTTCCGAAAGCATTGGGTCCAGGTGGTTGTGGCGTCGCCACAACAGTGCTCATAAGTTTTCTCAGGGTTAGTGGAGTGCTAATTAATCTCTGTTCTACCAATTGTTTAGTGCTCATAATTGAAGCCTACGGGAGCTAGCCTAAAGCTAATTAAGACTTAAGAATTTCCAGATGGAGACTCCCTGGCTATCTATCTAGCTAGCTCCATGACAGATGCACAGATGTTGCTAACAGTGTGCTTAACCATTAGGTTTTGTCACATCGTGTCTTGCAAGAGGCTACCCATGACTCAGGCTGTAGTGCTAGGCTTTACAAACTTAGTTCGGTAGGTGCCTCTGGCCAGCCCATCTCATGTTGGGATAAAATGCAGAGTAGGGATAAACTCCGAGAGAAATTCAGACCTGATAGGTGAGTTGATCGGTGGATGACAGTTGCAGCGAAGAATGCACAATGCCATTTATATATCCCTAAAGATGATCTCAAGTGCTTATTAATACCAGTACAACCTTCACTCCAGGACAAGTATTGATTCTGCTTTATGTCATAGTGAAAGCAATGCTAGAGAGTCCAGAGCAAAGTACAACATATACTTGTAGAATATACTAGGCTTGATAGCTACAGAGTATCTGTACAGGAAGGCTGAAAATGTTCAGCCAATAGAAATGCTACAGGTGTCATATCAGATATCAGCCTCTACATATAACAAATAAAAAGTCGCTTGAAAATCATTGTACACAGCCAAGGATTTTATTTATCATCGCATATCGCAAGTTTTCCGTCTCGTTTGCACTACACGAATCTATGGTTTCTTGGCCTGACGATCTGCTGATTCTTCACACAGTTTCCATGTGAATGATCATGCAACAGTTGGCTTCACCAAACCACAATTAATCATGCAGGATTTTGCCTGTAGCTAGCAGTGATGCTTCAGTTCATATGGATGGGTTGAGAAGCCACTTTCGGTAGGCACTAGGGACTAGGGACACACACTCCCCTCAATCTCATTTAGAAGAAAAGGGCAGCTAATTGCTAGCAAACAGAGTAATCCGGGCATACATAAATCAAAAACATGTAAAAATCTTGATGTAGAATTGTCTGAATGCAGTATCTTTATTATAAGTTCAATAATTAGTCGACATTATAGGGTAGGCGATGAAGACAACTTCAAGTAACAGCCTACTTTGTATGACTTCTATTGAAGATTATGCTCTTGTGAAAGCAATACTACAGCAAATTACATGTACAAATACTAGACTAGATAGCTACAGAGTATCTGTACAGGAATCTGACAATGTTCATTTGGAATCGTGTCACTACCAACTTTCATATCATATTTGCAGCCTTTAAAATTTCATTTAGAATAGACCCCAGTTCTCTGCAGACTGCGGTTCAAATTATTTTTGGTTACTGGATTTATTTATGGTTGCATATGTGAGGACCGAAAAGGAGCAGAGTGTGTGGTGAGAGAGATAAACATTAACAGCAGGGCCAAATCAATCCTTTCCTAACCACTAGGTCTTGTCTGGATGCAGAACAGAGGACCATTTGTCTGTGGCCATTTCATCTCATTGTTGAACCCATGGTGTGTTGCCCATGCTGATTTACTCACTTCAAACAGGTAGCTAGTACACCAGGTTCCATCAAAAGAGAGTCAAAATGACCATGCCATATTCCCATGCATGGCAGTGAGCACAAGTGGCAAGGAACAAGATGGTGGCATGGCCATTGACCTGTGGCTGCATCTACTAGACAGCAAGCACACACACTGAGGCGGAGGCAGAACACACCATGTGGCGCCATAGTTTATAATCAGCGCCATGATCAGCACTGTTGTAATGATCAGTAGAAGACCTGTAGGGATAGGGAAAGCATCTACTGAGAACAAATGCCAGTCGAGGCCACCAAAAAAAGGAGAGTCTAACAACCAGAGCACCAACTCAGACAATCATTTCAGTCCAGCACATCTAAAGGTCAGGATCATCTCTAGCAGCTGCTAGCTAGCACCACCAGCCACCAATCCATCCAGAACCTTCAGATGGTGCAAATTCCAGTAAGCATCGAAACAAACCTGTCAATTGCTGGTCTCTCTTCTTAGCCACTTGTCAGTTGTCCATGCCACTGTGCATGCACACATGTAACTTTCATGAAAAATACATAGGCATCCTATTGACATGAAAACCTTACTGAATCTGAAACTGAGTTGTTTGCTGTAACTGAAGAGTCAAGATTCAGAAAGGAAATTCACCAACAATTTTGACTCTATCCAGAAAGGAAACTGAGTTGGTTCTGGATAGAGGGAGAAGTGGCAGTACTAATCCAGCTTAAGAGATAAGCAATGCACTTCACCAGCTTAGTTGGTGTTGGATCCTAATGGCACCACCGAAAGAGAAAGAAGTGGACCGGACTGCCAGTGCACAAGCCGACCAGTTTTTTTGTGCGAAAGCAGCAAGGCGACAACTCATTCCCCGGCTAACCACGAGCAGTCCAAGTAAGCAAGCAAGCAACTTTTTACTACTTTTACTACTTTTCTTCATCGACACAAAATCTCATTATTCGCCATTAAAATAGCAAGCAGATCGAGCTCCGGATTCAGGTCAGTTACCTAAATGCGGCGGTGGTCGGATCGGATGAGCTCGCCTGATCTGCTCCGGCGATGGGCAGGCACACCAACAAGGGAAAACTAGCTAACAAGATATACTATGTCTTTACACCAAAGGAAATTTTGGATTTGGATTTGGTTGGGGGTTTGGATCGGAGGTGGGAATTATTGGTGCCGGCCGAAGGAGTTGTGGATCTTCTTGATGAAGTCTTCGGACCGCTTGCTCAGCTCCGCCGCGCCCACCGACGGCTCGCGGGCTCTGGGCCGCGGCGACGGTGCTGGCCGCGGAGGGGAAGAACGCGGCGCGGGAGCGGAGGGGGAGGAGGAAGCCGGCGCCGTCGCCGGGCGCGTCTTCTGCATGATGGCGTTCCACGTCGCGTCCAGGTCGTCGTCGCCGCCGCCCTCGTCGTGCTCGGCGCCGTCGAAGCGTTCGGCCGTGGGCGCCATGGCTTGGGGCGGAGGCAGAGAGAACCCGCGCTCGATGACCGCGCGCTCCGGCACGTGCGCCACGCTCCGCCTAGCGTCGGCAGCGGGGACGTAGGCCGAAGCGGCGACGTCGGACGAGGCGGCGTCCTCTTCGGACTCCGTCGTGACGCACGAGTCGGTGCCGGACGAGCCGGGGGATACGACCCCCTCGTCCACCGGAGACGTAACAGCCTCGAGGTGCGTCCGCGACACCGGTGTCGGCACGCGGTACTCCTCCGCCCTGGAGGCGATGGCGGCATCGTGCGGCCGCGACACGGGCGGCAGCACCCGGAACTCCTCGCCGCGGACGACTTCGGCGGCGGGCGCGAAATCCACCTTGCGCTTCATGGCTTTAAGGGCCACCTCCTCGCTCAGGAGCGTGGGCGCTGGGTTGTGGGGCACCGGAGCCCACGGGTCCTTGTGGGCGGCCGCGTGGAAGTGCTTGTTGTCGGAGAGCTTCCAGATGACGAAGATGATCACGTGGACGGTGACGAAGAGGTAGAGCTTCCAGAGGAAGGCGTCGGCGCCGGAGACGAGCTGCGGCAGCACAGCGCGCACCAGGGACGCGGCCGCGGCCAGCGCGGCGGACGCGAACGCCACCTTGGCCGCCAGCACCGTCGTCGCGCCCAACCCGCCGCCTGCGGTGGCTCCGGCACGGAGCCGGGAGGAATAGCTACCGGACATGGCTTATTGATTGAGCAGAGCGATGGAAGAGCGGCGTGGCCAGGAGTAATGGAGCGGGAGGAGGTTGTGGGCAGAGAGGGGCAGGCGGGGTTGGCGAGGTGGAGATGGTACGGGGCTATTTATGGCCGAGGGCGGTGTTCATTGTTTTGGGAAACAAATTAATTACCCAGCAAAATAATTTGGAAATTTTCAAATAGTGGGATTGCAATCGTCCACAATCCCTATACCTTTTGGAAAATATTAATCCCGTACCATAATTGTGAAGTTAACATGGAAATGAAATTGGCATTTGAAATAGTTTTTTTTAATTCTACTGATTTATTAATAATCATCAGCTAGGTGCAAATTGTTCCAAAAATAATAAAATTATAATCAGATCCTTGGAGCACCTAGCAACCGACTTTACATTTTCCTGCCGTGTATATTTGCGATAAACTTTGACCGTGCCCAAATTGATCCTGATTTTGGTCCGATATGTTTCCATTTTTATGAGATATAGCATAAATTAAGTGAGAATACTATCAATAGAAATCCTACAAGATTAGAAAAAATCCCATACTTGTGCACCACCATTTATGTCAAGCATCCGTCCAATTCATACATGTTTTTCAGTATCTCTAAATGGCGGAGGGTTTTTGTAATTTCCGATATGTTTCCATTTCTATGAGATTGCCTAATTAAAAATGCTAGGTAAGGAGTGAAAACAGATCAGATAATATACCCTCTATGTGCGCTGAGGGTGACATGTTAGGCTAGGTGCAATGGTTTATAAGGTCAGATAATCTGGATATAAGAATAAAATATGATATAACTATAAGAGAAGGGAAATTTGTTCTTAAAAGGAAATTATATAGTTTTATTAGGGATAGGGAATTATATAACTATAAGAGAAGGCATGTGGTATAATGTAGAAAATCATCTCTCTTATTTCTAAGAGATCATTCCTTACTTAAGTGAAGACAACATTCTCTCTTCTCCAGCTAAACAAAAATCTGATGTGAGCTCACAGGAGGAATATGAGCTTACACATAGTCATGTTCGCTAATCAGAGCGTGATCAGATCCATAAAATATTCTAATGTTTTTCATGTTAACAAGAATGATATTTTTGTATATAGTAAATGTGGATGGATATGCAAGTAATCTCTTTTGAAAATCTATGAAATAGGCCCACGGCCCCATTGGGCTGGGAGTTGGGCCTGACGGTGGAGACCGGCGACTGTATGACCGTGACCTGCGTTTTCGTTCGTTGGACTTGCTGGCTGCTTTGATGTAATGTAATTTGAAAAAAAAAAGACGACACATTTTTCTCTCTCCGAGCACAGTACGTTTGAATAGTTGGCCCATATTACGACATTAAATTAAGCAAAGCTACCGGTGATCTTAAACATATCGCACGTCGGCGGTGGCACATGATTCTTCTCCGCGCGCCAGCGGTATGCATGCCGCCCATCTGATGGCCAATCACTGACTCTGTGTTTGGCAACAGAGTCTGTGAGATTTCGAGTATCGTGCAGCGTGTCCACACCTGTTGCAGGTCAACTCCTCCACTGACAAAATAATGTATGAATAAACCAGGAATCACGGTACGTATTCCTGGATCGAGATCCATCATCAGCCCGACACGCGGAGCGGTTGGAATCAAAAAGCACCGTGCCTTTCTCTGCTAACCGTTATGGTCAACTGAACGATGAACTGCTCTCACGTGGATCGGATGAACATGTTATCGATTTTTACCTGAGATTGTGAATACTAGACCGAGTACCGATAGTGTACTACAGAGGCTAGTCACAGTGTCTAACTATCATGCAAAGTCTTATTTATTAGTCAAATATGCAATACAGTATTACACTAACATAGCTAATTACCACAAGCACCTCTTTTCTCATTTAATAATATAGCATGTCATCAAAATCACTATAGTTACCACAACTTACCACTGTGATTTTGATCACCTGTTTTCAAATAATATAGCGTGTCTGAGTATATGACAATGTTACTAGCTAGTAAGTTACTTCCACTATAAGTAGTCTGACCGACCAACAATGATCAGCATAAATGCAAAACGGATAGGCTTGGACAGAGAGTAGACTTTCTGCTGATCCGAGGAAATAAACGCGCAAGTCAAGTAACCGTGTTCGACGATCGAGCAAAGAAAAGAAAAATGCCACTTTGCACACAAGTTTAGCAGTACTTCATTTGTCACGTCGCGTCGCGTTGGTCGCACCGCTTCATCAGGCTACAGGCGGTACACAAAGAGCCCGTGCATTCGCTATATATTGCTTAATTAAGATGGAAATGTTAATAATATCAGCCAAAATTATGGCTGCGTTGGATGAATCACGGACTACGTCGTATAGATAACTTGTTTGAATTCTCGCTTTGTAGCTAAGCGAATCAAACAGACTCCATGCGCGCCTACGGTCTGGCAGGAGAAACGAGACCTCGGCATGGGCGCGCCCGCGGGGCGGTGGCCTGATGCAGGCTGCATATGCGGATCAGGAGCACGTCTCCGTTTTGGACGTACGGACGCCTTCGTCGTCCACAACACTCTTTCAAAAACCCCTATTTTTTTTACCTTGACTATCGAATCCCCGACTAAATTGAACACTAGACCTGTTCGATCAAGTTGACCGACCCCACATATGCAATTTGTTTAAAAAACCTAGATAACTATCTAACATAATCCTTTGGTCCCTAACTCCCCCGAGTGCGTGCATTCATGTTCAGACAGTGGGGATCGAGCAAGACCGCGTCGACCACGGCCATGGGGGCGAGTTCTCACAGAAAGCGGTGAGGTGGTGCTCAGAGGAGAACAGGCAGAATGCACGCTTCGATTGAGATAAGGAGTCTTTGGCACTACAATGGTGCTCGACCATCACCTCTCCTTGGACGTTGTTGCAGTGGCTCTAGTGCTCAACCATGCGTCTGCGCCTTGCCTCTCCATCCTGAAAGGACATGACATCGGGAACGTGGTGGTGGTGCACCTCTATGGTGCCATATGCTATTGTCTTTATTTCGGAACTACGAGGGCGCGCGTCTCGTGTGCTTGCAGGCACCATCAGACGGCCATGGCTACTCCATTGCGGCCATCTACGGATTTCCGCTATCCTGGTAAGACAAATAGATACAGGGTACAATTTATTAGAAATATGTCGAAATAATGAGATCATATCATTAGGAGAATGCTGTGATGGATAGAACCAAATAAAGAATAGCAATTTGATCGTATGATTGCGTTCTAACTGCTTCACGGTCTTGTATCCAAATCCTTATACCATGAGATTGTGTTACTCCCTAGTATCGGAGGAATACCTCGCGGATATCAAACGTCACTTCGTAACTGGGTGATTATAAAGGTGGCTTTCAGGTATTATCGATGGTGTCTCTTGAGTTGCACGAATCAAGACTGAGATTTGTCACTCTATATGGTAGAGAGATATCTATGGTCCCTCTCAGGTGATAATATATCCAAAGTAGCTTGCAAGCATATAATTAAGAGTTACTCATAGGATATAGTATTACGAAACGAGTAAAGAGACTTGCCGGTAAAGAGATTGAACTAGGAATGGAGATATCGATGGTCGAATCTCAGGCAAGTAAAATATCGCGAGACAAAAGGAATGGAGTATCAGATAGATCTTCAAAGAATTCGTGGGAACCATTATGGACACCCACAGTCTCGCTATTTGTTATCGGTCGGACATGTGTCTCTACCATTACGTCCACTTATTTACGAACCTGTTGGGTCACACACTTAACGTTTGGCGTCGCTAGGGTTTAGCGGGCTATAATAGATGCTGATATCGAATTTTGATTCAGAGTCTCAAATGGGATCCTAGACATCACTAGGAGTTCCAGAATAGTCTGGAGATGAACAATCATGGATAGGAAAGTTATTTTGGGGATCCGAATTTTTTTAAGGATTTTTGGTATTGTATTGGGAAGCTTCTAGAAGGTTACAAAGGACAACCAGTGGGTTCCACCTGCCCTAAGGGGACCCATAGGATCAAGAGGGGGCACCCTGGACCTAGATGGTCCTGCGTGCCATAGCCCCAAGGTCCCATCAGGCTAGGGTTTGGGAGGAGGGAACCCTAACTTGGAGGGGGCTTTCCCTCCTAGGCCGTCCCCTTCTCGGAGGACTGGAAAGGGGCTGATCGGCCACCATCCCCCTATATAAGAAGGGGCAAGGGGCTGGTCGCAACACCCTTCTCCCTTGCACTGCCTCCCCTCTCTCCTGTACGCTATCCACCTCCTGTTCTTGAAGGAAATATGCCCGAGGAGCAATAATAAAGTGGTTATTATCTTATTTCATGTTTATGATGAATGTTTATTTTGCAAGCTATAATTGTATTAATTGGAAACATTAATACATGTGTGTTTAATAAACAAAATACAAAGTTCCTAGTAATGCCTCTCATATAAACTAGCTCGTTGATTAAGAAGATGATCAAGGTTTCCTGATCATGGACATTGGATGTTGTTAATAACGAGGTCACATCATTTATGAAATGATGTGATGAACATTCATCCGAAGTATAGCATTATGATCAAAGTCATTATGTTTATATTGCTATAACATCATACGAAGTAATCTTAGTCCTTAGACCATGAGATCATGTTGATTGCTAACATCGGAAGAGTGACTTGATAACATCAAACGTTACACCGTAAAAGGGTGACTATAAAGGTGGGTTCAGATACTCCGAAGGTGGTATGTTGAGGCTCATGGATCAAGAGTGGGATTTGTCCATCCCGATGACGGATAGATATACTCTGGGCCCTCTCGGTGATATCACATTGAGAATAGCTTGCAAGCAAGTGATGTGATCACTAGAATGTTATATCACGGGAACGAGAAAAGAGTGCATGTCGGTAACGAGATCAAACTAGGTATTGGGATACCGATGATCGAATCTCGGACATGTAATATATCACGAGACAAAGGTATTTGGTTACGATGTTAAAGGTTCACACGATCACAAGAGTCATCGTTGAATATGTGGGAGTTAGTACGAATCTCCAAGTCCCGCTGCTGATTATTGATCGGAGAGAGGTCTCGGTCATGTTTGCATTATTTGCGAACCGTAGGGTGACACACTTAAGGGATACCGAGACCATTTGGAGCAAGTATGTTTCAGATAAAGATTTTAGGAAGCGCTGGAATCATTTCGATGGAAACCGGAATTGTTTCGGGTGAAATTGTAGAAACTGGTTCTGCATGTGATATTGAAATGTTGCAGGGGGTTTTATATGAATGTTTATTAATTAAAGTAATTAACAAAATTCTGAATAAAATAAATAAAATAGTTTTATTTAATGAGAGCTTGCATTAAATTTGGTGGAAATTTAATGCATGTGAGTAGAAGTGTGAGTGGAGGCATATTTATGTGAGTGGAGCATCCACCACATGAATGATGGAAGAGGTGAGGGCACCACCATGGCTGCCACGCCATGGCCCTTGGCTACCCCCCTCTTCCCTATAAAAGGCCCCCTCTCCTCCTCACAACACACAGCTCCTCGTGAAGGATCTCTCTCCCTCTCTAGTTATTCCCCATGGTCTCGGATTAGCGAGATACATGTTCCCGGTGGCTTTATCTAGAAAGGAGTTGCTGCTTCCGCTGCTTTGCTGGAGCGAGGGACGGAGGTTGTCGGGGTACCGGACGTGTGTGCAATCACGGATGCACCATTGCTTTGCGGTGCTGGACTTGGTGGTGCTGGACTTGCTGGAGCTGGATCTGATGGACGTGCTGGAGCCGAACCTGCTGGACTTCATCACGATCTTGAGATCGGCAAGTGTACGACTACATCATCCACGAGTTCCAACTCGTTAACAAAGCTTTGTTGTCTTCGAGGGTAAGTCTCTATGGATGTATATCCACCCGTTGCTTGTATCTAGTAGATAGATCTTGGCGTATAGTTCCCACCGTAGGAATGTTTTTGTTTTCTATGATGCGAACCCAACAGTGGTATCAGATCCCGATCTATGCGTAGGTGCTTTGCAAGGGTAGTACACATATGTTTATATGTGGGCGATAATGATCATGTTATTTCTTATTTCATGTATTTTGGATATTGGTGGCATAGTGGGATGAAGCGGCCCGGATCAACCTTACATGTCATCGTACATGAGACCGGTTCCACGACTGACATGCAACTAGTTTTTCATAAGTGGCTGGCGGGTGCCTGTCTCTCCTACTATAGTCAATATCTTATTTACAACGAGTTGCTAATAACTTGGTTATCCTCGTTGTGGTCCCATGTTCGTAGGTAAGACCGGTTCTATCTCCGAAAGCCCTAAGCCACGTAAAACTTGCAATGGATAAAATAGAGGCATCTAGTTTAGATTGTTGCTGGGCTAGTGTCATGATACGATAATGTTGTAAGTAGATGTATGGTAGATACCCTTACAACACACCTAACGTGTAAGTTCCATAGACCTTGGCCTTACACACAAAGGAATGATAGAGATCATACCACGATGCACATGATGGTGATCAAATGCATGGACCATATCATTCCACTTTACACATATGATTTTGCATCTTGTATTTCTAGTTTGGAGTTTTAGTAGCATTATAAGATGATCCCTCATTTAAATATGAAGATAAAATGTGTTCTTCGTTAAGTATGCACCGTTCTATGGATCGTGTTTCGAGACATCACGTGATGATCGGGTGTGCTCGACTCTACGCTTTCATACAACGGGTGCAAGACAGTTTTACACACGCGAATACTAAGGTTCTTACTTGGCGAGCCTAGCATGTACTGATATGGCCTCGGAACACAGACTGAAAGGTTAAGTATGAGTCATATAGTTGATGTGATGCCCATATTGATGCTCGCCTTTGAAGCTACACTGACTCACGTGATGATCAGACTTGGTGTAGTGGATTTGGTTCATGTAATCACCAAAAAGGCACGAGGGATGTCGTTTTTGAGTGGGAGTTTATTTCTAATTTGGATTAGTCGAACTCAATTTGTCATAGACTAAATCAAAGTGAATTTTGCATAATTTTTTATAGTCATTGGCATCTGTTCACTACCTTATGCTTAGTTTTAATTGAGATAATAGAACTATAGAATTCTGGATATTTACTTTACGAACTGGTATCGTATTGTTTTGAATGTCAATTTAAAGTTTAGAAGTCCTATTGCAAACCTTCAGCAAACTCTATTTACTCCATGAAGTTTAATAAGTAGTATTAAATCAAGAGTAAGAATTCCAATGTTAGTATCTAAAGTATCATGTTTGCCTCCATGATTATTGATATTCAAAAGTTGTTTTCATATCAAGATTATCTAGGAGCTGAAAATTTGTTTTAGAAACCATCATGTGTGGAAGATATTGTGATATCTGAAACAATGTTTTTGGTTGCATTATGATAGAGTACAATTTAGCAAAATACATGTTCTCATATTGTATGAGAATTTGTGAAGGATGGAGATGCTAGGCATCCGGATCTCCCAAAAGGTTTTTGGAACTAACATTATACTCGCCATTCTTCCTTATAGGCTATAGTAGCTTGATCATGAAAGTTGCCATGATAAGGATGAATAGAATATGTAAGTAAAATATTTACTACACTAATAGATTACTAAAGAATGGATTTTTGAAAGAACACCAAACATTTGATGATGGTGATCCACTTCAAAGTGCAAGTCCAAAGGTATTAGTATTTCACTATATAAACTTTGTACTATGTGTCATGTGAATGACACCACTATTGATGTTGATAGATTCTTTTAAAAGAAAAGGAATTTCTGAAAGAGAATCTATAAAATATTTGGCAGAAAAGAAAAGGTTGGAGATGTCAACCTTAGGTATATATAAGCTATACATGTTATGGACGTTTTCCTTACTTGTTAAACAATGTGGTTCTGAGGTATTGGATACCGGTATTGGATACCGAATTGGTTGGTGTGAAGTGTCATACAGAACAACACAATTCATGAACTGCAACGGCCTAAGTAACTGGCAAGAGAACAAGTGATGATTTTCATCGAAAACAAATAAAGTGTTATTGTATTTTTCATTGTCGTCAAACCTAACCTTCAAGATTTGTTTTAATAATTGTTATTTTGTTCCGGTATTACGAGAACAATGGTTGTTCAAATAATTACCGTATTCCATAAAAGATGGATGAACTTTTACAAATCTAGTTGGAGAAATCACATCCATAAACATTATTGCTAAAATTTCGTAAGAAAAATGATTAGAAGATCACTAATGAAGTGACATCACTGTTTGGATTATATTGGAAAGTAAACATGAAGAAACTCCATGTTGATGGATTTTTGGAGTCTTTTTGATTTTGATCAATTCATGCTTGTGAAACTTTCATTGAGATAATTTAAACTCCGTCCATAGGCCAAAGAGGAACGGATGACTAACTTATTGGATATTATGCATGTTGATTTATATAGTCCATTATGTATAGCCATATGCGATGGATCTTTTTTGCTTCAGATGCTTTCTTCAGAAATTTGAGTGAATATATCTATATATTTACTTAAGAAGGAAGAAGTATGAAACATTTAAAAATTGTTCAAACACTTTCAAGATGAAGTGAAAAATCATTGTAACAAGAAAATAAAAGAGTTTATGATTTGATCATAAAGGAAGATATTTGAGTTACAGGTTTAGCAAAACACCTAAGATTTCAGGAATTGTTCCATGAATTTGCATTTCCCAATAAACCACAGGAGTATGGTATGTTCGAGAGATCAAATCAAACCTTGTTTGACATGGTAAGATCAAAGGTATCATTTATAAAACTGCCATTATGTTTTAAGGATTAAAGCTTTAGAGACTACCGCTTTTACACTCAAAAGAGCACCATCGTGATCCGTTGAAATGACACTATATGAGTTATGGTTTAGGATAAAACCTGAATTGTCTTTTCTTAAATTTTGGTATGCTATGCATAAGTAAAATGTTTACAACCAAAGTCAGATAAGCACGTATTTTTAGGTTATCCCAAAGAATTTGTTGGGAATTCCTCCATAACACTGAGGACAAAAGAGTTTGTCGCTTGGAACGTCAAGTTTCTTGAGAAGGATTTTTTTGTGAAAAGTTAAGTGGGAGGAAAATAGAACTTTGATAAGGTTGTTGAACCTTAGCTATATGTGCTAAGTAGCGCAGCGCCGGAAAGTGTCCCAGTGGCGGCCATAATGCTCATGGCTCCCGTGACTACAAAGGGTGTGATCTTGGAGATTAGAGTTCCTATTGAACCATGTGGGTCGGTAAGAATCAAATAGTGAGATTTGATAAACAAATCGTTATTGTTTTGACAATGATGAACCGACTGCATGCAAAGAAGCGATGATGGGACCTGACTCCATAATATGACTAGAAGTCATAAAATCCGTGATAGTATCCATACATGAGAAATCAAGTTTCTAAACTTGGAAGACCCTCCGGAAAGGCGTGAAGCCTATCGGTCATGTTTGGATCTATAAAGAAATAGACATGGATGTTTGACATCTATGAAATAGTCGACATGTTGGAAAGGAGTTTACAACAATGTTCAAGGAGTTGACTATGACAAGATTTGATCTTTCATAGCGATATTTAGTCTTGACGGATTAATGTAGCAACCACTACATATAATTGGTGTAAGGTCGTTGAACAAACAAAACAATGTTCTTAGTAATGCCTCTCATATAAACTAGCTCGTTGATTAACAAGATGATCAAGGTTTCCCTGATCATGGACATTGGATGCTGTTTATAAAGAGGTCATGACATTTATGAAATGATGTGATGAACATTCATCCGAAGTATAGCATTACGATCAAAGTCATTATGTTTATATTGATATAACATCATACGAAGTAATCTTAGTCCTTAGACCATGAGATCATGTTAATTGCTAACATCGGAAGAGTGACTTGATAACATCAAATGTCACACCGTAAAAGGGTGACTATAAAGGTGGGTTCAGATACTCCGAAGGTGTTATGTTGAGGCTCATGGATCAAGAGTGGGATTTGTCCATCCCGATGATGGATACATATACTCTGGGCCCTCTCGGTGATATCACATTGAGAATAGCTTACAAGCAAGTGATGTGATCACTAGAATGTTATATCACAGGAACGAGAAAAGAGTGCATGTCAGTAACGAGATCAAACTGGGTATTGGGATACCGATGATCGAATTTCGGACATGTAATATATCACGAGACATTAAAGGTTCACACGATCACAAAAATCATCGTTGAATATGTGGGAGTCAGTACGGATCTCTAGGTCCCGCTGTTGATTATTGATCGGAGAGTGTTTCGATCATGTCTGCATTATTTGCGAACCGTAGGGTGACACACTTAAGGGATACCGACACCATTTGGAGCAAATATGTTTCAGATAAAGATTTAAGAAAGCGCTGGAATCATTTCGATGGAAACCGGAATTGTTTCGGATGAAATTGCAAAAACTAGTTCTGCATGTGATATTGAAATGTTGCAGGGGGTTTTATGTGAATGTTTGTTAATTAAAGTAATTAACAAAAATCTGAATAAAATAAATAAAATAGTTTTATTTAATCAAAGTTTCATTAAATTTGGTGGAAATTTAATGCATGTGAGTGGAAGTGTGAGTGGAGGAATATTTATGTGAGTGGAGCATCCACCACATGAATGATGGAAGAGGTGGGGGCACCACCATGGCTGCCATGCCATGGCCCTTGGCTGCCCCCTCTTCCCTATAAAAGGCCCCCCTCTCCTCCTTACAACACACACCTCTTGGTGAAGGATCTCTCTCCCCCTCTAGTTATTCCCCATGGTCTCGGATTAGCGAGATACATGTTCTCGGTGGCATTTATCTGGAAAGGAGTTGCTGCTTCCGCTACTTTGCTGGAGCGAGAGACGGAGGTTGTCGGGGTACCGGACGTGTGTGCGATTACGGATACACCACTGCTTTGTAGTGCTGAACTTGATGGTGCTGGACTTGCTGGAGCTGGATCTGATGGACGTGCTAGAGCTGGACCTGCTGGATTTCATCACGATCTTGAGATTGGCAAGTGTACGACTACATCATCCACGAGTTCCAACTCGTTAACAAAGCTTTGTTGTCTTTGAGGGTAAGTTCTCTATGATGTATATCCCCCCGTTTCTTGTATCTAGTAGATAGATCTTGGCGTATAGTTTCCATCGTAGGAAATTTTTTGTTTTCTATGCTGCGAACCCAACAATTCTGGCTTAGGCGAAGCCCAAAAGAAAATCTATCATAAGTTCCGGTATCACGTCATCGTGCTGCCAGGATCTCACCAACTGATACATTGCAAATGTATCTATATTTTTTGATGTTCCATGCTTGGTTTTATCCACTTTCTTGTGTTTTGTTCCAACTTTGGAGTACTTTTCATATGATTTTTTGAACTAACCTATTAACAAGAGCCACAGTGCTAGCTGCCTGTTTTCTGCTGTTTTTGGTTGTAGGAAAGTCAGAAAATGAATATTCTCAAAATTGGACGGGACAAAAGCCAAAGTTCCTATTTTACCAGAAGACTCACGGAGCCAGAATACGAGACGGAGGAGGGCCAGGGCCTGGCCACACCATGTGGTGGCGTGGGCTAGCGCTGGCCGCGCCACCAGGTGGTGTGGGCCCCCCTGGCCGCCCACCGACCTTGCCTCTTCGCCTATAAGTTGCCTCTCGATGCAAAACCCTAAATCATCAAGCCTCCAGCCACGAAAAGTTCCGCAGCGCCGCCGCCACCGAAGGGGAGATTCGGGGTACAGAAAGTCTCTATTCCGGCACCCTGCCGGGAGGGGGAAGTGCCCCCGGAGCCATCTCCATCGATCTCCACCACCATCTCCATCACCATTGCTGATTCCCATGATGAGGAGGGAGTAGTTCTCTCTCGAGGTTAAGGGTTCTACCGGTAGCTATGTCTTCATCTCTCTCTCTCTATGCATGATCATATTGTGATCATGAGCTTTGTAATATATGGATCTACCTTGCTACTCAAGTGCTTTAATAGATCTCTGCTCTCCCCATGTGTGTGAAAGTGACAGCGTGCTCACCATGGTGGCACTTAGGCTAGAGATTACAAATACTTGTCATGAGTTATATTTGGAGTTGGATGTCTTTATGAAATTGTGGTGTTTGTTGGACTCATCTAGTACTCAAGGTGACAGTGTGGGGTTTTCTAGATGGGAAAGGCTTACTTTGAGGTGTGTTGTTATAGCCCTACCATCGATTAGAGTGTCCAACCGGAGAGTAGTTAAGAGTAGTATCATAAAGAGAAGATATTTATATGAGAGTGTTCACTAGCGAAAGTATGATCCCTAGGCCTTGTTTCTAAGCATTGAAACACCGTTTGCTCCTAGATCTGTTACATGTTTGCTTGCTGCTATCTTTATTTCAGTTTTCCTTTAGCCTTTTCCACGCCATCAAGTTATTTTCAATTATCGTTACAACTTATAATTATCCATCCCACTTGTGTTTCACTATCTCTTCGTCGAACTAGTGCACCTATACACCTGACAAGTGTATTGGGTGTGTTGGGGACACAAGAGACTTCTTGTATCTTGATTGCAGGGTTGCTTGAGAGGGAATACCTTTGACCACTTCCTCCCTGAGTTCGATAAACCTTGGGTGATCCACTTAAGGGAAAACTTGCTTCTGTTCTACAAACCTCTGCACTTGGAGGCCCAACAACTGTCTACAAGAATAGAAGTGCGTAGACATCAAGCTATTTTCTGGCGCCGTTGCCGGGGAGGTAAGGTAAAAGGTACTCTCATCCTCCGGTGTGAGTTCTCCAAGTTATTTCCTTTAGATTCTGCAATTTTGTATTTTTGTTTCTTGTTTTCACTAGTTAGGCTTAATGGAAAACAACAACAAAATTAGAGAGCTTTATAGTATTTATCTTGAGTTAGGACATGAAGTGTTTGAAGAGAAAATTAAAAAACCTATGGAACTTTATTTGCATGCTAATGGCAATGTTGTTAGTATGAATTCTCTGGACACCATTATTGCTAATGCTATGGAAAAGTCTAAGCTTGGGGAAGCTAGTTTTTATGAAAATGATCTTTTTAGTTCCCCGACTTTGGAAGATAGTTATTCTATTGCTTATGATGATACCAAACCTCCAATATATGATGATTATAATGATGAATATGATATTTTCAGTCCACCTACTATTGAGGAGAAAATTAATGATTACAATATGCCTCCTATATTTAATGATTATGGTGATGAGAATAATAATGCTAGCTATTTCATTGAATTTGCTCCCACTACAATTAATAAGAACGACTATGCTTATGTGGAGAGTAATAATTATTATATGCATGTGGCTCATGATAAGAATGTTTCATGTGATATTTATATTGTTAATTTTATTCATGATGCTACTGAAAGTTATTATGAGAAAGGGAAACACAGTTTTATGCATCTCAATAATATTAAGTTTCCCCTCTTTATGTTGAAAGTCTTGAAGTTGCACTTGTTTTACTTTCCTATGCTTGTTGCTTTGTGCTTTCATGTCTTGTTTCTTTACAAGATTCCTATGCATAGGAAGTGGGTTAGACTCAAATGTGTTTTATATTTGCTTGATGCTCTTTTTTACTTCAATTCATATTTCTTATGTGAGCATCTTCTCAAACTATCATGCCTAACTTAAAGGCGTTAAAGAAAAGTACTTATTGGGAGATAACCCAAAAGTTTTAGATGAGTCTTGAAAGTTGTTACTTCTGTAATAACCGCTCCTTATCCTTTTTATTTGCTTTTTGTGCTAAGAGTAACCTCTAATGAGAGAGAAGTAATGCTTGGGAAAGTTGCTGTCCTGAAACAGATTTCTGTGCTTCACCGTAAAAATTCGTGTAAAATCTCTGTACGTCATTTTGAGGCGTGAATTTTTTTGCTTCTGCCCCAGGTTGTTATCTAACTTTCGTTAGTTCAACACTTTTCTATTTCAGCAACAGAAGGTCTTCGAAAAAATTCGTCTTTACCTGCTGGTCTGTTTTGACAGATTTCTGCCATTTTCTGTATTTGCTTTTTGTTGGTTCCTTTTTGAGTTCTTTTGGGGAATCGAGTTTTTGAGAGAATGTGCTACAGTAGCTAGTGTTTTAATGGAAGTTTTATTAGTGTTGAAACTGAACCTAAAGACTTATTATCTTTAGTGCACTAATGTTCCTAATAAAGATTGTGTGAAGTTTTGTATGAAGGAAAATTTCCAGGTGTATGGAAGGAATGAGTAATGAGATGAAGGATGGACTAAAGCTCAAGCTTGGGGATGCCACGCGTGTCACCCCAAGAAATATCCAAGAAGTACAAGCGTCAAAACTTGTGGATGCCCAATGCATCCCCTTCTTTACCAATAAAAATCGCAGGTTTCTTCCAAACGCTTCATTTTTATTGTTTCATGCACAATTGTGTTGTTCTTGGAGCGTCTTCTTTTTCGTTTTTCGTTTTGGTTTTCATTTGCTTAGTTTGCTCAGTTTTATGAATAAATTTGTTGAACCCCCTCTTTCATATATTGGTTTGGAAATAGTTTGGTTTGGTTTGGAAAAAAGTAGGAAAGTTCATGCTTATGTGGTAAAAAGAGCTCGTTTTTGACTGTGGCCTATGCTCTGTCATGCCATGCTTGATATTTTTTTGGCTTTATTCTTAGTATTATTTTCTGTAGCATGACTTGTATTAAACAATTGAGATTGCTTAATGTGCCTTGGATGAATCATGCGTTGTTTTAGCATATTAAAGCATAGTATAGTGTATACTCCTTTGATGCTTTATTTGGGTTGACTTGGCGCATGCTCACACCATGTTATGACTATCTTAAGTCACCATAGCCTTTATGATCATTTAGTTTTCAACTTGTAGTATCACTTTATGCTTTGACCAATGATGTTTTGTCGCTCTGCATGATTATGGCCATTATTGCTCTCTTAGTTTGTCGCTCCTAGTCTTTTGCTAGCCTCCACAACAAAGTATGAGTTCCACTCATGCATCCAACTCCCTAAACCAAGTTATTCCAAAGAGTCCACCATACCTACCTACTAGCTTATGTTATTTCAAAGTATATTCATGCTTTTGTTTACCTTCCAAATTAAACTTGTTATGAGAAAACTAGTGATTAAAGCTCTCACGAACTTGATGGCACACTTTACTTTTTGCATTTAATAAACTTGAACCATTGGGTCCTTCTTTGTTGCGTATATGCTTCCGCTTTATAAGCTGAAGTTAGCAGAACCATGTATCATGGGGAACGCTTTCAACATTGCACTTGTACTTTGTACCCCGTTGATATCATGTTCTTTTGCTTATGGATCCTGGTGGTGTGAAATAAAAGTGGAACTTGTAAGATCATGGAGTTTGTATGTGTGTTAGAGAAACGCATGGACCGCTAGCCTAAGCGATGCCTAATCATGGTGGGAACTTGCAGCATCACCATAATGAGCACTCTATGAAGCATCCTCAATAAAAACCTATGCAAATGGCAAATAAAAAGATCGCTGAGATGCTCATTGTCTGCTTGCCTTGTCATTTTGATTATGGGATAGCTCCTGTATCATGTGGAAGGGGTACCCCGTTGGCGGTTCTTTATGATACATATGTACTTACAATGACAAGAGCTTACTTGTGACTAAAGTTGAGTAGCATGAGGTTCGGTCTTCATAACTAAGGGGCATGAGATTTCGGTTTATAACTTGTCAAGCATATCCTCTTAGTTGTGTCACTTTAACCTTAACCACTTCAAGATGCTTATGATAGGGGCAATGAGAGCTGAAAGCTACAAGTACCATAATTTTTGGAAGCTCTTTATGAGACTTCAATCCCTACTTCCTTTTACAAAGGCTTTTCTTCCACCATTACATTGAGTCTCCACCTTCTATCTTTATGCACCTACTTTGAGAGCATAGTGGTCATTCTTACTTCTATGTGCATTGTCCCAAGACTAGTTGATTGATGCATACTTTGATATTGCTTGTTTTAAACTATTGTATCTAGTCACTCTTATGAACTTTGAAGGTGTCCTATGCATTTATATTTGCTACTCTATTGAGGGACAAGCTGAATACTATTATGCTATGTTTTCTTTATGTGAAACAAACAAACGTCTTGCAAAGCATTGCTATTCATGAATCTTTTGTTTGTGCCTTTTCATGTTGCATCATAGTTTCTTTGCTTATTGCTAGAACTTTGTCTTTCATGTTATGATTGAAGTACTATGATCCCAGCTTTGAATGTTTTACAAATACTTTGATCAAGTCTTTGATGGTGCATGTCACCTCAAAAATTATTCTTTCTTTTTATCACTTACCTACTCGAGGACGAGCAGGAGTTAAGCTTGGAGATGTTGATACATTGCAAATGTATCTATAATTTTTGATGTCCCATGCTTGGTTTTATCCACTTTCTTGTGTTTTGTTCCAAATTTGGACTACTTTTCATATGATTTCTTGGACTAAGCTATTAACAAGAGCCATAGTGCTAGCTGCCAGTTTTCTGCTGTTTTTGGTTCCAGGAAAGTCAGAAAATGAATATTCTCAGAATTGGACGGGACAAAAGCCAAAGTTCCTATTTTACCAGAAGACTAACGGAGCCAGAATACGAGACGGAGGAGGGCCAAGGCCTAGCCACACCATGTGGTGGCGCGGGCTAGCCCTGGCCGCGCCACCAGGTGGTGTGGGCCCCCTGGCCGCCCACCGACCTTGCATCTTTGCCTATAAGTTGCCTCCCGATGCAAAACCCTAAATCATCAAGCCTCTAGCCACAAAAAGTTCCGCAGCGCCGCCACCACCGAAGGGGAGATTCGGGGTACAGAAAGTCTCTATTCCGGCACCCTGCCGGGAGGGGGAAGTGCCCCCGGAGCCATCTCCATCGATCTCCACCACCATCTCCATCACCATTGCTGATTCCCATGATGAGGAGGGAGTAGTTCTCTCTCGAGGTTAAGGGTTCTACCGGTAGCTATGTCTTCATCTCTCTCTCTCTATGCATGATCATATTGTGATCATGAGCTTTGTAATATATGGATCTACCTTGCTACTCAAGTGCTTTAATAGATCTCTGCTCTCCCCATGTGTGTGAAAGTGACAGCGTGCTCACCATGGTGGCACTTAGGCTAGAGATTACAAATACTTGTTATGAGTTATATTTGGAGTTGGATGTCTTTATGAAATTGTGGTGTTTGTTGGACTCATCTAGTACTCGAGGTGACAGTGTGAGGTTTTCTAGATGGGAAAGGCTTACTTTGAGGTGTGTTGTTATAGCCCTACCATCGATTAGAGTGTCCAACCGGAGAGTAGTTAAGAGTAGTATCATAAAGAGAAGATATTTATATGAGAGTGTTCACTAGCGAAAGTATGATCCCTAAGCCTTGTTTCTAAGCATTGAAACACCGTTTGCTCCTAGATCTGTTACATGTTTGCTTGCTGCTATTTTTATTTCAGTTTGCCTTTAGTCTTTTCCATGCCATCAAGTTATTTTCAATCACCGTTACCACTTATAATTATCCATCCCACTTGTGTTTCACTATCTTTTCGCCGAGCTAGTGCACCTATACACCTGACAAGTGTATTGGGTGTGTTGGGGACACAAGAGACTTCTTGTATCTTGATTGCAGGGTTGCTTGAGAGGGAATACCTTTGATCACTTCCTCCCTGAGTTCGATAAACCTTGGGTGATCCACTTAAGGGAAAACTTGCTGTTGTTCTACAAACCTCTGCACTTGGAGGTCCAACAACTGTCTACAAGAATAGAAGTGTGTAGACATCACCAACCTCTCCACCCATCCTTGTTGGATCAAGAAGTAGGAGTTGATCTGAACGTGTGCATACCTCGGAGGTGCCTTCCATTCAGTGCTAGGATCGAGGAGGAGAAGATCTTCATCGGTTTGAAACGATGCGAGTGAACGACCACACCATCAACGATCTATAGATCGTTAACCGCTCGTGTTCTGCGAGGGTAGGTAGATTAGATCTATCTTGTAGTTACATACATCTCTTAGATCCTATCTTGCTGGATTTTCTCCTTACTATGCCGTAAGAATTTTTTTTATTTTTCATGCAACGAACCCATCACAATTTAGACCGGGAATTCATAGTTTACAACACGGAAGATCGGATTTCGATTTCAGGGTTCAAACCGTCGAACCTCTACGAGTTTAGGATTTAAAATTGACTTCCTCCCTACTTCTAAGTAGAATCTATTACTATTACCATGTCACCATCCCTTTTAGCATTGAGAGTCGTGCGAGTACAAAGAGTCGAGAATCGAATGACTATGAATTTCAATAACTTGTTCTTGAACTATATTGCCTGAGTTGAACTTTTGCCCCTCAACTCTAATATTATATATTTTTGGACTAAAAGTGTCAAAACCGTCGAGATTTAATGAAAGATGGCAACGTAATTGGTATTGGACATGTGGCATCCAAATTAGCCTAAAAAATTTAAATGCAATGAAATGGTGGAAATTTGAACTTGTGTTTTTTTGGGGAGCACGGCGGTGCGCCTTCAACTCATGTTGGTGTTTGTAGTAGTCGTCGGTTGGTGGGTCATTGACCTATTTATAATTTTAGGTCTCTTTATACTGTATTAATAATTAAGGGGAATTTTCTCGAAAAAGAGGGAATTTTTGTAAGAAGTAAAGGCAAGACCCTGGTTTTGCCACCTTGTTTGTTATTTAGAGGGAAAAAAAGGCACAATATGCCACCGTGCTTTGCCAATGCGCGTCGCCTACGTCGCCTTGACCGGCAGGCCGAGCGGTGGACCGCATATACGTTGAATCAGCTGGGAGCTTGGGGCTCTCAAAAAAAAAAAACTGGGAGCTTGGGAGACACGTATACGTAGGACTATATATAAGTACGTGCGTACGTACGTATGTCCTGGCTTGGACGGACACCTAGCTAGCTACTTCATCGTCATAGGACGTACGCCAACGTGAAGGTTTGTATTCTGGATTAGGTGATGACGTATAGTAGGACGACCGACGATGGAGGTGCACCGATCTGCCGCGCGCCGACTGGGACTGGGAGACTGCCGGCCGGGCACCCGTACGTACAACAGTCCGTTCTACGGCCGACCAGGCCACATCTCCGGGAGACCCGACACGCGGACATCTCTCTTTGTTTTCATTTTTCGACAGGAACTCCAGAGCTTGTTTTCATTTTTCGACAGCGAGATCGATCCCTCTCTGTTATTATTTTCTGTCCATACCGATCGATAAGGAGGGGACACAGACACGTACGGGATGTGACACGCTCGTGCATGCGCACACCTTGTGGCATGGACGGTGTAATTTCTTCAGTGTTTGACAATGCGTACCACAGTACCGTAGAGCGAAACGCCTGACTAGTAAGGACCCACGACGTTGCGACCGCGCCGCGCCACGTCACGCCGCGCCACGTTGTGTACCAGTACTGACCGTCCACCGATATATGCTCCCTTCTTTAGTGTTTAGCATGCATGCATGCATGGCTTTATTCGTTGCTTCTCCTAAAATGTATACTGTTTCTAGTGATGCACCCTCCGTCCCAAAATAAGTGACTTTAGTTTGTCTACATTCGCATGTACCTACATACTAAAACGTGTCTAGATACATTCGAATCTAGACAAACTTAATGTACCTACATACTAAAACGTGTCTAGATACATCTGAATCTAGATAAACTCACGTCACTTATTTTGGGACAGAGGGAGTATATAAAGATGAACACCTCGTGCATATGCATATACTTAGTCGCCCTCCAATCTGCATTATTCGAATATTTTCGTTTAGTTGGAACCACCTAGATTCTTAATATCTGGTTAAGAATCTTTGAGTTCTGAGGATATATAGGTCAACTAACTAGGCGTCAAAAATAAAAAAATAAAACTAGCTAGGCGGCGTTATAGGACATCTAATAATTAGTCACTACTAGGAAACCTCGAACAGTCGAACGTGTAATTTGGACGCTGTATTTTGGGTTCTTTTTTTTGAACGGCACAACGGGGGCGAACTGCCCACCTGCAATTTCATTAACAGGGCGGGAAAATGCCCGAAAAAGTTTTACAAGGGGAGGAGCGTCAGCTCAGGGGAATTACAAGAGCACGGCACACTACTGCTCTACACTCTCAAAGCTAACACGCGAAGGGACTCGAGCCCGCCACAACCACAGGTGCTCGACGACTTGCTCGAGGATCGCCGGAAGGGGGAGCGGACAGCGTCGAAGACCATTCGGTTCCTGGTTTTCCATACCACCTAGAGGAGACACGAGATGACGGTGCTCCACAACAGCACACCCCAGGAGGGGTTGCTTGCCTAGAGCGCGACCCAAGCCGCTTCAACAGAAGTGGGAAGGGCGCAACGCCGAGGCCCAAGCGCACGCCACCAGAACAGACGCATGTGGGGGCAGGTGAAGAATAGGTGGGCGAGAGTCTCCGGCTGGCGGGGGCAGAAAGGACACATGTCTGTGTCCAAGCACCCAATGTGTTGTAGGAATGCACGCGTGCAGGTATTGCCATGACGGAGAATCCAGACGAACACTTTGACCTTGAGCGGCGCATACCCAGCCCAATTCAAGTCATGTAGGGGGGCGCGCACCCGGAGCTCTTCAACATCCTGTACGCCGCCCCATCACTAAACGGGTGGGCATCGCCCTATGCAAGAGACCGCTCGTCGTCCGCAGTGGAGGAGCGCGCGATGAGGTGGTCGAGAGCGCCATGAAGCAAACAAAGCTCGTCCCTAGCCCAGTCGGTCACCCTGTCCTGGGTACGGAGCACAAGAGCCTGATCCGCAAGCGCGTCGGCAACAGAGCCAGCAACGCGGATCATGTGGGAATACGCCGCAGGAAGGGCGGTGGAGAGTGCGCCTAGCGAAGTCCAGTTGTCCCTCCCAGAGATCCATGGAATGGCCATGCCCCACACGCACAGAGGTGATAACCCGATACAGGGGCAAAAGTGACGAGAAGACCTGCTAGGCAGGTGTTGGAGGGGGGGGGGGCGCACACATGTAATTTGTGCAGACCCAGTCGGCCCACGGAGTGCGCTGCCCGGAGAGGATGACATGAAGTTTCTTGAGCAGGAGGCATGTGTTGTGAAGAACGAGGTCGACGACACCCATCCCACCCTCAGAGCGGAGCCGACACACCACCTCCCACGATACCTGGCACGAGCCATCAGAGCAGGACGTCATGACACTCCACAACATGCCACACCGGGGACGATCCATCTTGGCGATTGTCCCCTTAGATAGTTGCATCACCGATTTGGGTTCACTTTTGAACATATAACATCTTTGCTTGAAATGATGTTGGAGGGTTTCTTGCATGATTGATTGACGCTGGGTCCGTGACCGGCAGGTAGCCCGATCCCCATCACTGATCAGGCAGGGCAGCCATAAGTACCAAACCAATTGCAAAATGGGTGCGTGCATATACCATGCATTACATACAGTACATGGTGGGGCTATGCCCGCTCTTATCTTTATCTCCGTGGCCGGTGCAAAATAGTGCATGTCCTGGCCCTCATCTTTAATTACACCATCTTCCGCTTCTTGACAGTAACGTCGTCCTCATTCGATCAATCCATACGCATGATCGTGTCGCCTTCCTGCCCCTGAAAGGAGAATAGAAAAGAGAAAAAGAGAAGGCAAAGACGAAGGTAGTAGGATCTGAAGCGGAGCTTCTTGTGATCAAGGCAGCATGCAATCTCCGTGAAAGCGATGGGCAGGATAGTGGATTTTTCTTCTGCCCAAAGTCTCATGATGACGATGGACGATAAACTGAGTGCTGCAAAACGAAACACCCAGTGGCTCCCTAATCAGTGATGGATCCATGCAACAAAGTTTCTTTTGCGCCTGGCTTTAATAGTAGTCAAAAGCGACTCGAGATCCTGAAAAATTTCGGCCATATATATCTATCATTCAGGACGGTACGGAGTATTTTGTCGTTTTGAAAGAAGAAGAAGACGTGTTATCTCCATGCGCCAGGTCGGCATCTCGGATTTAACTGTCTGACTCTGCCCGGTTCTGATTCGGCATGCGAAAGAATGCTATACACAAATTTCAGGGTCTCAATTGGTTTGCGTCTATCGGCGGGTCCTTTGCATTTTCTGTCGATCCTGCATGTGTGGCGTGGTCGATTCCTTACTTCGATCTTTTGCTGTGGATCATGCATACGTGTGACACGGTCGATTCCTAACTTCCCAATTTCCAGAATCGCATATCTGAGTTGGGGCAATGGCTTCGTGCGAGCTAATCATTAGACCACTATGAGTTGGGGCAATGGATCGGATTGCGGCCGGGCACTACTCCCCGGCCGGTGGTGATCAATGGAGTTGGCGTGAAGCGTTTCTCTCGGAAGCAAACTGGTCGCGCGGGAAATGATAGTCCACGAAAAAAAGTGGTGTCTTTTGCGAGGAAAATCTCGACAGTGGGTTACGAGAGAGAGAAAAGAAAACCGCGCGTCGGGGAGGACAGGTTTGCCGAGCTGAATTAACCATGTTGAGTCACGGACGTACATCCATGTCGCTATTAGCACTACGATCCATCCATGTCGCTATTAGCACAGCTGTTGTGTCACGTTGCGGCCCACACTAACCTGTCGCTGTCATGCTTCGCCGTGTGGCGAACACGGCAAAGGCCTACATTACCGTGTGGGCCAGTAAGCACACATCAAAGCGCACGCATATAGTAGAATTCTAAAAAAGAAAAGAACACGGCAATGAGCTAAGAAGGGAACACGGCAAAGAAGTGAAACACGACAAACTCTAGAAAGGCACACAACATAGATTTTTTCACCGTAACGAGGTGGGATCTGCGGCCCCACATGTGCACCTAACAGGGAGGAGCTAACGGTTCCAGACGGTCCGCGCTTTGCCGGGTGCCCTCGCAGTCAGGAGCCTTTGCCGTGTGTATTCGGCAGTATACACGGCAAAACCCAATTTTTTTCTTTTTTCCTTTAATTAGTTAGCAAGGTTTATATTACATATATGTTAGGTAGTGTTATTTCATAGGATCATGAGCACACACATGAATAGGTTGTTGTGGTCTGGCATCATCCCGCTTGCATGGCCGTCTTGTGAAATGCTTCGTGTTGTGTGGTCCCAAATCGTCGATCTATGTCGTAGATATTTTTCGGACAAGGGTAGTTCAGTGGAATGGTGTCACCGAAACGGGGAGTTTCCCCTTATACTAAGTCGACAATCTATATGTGACAGTGCATGTCTTCGAAGGGGGTCACCTGCACATGGGGACGGGTTTTGGATCTTTCAACAGTCCACCACACTTTAAGACATGTGCTATGGCCACACGCAAGCTTTGGGGTATTCCCGATGCCCCGAAGTGTGGTCTCCTCCGAAACCCTGATCTGTGGGTCTCGTATATATCGTCTACCCCCTAGATGTTCTTCTGACAGGGGTAGTCTGATGTAGCTTTCTCTTATTTTGTGTTTCGTTAGTTCAAAGCATCATGTAAAACCATGTTGGGTAACAAGTTGTCACAAGATCCAACCCAGTTTATCGAAACGGGGAGTCCCCCCCTAATAATTAAATTCCAGAACCTTCGTTTTTAGGTGACAGCGCATGTCTGCGACCGAGATCACACTTGGGAACTAGATTTTGGATATTTCAATATTCCACCACACTTCAATAAACATTCTAGGGTCACATGTAGGGTTTGGAGGTATTCCGATGCCACAAAGTGTTTCTTCCTACGAAACCCCGATCAGTGGCTCCAGATCGTCTACCCCCTAGATATTCTTCGGATGGGGGTAGCCCGGTGGACTTTTCTATTGGTTTGTTCTTGGTTAGGTCATAGGATAATTCCAAACCATGTTTGGGTACAAGTTGTCACAAGATCCAACACTGTTTCACCAAAACGGGGAGTTCCCCCCTAATAATTAAATTCTAGAACCTTCGTTTTTAGGTGACAACGCATGTATGCGAAGGGGTTCACACTTGTGAACTAGGTTTTGAGCAGTTCACCATTCCAGCACACTTCAATACAAAATATAGGCTCACATGCACGGTTAGGAGGTATTCCGATGCCCCGAAGCGCTTCTTTCTATGAAACCCCGATCTATGGCCCCGGATCGTCAACCCCCTAGATATTCTTCGGATGTGAATAGCCCGGTGGACTTTTCTCTTGGGTTGTGCTTGGTTAGGTCATAGGATAATTTCAAACCATGTTTGGGCACAATTTGTCACAAGATCCAACCCGGTTTCACCGAAACGGGGAGTTCCCCTTAATAATTAAAAATTCCAGAAACTTTGTTTTTAGGTGACAGCGCATGTCTGTTGATACCTTCGATCTGGATTACGTATGTAGTATACTAGCTTTTTCCCTAATAGACCTAGGTTTATCTAATCCTTTGAAAACAATACTAATAGGAATAAAAATTAGGACACGTCTACAAGACTTTGTTTTTTCGATTTTACCTTCGTTTACCGGACCAATCTAGTTTACTTTATATTGTGGTTGAATCAATGGATGGAGATAGGCCAGGGTTGAAGATGCACCTGCAGCTGCATACCATATGGGATAAAGGATAAAAATAATCACATTCATGTGTAAAGTTCCAATAGAGATAATCTTTTGTGGGCAACACATCCTACTATACTAGAGCCCCATGATGTAGTGGGCGTAGCAATATTCTTTTGATCCAACCGAGTGTACCGCGAATCAGCGGGTTACAAACGATTATTAAGTGCAAAACACAGATCAAAACATTAAGTGGTGATGTTGTTGTGATCCCAAATGGGTTGCTAAGCGAAGACCGTACTATCCTTACTGTCATTGGGTTTCCTATGAGATCGCTACAAGCCAAGCATCTCACCTCAAGCCTTGATCAATCACTGGGATCTTGGGAACCTATAAGTCCAAAGATCGCGACAAGAGACAAAGAAACAAATGATACAAATCCCTCTTACAAACAAATACACAATTCTCCCATAGATTAGATACACATAAACGCTGCGAGGTTTCTCCCCAACCCACAGCTCGTGAGGACTACTCACTCATAACAATAAGATCAAGGATAGAAAATATTATGCAATACTTAGATTGAAATCAAATATTCTTACAATGGTCGCCGAATCACAAGGAGATCTAAAGTACAAAGCGATGGATATGGCTAATGGAGGGGATGTATGATGGATGGATGAACAATGGATGAAAAATAGCGTGGATCTTCTTTGGTGGTTTTGTTTTAACAGGTATAAGTTCGACGTCGTTGGCAGGGTTACCGTTCCGGCTTGGCCTGGGCAGGATTATGGATGCCATTGGTTATTTTTCAGGGCTCGTAGCTCAATTTTTTTATTATCCGTACTCGGATGTTGTATCATTTTTAGAATAATTTGTATCTTTGACTATATATCTGTATTGTTGACTCATAGAGTCGTTATTGTATATATATGTTTTGTGGGTTCCATCGTAAACTATTGTGTAATGATATTACTTCGTTTTCGACCTGCATGCAAATGTCTGGTGGTATCCTTGAATCATTTCTATGCGGGTTAGGCGGGAATCGCTGAAACCTGCATAGGGCTGATTCGAGGGTGTTACAATGGTGGTGGCTTCGCGATCAGTGTGGCGCATGTTGCTGGACGTCGAGTTTGGTCATGTCAAGGCATCGCCCTCATGGGGCTCCGATGTAATAGATTGCCGGGGGGTTGTGGATAGGATTTTTCGGGAGAAATCCTTGTCGGCTCGGTGACACCGACGTCCTGGAGGGTGTTGTAGTCACCCTGCATCCACTCCCATCTGTGTGCCGGGGAAAACCCTATGATCAGTACTCTGGTCCAGACAATAGCATTAGCTTTTCTTCTTAAAGGTGTTGCTTGGTAATTGACGATCCGTTGTTAGGAGCGTGGTGGTACTTATCCGGAGGGCACAACAGTTATGGGTCACCGTTGTTTAGTTGATCCGCCTCTATCTACCATTTTTTGTTTATTTTGATGTGCCGTATATGCGGGTATTTTAACCCGCGGGTACCCACTAATCCTGTCAGGTGACGGGTATGAGAAAAATTTGCACCCGTTGACGAGTACGGGTGTGGGTGATGGGTAGACTCGGAGAGAACGGGTACGGGTATGAAATGGCTCCACACGCACCCATACCCTACGGGTGCCATCCCTACTCTCGGCACAACACAGTACGTTTTGAATAGAGTAGGTGGTCCATATACGACATTAAAATAAGCAAACCTACTTACGGGTGATCTGAAAGCATATCACACCGCCGGCCGAACGTCGGCGGTGGCACACCCTTCTCCTCTGCCAGCGCGCGGTACGCCCACCTGATGGCCCAACTCAATGCCAATCACTGCTCTGGTCTGGCTACAGGGTCTGCGAGATCGAGTATCGTGCAGTGTGTCCACAGCTGTTATTGCAGGTCAACTCCTCCACTCCACTGGTCAATGTAATGTAGTAGTATTGCAGTCACCGTACGTATTCCTGGATCCAGATCCATTACTGGCCCGACACGCGGAGCGGCACCATGCCTTTCTGCTAACCGATACGGTCAACCGAATGATTAACCACCGACTTCTCTCACATTGACCAGATGAACATGCCTACTACTAGTACTCAGACCGACCACACTGGTCACAGAGAGACTAGACTTCCTGCTGATCTCATCTCTGGGAAATAAACGCGAAGTCAAGTAGTAGTAACAACGGTGGAAAATACACTTGCCACTTGGAGCACTACTCCCTCTGTTCACAATTATCTCGTGTTCTGGGTTTAGTTGAAGTCAAATTTCGCAAAGTTTGACCAACAATATAAGGAAAAATACCAACATCTATGATTTCCAATGCTTATAGTATAAAAATATAGTTTATAAAAATGGTAATACAATAGTACTTTTCATGTTGTTAATATTGATATTTTTTCATAATTATATGATAAGTTATAAAGTTTGACTTTGACTAAACCTAGTATGCGGGGTAATTGTGACCGGAGGGGGTACTTAATTTGTCACGTTCGTCATGCGCGTTGCTGACACGGTTTCACGCTACAGGCCGGCCGGTACAACATGCCGGTGCACATTTCGGTGTTGCTTAATTAGGATGGAAATGGTCAGCCAAAATATATATGGCTACGCTGCAGGAATCACGGACTACGCATAGACAAACTCCATGCGTGTGAATCAGGCAGGAGAAATGAGAACTCGCCATGGCCGCGCCCGCGGAAGGTGGCCTGCATGGGGATCATGAGAGGACATGGCACCGGGTCCGGCGGTGATGGTGCTCCGCCGTGGTGCCATATGATATTGTTTGGATATTGGAACTGCAAAGACGTGGGCCTCGTGTGCTTGAGGGCTCTGTCAGACGGGAAGGGCTATCCCACGGCAGCCATCTACGGATTCCCGCTATCCCTGCATGCCAAACTGATCCATGGTTCAATTTAGACCAGGATTTAGTAGTTTCAAGTGTGGATTATAGGAGTTTCGATTTGAGGACATGGCATCGGGTCCACGTTGGTGCCAGGTGCTATTGTTTGCATTTCGTTCTTTACAAATGGCCACTATGAAGTGATTAAAATAAGATTTTAGTTACAAAGATTTTTTATCAATGTTTTTCTTACTCCCTCCAATCCATATTATTTGACTTAGATTCATTTAGGTACGAATGTATCTAGTCAAGTTTTAGTGTCGTATCTAGATAAATTTAAGTCAACTAATATGGGTCGGATCGGAGGGAGTAACAATAAATGGATAAAAAGAAATTTGATACTACAACCCGCTAATGGCATAGTTGAACCCAAATACACACAAACAAGGAACCTACATAAATAAAAAATAAAGCCAAGACCCTGATCGCCGTACCGATGGAACAAGGAGAGGAGACACGCCCATGCACCGCTAGCTTGTCCACGACGATCGACAATGGCACCGTACCAGCAGCAGAGTATGTAGATGTGTGGTTCCATCCCGGCCGTGTCTCACGCAGCTAGCTGTTCACTGCATGCGTACCACCGTACTGTAGAGCGAAACGCCTGATCGATTAATAAGAACCCACGACGTTGCTTGTGACCGCGCGCGACGCCCATATATGTATTATGTATGGAGGAACCGGACGCCGTCGCAAGCTGACCGGCCAGTACCTTTGCCGTCCCTCCCTGTGGATGGAAATATCAGCAGCGGCGACAAACTCAGTCCAGTCCACACATACGGACGAATGAGATCATGGTGGATACTCTCACGAAATCAGTGGTCACACTTTTTCTTAAGATGCATGAAAGGCTCCAGCGGAGGATGGTTTTAAATTAATAAAACCACAACCAGCACCGTGCAACAACACCAACACACGAACAACACACACAAAGCACATGGAAAGAACCTAGCAACAGAAAACCAACCACAAAGAAGGTACATATACATATGGGCCATACATAACGCACTGCACCCCAGTGCACACACATACTTACCCACGGACTGGCGAGGATCGGCGACACACTCCCTTAGGTCAGGTTGTCGCGCACACTGATGCGAAGCTGACGAATCCTCCCTATCGTCGGCTCTATCGCCTCCCGATCTTGTCTCCTAGCCACAGACTTCCACACCTGCAGGTACGTACATAGACATTTTATAAAGACGGGCAACCAGCTGTGCTAGCAAAACCTCTTCAATGGTAAACTTTTTGCGGATGTTCCATAAAGTCCAACAAAGGGCCGCATAGCGAGTCCAAAATACTCTTTTAGCCTGGCCCGAGTAACCACGCAAGAGTCCAAATACATCGGCGAAACAAGAGGGGTTCCAAGGGCAAGAGAGTAGCTCACTAACTTCACTCCAACAGTATTTGGCTAGGGTACACAAGAAGAAAATATGCTCAGTATCCTCAAATTCCCCACAAAGGGTGCATCTACCATTGGAGGAGCCCCCTATGCTTCGGAATGCTAACGTTTGTGTGTAACCGTCTCCCCAGGAGCTGCCACAGAAACACTCGGATTTTTAGAGGGCCAGAAATCTTCTAGATATCGCTGGAAATCTTACTGAGGATTCCGTCGCGAAGCTTCAGGTACAGGGAGCGCACCAAGAACCTTCCTAAAGGTTCAAGGGATGGAAAACCCCCCTCAATCTCCCTTAGGAGGTTCGACCAGGTGATGTGTTCATCGACACTCAATGCCCTCCTAACCGGGATATCCAACCTAACTTCGACCAAGCCTTAGCGACTGATGTCTCTGGATCCTCCATAATTGCATATCGGCTAGAAAAAAATCTTATGAGACCGGGTCTATATTCCTGCAGGATATGATGCATAACGACTAGAAAAAAAAGGATAATTAACGGAACAAAAAGACTAGAAAAACTGAAAAGACACATGTCAGGGTTAGGAGAGGGGTCAGGGCTGGCCCTGAGGGGGGTCTGACGGGGCGGCCGCCCTGGGCCCCCGGATCGAAGGGGCCCCACGGTAGGTATGTCATATGCATCGAGAAAGAGAGCACGCACTGCTGCCATTAGAGGATCTTGAGAGCTTTTCTGTCCAAAAACGAATCGGTGCCTCTATTGCTTGGCGTTTTTTCTTGCTGTTGAGACGTGGGCCTTTTCCTTTGTTGCTTGGCCCTTCTATTTGCTTTGGTTAGCCTGTCCATTTCTCCTTTCGTTAGATACGAGAGGATTAAGTGGGCTGGGTCTGGTGGGCTAGACCGTGGTCACAAGAGGAAGAGAATGGACAAAATCTTTTTCTTATTTGAGATAGAGTGCACACAATTGTCACATGTTTCATCGGCTACCTATTTTTCTCTTTATTAAATGATTTAATCATTGCAAAATTCGAACATCCAACCCTAGAGCCAAAAGAAAGTGTGTCCGATCCGAGAGGGTCTTGACAGTCCGCAAAACGGTTTGAGTGCAATCGGACAACAGTGATGGCTGACAGTCCGATAGTGATGACAAGGTTTGCTCGGAATCAAAAATATATATAAATTTAGTTCAGATAATAGTTAATAGAAAGAAGAAGAAATTCAAGTCCATGGCTAGGTACAAAACCAACTCTCCATCTGTTGTGTGCCATGCACGGCCTCATTCGGTTGTTACCTAGGCAAGAGCTAGAGACGACCCACCACGGCCCTCACGCGGCCACACCAAATGGTGAGAGCCATCCGCCGATACGAGATCTTACCGTGTCCACCAACCACCGTGGCGCCAAGATCTTAGGGATAGTTCGATGTGATAATTTATAAAAAATAATATTAATATACCATCATTCTTGAGTTTGCATCTATGTTTATTTTTTTAATAAATTTGGTTTCTTACCAGCATTGGCTTTGGGTCCACTTTTAAGTGTTTTAGCATTATATATACATTATAAAATATTATTATGATTTTTGTATTAAGGGCCCCGAATTTGAGTTTCACCCCGGGCCCTAAAAATCTTAGGACCGGCCCTGAGAGGGGTCTATCAATATACCAGGACTCGTAAGATTTATTTCCAGCCACACTGATCAGCATTATAACTGCATAATGGATAGGCTTGGACATAGAGTAGACTTTCTACCGATCGCATGGAAATAAACGCGCAAGTCATGTAACGGTTCGACGATCGAGCAAAGAACACAGAGATGCCACTGTCCATACAAGTGGGGCAGTACTTAATTTGTCACGTGCGTCGGATTGGTAGCACTGTTTCACGCTAAATTAGGATCGTAATGTTAATTCTCAGCCAAATTATGGCTGCGTTGGATGAATCACGGACAACGTAGGCATAGATAATGAACTGCAACTTGTTTGAATTACCGCATCGTGGCTAAGAGCATCTATAGCAGACCTCTTTCTTTAAGAGGTCGGTCCATAAAACACGTGTACAGACCCAGAAAACCGATTTACCGGCCACGTGGGATGGGCGGAACAGACACCTTGTAGATGAACCTTGAAAAAGAATATTCATTTTTACCATTCGTATATACGATGTCTTCCCGAAAGAAACTCGCACAAACCCTCAAACTTAAAACATGAAATAGAGAAATTAAGCGATAGGTTTAAACATACAAACGCGACAATTAAACAAGTTCAACACAGTTGCTCGCAACCACATCGGACAAGAACAACCAAAATACACACGCCATCATAAAAGGAAGACGATCATCAAGCATCTGTGTCATGCAAGACGGAGGCATCAACACCGTGACCACCACTTGCCCGAGCATGGCCTCTTCTCCTCGTCGCTGTCTTCCGTCTCTCAATGATGTCCCTTGTTGCATCATCATGCCACTCTTTAGTGATGTCGTCCATGATGCTTCGGTCCGTCGCCATGATCTTGTTCTCCTCAGCAGGGCGGGGGGAGGGAAATCGACAGTGACACCAGAAGGGGAGGTGGAAAATGGAGCGACGAAAATGTCCCTCCCGCCAAAGCAAAGCGCGATAAGGCGGAGCGTCTGGTCGACATCGGGTCAGAGGTGAAACCGTTGTATCTAAGGGCCGAGGGGTGTTTTTAGCGGCCCCTTGAATTTTTTTAAGGGCCACCCTTGTATGAGATTTTTGGTCTGTCCACTTTTCTCGATCCAAATGTTAAACTCATGATTAATTTAAGATTTCAAGACTTTGATCTGCTTGAGCTGCAGGTGCCTTGAAAAACAAACTCCATACTGTCAGCCAGGAGATATGAGACCTCGGCATGGCAGCTCCCGCGGGAGCGTTGAGCGTGCGTGCGGATGAGGAGCACGTCCCCGACTTGGAGCGGATGCCTTTGTCCACAACACTCTTTCAAAAGGTCGGGTGGCCTGATCGATTCATCCACCGTATATCAAATGATCGCCTGAATGAATTGTCAGGGAGTGAGGTAGGATACGTAATGCCTTCTCATACTAGAGAAACCAGAGTTTACCATTGACTGCATTAATTTCTTTTCCATTCAACTATTTTCCATGCTCACTTCACTTCTAAAACGAAAAGATACTTTTTTTCTTTTCAGTTTTACTAATTCTAGGAAAAAGTCCATTTTAAACCTTGAAGTATTACTATGTCCCCAACCCTTCTACCATCGAGACTCGTGTGAGGAGTGGCAGACAAAGAAACTTTGGGAAGCCTAGACAAATGAGTTTAAATTGCAAAAAATTGGATGAAACCGCTATAGAAAATTTTGGACCTAAATCGCGATAGAGAATCGGATTACTGAACAGAGAAACAACTATTTTATAAGTCGACCGCAAATGATAACTCATCCTCGAACTATTGCCTTAGTTTAACTTCTCCCCCTCGACTCTAATGTTATATATTCTTGGACACTGGAAGTCTCAAAACTATCGAGATTTAGTCCCTTGCTCTATACAAAGATGACAACGTAATGGGTATCGGACCTGTGGCATCCTCATTAGCCTAAAGATTGAAAATCCAAGAAAATGTTGTAAATTTGAATTTCTCTTGTTTCAGAGAACTCCACTGACATAAAAAAGATTGAGATTTAATTATTTTTATCGGGGGGAAAGATTATGTTTCGGTTCCTTCATGTTTTGCTCATGTCTAAATTGGTCCCTTATATCGATATCACGGTCCCTCGCGTGACAAAATGGTCTAAAATTTTGGAACAACACTTCTTCTTCTTCTTCTTCTTCTTCTTCTTCTTCTTTTCTTATTATTAGTTATTTTTATTTTTGTTGTTGTTTTAGATTTACACTCTGAATAATGGCATAATTTCCAGTTAGGGTTGCTACATTGTGCTTTCCGCACATGCCGGAATAATGGCATAAGTGAACCCAAATACACACAAGAGTACCCTAAATAAAGGTAAAATAAAACGAAGAGCCACCACCTTGCTTTTTGGAGAAAAATTAATATGCCACCGTGCTTTGGCAATACGCGTCGCCTACGTACGTCGTCTTGACCGACCGGCCGAGCGGTGGACCGCATATACGTGGAGTCAGTGTGGAGCCTGGGAGACACGTATACGTATGGCCTGGCTTGGAAGGACGACCCCTGTTTCATCATCATCATAAGACGCCAACGTGACAACATATGTATAGTGACGAGCGATACGTTCCTGTTCTGGATGAGGTGAGGACGACCGACGATCGATCAAGGTGCACCGATCTGCCGGGCCGACCAGGCATGATCGCCGGTAAAAGAAACCCATACCGTTCCTGCTGCCGACCAGGCCCGATCTCCGAGAAACTCGACATTTTTGACTCGATCTTTCTAGATGCCCAGTTTTCATATTTTTTCACAATAACCTACATGGCATGAGGACAGCATAAAATGCATGTTGGTTGGTTACGTGCACCGGATTTTCTATCACACTAATATGCGCACCTAAACAATCATTAGTGGCTCTTGTTCTTCGTGTTCGTCTACTGTAGCCCGACGACAGAGGGCGATAGGATAACTATTGTGACTGCGCCGGGTTGGCGGGACACCTACTGTGACTGCACCGGCGACGGAGGCCGGCATGTCACTTGCTATGGCTGCACTGGTGTCGCAGAACGCAAACACGGTGAGACACGGTACCGTCGCTTGATGGCGGGCTAGACTAGGAACTGCTCGATCTGCTCTCTGTCGACGGCCCTGCCCCTGACATCCAAATACTCGAGCTCGGACAAGACAGACTGGACAGTCTGGAACACGTACGCAGCGGAGGGAAGCTCAGTACGGTCACATGCGCGACTGACAACGATGAAGGGGAGCTCGGCACGGCCAAAGGGATCTCCTTGCGATCACAACTGAGGTCGAGGACGACGACGCCCTTGGCCGCCTTCTTCCTGCACACCCTGTCTGTACATCTTCTTCCTCAACCTCATCTTCTTCTTCAACCTCACTTACAAGTTAAGAAGCTACATATGGGAGTTCTTGGGAATAGCAAGATCAAGCTACTCCTCAAAGGAGAGTTCGGAAGATTTATTGTGTGCGGCAAATCTAACAAAAAAGCCCAAAAAACTCTTAACTTTGTCCACGAATAGGAGAAGATACAGATCACGAACCTCGAAACTGATGGTTAGAATGCAACCCCATTATCGATGCGCATCTTTTTCATGTAGAGCTCGACTCGAGTTGAAGTTTGTATGTGCTAATCACAAATGTTTAAGAGAGGAGAGAGAAAGGGGGAGGAGACAGAGTTGCACTGGTGCACTCGTGCGCTAGCTCTAGACAGGCTCCAAATGAACGGCCGATTCGAGCGTTCCCTTGGGCATGTCCCTGAGCTGCTTTAAAAAGCGCGCTGACGTAGCCCAAACACACATACAGACAATTAAACGAACCGATTTTATCTCCCCAGAGGCCGTCTCACTCATGCAGGTTACCAAAGGCGCCCCATACATACGGAGGAACAGGACACCGTCACAATCAGGCTGACCGCCGATACCTTTCTCGGTCCTCCCTCTAGATGGAAATATCACCACGCGGCGGCTGTTGGAGCGGCAGCGACACACTCGGTCCAGTCCACACATACGGACGACGGCAGCGACGCGAGCAGTGGCAGCTGCAGTTCTAACCCATTTCATTTAATCACGTCGGGCAATCACAGTCCAAATCGCACGACATCAGGGTGGATCTTCTGAAGATATCAAAAGAAATCAGGTGTCACACTCGGATTAGGAAAATCCAAAACGGTATGGCAAGCAAGCGCTTTTCGTCTAGGATTTTCTTTATCGCGAACTTTGGCTTGACGAATTGGTCTACCACCTGAGCATTCTCCTACGGAAGGGGTCATATGCCACAGAAAAGGGCAATCAGAAATCAGCAAGTGAACTAGCCAAGCACGTGCACTCTCCTTCTCCTACATTGTTTTCCCATGCTTGATGAACAAAAAATAATAAGCATGGTAATGAATTGTATGGGCTAGTCAACGCAACTAAAAGTCCGAAATGATGAAATGCTAGGCAATTTATTTTAACACACACCCTGCGTTTTTGTTGTCTGGACTATTGTGACGTATGTTTGAGGAGCCACAATATTTGTTTCTAATTCTAGCGTTGGTCAGGATTTGATTCTAAAACCTCCCACTCTGGTACCATATTGAATTGCGAGCGCTTAGCCAACGCAACTAAAAGTCCGAAGTGATAGAAGTCGCTATGCAATTTATTCCAACAGATGGTTCAAAATTAGAACCACGTACGCGTGATTTGAAGCCAAATCATACTACAATGAGATATAATACAAACTTCTGCTTTATAATATGGTCCTGACTGAAAAAAACAAGCAAGTGCGTACGTGGTTAGCGTATTCATGCATTCCCATTGTGCCTTCCTACCGGGCAGACTAAGCAAGGATTACCACCTCCAAAAACTGAAGCGCCAAGCCTAACCGCCCATGCTTAATTATAATTTGGCTACCCTGTGTACGTTCCAGTTGAACACGCTTGGCTTTCTTCGATGATCTCTTCTTTAGTGTTTAGGATGGATTTATTCGTTGCTTCTCCTAAAATAAATACTGTTAGCAAGTGATGCACAGCAGACCCCAATTTGTAAAGATGAACACATCGTGTATGCATGTTTAGTTGCTCTCCAATCTCCATTCGATTATTTTTTTAGTTGGAACCACCTAGGATAGGAGTAACAAAATTAAGATCTGGCTAAGAATGTCTGAATTCTAATGATAGGTCAACTAACTAGGCCGTTATAGAAAGTAAATTGATTCCTCTGGCGCTTGAGCAAGTGAAGTGTAAGTAGGAGGCATTTCATATCCACATCGGCTGTTCAGGTGCCCACTTGTAGCTTCAGGCGAGAGCAACTGACTGTCAGAGGCCGCCTGAGAGGATTGTTCTATCAAAGTTTAACTAAGCGAGCCAAAGACAGATCGTTAGGGTCGTAATGACTTCCCAAACAAGTTTATGCACGCTTTGAGTAAGCATGCCTTACTACGTACTGAGTTGGGCACTTTGCAGTAGCACATACTACTATATTGAGTTGTATAGTATAGACCAACCAACAATCCAAAATAACATGGCCGAACGTGCAATTAGGATATGGTATTTTCTGTTCAGTTTTGAACACAGATCATCTTGACCTGAATGATCTCGGAGCGTTCCTGCATGAATGAATGGAGAATGGATCCGTGCTCGGCAGGTAGCTCGATCCCCACCACTGATCAAGGCAGAGTAGCCATAAGTACCAAACCAGCTGCAAAGTGAAGTGGGTGCATATATGCATATGGTGGGGCTAAGCCTGCTCTTATCTTTCTCCGTGGCCGGTGCAAACTAGGCATGTCCTTGCCCTCGCCTCTTTACACCATCTTCCTCTTCTTGCTAGTAACGTCGCCCTCACTCGTTAACCCACACCCCCATTGCATACGCATGATCGTTTCGCATATGGCGGCCTGACTAAGAAGAACCCATGCCGTTCTGACCGCGACGCCATATGTATGGAGCGAGGAACAGGACGCCGTCGCAATTAGGCTGACCGCCGGTACCTACCTTTCCCGGTCCTCCCTGCTGTAGATGGAAATATCAGCGCGCGCAGCGCTAGCGGCTGTTGGAGCGGCAGCGACACACTCGGTCCAGTCCACACATACGGACGACGGCAGCGACGCGAGCAGTGGCAGCTGCAGTTCTAACCCATTTCATTTAATCACGTCGGGCAATCACAGTCCAAATCGCACGACATCAGGGTGGATCTTCTGAAGATATCAAAAGAAATCAGGTGTCACACTCGGATTAGGAAAATCCAAAACGGTATGGCAAGCAAGCGCTTTTCGTCTAGGATTTTCTTTATCGCGAACTTTGGCTTGACGAATTGGTCTACCACCTGAGCATTCTCCTACGGAAGGGGTCATATGCCACAGAAAAGGGCAATCAGAAATCAGCAAGTGAACTAGCCAAGCACGTGCACTCTCCTTCTCCTACATTGTTTTCCCATGCTTGATGAACAAAAAATAATAAGCATGGTAATGAATTGTATGGGCTAGTCAACGCAACTAAAAGTCCGAAATGATGAAATGCTAGGCAATTTATTTTAACACACACCCTGCGTTTTTGTTGTCTGGACTATTGTGACGTATGTTTGAGGAGCCACAATATTTGTTTCTAATTCTAGCGTTGGTCAGGATTTGATTCTAAAACCTCCCACTCTGGTACCATATTGAATTGCGAGCGCTTAGCCAACGCAACTAAAAGTCCGAAGTGATAGAAGTCGCTATGCAATTTATTCCAACAGATGGTTCAAAATTAGAACCACGTACGCGTGATTTGAAGCCAAATCATACTACAATGAGATATAATACAAACTTCTGCTTTATAATATGGTCCTGACTGAAAAAAACAAGCAAGTGCGTACGTGGTTAGCGTATTCATGCATTCCCATTGTGCCTTCCTACCGGGCAGACTAAGCAAGGATTACCACCTCCAAAAACTGAAGCGCCAAGCCTAACCGCCCATGCTTAATTATAATTTGGCTACCCTGTGTACGTTCCAGTTGAACACGCTTGGCTTTCTTCGATGATCTCTTCTTTAGTGTTTAGGATGGATTTATTCGTTGCTTCTCCTAAAATAAATACTGTTAGCAAGTGATGCACAGCAGACCCCAATTTGTAAAGATGAACACATCGTGTATGCATGTTTAGTTGCTCTCCAATCTCCATTCGATTATTTTTTTAGTTGGAACCACCTAGGATAGGAGTAACAAAATTAAGATCTGGCTAAGAATGTCTGAATTCTAATGATAGGTCAACTAACTAGGCCGTTATAGAAAGTAAATTGATTCCTCTGGCGCTTGAGCAAGTGAAGTGTAAGTAGGAGGCATTTCATATCCACATCGGCTGTTCAGGTGCCCACTTGTAGCTTCAGGCGAGAGCAACTGACTGTCAGAGGCCGCCTGAGAGGATTGTTCTATCAAAGTTTAACTAAGCGAGCCAAAGACAGATCGTTAGGGTCGTAATGACTTCCCAAACAAGTTTATGCACGCTTTGAGTAAGCATGCCTTACTACGTACTGAGTTGGGCACTTTGCAGTAGCACATACTACTATATTGAGTTGTATAGTATAGACCAACCAACAATCCAAAATAACATGGCCGAACGTGCAATTAGGATATGGTATTTTCTGTTCAGTTTTGAACACAGATCATCTTGACCTGAATGATCTCGGAGCGTTCCTGCATGAATGAATGGAGAATGGATCCGTGCTCGGCAGGTAGCTCGATCCCCACCACTGATCAAGGCAGAGTAGCCATAAGTACCAAACCAGCTGCAAAGTGAAGTGGGTGCATATATGCATATGGTGGGGCTAAGCCTGCTCTTATCTTTCTCCGTGGCCGGTGCAAACTAGGCATGTCCTTGCCCTCGCCTCTTTACACCATCTTCCTCTTCTTGCTAGTAACGTCGCCCTCACTCGTTAACCCACACCCCCATTGCATACGCATGATCGTTTCGCATATGGCGGCCTGACTAAGAAGAACCCATGCCGTTCTGACCGCGACGCCATATGTATGGAGCGAGGAACAGGACGCCGTCGCAATTAGGCTGACCGCCGGTACCTACCTTTCCCGGTCCTCCCTGCTGTAGATGGAAATATCAGCGCGCGCAGCGCTAGCGGCTGTTGGAGCGGCAGCGACACACTCGGTCCAGTCCACACATACGGACGACGGCAGCGACGCGAGCAGTGGCAGCTGCAGTTCTAACCCATTTCATTTAATCACGTCGGGCAATCACAGTCCAAATCGCACGACATCAGGGTGGATCTTCTGAAGATATCAAAAGAAATCAGGTGTCACACTCGGATTAGGAAAATCCAAAACGGTATGGCAAGCAAGCGCTTTTCGTCTAGGATTATTTTGTGGCGTACTTTGGCTCTACGAATAGGTCTTCCACGAAAGGGGTCAGTCATATGCCACAGAAAAGGGCAATCAGAAATCAGAAAAGGTGAAATTAAAATACAGGATTCTGCTTTATAATATGGTCATGACTCTTGACTGAAAAAGCAAGGATTAACTCCAAAAGCTGAGGCGCGGAACCTAACCACCGATGCTTAATTATATTTGGCTCCCCGGCCCCCTGCGTACGTTCCAGTTCAACACGGGTGGCTTTCTTCGATGGCCTCTTCTCTAGTTTTTAGAATAATGGCTTTATTCGTTGCTTCTCCTAAAATAAATACTGTTACCAAGTAATGCACTGTGCAGATCGAATATATAATTAAAGACGACCACATCGTGCATGCATAATTAGTTGCTCTCCAATCTCCATTCGATTATTGTTCAGTTGGAACGAACCACCTAAGAGAGGAGTAACAAAATTAAGATCTGGCTAAGAATGTCTGAATTCTAATGATAGGTCAACTAACTAGGCCGTTATAGAAAGTAAATTGATTCCTCTGGCGCTTGAGCAAGTGAAGTGTAAGTAGGAGGCATTTCATATCCACATCGGCTGTTCAGGCGTCCACTTGTAGCTTCAGGTGAGAGCAAAACCAACCGTCCAGGCCGCCTGGTGGGAGGATTGTTCTATCCAAGATTAACTAAGCGAGACAGCCATGCAAGACAACTTTAGGGTCGTAAATGACTTCCCACACAAGTTCATGCACGCTTCGAGTAGCACAAGGAAGGTAAAGCGAGCCTTACGACATACTGAGTTGGGCACTTTGCAGTAGTAGCACATACTACTACTATATATTGAGTTGTATTATAAGCAATCGGTTCCATACAAAATAACCTCGAACGTGGAATTTTTTATGTGGTATTTTCGGTTCAGTTTTGAACAAGAGCGACCATCTTTGCTTGAAATGATGTTGGATATGGTTCTTGCACGAATGAATGGACCGACAGACGACAGGTCACAGGTAGCTCCATCCCCATCACTCAAGGCAGAGCAGTCATCATAAGTACCGAACCAATTGCAAAGTGGGTGCATACTTGGTGGGGCTAAGCCTGCTCTTATCTTTCTCCGTTGGCCGGTGCAGTCGTGCATGTCCTGGCCCTCCTCTTTACACCATCTTCTTCCTCTTCTTGACAGCAACGTCGTCCTCACTCGTTAATCCACACCACCATTGCCAAGTCCCCTTCCTGCCTCTGAAATGGGAATATAAAAGAGAAAAGGAGAAGGCAAAGACGAAGGCAGGATCTGAAGCATAACTTATTGTGAGCAAGGCATGCAATCTCCGTGAAAGCGATGGGCACGACAAAGGATTTTTCTTCGCCCCCACAGTCTCATGGTGATGATGGATAAGCTGAGTCCTGCAAGCAAAACGCACCGTTGGCTCCCTAGCTAATCACGGATGGATCCATGCAACAAAATTTGTTTTGTGCCGGGGTTTAGTAGTCAAAGACTCGGAGACTCTTTGAGAGACTGGAAAATTTTCCGGCCAAGCCATTCGAGGGCCGGTGTGTAGTACAGAGTAGTTTTCTTTTCAAAGAAGAAGGTGTAGTATCTGAGGTCGGCATCTCGGATTTAACTGACTGATTCTGCCAGAACCTGATTCGGTATTCGAAAGAATGGTATGCATAAATTTCAGGGTTTTGTTGGTCTGGGTCTGTCGGGTCTTTTGCTTTTGGCACCGATCATGCATGTGTGATGTGGTCGATTCCTTACTTGCTTGGTTGTGTCCCTCCTAATTTCCAAGATCGCACATCTGAGTTGTTCAAAGAGTCTAGTAAGGAACTTGTTCACGAACCAACTAGTACAGTAACTCCGATCCGATCCACTGCAGAGGATGCAACGAACACACCCTGCCGATGTTGACAACGGCGAACGACGCTCAAACGTCAACTTACTGCTGCTGCTCCTGCAATTGCACTTTTCTTTTCAAGTGTTTTCAGAGCCTGCAGATGATTACCTGAGAATTTGGTCAGCTCAGTTGAAACAATCGATCGAGTACCTTTCATGATTTCCATACCATTGCCATGGATCGCTTGTTGTATATACTGGAGCTAGCTAGTACTGATTTCGAACCTCTGCGTGCGTGCGTGCGCGCGCGTGCCGGGCGGCCGCTGTCCGCCGCGGCGACCAAAACGCGACCCGTCTGCCGATTATCATGATATCATCGTCTATCTTGCCGCTGCGCTACCATCCAGCATCCGTGTCGCTATTAGCACAGCTGTTGTGAACGATCGTTTCTCGCCATTAGCGACCGACCGACCCTTCGCGAGGCTCCCGGGCGCATGTTTGCTTGCCCCTGCCAGTCACTCTACTCGGATGAAATGCCATGGACAAACGGTCCACTGTTTTGCATGTGGACAAGATCGACCTAGTGGTTAGCAAAGGATTGATTTGGCCCTGCTGCTATTGTTTCTTTTTTGAAAAAAGGCAAAAAATTTGCCTTGATTCATTGATAGAGAAAGAAGGTAGTCCAAGGTTCAAGTTACAGGACACACACCCCAACAGCAAGGATCACTCTCCGGGTATCAAGATATACCCAAATGTTTAGCGTCCACGAGGACCCAAGACTTAGCTTGTAGCTTAATTTTACTAAATATGAATGTTGGCATGGAACTCTTCTTATTGAATATCATCGCATTTCGTTCGTTCCAAAGCTGAACCATCCTTGCTACTACAAGATTGATTGTAATTTGGTGAAGTTTGAACATAATATCTCTTCCCAACATGCTTGAGATGAGTTGGTCAAGTGCACCAAATTTGTAAAGGCGACACACTATGCCCTGAATCCTGGATATAGCCTCTTGCAACAAATGACAAGATGCGACAAATCGTAATGGTTATGCACACCGTTAGTAACAACTGTGCATGTGTCATGGAGTTAGCTACATACTATAGATAGCTAGGGAGTCTCCATCTAGAAATTCTTAAGTCTTAATTAGCTTGAGGCTACTAGCTGCCGTAGGCTTCAATTATGAGCACTAAACAATGGTAGAACAGAGATTAATTAGCACTCCACTGACCCTGAGAAAATATATATAGGAGCACTGTTGTGAGGACGCCACAACCACCTGGACCCAAGATTTTCAGAAAATATGGTAGCTTAAAGGGCCTTTTGTGTGCCTGTTGTCCTCATGGCTCATGCTACTCACCATCACAAGTGAATGGATGGATGGTTGTATGCTATCTATCTTGTTTCTGCTGTGCACCGCATCGTAGATGTGTAAGGATGTACGGACAAAGTGATATAGCTAGCTAGTGGCGGGTTCGTGTTGAGCGTCGGAGCTAAGAGCTTCTCTATTGGTGCTCCCAATAGATCGTAATGGTTATGCACACACTACTTTTTTTCTATCGACGCCCCCAAGCGACTCCCTACACGCTGGGTCCAGCTTGGGTTCGTCGGTTGAAAGTTTGTCCTATCCGGCGAAAATTCAGCTTCTGGAGGACCGACAATCACTTCCCCGGCCCCAAAAAAAAAAGAGGTCTCGGGAGGCTCTTGGGGCTGGCTGAAGATGTTCTGACCATCTCATGGGAAGAAAGAGGAAAGTACGCCCATGCCATGCCATGGCAACGAGAACCAGTTCCGGACTTGAATACGGGAGAATGGGAGACCGCAACAACGCGCAAAGTGCAGACATACCTGGAATTATTCATCGATCCAGATCCATCATACGCGGAATCAAAAGCACCGACTACTCCTTCGTTAATCACAAGAACATGTAATCATTTTTTGTTAAATAAGAGTCCGTTACGACTTGTTTTAGAGTTTGCTTGTAATTCAAGTTAGGGTTAGCCGCCGGCCCCTCATATATACCTCTTGTAATCTCCAAACTATGCAATCAATCAAGAGACAAATATTATTCTACATGGTATCAGACTAAACCGATCTAGGGCATGTCGCCGCCCACCCCGCCACCACCGCCGCCGTCCGGCTACTTCGAGTGGCGTGCAAAGCTCGCCGCCTCCAAACTCGCCGCCGCTATGGCGCAATCCTCCTGCTCTATCCCCACCCAAAACCTAGCAAATCCTACCCCACCCACCATCCAATATGCCGATACAATTCAAGATGTTAGTTCTTTTATCCCTGTTACTTTAGATCTTCCCAAGCACAACTACTACCATTGGTGCCACCTCTTCGAAGTTCATCTAGGCCGCTGCAATCTCCTCGGCCACGTCGACGCCAACTCCGTTCCCCAGCCTTCGGATCCTCGCTGGGTAAAGGACGACCTCGCCAATGGATCTACCAACGGGTGTCCACCGAGATATTCAACCTCGTCTTCCGCGACGCCTCCAACGCCGCCACACTTTGGGCGGCCCTCCGTCAACTGTTTCAAGACAACGTCGACGCCCGCGTCAACACCCTACACACCGAGCTCCGCAACACCGTCCAAGGTGACTCCCCCGTGGGGGTTTATTGTCAGCAGCTCAAGTCCCTCGCCAACGAGCTCCGCGAACTTGGCGACCCCATCGACGACCGCCAACTCATCAATGTTCTTCTCGTCGGACTCGGTGAACGTTTTGAGAAGCAAGCCTCCTTCATCCCCATGATGCGTCCGCGACCCTCCTTCTCCGAGGTCCGCTCCATGCTTCAATGGGCCGATCGCGCCATCACCACCAAGGAGGCTCGTCCCCAAGTCTTTGCGGCCATCAAACGCCCTCCGGCTCTAGCACCACCACCGCTTCCTCCTGCACCGGTGCAACCACCTCTAGGATGGTGCCCCAGCCCCAACTACCGTGGCACACGGCCGATCTACCGTCCTCCATGACCCTCGGCACCATCGCCTCCTTCAGGCACGCCACTAGCTCCGGCTCCTCCACCGGCTCCAGCACCTCCAGCATCGCCGAACTACCGTCCACCCCATGACCCGTGGACCGGCCTTGTGTAGGCCTGGCCCATGCCCTGGGCGGCTCCGTCTCCAGTCGGCTCCACCCGCTTACACCGGCTCCTGGATGCCGGGCATGCGCCCGCACACCGGCTCCCCCGGACTACTTGGTCTGCACCCTCCATCGCAAGCCTACGTCGCTGCTCCATCCAACTATCCCTACAGCACACCATCACCAATGAACTACAACACCTCAACAGGCGGCAACTATCAGATGTACCAACTTCCGCCGCCACCGCTCGCTTTAGCGCCGCCAACTGCACCAACCTCGTTTCCTGCGACAACCCCTAGCTGGGACCAAGCCGCGTTCCTCCAGGGCATGAACAACTTTGCTGCTCAAGGAAACTCAGGTATGGATTGAATTATTGATTCTAGTGCATCTAGTCGTATGTCTAATTCGCGTAATATGCTGTCATCGTGCACTTCTTCACCTTTTCCCTCTATTACTCTTAGAGATGGCTCTTTAACCCTATCCATTGTGTTGGTCAAACCCATCTTCCATCTTCCATCCACCACTAAACCACTTCTTCTTCGCGATGTTCTTGTTGCCCCTGTCCTAATTAAAAACTTAATTTCCGTTCGCCAATTTACACGTGATAATCCTGTCTCCGTCGAATTTGATCGTTTTGGCTTATCTGTGAAGGATTACATGATCAAGGCGGAGATCGTACGCTTCAATAGTTCTGGAGACCTATACTCTGTCAACAGCGCACCCACCACCGCTCAGCCCTCCTCGATTTATGGCGTCAACGACTCGGACATCCTCAAACTGCCACACTATCCAATCTTCTTAGTGAATTTTCAATTTCATGTAATAAAGATTATCATGATACTTCAGTTTGCGAGTCATGTCAATTAGGTAAACATGTTCGTCTTCCCTTTAGTACCTCCCAATCTTCTAGCACTTTTCCCTTTGAATTACTACATTGTGATTTATGGACCTCTCCACATGAAAGTTTTTCTGGATTCAAATACTATCTTGTTATTCTTGATGATTTCACACACTTTATTTGGACTTTTCCTATGCGCAACAAATCTGATGTCCACACAATATTTCTCAATTTTCAAGATATGTAGCAACTCATTTCTTTTTGCCTATACAATTTATTCAATGCGATAATGGTAAAGAATTTGACAATACTCGAAATAGAAATTTCTTTCTTAGTTATGGCATCCTCCTTCGTTTTTCCTGTCCCTATACCTCTCACCAAAACGGCAAGGCCGAGCGAGCTCTCCGAACAATTAATGATATTATTCGTACACTTTTAATTCACTCATATATGCCTCCTAGATATTGGGCTGAGGCCCTACGCACTGCAACTTATCTTCTCAACATTCGACCAACTAAATCCAATCTCCATAACACTCCCTATTTTTCTCGTTTTAGATGTCATCCCTATTGACGATCTATCCTTGGTGGAAACGATGACCTGTTGAGGTCTTGTGCTACGTGTTAAATAGTATCGGAAAGCCTCCGAAGGCATATACACGAGAGGGAGAGTACAAGGGGGTATAGAGATAGAGGGATCGGTGTACTACACCATATCCAATACAACCAATACAACGTGACAGCCCCTGTACACATAGATGTCTAACAGCCCCCCTTAATCACAACCTTGTGAAAGGTTGAGATTACGCCTAAACTCACATAGATCTTTGACTGCCAGGGCCTTTGTAAATCCATCCACGACTTGATCTTTGCTGGATATAAACTTGATATCCAACAGCTTGTTTGCAACTCGCTCACGAACGAAATAGTAATCTATCTCAATATGTTTGGTTCTTGCAGGAAAAACAGGATTGGCTGACAAATAGGTGGCACCTAAGTTATCACACCAGAGACATGGTTTTACCTTGAGTGTCACACCAAGTTCACCAAGAAGAGCTTCAACCCATATCAATTCAGTTGTAGCGTTTGCTAGAGCTTTGTATTCAGCTTCAGTACTAGATCTCGAAACTGTAGCCTGTTTGCGTGCATTCCAAGAAACCAAGTTGGGGCCTAGAAATATTGCAAAACCTCATGTGGGTCGTCTATCATCAAGGCAACCTTCCCAATCTGCATCTGAAAAGGCACTGAGCAAACTAGAGGAAGGCTGTTGGAATGTAAGCCCGACCTTTAGTGTACCCTGAACATATCTTAATATTCTCTTTGCAGCTGTCCAATGTGCAGTGGTGGGAGCATGTAAATATTGACAAACCTTATTCACTGAGAAAGAAATATCAGGCTGTGTTAATGTCAAGTATTGTAAAGCATCCACAATACTTCTATACTGTGTACTATCATCAGGGCCAAGTGGTGAACCCTCAGTTAGAGACAGTTTTTCAGTGGAAGATAGTGGTGTAGGAGAGGTTGTACAGTGGCGCATACCAACTTTAGCAAGCAAATCAGTGGCATATTTTTCTTGAGTGAGCAATAAACCATCTGTAGTCTTCTTTACCTCAATTCCAAGGAAGAAGTGCAAATCACCTAGGTCCTTGAGAGCAAAGTCATCATTGAGATCATGAAGTAAAGCTGATATGGCTTGATCTGAGGAGCTGGTTACTATAATGTCATCAACATAGATGACAAAAAATATCATAACACCACCTTTGTTGTATAGAAAAAGTGAAGGATCTGCCTTAGAAGGAATAAAACCAATAGCTTGCAACTTTGTACTAAGTCTAGAATACCATGCACGGGGTGCCTGTTTGAGACCATAAAGTGCTTTGTCTAATTTGCAAATATAGTGAGGAGCTTGAGAGTTTTCAAAACCTGGGGGTTGTCTCATGTAAACTTCCTCTTCCAGAACGCCATGTAAAAACACGTTCTTCACATCTAACTGCCGCAAGCTCCAGCCACTAGAAACAGCCACGGCCAGAACAAGTCTGATGGTAGCTGCTTTAACTACAGGACTGAAGGTGTCTTCGTAGTCAATGCCATACCTTTGTTTGAAACCTTTTGCTACCAGACGTGCTTTATACCTGTCAATAGTACCATCAGCATTTTTCTTGACACGATATACCCATTTGCAGTCAATGACATTCTTGTGAGAACTTGAAGGAACAAGGTGCCAGGTCTTGTTCTCCATCAGGGCATTATACTCCTCTTGCATAGCCTTGCACCAGCGATCATCTGCTAGAGCTTCTGTGAGTGTAGATGGCTCACCTATAGAGGTAAACAGACCATATCGAATTGTTCCGTCAGTGTACTGTTTTGGTTGCTTTATACCTTTTTGTAATCTGGTCCGAGGTTCAACAATCTGAGACACAGGAGACGACGCAGCCGAACCGGCCACAGATAATCTGGGAGCACCAGAGACAGGAGCAGAATCGGCGGTGGCAGAGCTGCCACCTGCGAGCGTCGAGGACAGAGGCCCTGTGGGCATGTCGGTGATGATACCATCATTGATGGTGACAGCTTGCGGCGGAGTCTGCTTCGAAGACTCGACGGGAGCACATGGTGGCGCCCGTGATGGAGACTGATCCCGCTCCGGATGAGCGTGGCGCTGTGTGCGTCGCGCATAGACGCGGGCAGGCACAGGGGACTAGCATGGTTGACGAAGGGGAGTGGCGCCAGGCGAAGCAGCATTGGAATCCGGTGGTGGCTGATCCGAGGCAGCAGGAGAATCTGGCTCGGGATTAGAGTCAGTTTCGTCTTCATCTGCATGGTCAAATGCACCATCGGAACACGAATCTTCATCAGTTTCACTCAATTTTTCAGCAGGTTCTTGTTGTACGCCATGAGTACCTATAGGCATATGCGATTTTGCAGTACACTGAGGTTGATTAGTAACAACAGGTATCATAGGCATATGATCATCAATATAGGCATCCTCATTATTTGATGTGGTGAAAAAGAATCTTGAGGTAAAAGGAGAATGTCAGTCTTGAGTCTAGAACCTGCATTGGGATGGAGAGATGCAAAGGGGAAAACATTTTCATCAAAAACAACATCTCGAGAGATATACACACGACCAGTTTTGATATCTAGACACTTTACTCCCTTATGACGAGGGTTGTAGCCCAAGAAGACACATTGAGTTGATCGAAAAGCAAGTTTGCGTGTGTTGTAAGGACGAAGATTTGGCCAGCAGGCACAACCAAATATTCTAAGGTAGTCATAGTTGGGTGTACTGTGAAGAAGACGTCCAACAAGTGTCTCAAAATTGATGACTTTACTAGGGAGTAAATTTATGAGAAAAGTGGCTGTAAGAAAAGCTTCATCCCAAAACTTATGAGGCATAGAGGCATGAGCAAGAAGGGCAAGACCAACCTCAACAATATAACGATGTTTGCGTTCAGCGGAGCCATTTTGTTGGTGAGCATGGGGACATGAAACATGGTGAGTAATGCCAACTTTTTGAAAGAAACCATTGAGTTTTTCATATTCTCCACCCCAATCTGTTTGCATAGTAATGATTTTCCTATCAAATTTGCGTTCAAAAAGTTGTTGGAAGTTGAGAAAAACTTGATAGACATCAGAACGTTTCTTGAGTAGGTAAATCCAAGTGAATTTGCTAAAATCATCAATAAAGCTTACATAATATAGATGTTTGCCAACAGAAACAGGTGCTGGACCCCATACATCAGAGAATACTTGGTCCAAAGGAACAGTGGAAACACTAGTAGAAACATGATATGGTAATTGATGACTCTTAGCTAGTTGACAAGAATCAGAGATGTATGGATTTATTTCACGAGTATGAGAAATATTGTTTTACCTAAGAACTTGCTGGACCACAAAAGAAGAAGGATGTCCTAGGCGGCGGTGCCATGTCGAGGAAGACGGCTTTATTGTGATGAATGCTTGCTTGGATGTAACACCCTCAAATCGGCCCTATGCAAGCTTTAGCGCTTTCCGCCAAACCCGCATAGAAACGATTCAAGGACGCCCACCAGGCACTTTCGTGCGGGTGGAAAGCGAAGTAATAACATTACACAACAGTCCTCGATGGGACCCAGAGAACAGATAATACATCATCAACTCCATGAGTCAAGAATACAGATATATAATACAAAGATCCAAATCACCTTGAAAACGATAGAGCGTCCGTCTACGGACAAGAGGCAAATGGGGCTAAGAGCCCTGAAGAATAACCAATGGCGTCCATAACCCTGCCCAGGCCAAGCCGGAAGGGTAACCCTGCTAACGCCGGCGATCGCAAACCTGCTAAAACAAAAGGGGTGCCGACAAAGGGCAAAGGAAACAAGAGGAGCATCAGTACTGAGACCAGTACACGGCGAGGCTAGAATTCGGCGGCTCTCGCCTACATAGGTATGGTGGGCTGAAGCGGCAGCGCAGCGGCACTAAACAACCTATAGAGACTTTGTGAACCTGGCGGCTATTAGAGAGGGATAAGAAAGACCTATCCGGATCCAACCTGAGACTACACCAAACAAACCCATCCTGGTATTTCCCCCTCAAGACCAAACGGGGAAGTCGGACCAAGGAACTCACGCAGTTGGCAATTTTACTCATTCCATTATAGTTGCAGCAATTACTAATCAGATATAGATAGCATGAGTCATCCGGATAGCATAAGTAGTGGGCAGTTTAATTACCATTCTGTTGTGGTTGGGACATTTACTAGTCAGATATAATTGCCCTGAGGAATCCCAAAACCCAGCAGTTATTGGCACTTTTATCACATTCCATTGGAGTTGCAATACTTACTAGGTAGGTATAACAACACACGATACGACCAAGATCCACCAGTTGTTGGCATTTTTAATATCCATTCCGTTATAATTGAGTTGATTACTAGTCACATATTAAGTCAAATTTATAGCACTACTTTAGTTATGCTTGTCTATGATCGAGATACTGTGCTCCAAGTCGTCCATAACCGCGGACACGGCTTTCAGAAAGTTTTACCCTGCAGGGGTGCACAAATAGCAACACACACTCGATCAACCTCGGGAAAAACCAACTCAAAACCCAACGAGGCATTCGCGACAAAGCGATCACAGGATTCAGAAATATTTCAGGGGGCCACCCCACTAAGCTACCCGCAACGAAGTTGGCCAGCTCCGGAACGGACCCAGGGTTTGTGTGGATGGCTGTAAACGACTGGGAACCCGAAAGTGTGACTGGGCTTGTCGATACAGCGAAAACATGTCACGATCCAAAACAGTACAGGTGCTCCTCGCACAATCTTAATAAAGCAGTAACATGGCATAAGTACAGGATAGTAATAAAGCCCCAAACTACTTTGTGGCCCCAAGAAATAGAAATGAATCAAGATCTGCCTCAGGGGGGTCCATAAGGCCTCCCGGATGTGGATAGTGCGAAAAATCAAGGAATAGGTATCAAGTACTCGGGGTCCTACGGGACACAAGTGAGTGTGGAAGAACGAAATAACATCTATTGCCCACCGATGCCTCTACATTAATTATATCTAGCATTTTAATAGTTGTAATTAAAGTCATGATCATCTCCACCATTAAGCATCTCCACCGATAAACATCTACCAGCATTCCAACAACTGTGGTACTTGACAACACGAGATCGCACCTGAGCAAGCAACTACGACTCGCAAGGCTAGCTATCTACCAAACACAGGTAATAGGAGGTGTCCAAGGCAATATAGAGGCTGCACGGTATAACTGGGGTGCGGAAACTAAAGCATCACGACACGGATAGCAATAGATCAACAGTAGGAAATAAAGACTATAGATGCAAAATAGGTAGAAGGGGAAGAGATGCTCGCCTGGGAAACACTGTCGACGGATCATAACCGGAGAACTTGTCGATACTCGTATCAACTCATCGGCCTAATCCGCGAAGAAGCAAACACTAGAAGAAACATCGGATGCAATATTTAATACTATGGCAAAAGATCCGGCATGATTATTTAATACTATGGCAAAAGATCCGGTAGTATTAAGCGAAACCAGGGTCCCGACAATTAATTAAGTGGTTCATGTTATTTAGAACCCCCGCAATTTAAATGTTAAATTAACAGGGCGAAACATGGCATCGGTTCGCTACGCCAATTTAAATGGGGACAATATAAGACTAGAAAAGTCCGTATATGGTCTCCATATCTAATTATGATGTGATTCGACTAAACAACCTAGACCCGCGAAGATATGTATGCAAGCATGTATAATTGATATGCAACAATTTATATAGATGCCAATTTATAAAAGTAGGGTTCTCAGAAAAGGGGTCACACATCGGCGTTTGGCGATCTTGGCTCGATGTGGTTCAGGTTCGGTCTCGCCGGGATCGGTCTTCGAACTCCGGGAATAGGGCCTTCGGTTTCCATGTGGGCGATCTCGGCATCCGGGGCTTAATCATCGTATCCGAGATGGAGGTCCTAATGTTCCATCCCGATGATCAAAGGCGGGTCTTCAGATGCATTCGTACACAATGTTGGGATCTTGAAAACGCAGAAGGGGTCTAGGCAGAGATCCAGGTACTGTGAATATGGTGCGAGGTCACTGCCTTGAAATTAAACACACAAGCACCAACACATACATGCACGGACACGGGCGTGCTCCACCTGGCTTACACGCACCGGTGGACAGACGAAGAAAAGAGCCGGAGATGCTCGGAAGGAGGGCGCCGAAGGCAGCGACACTCGAGGTCCGGCGCAGGGCGTCCGTGGCGGGGGAGGCCCACGAGGCGGATGAGAGCGGCACGGATGAGACTGCGGACGGCGGCGCCGTCGAGGAGGTTGAGCCGGTGCTGGGCGGCCGGACTTGGGCTCGAAGTTTCAGGGGCGGGCCGGATCTCGCGACGCGGAGGCGGCGACCTGGGAGAACAGCAGGGAGGCCTCGGCGAAGGGCAGCAACATCCGGCGGCACGGGACCCAGGGAGAGGCGGCGGGGACAGCGACGGTTGCAGGGCGGCACCAGTGCAAGGCTGACGTGGCGGCGAAGGCGGCCGTCGCGGAGCTCGGGACGGGCGACGAGGTGGAGGCGGGGGAGGCCAAGGGCGGCGTCGGAGAGGCGGCAGGGGCCGGGTCCGGCGGAGGGAGTCCGCGGGCGCCGGGGCTCGAGGGAGGCTGCGGTGAGGGGAGGAGAAGCGGCAGAGCTCCGGCCGGCGCGGAGGAGAGGTACGGTGGCGGCGAGGGTGGAGCCCGACAGGGTCATCGGTGAGGGCGGAGACGGGGGCTGCGGCGGCAGGTCGAGCCGGAGAGGAAGAGGACGGCGGGGACGACGGGGGCGCTCGGCGGCCGGGGATCTAGCGGGGGTAGAGGGAGACGCAGGGGAGAGGACGGAGGCGGTGGCGACGAGGCGCCGGGCGGGCGCGGCCGCGGTCCCGTGGTGGCGGTCGAAGGCGGCCTCAGCCCAGGCGGCGGGGACGATGACTGGGTAGCGGGGGAGGCGACACGGGGTAGCGGCAGGTGGGGCCAGGGGTGGGACCAGGTCGGGCGGTGGCGCGTGCGTGCGTGGGTTGGGGCGGGAAGAGGGAGTGGGCGCGCCAGGTGGGGGGTTGGGGCCGCGCGGGTTGGGGATCGGTGCCAGGGTGGAGGGGCTGTCGGCAGGCGCGCGCTGGGGCGGCGTGCAAGGCGGGAAAGAGGGGGTAGGTAGGGTCAGCTAGGAGGTTTTGTCCGCTGCGGCGGGGTAGGGCGCGTGCGGCTGGCAGGAAAAATATGGCCAGGTGGTGGAGGCTGGGGATGACGTGGCAAGCGGCGATTGGTGGGAGATTGGGGCCAGCTGATGTGGCGCGATGGGATAGGTTGGGGTGAGGTGGAGGGGCTGGGTAGGATAGGCTGGGTAGGTTTTTTGGTAGAAAGGGTTTGGGATTTAGACAGATTAGTTTTAATTTGGAGGTGGCCGGCTAGGCTTTCGGGCCTGGCTGGCTACCTCCTATAAAAATAACATAAAATTTTGTTTATATAAAACGGGGCTTTTGAAAACCGTTGGCAGACAAAACAAAATATTTCGGACAGACCCGGATTTTAATTTGAATAGATACGGGGCGTTTAGAAAACAAAACTAGGCTTTTCGAAAATAGTATTGTACAAACATATGCAAGATGACATGCCGATGCTCAAATGCAAGGTGGCATGATGACATGAGCATGCGGTCATGACGATGCAATGCACAAAAACAACGCGATTTTCTAGTAGTGGTTTTGGCGGGGCGCCACATTGGAGGACCCGGTAGATATGGGTACTAGCGGGTAGAGACCATCACGACACGGTCCCTCAAATAGAGTTCTCCTTGTGGCCTGATCCTTAATCAAAAAGAAATTTGGGTGAAACTCAAGAAAAACATCATTATCAAGAGTAAGTTTATGAACAGAAAGCAAGTTTTTGGTAGCACTTGGAACATGAAGGATATTTTTGAGTTTTAAGGAACTATGAGGAGTGTGCAATATTGAATGACCAATATGTTCTATTTGCATACCATTACCATCGGCCGTGTGAACACGGTCACGTGCCATGTACTTGCCGTGGATGGAGAGCTTGTGCAACTCTCCAGTCAGATGGTTCGTGGCACCGGTGTCTGGATACCAGTTGGTATCCACTCCATAAGAGGCCATGTTGGCCCCTTTGTCACCGTCTTCATTGTGGTTGTTGTTGTTGTCCTGGAACCTCCACCAACAATCGCTTACTGGATAACCATGGATTTTGCATATTTGACAGGTGACATCAACATAGCGAGTGGGTGCACGTCCACGACGGCGGCCACCCCCATCATCACGCCGCTGCAGGCGACGTCCTTGACCATCATCGCGTCGATCACCATCATAGCGATCACGGCGGTCATAGCCACGATCATCCTGGCCACGAAACCAGCGGTCATCCTGGCGGTATCCACGGTCATCCTGGCGGTATCCACGGTCATCCTGGCGAGGACCACGGTCGTCACCGCGGCGATCCCAGTTGTCCTGGCGTCCACGGCGATCATCACGGCCGCGGTCATCATGGCGTCCTCGTTGCTGCCCGCCTCCATGGCGAGCCAAATTTGCAGAGGAGGTGAACTCCGGTTCTTTTGGAGATTCTTGACGAAGATCATAAGCACATAATTGACTATATAGATCAGAAAGTGTTGTACCCGAGTTTGCGTTTAGTGCAGCGACGAGGGAGTTGTAGCTGTGATCAAGCCCATGCAAGATGTATCCAATCAGTTCATCATCATCCAGGGGTTTTCCTGCTGCAGCAAGCTTGGAGGCGAGAGCCTTCATCTTTGCATAATACTTGGCGATGGTGAGGTTGCTTTTTTGGCATCATTGAGAGCTGATCGCAGACTCTGAATCTTGGACCGTGAAGGTGTCACGATCAGGGCGATGAGAGCATCCCATACTTCAGCAGAGGTGTCGAGGCCGGTGACGTGGGCACGCACATCCGGCGACAGCGAGTTCAAGATGAACCGCAATACCTACTGATCTCGCGAGATCCATGCGGTGTAGGCTGGATTCTCCACAATCATTCTCTTCTTGTTTTCATCTTCTACCTCCATGGTTTCATCCGGCGCAACTTCCTTCCCCTCGACAAGAGCGAGGACACGGGCACCACGCAGGGCGGGCAGCACTAGGGCCTTCCATCCGAGGAAGTTTTCCCTGAAGGAAATATGCCCTGAGAGGCAATAATAAAGTTGTTATTATATATTTCTTGTATATGATAGATGTTTATTTTGCATGCTATAATTGTATTGATAGGAAACATCAATACATGTGTGTTTAATAAACAAAAAGGGTTCCTAGTTATGCCTCTCTTATAGACTAGCTTGTTGATTAACAAGATGATCAAAGTTTCCTGATCATGGACATTGGATGTTATTAATAACAAGGTCACAGCATTTGTGAAATGATGTGATGAACATTCATCCTAAGTATAGCATTACGATCAAGTCATTATGTTTATATTGCTATAACATCATACAAAGTAGTCTTAGTCCTTAAACCATGAGATCATGTTAATTGCTAACACCGGAAGAGTATCTTGATAACATCAAACGTCACACCGTAAGAGGGTGACTATAAAGATGGGTTCAGTACTACGAAGGTGTTATGTTGAGGCTCATGGATCAAGAGTGGAATTTGTCAATCCAGATGACAGATAGATATACTCTGGGCCCTCTCGGTGATATCACATTAAGATAGCTTGCAAGCAAGTGATGTGATCACTAGAATGTTGTATCACGGGAACGAGAAAAGAGTGCATGTCAGTAACGAGATCAAACTAGGTATTTGGATACCGATGATCGAATCTCGGACATGTATTATATCATGAGACAAAGGGATTAAATTGATGACGTTAAAGGTTCTCACGATATGACGTTAAAGGTTCTCACGATATGACGTTAAAGGTTTTCACGATCACAGAAGTCATCGTTGAATATGCAGGAGTCAGTATGGATCTCCAAGTCCCGCTTCCGATTATTGATCTGAGAGGAGTCTCAATCATGTCTGCATTATTCGTAAACCGTAGGGTGACACACTTAACGGTTGCCAGACACCATTTAGGAGCACATATGTTCCAGACAAAAGGTTTGCAAAGCGCAGGAAATGTTTCGATAGAAACCGGAATTGTTTCGGGTGAAATTGCAGAAAGTGGTTCTGCATGTAATATTGAAATGTTGCAAGGGGTTTTATGTGAATGTTTGTTAATTAAAGTAATTAACAAAATTCTGAATAAAATAAATAAAAGAGTTTTATTAAATGAGAGAGCATTAAATTTGGAGAAATTTAATGCATTTAAAGTGGAGACTTTAAAAGAGAATGTTAAGGGGCATTTTAATGTGGAGGGGTTACCACCACATGAATGGGGGAGGTGAGGGGTCACCCCCCCCATGCGCCAGCCATGGAGAGAGGGGGCACCCCCCTCTCCTCCTATAAAAGGCCACCCATTCCCTCCTTCATCCTCGCACCTCCTCGTGAAGGATCTCTCTCCCCCTCTAGATATTCCCCCATGGTCTCGGATAAGCGAGATACATGTTCCCGGTGGCCTTGCGTCTGGAAGGAGTTGCTGCTTCCGCTGATTCGCTGGAGCGAGGAGGTCGAGGTTGTCCGGTGGCTTGAACGTGTGTGCGAGGACGGATGCGCTACTGATTTGCGGCGCTCGGACTTCCACACGATCTTGAGATCGGCAAGCGTACGACTACATCAACCACGAGTTCCTACTCGTTAACAAAACTCGTTGTCTTTGAGGGTAAGTTCTCCATGGATGTATGTCCACCCGTTGCTCTGTATCTAGTAGATAGATCTTGGCGTATAGTTCTCATCGTAGGAAATTTTTTGTTTTCTATGCTGCGGACCCAACAGTGATATCAAAGCCTGATCTATGCGCAGGTGCTTTGCACGGGTAGTACACATATGTTTATATGTGGGCGATGATGATCATGTTATTGCATCTTCTATGTACTTTTGGATATTGGTGGCATAGTGGGATGAAGCGGCCCGGACCAACCTTACATGTCATCGTACATGAGACCGGTTCCACGACTGACATGCAACTTGTTTTGCATAAGTGGCTAGCGGGTGTCTGTCTCTCCTACTATAGTGAATATCTGATTTACAACGAGTTGCTAATAACTTGGTTATCCTCATTGTGGTTCATGTTCGTAGGTAGGACCGGTTCTATCTCTGAAAGCCCTAAGCCACGTAAAACTTGCAATTGACAAATTAGAGGCGTCTAGTTTAGATCGTTGCTGGGCTAGTGTCTTGATATGGTATTGTTGTAAGTAGATGTATGATAGATACTCTTACAACTCACTTAACGTGTAAGTTCCATAGACCTTGGCCTTACACACAAAGGAATGATAGAGATCATACCACGATGCAAATGATAGAGATCAAATGCAAGGACCATATCACCTTACTTCACACATTAGATGTTAGCATCTTATATTGCTAGTTTGGTGCTTTTGGTAGCATTATAAGATGATCCCTCATTTAGATATCAAGATAAAATGTGTTCTTCCTTAAGTATGCACCGTTTTGTGGATCGTGTTTTGAGGCATCACGTGATGATCAGGTGTTCTAGACTCTACGCTTTCATACAACGGGTGTAAGACAGATTTACACACGCGAATACTAAGGTTCTTACTTGACGAGCCTAGCATGTACAGACATGGCCTCGGAACACGGACCGAAAGGTTAAGCATGAGTCATATAGTTGATATGTTGCCTATATAGATACTCGCCTTTGAAGCTACACCGACTCACGTGATGATCGGACTTGGTGTAGTGGATTTGGTTCATTTAATCACCAAAAGGACAGGGGGGATGTCGTTTTTGAGTGGGAGTTCATTAGTAATTTGGATTAGTTGAACTCAATCTATCATAAACTTAGTCTAAATATATTTTACAAATTCTGTTGTAGATGGCACCACCTGCTTTTAATTTCAATGTGTTCATGGAGAAAGAGAAGCTTGCTGCGAATGGTAGCAACTTCACCAACTGGGCTATGAATTTGAGGATTCTCCTCACTGCTGCACAAAAGCAATATATGCTAGAGGCGCCGCTAGGACCCCCACCAGCTCCTGATGCCCCTGACGAGGAAAAGAACGTCTATATAACTCGTCAGGAGGACCACAACTTAGTTCATTGCGGCATACTGTATGGGCTAGAACCAGAACTTCCAAAACGTTTCGAAAATGGCAATGCCTTTGATACCATGGGAGAATTGAAAATGATTTTCGATACCCATGCTGCCGTAGAGAGTTATAATGCTTCTGAAAAGTTCTTTAGTTGCATGATGGAAGAGAACAGCTCCGTTAGTGAGCACGTACTCAAAATGTCTGGGTACGCCGATAAGCTTGTGTCCTTGGGAATAACGATTCCCATTGACTTAGGCATACATCGTGTTCTCCAATCTCTGCCACCTAGCTACAAGAGCTTCGTGATGAACTATAATATGCAGGGCATGAAGAAGTCTCTTCCCGATCTTCTGTCAATGCTTAAGACTGCAGAAGTGGAGATTAGGAAAGAACATCAAGTGTTGATGATCAATAAGACCACCGGTTTCAAGAAGGACAAGAAAGGCAAGCAGAAGGGAAAGAAGGGCGGCAAATCTGTTACCGCGCCTGAAAAGAAACCCCGAGCTGGCCCTAAGTTTGACACCGAGTGCTACTATTGCAAGGGGACTGGCCATTGGAAGCGCAACTGCCCCAAGTATTTGGCGGACAAAAAGTCCGGCAAGGCAAACAAAGGTATATGTGATATACATGTTATTGATGTGTACTTGACTAGTACTCGCAGTAGCACCTGGGTATTTGATACGGGATCGGTTGCTGTTATATGTAACTCGGTTCAGGGGATGCGGAACAAGCGAAAACTAGCAAGGGATGAGGTTACGATGCGGGTCGGCAATGGATCAAGAGTTGATGTGATCGCCGTCGGAATGCTGCCTCTCCATATGTCGTCGAGATTAGTTATAAACCTGAATAATTGTTATTTGGTGCCTGCACTGAGCATGAACATTGTATCCGGATCATGTTTGATGCAAAGTGGTTATTCGTTTAAATCTGAAAACAATGGTTGTTCGATTTATATGAATAATATCTTTTATGGTCATGCACCTGTGTTGAATGGTTTATTTCTATTGGATCTCGATAGTAGTATTACGCATATTCATAATGTTGATGCTAAAAGGATTAAACTTGATAATGATATATCTGCATATATGTGGCACTGCCGTCTAGGTCATATTGGCGTTAAACGCATGAAGAAACTCCATTCTGATGGACTTTTGGAATCACTTGATTTTGAATCATTTGATACATGTGAGCCATGCCTTATGGGCAAGATGACTAGGACGCCGTTTTCCGGTTCAACGGAACGGTCGACAGATTTATTGGAAATCATACATACTGATGTGTGTGGACCAATGAGTGTGTCGGTGCGAGGTGGATATCGTTATTTTCTTACTTTCACGGATGATTTGAGTAGATACGGGTATATCTATTTGATGAAACACAAGTCTGAAACTTTTGAAAAGTTTAAAGAATTTCAGAATGAAGTGGAAAATCATCGTAATAGAAAGATCAAATTTCTACGGTCTAACCGTGGAGGAGAGTATCTTAGTTACGAGTTTAGCACACACATGAAAGAGTGTGGAATAGTTTCACAACTCACGCCTACCGGAACACCACAACGTAATGGTGTGTCAGAACGTCGTAATCGTACTTTATTGGATATGGTTCGATCTATGATGTCTCTGACTGACTTGCCACTGTCATTTTAGGGTTATGCACTGGAAACCGCTACATTCACTTTAAATAGGGCACCATCTAAATCCGTTGAAAAGACACCGTATGAATTATGGTTTTGGAAACAAACGTAAGCTATCATTTCTTAAAGTTTGGGGATGTGATGTTTATGTGAAGAAACTTCAACCGGATAAACTCGAACCCAAAGCGGAAAAATGCGTCTTCATAGGATACCCTAAGGAAACGATTGGGTATACCTTCTATCACAGATCCGAGGGCAAGGTCTTTGTTGCCAAGAATGGATCCTTTCTTGAGAAGGAGTTTCTCGCGAAAGGTGTGAGTAGTCGGAAGGTAGAACTCGAAGAGGTTATTGAACCTTCTCTTCATGAAATGGCGAGTAGCGCAGCACCGGAAGTTGTTTCGGAGTTGACTTCACCTAATGAAGAGAGAGCTAATGATATTGATCATGAAAATTCGAAAGAGGACACTACTGAACCTCGCAGGTCAAGCAGGACACGTGCAGCTCCTGAACTGTACGGCAATCCTGTTATGAATTTCATGATTGATGAAATAGATGACCCTGCGACGTATGAAGAAGCGATGATGAGCCCTGATTCCAACAAATGGCTAGAAGCCATGAAATCCGAGATGGAATCCATGTACGAAACCAGGTTTGGACCTTGATGGACTTACCTCACGATCGAAAGGCCGTTGAGAATAAATGGATTTTCAAAAGAAAAACTGATGCTGATGGTAATGTAACCATCTATAAGGCTCGACTTGTCACAAAGGGGTTTCGACAAATTCAAGGAGTTGACTACGATGAGACATTCTCTCCCGTAGCGATGCTTAAATCGGCTAGGATTATGTTAGCAATTGCTGCATATTTCGATTATGAAATATGGCAGATGGATGTCAAAACTGTGTTCCTCAATGGTAATATTGAAGAAGAGTTGTATATGATACAACCAAAGGGTTTTGTCGATCCTAAGGATGCTAATAAGGTGTGCAAACTTCAGCGATCCATCTATGGACTGAAGGAAGCATCACGGAGTTGGAATCTCCGCTTTGATGAGGTGATCAAAGAGTTTGGATTTGTCCAAACTTATGGAGAGGCTTGTATTTACAAGAAAGTGAGTGGGAGCAATGTGGCATTTCTGATATTATATGTGGATGACATATTATTGATTGGAAATGATATAGATCTTTTAAACAGTGTTAAAAGTTATCTAAACAGCAAATTTTCGATGAAGGACCTTGGTGAAGCTTCATATATATTAGGCATTAAAATCTATAGAGATAGATCAAGACGCCTAATTGGGCTATCGCAGAGTACATACCTTGATAAGATATTAAAGAAGTCTAATATGGACGAAAGTAAGAAGGGGTTCTTACCTATGTTGCAAGGCAAGACATTGAGTAAGACTCAAAGTCCGGCTACGGCGGAAGAAAGAGAGATGATGGATAAGATCCCCTATGCCTCGGCCATAGGCTCTATTATGTATGCCATGCTATGTACAAGACCGGATGTGGCACAGGCTATTAGTTTGACTAGTAGGTACCAATATGATCCATGTTCGGAACACTGGATGGCGGTAAAGAACATCCTCAAGTACTTGAGCAGAACTAAGGATATGTTTCTTATATACGGAGGTGAAGAAGAGCTAGTCGCTAAGTGTTATGTCGATGCTAGCTTTGACACCGATCCGGATGACTCTAAGTCTCAATCCGGATACGTATTTCTCTTGAACGGAGCAGCAGTTAGTTGGAGGAGTTCCAAACAACCTGTGGTGGCTGGATCAACAACGGAGGCGGAATATGTTGCTGCTTCAGAATCGGCGCAGGAGGCAGTTTGGATGAAAGAGTTCATTACAGAACTGGATGTGGTTCCCAGTGCGTTGGACCCGATGGTGATCTATTGTGAGAACAATGGAGCCATAGCCAACGCAAAGGAACCAAGGTCTCACAAGAATTCCAAACATATTAAACGCCGGTTTCACTCCATCCGCGAGCATGTCAAGGATGGAGATATAAAGATTTGTAAAGTGCACACGGACCTAAATGTAGCAGATCCGTTGACTAAAGTACTCCCTAGGGAAAAACATGATCAACACCAGAACTCCATGGGTGTTAGATTTATCACTGTGTAAACTAGATTATTGTCTCTACTGCAAGTGGGAGACTGAAGGAAATATGCCCTGAGAGGCAATAATAAAGTTGGTATTATATATTTCTTGTATATGATAGATGTTTATTTTGCATGCTATAATTGTATTGATAGGAAACATCAATACATGTGTGTTTAATAAACAAAAAGGGTTCCTAGTTATGCCTCTCTTATAGACTAGCTTGTTGATTAACAAGATGATCAAAGTTTCCTGATCATGGACATTGGATGTTGTTAATAACAAGGTCACAACATTTGTGAAATGATGTGATGAACATTCATCCTAAGTATAGCATTACGATCAAGTCATTATGTTTATATTGCTATAACATCATACAAAGTAGTCTTAGTCCTTAGACAATGAGATCATGTTAATTGCTAACACCGGAAGAGTATCTTGATAACATCAAACGTCACACCGTAACAAGGTGACTATAAAGATGGGTTTAGTACTACGAAGGTGTTATGTTGAGGCTCATGGATCAAGAGTGGAATTTTTCAATCCAGATGACGGATAGATATACTCTGGGCCCTCTCGGTGATATCACATTAAGATAGCTTGCAAGCAAGTGATGTGATCACTAGAATGTTGTATCACGGGAACGAGAAAAGAGTGCATGTCGGTAACGAGATCAAACTAGGTATTTGGATACCGATGATCGAATCTCGGACATGTATTATATCATGAGACAAAGGGATTAAATTGCTGACGTTAAAGGTTCTCACGATCACAGAAGTCATCATTGAATATGCTGGAGTCAGTATGGATCTCCAGGTCCCGCTTCTGATTATTGATCTGAGAGGAGTCTCAATCATGTCTGCATTATTCGCGAACCGTTGGGTGACACACTTAAGGGCTGCCGGACACCATTTAGGAGCACATATGTTCCAGACAAAAGGTTTGCAAAGCGCAGGAAATGTTTCGATAGAAACCGGAATTGTTTCGGGTGAAATTGCAGAAAGTGGTTTTGCATGTAATATTGAAATGTTGCAAGGGGTTTTATGTGAATGTTTGTTAATTAAAGTAATTAACAAAATTCTGAATAAAATAAATAAAAGAGTTTTATTAAATGAGAGAGCATTAAATTTGGAGAAATTTAATGCATTTAAAGTGGAGACTTTAAAAGAGAATGTTAAGGGGCATTTTAATGTGGAGGGGTTACCACCACATGAATGGGGGAGGTGAGGGGTCACCCCCCCATGTGCCGGCCATGGAGAGAGGGGGCACCCCCCTCCTCCTATAAAAGGCCACCCATTCCCTCCTTCATCCACACACCTCCTCGTGAAGGATCTCTCTACCCCTCTAGATATTTCCCCATGGTCTCGGATTAGCGAGATACATGTTCCCGGTGGCCTTGCGTCTGGAAGGAGTTGCTGCTTCCGCTGATTCACTGGAGCGAGGAGGTGGAGGTTGTCCGGTGGCTTGAACGTGTGTGCGAGGACGGATGCGCTGCTGATTTGCGGCGCTCGGACTTCCACACGATCTTGAGATCGGCAAGCATACGACTACATCAACCACGAGTTCCTACTCGTTAACAAAACTCGTTGTCTTCGAGGGTAAGTTCTCCATGGATGTATGTCCACCCGTTGCTCTGTATCTAGTAGATAGATCTTGGCGTATAGTTCTCATCGTAGGAATTTTTTTGTTTTCTATGCTGCGGACCCAACATTCCCGAGTGAGCAGTTGTGCAAGAGGGGCTCCCAATGCTGCGGCCAAGGTCACCACCGAAGAGGCAGTAGATGTCGACATGGCCAAGGAGGAGGGAGGAGGGTGTAGGTTTTCTAGGGTTTCTTTTTTTGGGGCGGCGACGGCTGCTGATCAGGATACCAGTAGCGGCGGCAGCAGGATCTTGGTTTTTGGATTTCTTGTGGAGCGGCGGCGGCGGCTGGCCAAAGTAACCAGCGGCGGCTGAGATGTAGAACGGCGGCTAGGTTTGGAGAAGAGGAGGCTCTGATACCATATTGACGATCTATCCTTGGTGGAAACGATGACCTGTTGAGGTCTCGTGCTATGTGTTAAATAGTATCGGAAAGCCTCCGAAGGCATATACACAAGAGGGAGAGTACAAGGGGGTATAGAGATATAGGGATCGGTGTACTACACCGTATCCAATACAACCAATACAACGTGACAACCCCTGTACACATAGATGTCTAACAATCCCGATTACTCTGAGCTTCGTGTTTTTGGTTGCCTTTGCTTCCCTAACATGTATGCCCAATCACCAAATAAACTAGCCCACCGATCCATCTCCTGCGTGTTTCTTGGTTACTCCAATGAATATAAAGGTTTTTGTTGCCTTGATCTCCTCTCTGGCCGTATTCACATCTCTCGACATGTCACTTTTGTTGAAAATGTTTTTCCTTTTTCACAACGTCACACGTCATCCGAGACCGACACTTCTACCACGACTTCCTCACCTCGCCGACCCACCTTCAATCCTCTCTACATCACTCCAAATCCAACACCGCCACACTCCTCCCCGACCCCTGCCGCGGCAGCCGAAACAGCTGCAAATCCTGCCGCGGCAGCATGCGATAACACCGCGGCATCAGGCTCTGCCGCGGCAGCCGATTTGGCTAAAAACGCTGCCGCGGCAGACTTTCCTGCCGCGCCTCCCGACCCTGCCTCTACAATGCCCACATCCTCCGCTGCGCCGGGAAATTCTTCCTCGTCCCCTCTTCAACCTCCCGCATATGCTGTTCCTATCACTAAACCCACTAATGAACACGTCATGCGCACACGTGCAAAATCCGGGTTTAAATTGCCTACTCAAAAATTAAATCTTAATGTTACTCCATCTATATCTCTCATTCCCAAATCTTATAAATCAGCTCTTCTTGATCCCCACTGGACTTCTGCTATACTCCATCTATATCTCTCGTCCCTCGTCCTCCTAGTGCAAATATTGTTTCTGGTAAATTGGTTTTTCGTCAAAAATTTCACTCTGACGGTTCTCTCTCTCGTTATAAAGCTCGTTGGGTCTGTCGAGGCTTCTCTCAACAACACGGTCTCGATTACGATGAAACATTTTCTCCTGTAGTTAAACCCAGCACAATTCGAACAGTTCGTAGTCTTGCAGTCACTTCGTCTTGGCCTATTCATCAACTTGACATTAAAAACGCTTTCTTACATGGATCACTCAATGAAACTGTCTATTGCCAGCAACCTTTAGGATTCGAAGACTCCATTAATTCAAATCATATTTTCCTACTTAAAAAATCTCTATATGGTCTTAAACAAGCTCCCCGTGCATGGTTTCAACGTTTCTCTACCTTTATTCTCACTATCGGATTTCATCCTTCACCCTCAGATTCCTCTCTTTTTGTTTATCACAACAACTCTCAAACTGCCTATCTTCTCTTATATGTCGATGATATAGTTTTAACAGCTTCTTCTCAACAATTTCTTGATCACATCATCTCTTTACTACGATCTGAGTTCTCCATGACTGATCTTGGACTTCTCCATCACTTTTTAGGAATAGCTGTCACTCGTGATTCTCATGGTTTATTTCTTTCACAATGTCAATATATTTTAGATCTCCTCACTAAATCTGGCATGCTTGACTGTCAACCTTCTAAAACTCCTGTAGACACTACAACTAAGGTTTCTTCTTCTGGTGATGTCTTCTCTGATGCAACTCTTTATCGTAGTATAACTGGTGCTTTACAATATGTTACTCTTACTCGCCCAGGAATTTCCTTTGCTGTCCAACAAGCCTGTCTATATATGCATGATCCTCGAGTTCCCCATTATAATCATGTCAAACGTGTCCTTCGCTATCTCAAAGGTACCTTAGACCATGGTCTGCACATTTATTCATCATCTCCACACACTTTGACAGCATACTTCGATGCCGACTGGGCTGGTTGCCCGGATACTCGTCGATCCACATCCGGATACTGTGTTTTTCTTGGTAACAACTTGATTTCATGGTCTTCGAAACGACAGATTATAGTTTCGCGTTCGTCTGCAGAGGCTGAGTACCGTGCAGTGGCACATGCTGTCGCCGAAACGGTTTGGTTGCGTCAGCTTATCTCGGATCTCTGTTGTTCTGTCCAGCAGGCTACTGTGGTTTACTGTGATAACATTTCCGCTGTTTATATGTCCAGCAATCCTGTACAACATCGACGGACCAAGCATATCGAGATTGACATACATTTCGTTCGGGAGAAGGTGGCTCTTGGACAAGTTCGAGTTCTACATGTTCCTACTACTGCGCAGTTTGCAGACATCTTCACCAAGGGGCTGCCTACATCATCGTTTACCGACATTCGTTTCAGTCGGTGAACCCCACGTTGACACTGCGGGGGATGTTAGAATAAGAGTCTGTTATGACTTGTTTTAGAGTTTGCTTGTAATTCAAGTTAGGATTAGCTGACCCCTCATATATATCCCTTGTAATCTCCAAACTATGCGATCAATCAAGAGACAAATATTATTCTATAATTTTTAACTGAGATTGGGAACATGAACTCGATCCAGATCTTTACGAAGCGACCACACACAGATACTTTCTAGGAGTACTCATCAATACCGGACTACACTGCTCTACTTCGTAGAGATCGAGTGTAGACTTTTCGCTGATTGGATAGGAATGGAATTGGCGCACAAAACAATTTGCCACTGCGCATGCAAGTGGAGTAGTACTTAGTTTGCCACGTTCGACGTGTTGGTCGCACCGTTTCACGCTACACGTACAAAATGTTACTTATTTAAATCAGCCAAAATATGGCCGTGTTAGGATGAATCACGCACACTATGTATAGTACTCTCTCCGTTTTAAAATATAAGATATTTTAGTTTTGTTGTGTAGGTTCACTCCAAATTTAAATAAACTCACCCACTAAAACTAATCTAGATACACTCCTTTTATAAGATAAAACATCTTATATTTTAAGACAGAGGGAGTAGATAATGCTCTACTTGTCTTAATTCTCTTATCTTCTTTTCTTTATAGCGAAGCTAGCGAACCTGCAGATGCCTTGCAAACAAACTCCATGCGTACGGGCAGGCAGGAGAAACGAGAGCCTTGCGTGCGGATCAGGAGCACGTCCCCGTTTTGAACGGACGCCTTCGTCGTCCACAACACTCTTTCAAAAAGTAGGGCGGCTTGCTCGAATGATTATTGGTCGTATCAAATGATCATACGATGTTTTAGTATAGAGAACACGTATAAAATAAAATAAAAACTTGATTGCACAAGTTTTCCTAAATACCTACTGCAAGTGATGCCAATCTACCAAACATCGATCTTGAATCTATTAAGTACTCCATCCGTTTCAAAATATAAGATGTTTTAGTTTTGTAAATAAAGTGTATCTAGACCCCTTCTAGTGTGTAGGTTCATTCCAAACTTAAATGAATCTACACACAAAGGAGTCTAGATACACTTCCTTCACAAAGTTAAAACATCTTATATTTTGAAACAGAGAGAGTAGAAAGTATGTTAGCTACTTGTTGAAACAGAAATATGGAAGCCATATATGTTTCCATGATTCCATGAAGACCCAACAAGCAATCATAATAGTTCAAAGACAAACCCTTCCTAGACTCGGTCTAACTCTAGTAAATACTTGCACCGAGGGTACACAATACACCCAAAAAACGTCTATCAAGATATTAGTATTCTACACCTGAGAACTGTCCATCAAGATATTATAGGATAATAAAATATATGTAACACTCGAACAAATTAATATGTGGATGTTTAATTACTATCGTTTCTCTATCTTCAAGTGGAATTCAAATTAAACAAAAGTTTTCAATTGATGTGCCTCAAAACGCAAAAACTATTGAGTCCGCAGCGTAGAAAACAAAAAAAATTCTACGATGAGAACTATACGCCAAGATCTATCTACTAGATACAGAGCAACGGGTGGACATACATCCATGGAGAACTTACCCTCGAAGACAACGAGTTTTGTTAACGAGTAGGAACTCGTGGTTGATGTAGTCGTATGCTTGCCGATCTCAAGATCGTGTGGAAGTCCGAGCGCCGCAAATCAGCAGCGCATCCGTCCTCGCACACACGTTCAAGCCACCGGACAACCTCCACCTCCTCGCTCCAGCGAATCAGCGGAAGCAGCAACTCCTTCCAGACGCAAGGCCACCGGGAACATGTATCTCGCTAATCCGAGACCATGGGGAAATATCTAGAGGGGGAGAGAGATCCCTCACGAAGAGGTGTGTGGATGAAGGAGGGAATGGGTGGCCTTTTATAGGAGGAGGGGGGTGCCCCCTCTCTCCATGGCCGGCACATGGGGGGGTGACCCCTCACCTCCCCCATTCATGTGGTGGTAACCCCTCCACATTAAAATGCCCCTTAACATTCTCTTTTAAAGTCTCCACTTTAAATGCATTAAATTTCTCCAAATTTAATGCTCTCTCATTTAATAAAACTCTTTTATTTATTTTAGTCAGAATTTTGTTAATTACTTTAATTAACAAACATTCACATAAAACCCCTTGCAACATTTCAATATTACATGCAGAACCACTTTCTGCAATTTCACCCGAAACAATTCCGGTTTCTATCGAAACATTTCCTGCGCTTTGCAAACCTTTTGTCTGGAACATATGTGCTCCTAAATGGTGTCCGGCAACCCTTAAGTGTGTCACCCTATGGTTCGCGAATAATGCAGACATGATTGAGACTCCTCTCAGATCAATAATCAGAAGCGGGACCTGGAGATCCATACTGACTCCTGCACATTCAACGATGACTTCTGTGATCATGAGAACCTTTAACGTTAGTAATTTAATCCCTTTGTCTCATGATATAATACATGTCCGAGATTCGATCATCGGTATCCAAATACCTAGTTTGATCTCGTTACCGACATGCACTCTTTTCTCGTTCCCGTGATACAACATTCTAGTGATCACATCACTTGCTTGCAAGCTATCTTAATGTGATATCACCGAGAGGGTCCAGAGTATATCTATCCATCATCTGGATTGACAAATTCCACTCTTGATCCATGAGCCTCAACATAACACCTTCGTAGTACTGAACCCATCTTTATAGTCACCCTGTTACGGTGTGACGTTTGATGTTATCAAGATACTCTTCCGGTGTTAGCAATTAAAAGGATCTCATGGTCTAAGGACTAAGACTATTTTGTATGATGTTATAGCAATATAAACATAATGACTTGATCGTAATGCTATACTTCGGATGAATGTTCATCACATCAATTTCACAAATGCTGTGACCTTGTTATTAACAACATCCAATGTCCATGATCAGGAAACTTTGATCATCTTGTTAATCAACAAGCTAGTCTATAAGAGAGGCATAACTAGGAACCCTTTTTGTTTATTAAACACACATGTATTGATGTTTCCTATCAATACAATTATAGCATGCAAAATAAACATCTATCATATACAAGAAATATATAATAACAACTTTATTATTGCCTCTCAGGGCATATTTCTTTCAGTCTCCCACTTGCACTAGAGACAATAATCTAGTTTACATAGTGATAAGTCTAACACCCATGGAGTTCTGGTGTTGATCATGTTTTTCCCTAGGGAGTACTTTAGTCAACGGATCTGCTACATTAGGTCCGTGTGCACTTTACAAATCTTTATATCTCCATCCTTGTCATGCTCGCGGATGGAGTGAAACCGGCGCTTAATATGTTTGGAATTCTTGTGAGACCTTGGTTCCTTTGCGTTGGGTATGGCTCCATTGTTGTCACAATAGGTCACCATCGGGTCCAACGCACTGGGAACCACACCCAGTTCTGTAATGAACTCTTTCATCCAAACTGCCTCCTGCGCCACTTCTGAAGCAGCAACATATTCCGCCTCCATTGTTGATCCAGCCACCACAGGTTGTTTGGAACTCCTCCAACTAACTGCTGCTCCGTTCAAGAGAAATACGTATCCGGATTGAGACTTAGAGTCATCCGGATCGGTGTCAAAGCTAGCATCGACATAACACTTAGCGACTAGCTCTTCTTCACCTTCGTATATAAGAAACATATCCTTAGTTCTTCTCAAGTACTTGAGGATGTTCTTTACCACTATCCAGTGTTCCGAACCTGGATCAGATTGGTACCTGCTAGTCAAACTAATAGCGTGTGCCACATCCGGTCTTGTACATAGCATGGCATACATAATAGAGCCTAAGGCCGAGGCATAGGGGATCTTATCTATCATCTCTCTTTCTTCCGCCGTAGCCGGACTTTGAGTCTTAATCAATGTCTTGCCTTGCAACATAGGTAAGAACCCTTCTTACTTTCGTCCATATTAAACTTCTTTAATATCTTATCAAGCTATGTACTCTGCGATAGCCCAATTAGGCGTCTTGATCTATCTCTATAGATTTTAATGCCTAATATATATGAAGCTTCACCAAGGTTCTTCATCGAAAATTTGCTGTTTAGATAACTTTTAACACTGTTTAAAAGATCCATATCATTTCCAATCAATAATATGTCATCCACATATAATATCAGAAATGCCACATTGCTCCCACTCACTTTCTTGTAAATACAAGCCTCTCCATAAGTTTGGACAAATCCAAACTCTTTGATCACCTCATCAAAGCGGAGATTCCAACTCCGTGATGCTTGCTTCAGTCCATATATGGATCGCTGAAGTTTGCACACCTTATTAGCATCCTTAGGATCGACAAAACCCTTTGGTTATATCATATACAACTCTTCTTCAATATTACCATTGAGGAACACAGTTTTGACATCCATCTGCCATATTTCATAATCGAAATGTGCAGCAATTGCTAACATAATCCTAACCGACTTAAGCATCGCTACGGGAGAGAATGTCTCATCGTAGTCAACTCCTTGAATTTGTCGAAACCCCTTTGCGACAAGTCGAGCCTTAAAGATGGTTACATTACCATCAGCATCATTTTTTCTTTTGAAAATCCATTTATTCTCAACGGCCTTTCGATCGTGAGGTAAGTCCACCAAGATCCAAACCTGGTTTTCGTACATGGATTCCATCTCGGATTTCATGGCTTCTAGCCATTTTTTGGAATCAGGGCTCATCATCGCTTCTTCATACGTCGCAGGGTCATCTATTTCATCAATCATGAAATTCATAACAGGATTGCCGTACACTTCAGGAGCTGCACGTGTCCTGCTTGACCTGCGAGGTTCGGTAGTGTCCTCTTTCGGAGTTTCATGATCAATATCATTAGCTCTCTCTTCATTAGGTGAAGTCAACTCCGAAACAACTTCCGGTGCTGCGCTACTCGCCATTTCATGAAGAGAAGGTTCAATAACCTCTTCGAGTTGTACCTTCCGACTACTCACACCTTTCACGAGAAACTCCTTCTCAAGAAAGGATCCATTCTTGGCAACAAAGACCTTGCCCTCGGATCTGTGATAGAAGGTATACCCAATCGTTTCCTTACGGTATCCTATGAAGACGCATTTTTCCGCTTTGGGTTCGAGTTTATCCGCTTGAAGTTTCTTCACATAAACATCACATCCCCAAACTTTATGAAATGACACCTTAGGTTTGTTTCCAAACCATAATTCGTACGGTGTCTTTTCAACGGATTTAGATGGTGCCCTATTTAAAGTGAATGTAGCGGTTTCCAGTGCATAACCCCAAAATGACAGTCGCAAATCAGTCAGAGTCATCATAGATCGAACCATATCCAATAAAGTACGATTACGACGTTCTGACACACCATTACGTTGTGGTGTTCCGGCAGGCGTGAGTTGTGAAACTATTCCACACTCTTTCATGTGTGTGCTAAAATCGTAACTAAGATACTCTCCTCCACGGTCAGACCGTAGAAATTTGATCTTTCTGTTACGATGATTTTCCACTTTATTCTGAAATTCTTTGAACTTTTCAAAAGTTTCAGACTTGTGTTTCATCAAATAGATATACCCGTATCTACTCAAATCATCCGTGAAAGTAACAAAATAACGATATCCACCTCGCACCGACACACTCATTGGTCCACACACATCAGTATGTATGATTTCAATAAATCTGTCGCCCGTTCAATTGAACCAGAAAACGGCGTTCTAGTCATCTTGCCCATGAGGCATGGCTCACATGTATCAAATGATTCAAAATCAAGTGATTCCAAAAGTCCATCAGAATGGAGTTTCTTCATGCGTTTAACGCCAATATGACCTAGACGGCAGTGCCACATATATGCAGATATATCATTATCAAGTTTAATCCTTTTAGCATCAACATTATGAATATGCGTAATACTACTATCAAGATCCAATAGAAATAAACCATTCAACACAGGTGCATGACCATAAAAGATATTATTCATATAAATCGAACAACCATTGTTTTCAGATTTAAACGAATAACCACTTTGCATCAAACATGATCCGGATACAATGTTCATGCTCAGTGCAGGCACCAAATAACAATTATTCAGGTTTATAACTAATCCCGACGACATATGGAGAGGCAGCATTCCGACGGCGATCACATCAACTCTTGATCCATTGCCGACCCGCATCGTAACCTCATCCCTTGCTAGTTTTCGCTTGTTCCGCATCCCCTGAACCGAGTTACATATAACAGCAACCGATCCCGTATCAAATACCCAGGTGCTACTGCGAGTACTAGTCAAGTACACATCAATAACATGTATATCACATATACCTTTGTTTGCCTTGCCGGACTTTTTGTCCGCCAAATACTTGGGGCAGTTGCGCTTCCAATGGCCAGTCCCCTTGTAATAGTAGCACTCGGTGTCAGGCTTAGGGCCAGCTCGGGGTTTCTTTTCAGGCGCGGCAACAGATTTGTCGCCCTTCTTTCCCTTCTGCTTGCCTTTCTTGTCCTTCTTGAAACCGGTGGTCTTATTGATCATCAACACTTGATGTTCTTTCTTAATCTCCACTTCTCCAGTCTTAAGCATTGACAGAAGCTCGGAAAGAGACATCTTCATGCCCTGCATATTATAGTTCATCACGAAGCTCTTGTAGCTAGGTGGCAGAGATTGGAGAACACGATGTATGCCTAAGTCAATGGGAATTGTTATTCCCAAGGACACAAGCTTATCGGCGTACCCAGACATTTTGAGTACGTGCTCACTAACGGAGCTATTCTCTTCCATCATGCAGCTAAAGAACTTTTCAGAAGCATTATAACTCTCTACGGCAGCATGGGTATCGAAAATCATTTTCAATTCTCCCATGGTATCAAAGGCATTGCCATTTTCGAAACGTTTTGGAAGTTCTGGTTCTAGCCCATACAGTATGCCGCAATGAACTAAGTTGTGGTCCTCCTGACGAGTTATATAGACGTTCTTTTCCTCGTCAGGGGCATCAGGAGCTGGTGGGGGGCCTAGCGGCACCTCTAGCACATATTGGTTTTGTGCAGCAGTGAGGAGAATCCTCAAATTCATAGCCCAGTTGGTGAAGTTGCTACCATTCGCAGTAAGCTTCTCTTTCTCCATGAACACATTGAAATTAAAAGCAGGTGGTGCCATCTACAACAGAATTTGTAAAATATATTTAGACTAAGTTTATGATAGTTTGAGTTCAACTAATCCAAATTACTAATGAACTCCCACTCAAAAACGACATCCCTCGTGTCCTTTTGGTGATGACATGAACCAAATCCACTACACCAAGTTCGATCATCACGTGAGTCGGTGTAGCTTCAAAGGCGAGTATCCATATAGGCATCATATCAACTATATGACTCATGCTTAACCTTTCGGTCCGTGTTCCGAGGCCATGTCTGTACATGCTAGGCTCGTCAAGTAAGAACCTTAGTATTCGCGCGTGTAAAACTGTCTTACACCCGTTGTATGAAAGCGTAGAGTCGAGAACACCCGATCATCACGTGATGCCTCAAAACACGATCCACAAAACGGTGCATACTTAAGGAAGAACACATTTTATCTTGATATCTAAATGAGGGATCATCTTATAATGCTACCAAAAGCGCCAAACTAGCAATATAAGATGCTAACATCTAATGTGTGAAGTGAGGTGATATGGGCCATGCATTTGATCTCTATCATTTGCATCGTGGTATGATCTCTATCATTCCTTTGTGTGTAAGGCCAAGGTCTATGGAACTTACACGTTAAGTGAGTTGTAAGAGTATATCATACATCTACTTACAACAATACCATATCAAGACACTAGCCCAGCAACAATCTAAACTAGACGCCTCTAATTTATCAATTACAAGTTTTATGTGGCTTAGGGCTTTCCAAGATAGAACCGGTCCTACCTACGAACATGAACCACAACGAGGATAACCAAGTTATTAGCAACTTGTTGTAAATCAGATATTGACTATAGTAGGAGAGACACACAGCCGCCAGCCACTTATGCAAAACAAGTTGCATGTCAGTCGTGGAACCGGTCTCATGTACGATGATATGTAAGGTTGGTCCGGGCCGCTTCATCCCACTATGCCACCAATATCCAAAGTACATAGAAGATGCAATAACATGATCATCATCGTCCACATATAAACATATGTGTACTACCCGTGCAAAGCACCTACGCATAGACCTGGCTCTGATACCACTGTTGGGTCCGCAGCATAGAAAACAAAAATTTCCTACGATGAGAACTATACGCCAAGATCTATCTACTAGATACAGAGCAACGGGTGGACATACATCCATGGAGAACTTACCCTCGAAGACAACGAGTTTTGTTAACGAGTAGGAACTCGTGGTTGATGTAGTCGTACGCTTGCCGATCTCAAGATCGTGTGGAAGTCCGAGCGCCGCAAATCAGCAGTGCATCCGTCCTCGCACACACGTTCAAGCCACCGGACAACCTCCACCTCCTCGCTCCAGCGAATCAGCGGAAGCATCAACTCCTTCCAGACGCAAGGCCACCGGGAACATGTATCTCGCTAATCCGAGACCATGGGGGAATATCTAGAGGGAGAGAGAGATCCTTCACGAGGAGGTGTGTGGATGAAGGAGGGAATGGGTGGCCTTTTATAGGAGGAGGGGGGGTGCCCCCTCTCTCCATGGCCGGCGCATGGGGGGGTGACCCCTCACCCCCCCCATTCATGTGGTGGTAACCCCTCCACATTAAAATGCCCCTTAACATTCTCTTTTAATGTCTCCACTTTAAATGCATTAAATTTCTCCAAATTTAATGCTCTCTCATTTAATAAAACTCTTTTATTTATTTTATTCAGAAATTTGTTAATTACTTTAATTAACAAACATTCACATAAAACCCCTTGCAACATTTCAATATTACATGCAGAACCACTTTCTGCAATTTCACCCGAAACAATTCCGGTTTCTATCGAAACAATTCCTGTTTGTATCGAAACATTTCCTGCGCTTTGCAAACCTTTTGTCTGGAACATATGTGCTCCTAAATGGTGTCCAGCAACCCTTAAGTGTTTCACCCTATGGTTCGCGAATAATGCAGACATGATTGAGACTCCTCTCAGATCAATAATCAGAAGTGGGACCTGGAGATCCATACTGACTCCTGCACATTCAACGATGACTTCTGTGATCGTGAGAACCTTTAACGTCAGTAATTTAATCCCTTTGTCTCATGATATAATACATGTCCAAGATTTGATCATCGGTATCCAAATACCTAGTTTGATCTCGTTACCGACATGCACTGTTTTCTCGTTCTCGTGATACAACATTCTAGTGATCACATCACTTGCTTGCAAGCTATCTTAATATGATATCACCAAGAGGGCCCAGAGTATATCTATCCGTCATCTGGATTGACAAATTCCACTCTTGATCCATGAGCCTCAATATAACACCTTCGTAGTACTGAACCCATCTTTATAGTCACCCTGTTACGGTGTGACGTTTGATGTTATCAAGATACTCTTCCGGTGTAAGCAATTAACATGATCTCATGGTCTAAGGACTAAGACTACTCTGTATGATATTATAGCAATATAAACATAATGACTTGATCGTAATGCTATACTTCGGATGAATGTTCATCACATCATTTCACAAATGCTGTGACCTTGTTATTAACAACATCAATGTTCATGATCAGGAAACTTTGATCATCTTGTTAATCAACAAGCTAGTCTATAAGAGAGGCATAACTAGGAACCCTTTTTGTTTATTAAACACACATGTATTGATGTTTCCTCTCAATACAATTATAGCATGCAAAATAAACATCTATCATATACGAGAAATATATAATAACAATTTTATTATTGCCTCTCAGGGCATAATTCCTTCAAAAACTAACATATTTTTTTGCAAATCTAGATTTAGATTTGTGTGGAAATGTATTTCAAGGTTTTCATAGACCCAACAAAGAAGAATTGTGCCATTAAAATGGTGTATCTTAATATTTAGCAACTTTTAAGTGTAATAGAAAACTATAATAATTGATGAGGATGCATCTAAGATCTCAATAGAATGTACCTGAGAAAATGGAGGTCCGGTGCGAAACAAAAAATTTGGACCTTCGACATAACCATTCGCAATTAGAAAAACAAGGTTTTATATTATAGTATTATCAGGGTACATTTTTTTGGAAGAATTACATCTTAGAGTTAAAACTACTCTAGTACTCATTGAGAGAAAAACTTTAGCGAAATGTGACATCCTTCTTGCATTTCTTGAGATAAAATATTCTATTAGTTCTTCATCTAAAACTTTCTCCAAAATATCGTTTTTAATTGTTATCATAGCGAACCCACTAAGTCTTTCTTGTGTCATCGTCGAGCGCAAGTACGACTTCAACAAATTGAGCTTAGAAAAGTTGCTCTCCTTGGATGCAACAGTCACTAGAATAGTCAGCAAAACTCTACATGCAATGGTTGCACTAGGAAAACAATCCATTCACTTCAAGAAATTCGAATGTTACGTCTATGACGTAAAGATAGACCTATAGATACAATTTGATGGTCTGGCAACCGCATCACAACGCTCTACCAAATAAATACAACCCCTACAGGCATGATGCGATATCCTCCAATGATCCGTGAAGAAACAAGGATTTCCCCTTCTCCAAGTTCCTACTTCAGATCCATTTCTGATGTGGTTTTTTATGGTTTCCAGTGGCTATTAATGTCGGATCTCTTCGCCGTCTTCGCCAGGGGAAAGTATTTGACGAAGCGGATGCGATGCCACGTAGTACGTGTGGGTGGAACTGGTGGGCTCCGCCGTACCACTGGTCATTATCACGGCAGATGCTTTCCTCTTGTTTGGTATTCTCCCATGTGCGAAGGTAAATCAATAAAATGACTTTTATCACTTAAAAGAGACTTAATGATTCGGGATCCTGTTGAAACAAGGACGAAGAGGTGCACAGAAATGCAGTGAAATACAAAAATCCCTATTCTATTTATGCAAAAATAAAAGGTAAATATGCTTCAATTTTGGACTCATCACCAAGCTAGTGGGGGCCACGAATATTCGCCAGTTAAGACCGATCATGGTGATTCACGTCATCCAGCGCATTTTCGCCAAGGTCTACGCCATTAGGCTCGCCCCTTTCATGGAATGCCTGACCCACCCTCTTTAGTTTGCCTTTTTGAAAGATCGCTTGATTCATGATGGAATACTCGCGCTTCATGAAATCATTCATGAGGTAAAGGTACGCCATAAGAAAGGGGTTTTCCTCAAGTTGGACTTTCAGAAGGCTTACGATAGGCTGGACTGGGCATTCCTGAGACAAGTCCTCGAGCGTCGAGGACTTGATGAAAGGATGATTTGCTGGACTATGCAGTTCGTCATGAGTGGTAGCACTACTATTAACGTTAATGGGGAGGTGGTTCCATATTTCAGACCCTCTTGCGGAGTTAGACAAGGGGACCCGATCTACCCCCTTCTCTTCAACTCTACAGTGATTGCCCTGAAAGAGATCTTGGACAAAGCCAAGATCGCTGGCCACATTTTGGGTGTGGTAGGGCATCTGATCCCTGGAGGTGGCATCACCCACCTCAAGTATGCGGATGATACTATGATCATGATGCAGGGATTGGACCTTGACATCATCAATGTCAAGTTCCTACTCATATGCTTTGAATCCATGTCGGGCCTCAAGATCAACTTAGAAAAGAGTGAGGTCATGATACTAGGCTTCCCCGATGAGGAGAGGTAATGTATCGCAGACCGTTTGACATGTTGCCTGGCGACTTTCCCTATTACCTACCAGGGTATGCCCATGAGATACTCTGGTATCTTGATCAGGGACCTTGCCCCCATGGTCGCAAAGGTTCGGTCTAAAGACGAACCGTGGCGCGCGCGCCTCATGTCCAATGGGAGCAAGACCATCCTGATCAACTCGTGCCTCTCTAGCCTCACAATATATCAGATGGGACTATATCGTCTACCTTAGAGAACCCACGAAAGAGTTGTCTAGGTTCTTTTGGGTGGCCAAAGATGGGAACCACAAATATCACATGGTGAAGTGGGCGGATATCTATACCCCCAAAATCCTTGGGGGTAGGAGTTCTCGACTCACGCGCGCTTTTGCTGAAGTGGGTGTGGCGGATCCTCCAAGATGATGGAGGCCTCTAGCTAGCATGTGAACGGCCGTTGGGTCCCAGTTCTGGCGGGCCATCCAGTTCATTAAGAACTTCATTCGTCGGGGCGCTTTCTTTGTGGTGGGTAATGTTTGGAAAGTCCTGTTTTGGCTCGACCCCTGGGTACAGTGGGTCCTCCTCTATCATAAATTCATGGCCCTATTCGCAATCTGCGCAGCTCCCATGATGTTAGTGGCTGACGCAGTGCAAGGAGGTCTCTGGAACATCCTGTTCCGTAGGACCTTCAATGATGCTGAGACTGCGGACTTCCTGAGGCTGCGGGGCTCCTTGCCCTTGTTCCTCTCAGAGGAGAGCGATAAGGTCACATGTGGCCAGTCTCCCTCGGGAGCCTTCTCAGTTAGTTTGGCCTACAAGACCCTATTCCAGGGCCCTGAGCTATCTTGGACGACGCACCTGTGGAAGTCTCCCCTACCCTTGAGCTTGCATATTTTTTGTGCCAAGTGCTACGGGATCGTCTCCCTTCAGGGGTAGAGGTCTCGAAATGTAATGGCCCGGGAAATGGGTTGTGTCCGCTATGTCGGATGCCGAAGACGTGCGCCCATATTATGTTCACATGCCATGTCGTTCAGTTTTTGTGGAACTTTGTCCGAGAAGCGCTGGAGCCTTCTTGGTAGGCCCAAGACCTCGACGAGTTCCTAGAGACAGAGGCAAACCGTACTGGGAGGAGGTGCCACCTCTTCTGGTTGGTGTTTGCGCCATTACATGGATCCACTGGAATTTTTGTAATAAGATGGTGATAGAGCGGATTTTTCCTTGCCGTGCTTCTGACTCTGTGTTTTCTTTACTTGTCTATCTTTAGCAGTGGTACCCGCTGTCTAGGCCGAGGGACCGGGAAAGTGTGGACGGCATTCTCCAGGCTCTCTAGGTGTCGGCGCAGCGCTTCACGACTTCTGCTAGTGCCCCCACGGCTCCCTAGGGCGAGCTCCTCACCAGCTACGCTTTTCTCTTTCTTTTGTAGTACCTTGGGCATATGTGTTGTGATCCAACGGACTTTCCTTTTCTTTTCACTTTTGACGCCTGGACGTCGACAACTTGTTGTAATGTGTATGGATTTGGCTTTATTTATAAAACGGGGCGTAAATCCTGTTTCGAGGTCGACTGACGATCGATCAAGGTGCACCGATCTGCCGGGCCGACCAGGCATGATCGCCGGTAGAAACCCCGAGCACCCATACCGTTCCTGCTGCCGACCAGGGCTGGTCCCCGAGACACTCTCGCCATACCGACCGACCGATAAGGAGGGGAGACAGACACAGAATGAGACACGCTCGTGCGCACCTAGTTCATGGCAATGCCATGGACGGTATTTTCTTTCAACCAATTCAGCAGGATTAACTGCACGCATTAAAATGCCCGCACGTTCAGGCGAAACACCAGCAGAGTAGATGTGTGTTCCCTCCATGTCTCACGCAGCGCACCACTGTAGGGCGAAACGCCTGAATAAGAAGAACCCATGCCGTTCTGACCGCGACGCCATGTATGTATGGAGGAACAGGACGCCGTCGCAATCAGGCTGACCGCTGGTACCTACCTTTCCCGGTCCTCCCTGTAGCTGTAGATGGAAATATCAGCGCGCGGCGGCGGTTGGAGCGGCAGCGACACACTCGGCGGTCCAGTCCAGTCCACACATACGGACGACGGTAGCGACGCGAGTGTTCAGTCATGTGTTGTAACAGTATATAAACCGAGTCTTGTACATGTAATATTCGGCTGTTCCTTGTATAAATATGTAACCTGATGATGAGCAATATAGAGCGTTGAATCCTGTAATTCAGTTTGGTATCAGAGCCTGTCCTCCTCTTTCCAACCGCTGCCTTCTCCCTCTCCGTCTCGCCATGGCGACCACCTCCTCTGCTCAAGACGGCATTGCCGATTCCCTCCTCCTTGCCAGCCAACTCTACTCAATCCAGTTAGGTGTGTTTGGTAGGTCGGGTGGCCTTGCTTACCTCATACAAGCTGAGTCTAGCTATGTGGACCTCATACAAGTGTGCATTATTTTGTTTTGTTTGGTAGGTCGGGTGAGCTGAGCTGAGCTGAGTTAAGATCATGTTTGATAGGTCGGTTGAGTTGAGCTGAGCCACATAAAAATAAAAAGCAATCAGGTCCCTGGATACAAAACAGAAAAGCAATCGGGTCTCTGAGAGTTTTGGCTTGGGCTCTGGCGTTGTTGCCAGCGAGAGCAGCCGCCGATGAGAATTGTCGCCGCCAGAGAGAAGAGCTGCCTGGTCGCGGACGAGCTCCTCCTCCACGCAGAGGAGAAACGGGCGGGAGCCACGAGGGGAGCCTGGTCGCGGACGAGCGCATGGGACGAGCTCCTCCTCAACTGCCACGGACGAGCGCCTGGGACGAGCTCCTCCTCAACCACCGTGTACGAGCGCCTGGGACGAGCTCCTCCTCAACCACCGTGGACGAGCGCCTAGGACGAGCTCCTGCTCAACCGCCGCAGACGAGCTCCTCCTCAACCGCCGCTGGGACGTGGACGAGTGCCTGGTCGCGGTCGAGCTCCTCCTCAACTGCCGCTAGGACGCGGACGAGCGGCTAGTCGCGGATGAGCGCCTGCTCAACCGCTAAGATTCGCCATGCGCCGTCGATACGGAGCCGGAGCCGCGAGCTGCTGCCAAGACGAGGCCATGCCGACGACAAGCCGCATATCCATGCGCGGTGATTGAGGCCAGGGCGGCGAGCTCGTGCTTTGCCGACCAGGGCACGCGGGGGGAAATGAGGCCCAAGCGGGCACAGGCTATGCCAGGCCTCGCGGAAGGTTCTCTCACGCAGGGGAGGGGAGTGGTGGGGCAGATACAGGCTAGGACAGGCCGCTCGCCGGGAAGAAGCCCCGTACAAGAGGTAAGCGGGAGAGGAGTATTGTTAGGCTGCCGTTGACCGGTGAGCCTACACGAAGTTTAGTCCCACCTTGCCTATTGAAGGAGGTCACACCCACCTCCTTTCAGTCCCGCCTTTTGGGACGGAGTGGACTCTCTTTTTATAGTTAGGCCGTGAGCGCATAAACATCTAAAACGTAGGCTGAGTGCTGGGCTGGTCCAAGTGAACGCTAACAAGTATGCTCGCGCGCTGGGCTGGTCCAAGTGAACGCTAACAAGTATGCTGGCCTGTAGGACCAAGGGCGGCTCGCCGGTGGCAATCGGTGCTGCTCGCCGGTGAGATTAGGTGTGGCGCACAGGCTGGGACGACTACAGGGTTGCATGCCCATTGGTGGAATCTTTTTTAGTGGGAACGGTTTGTTGGCATTGGTCCACGGTGGATTTTAGGAAAAAAATTGAAAAAGAAAGAAAAATAATTAATGCTAACGTTTGTACGACTCCCGCTTGCCACTTTAGCCTGACAAGCAGGCCCTACTGGTCAGTTTTGCTGTCAACGGAAGGTTAAAACTGAATAAGTTCTTTTTGTTACGTATTAGCGCTGAAGTGGTTGTTTTTTAAAACCTAGCGAATAGTGATTGTTTTTTGAAACGTGTGGTGATTTTTTGTAATTTTCTCGTTGGGTACGTACGTGGAGTACATGTGTACGTGGATGGCTTGGACGGACACCGACCTCGTGATATACAACGCCAACGTCTGGCTCTGGATCAGGTGAGGACGACGTACGACGCGCACCGACCGGGTAGACCGGGCACCTTGTTAACCTGGTCGAGAAGAAGATGCAAACTCTATCGACATCTCTCTCTCTGCTTTTATTTTTTGACAGCAGCTCCGACGACATCTCTATGTTCCTATTTTCTACAGTAACTCGAACGACATCTCAAATTAACTGAGAGCACTGTATGGTATACAATCTTTCCATACCGATCGATAAGGATAGATGACACTGAATGAGACACGCTCATGCACCTTGTCCACCACAATGGCCTGGACGGTGTGCTCACTTTTCATAGTTTGCGAATCTGTCTTTTTTTCCAACCAAAAAAAATAGCGCTCTATAATAAATAGCGTCTGACCTAAAATTACGTTATCAGCGTGATGTACCAGCGTTATCAGCATGAGACGTTGTACATTGATTAGTTTAGCGTGAGCTCTTGAAATATGCTACAGCGCGCTATTTTCTACAATGCTTTTTTCCAAGTCAATATAGCATGATCAAATACATATAATTTATAGTGTCCTCACCGGGCCTCCAATAGCCAGTCCGGCAATAGTGCTGGATGACCGCTATTGCGAGAGCGTGGTAATTAGGTGGCTGGCCCCAGCGGCACCTCCAATATGATATTGTTTTCGAGAAACCTATAAACCTGAATTTAAACTGAAACCCGTGGATTTTATTTATATTTTAGGAAATATATGAATTTTAGTTAATTTATATTTTATTATGTGAAAATGCAGTCGTGGCTACAACTTTTTGGTAGCAAGTAGAGTTGTCACTAAGAAATTTTTAGTTTCATGTGAGCTTGCAAGTGACTTTGAGTGATATCACGTGACTAAGAATTAAGCTAATTCTCGGTCAACTAAATATTAGACGCGCCCAATGAGTTTAACTAACCCTAAACCTAAACCAAGATCTAGCGCCAGTTGATGGCGCTCTAGCCGAGCTCAAATTTCCAAGATGCTCAAATTTTCTAAACATGAGACAATGTTCTACACCGCTTCACAAATGTTCGCGTGCTCTTCTGAAGCGACGTGTCCTCCATCTCTCTCTCTCTCAACACCATGAAAGTCGTGATTGTTCTATGTCACACACGTTTTTTCACTGCGTACCACTGTAGATTGAAATGCCTCACTAATAGCCCATGATGCTCTGATTGCGATGCCATGCATAGCTGTCGCAGCTGACGCGTAGCTTTCCCCCTGTAATGGAAATATTAGCAGCTGCTGTGTCGCTTTTTCTGAACAGCGCCATATAGTCCACCTAGTAGTAATCCGTTCCATTCAATTACGTCGCCGGCGCACAATCCAAATCAAACGAGATCTCCAGCGTTAGGATGGCTCCTGAACTTGGTTTGATAAAGAAAAAAGAAAAATCAGCGGTCACACTCGCAATCGGAATATCGACAACGGTGCCTGATTAAGAAACCTGCAGGGAGAACGGTGTGTGATTAAGAAACCAGCGAGAAATGTTCGATGCACTTTGGCTTTATGAGGATTGGTCTACCATCTATCCATGTTTTGGCTTTACGAAAAGAGCGATGAGAAATTAATCAGCAAGGGAAAGAAGTATGCATGCATGCTCTCGCACTTTTATTCTTCCATTTCGTTACTTCATGATAATTCCCATCCGATCAGGCCGGGAGCAAACCTTATTCGTTGTTTGCAATCATATGAGTAATACCGTACCCCCAAAACTGAGTAGGATTTGCCTTTGGCCGTGCCGTGATAATGGCACATGAGTTTGTCTTGGAAATTAACAATATACCCATCACAGAACTGCAACCAAGTATGCATGATTGAAGACCAAATCATACTAGAATAGATAAAAAAAACAAACTTATGATTTATAATATGATACTACTGAAAAATCATGCAAGTGCCTATGTACTTGCGCCATTTTTAATGGTCTCTGGATGGTAGCTTGGTACTTATGCATGAACTTGCTGATTAAACAAGGATTAGCAAGCGCCAAAGCTGAAGCGCTTAGCCTAACCACCGAAGCTTAATTTGGCTTCCCTCCGTACGTTCCAGTTCAAGAGGAGTGGCTTTCTTCGATGCTCTCTTTATTTTTAGCATAGCTTTAGTTATTCGTTGCTTCTCCTAAAATAAGTACTACGTGATGCACCTACAGGTATATAAACCAAGATAAAGTGATCATGCATGCTTAGTACTAGTTGCTCTCCATTCGATTATTGTTTAGTTGGAACCATCGAAGAGTAATCTAAGTAGGAACTGGTTAAGAATATCAGACGAGAGGTCAACTACATAGACATTATACCCGCAAAAAAAACTACATAGACATTATAATTTATAGGGGACACACAACTAATAATTCTACATCGATACAGTGAAAACTCAAAAGTTAACCTTTTTATTTGTTGCTCAAACCATGTATGAAGCTTTCACATTATTCCAGAAAATACACTTTTAAAAAGCTTTGGTGATTTTAAGCCAACCCAAATGGCTTGTTAGTGGTGCACAACTACACATCTAGGTTGTTATAGTACGAAACATTTACCTTTTTATGTCAATATCGGGGTGGTGACAGTTTCCTATTCAGACGTGTGATCATTTTTATTCTATCTCAGATTAGTTTACTCTGTTTGCAACAATATACATCAATATGGAATTGCATGTAGTAATTTCCTCCTATTTTGCACATCTGCCTAGATATATCGAGAAGTGTAAACCGTTAAAAGCATAATTCTTGCAAGTAATGATATTTAGTTGTTGCCTGCAGGTGTGATGGTTTTAGCTTTACATAACATTCAAGATGAGTAAGATGGAGGCACATGCCCAAGTATATTCGGTTGTGAGATGGAAATAAATAGCGGAGAAAAAATTGTTCTAACTGTTTCTATATTTGAGAGGCTCTAGAAGAGAGTAATGCAGCATGCGTGATTTAGTGTGTCCTTCTATTACCTGAAATTTTTAATAAGCTATGTCAAGTGAATTAACTAGCCAAATTATGATATGGCAGGTGTTCTATAATGAAATGATATGTATGTTTTCAATGCTTCAGTGACAATTATGGTTTCTGATACCTCATCCTGGGCTCCTGCATGATTGCTCTTGAAAGTTATGTCCAATCTTCTCAAGATTTTCTGTTAAGTTTATCATTACCACGACATTAGTTACCCATGAAGGAATCAAGTGTTCTTAAACAGACTATGAGTTGGATTTGATTCATTTGCTTCATTGGTCATCGATGGCAGTGGTCGGAGCACGGAGCAAGGCATGGTGACGTGTGGCTCCGAGGGAATGTGGTTGCGGCTTCGAGCGACCATCCCGGAGAAGATGAGGTCGAGCATGAGGTCAAGAGCGACGAGGTAGAGCCTAGGGGCGATCATATGGCCACAGGGAAAGCGGCAGCGATTGCGCTGTGTAACTGCAAAGGAAGTTTTTCCAAAGCTACTAATATCTGCTATTATTCTTACTGTAATTTCTCTAAAGCTAATGTTTTTTCCATGTGCTGAAATCTCCTGCTTATTTTAGATAGAGGGGGTTTTAGTGAAGAAAAGGGATGGAGGAGAATGAAGTTCAGTAGAAATAAAAGGATAGTACCATGAAGTAGATCTGGATGCACAAGATAAACAAGTGTGCTAACCATTAACTCCTATTCTTACTCCAATGCGCATTCGATCCTACACATGGGAAGAATCTATAGAGTATTATTTTATTTCAAAATTTGAGTGCGTTCATGTTCACACCGACTTAAATCACTATGTCTCATTGTAAATTATAGATTGAAGTAATGTTTGTCGTTAATTTTTCTGAACTAGACGTATGTTATATTTGGACCAGGAAAGGAATGGGTATTTAGAATATATTCTATTTCAGTTTCTTGGTGTCAGAAACTTGCAATATGCACACATTTGCTTCAGATATTGGACTATAAACTATAATATGCCAATTTAGTGGATGCGGACTGTTTTAGATATGTCACTGGTTGATGTATGTTCGTCTACGTCAACTTCTTGGTGTAACTTATAATTTAGCAGCTGATATAGGTACAACTTCTTGCTAACACGCGTTGGATCAAATAAGTGATGGGTCGATTAATTTTGCTAACAATTTAATTTGTTCCCGTAGCAACGCACGGGCATTTTACTAGTCGATACTTAAAAACTAAACTTTGATTAGGCGGGCAATTAAGCAAGTGCAGCGCAAGTAGGAGGCACTTGATATCCACATGGATTACACGGGTGTCCACTTGTAGCTTCAGGCGAGAGCAACAGTCCAAGACTGCTTTCGAATATTTATGAGTACATATATATATCCAACAAGGTTAAACAACCAGGTTGACCAAAAAAGTCCTGAACTTATGAAATAGGGTTTGTCTATGTCTTAATCGACTGGGATTTTCTTAAGTCTCAATCACCTAAGAAAAGTGCAACGGTAATTAAAAGAAATGTGCAACTCGTTTCAGTTGCACTTTTTGAACAGAAAAATGCAATTGTATTTTTCTGCTAGAAAAGTGCAACTGGGTTTCAGTTACACTTTTTTTTAACAGACGGTTGTATTTTTCTTAGGTGACTGAGACTTAAGGAAATCTCAGTCGACTGAGAAATAGCAAAACCGTATGAAATAGCATATACTAGTACTGAGTTGCATTTGGCAATGCCAGTACCATATCAACTTATTTTCACATCAATCCTAAACACAGGTCATATTTGCAGCTTAATTTGAAATGAGCTTGCAGAGTTCTTGCATGAATAAATGCGGGTCGAAACCAGACAAAGAGGCATGCCCATCACCCAAGTTAGAGCAGCAATAACGTACCATCCATGGTGGGGCTATGTAGCTCTTATCTTTCTCCATGGCCGGTGCAACCGTGCGTGCCCTGGCCCTCCTCTTTACACCATCTTCTTCCTCTCACTCACTAACGTCGTCGTCACTCGTGAATCCACACCCACATTTCCTGTATATAATTATTTATACGATACTCATGGATCATGGATGCACCCCACCTCTCCTCCCTGTATTTATCTGAAATGAGAAAAGAGGAAAGAAAAGGAGGAGAAGAAAGGAAGAGGAAGGATCTAAAGCAGAAGTGCTTCTGACCAAGGCATGCAATCTCCGTGAAAGAGATGGGCATATCAGTGGATTTTTATTCGCCCCAAACTCTCATGATGACGATGGATAAGCTTAGTGCTGCCAAACACCCGGTGTCTCCCTAATACCTTGTGGTTCTATGTAACGAAATTTCCGGGCCTGGCTACAATAGTCGAAGTTTCAGAGACTCGAGAGCCTGGCAATTTTTCGGCCGGGACATTCAGGACCGGTGTGCAGTACAGTACAAAGTATTATTTGAGAGAAGAAGATGTATAGTAGTATCTGCATGTGCCAGGTCGGTATATCTGATCCACTCGGGTTCCCAACAGGCCGTTCTCAGGGTGTTTTTTCATCCGGGCGGCGATTTTTCCTCCAGTCACGTTTTTAGGACGCCGGTTTCGTCCGGATTTGGCCTAGCTTTCATCCGGGGATCCAAGGCCGATCCCGGGGCATCGGTAACGCCCTAGGAACACCGGATGAAGCGAAAACAAGGGTGAGCCAACCCTGTCGGAGAGATATCCCATGTCCCACCACCAGTCGCCTCTCCCAGCGGTGAAGGATCCCCCCAGCTGTCATGTCGCCATGCTTGCGCCGGCGAAGCTCCACCGCTACAAGCCGAATTCACGACTGTAGATAGGTCCGCCGCCATCGCCGCACCTCTCCCCGTAGCCTAGGCCACATTTCGCCGACCCTCCTTCGCCATAGCGGAGCTACGCTTGAAGCTCCCGCCACATCGCCCGCCAAGTGTTCGGTGTTTTGCCCCTTTGGCCATAGACTCCGACGACAAGGAGCTATTCGCCGTGTTGCTGGAGGAAGAGAACGCCGCAGCCGCCGAAGATGTAGAGCACGTGCAGATCCTTGCCTCTCTGGCACGGCTGTACATGCAGACAGCAGCGCCGAAGCGTGGAGGCTCGGCGAAGGGTCACCGGAAGTGCAAAGCAGGGCAGAGGAAGGAGAGCTATTGCATGTTGTACGCCGACTACTTCGCCGATGAGCCACTGTACGAAGAGGTCGTGTTTCAGCGCCGTTTCAGGATGAGCAGAAAGCTCTTCCTCGAGATCGTACATGCCATCTGGGAGTTCGACCCATATTTTGTGTGCAAGAAGGACTGCACAAGCATGGTTGAGTTTTCCTCACTGCAGAAGTGCACGGTGATGATGAGGTTACTTGCACGCAGAGCGTCGGGTGACAATGCTAATGACTATCTTCGCATAGCTGAGTCCACCGCCATCGATTGCTTGTACAGGTTCTGCAGGGCAGTGATTGTATAGAAATAAAATATGTTTTATTATTATTTTTGCATTAATTCATTTAATATGACATAATTCATATCTTTAAATCCATAAATCGAAATTCCACAATTAATATGTCCATTATTATCAGAAAAATATGAGGAATCCAAATATGTCATTTTTTATTTTTTTGAATTCTTTAATAAAATTAAAAATCATTGACTCTTTTGGAATTTCAAAAATCTGAAAATATTGCAAACGACTGAAGCCCGTTGGCATTGATATCATAATTTTTTTCCGATAATTTTGATATATTATACGATTTTTCCTGACATCGTATGCACAAATGGTGAATATATGAAGTTTTTGTAATGTTTTCTTACAAAGTTTTTTTTTATCCCGGTTTATGTCCCGAACCAGGACTAAAAGGGGACCCTTTGGTCCCGGTTCGTGGCATGAACCGGGACCAATGCTCCGCTGACCATTAGTTCCGGTTCATGGCATGAACCGGGACCAATACCCCAAAATGAACCGGGACCGATGTCCTGGCGGCATAAACTGAAAACGATGTCTGTCATTGATCCCGATTTGTTATTTGAGTCGGGATAAATGGCTTTGAAGGCCGGACCAAAGGCCTCTTTTCTACGCGCAACACATCAGCAACACCTAGCAGACCCGCCGCGGACATCCCGTAGAAACCACGCAACCATCGTGGCCATCATGCAGCACCGCACCGCGCCACCCCTGCGCCCACAGCGGCCGCAGCCCGCACGACCCAAACAGGCCCAGATCGGGGCCCGACTAGGAACCGACAGCCGCCTTGCTGCCGACCATCGCAAGTGCCATCGTCGCAGCAACCTGACGTCGTTCCGCAGATGCACAACGCCGACAGAGCCGTCACCCACCCGCCCGAAGCACCGGTCCCCCGCCACCAAGCTCGAAGCCGGCCCGCGTGGCCCCAGATCCGGCTCGCCTGCACACAAGCCGCCCAACGCCCCCATCCGGCGAAGTGCCGCCGCGCCCTCCCGCCTCAGCATAGCCACATGGCCCGCAGCGCCGCCGCGCACGCCCACCGCCCTGTCGTCGCCACTCACCGCTAGAAAAGCTCCATGGGAGGAGAAGAGACGCCCCGCCGCCACCTTCCTCGCCGCCCCCCCCCCCCCCCCCCCCCCCCCCCCCCCCCCCCCCCCCCCCTCTCAAGAGGTTTCTTCAAGAATTAGTGTAATTATGTTTGCACGCACGTAAATTAAAACCGCATTTGCTGAATAACACTAAACTCGATCGCGCAGTGACAAACGGATGGGCGCTAAAGGTGTGGAAGCTTGGTCCATTGTGTTGTTTTGTGGTGGGGGCTCGAGTATGCGTTTAGTAAACTGCAGCATGGGTTGGGCACATGACAATGTGCTCAATGATTGATTATCATAACTAATAATTGAACTTCACTCGAGTTCAACTATTATGATAACCTAATCATGTACACTACCACCAAGGTTGTCAGTTAGAACTTCACAGAAAATGTCGAGATACTGCTGTTTTGGATGTATCAGAGATCTGAAAAATCTCAGATGAGTGCATGTACTTGGGGGAAAGGACTTGCCTGGTTTGCATGGCTACGATTTTTGGATTACGTCATTTTGGAATGGAGCACCCACTGTGAGTTCACATGGTGTCAGTGGAAATGTCGTGAACAGAATCTGATCTGTTCAGGAATTCCTGGTTTTTCAGAAAAACAACCCAGGGCATGGTAGGAGGCATCCTTTTTTTTTCAACAGTCAAACTGGTGGAGCTTCGGGTATTACAAGATTCTTAATCTGTACTTTCACAAGGAAGCCAAAACGAGAGAGTTTGAGAAAATTACATTGAGGAAATGCACGCGTGTTGCGGCGAGATGCCGTCTTGCTGAACGAGAGAGTTTGGTCTGTACTTTGCATACCAGTGGATTTACATTGAGCAGAGGCAGGCGTGTTGCGGCGAGATGCCGTCTTGATGACGAGAACGCTCTGCTGGAACCTCTGACGAACCACATGGTTCTGTATGGATCCACCACTGTGCCACCGGGAAAGCAGCTTGTGTGAGAAGAAACATTTTCCGTTGATGTGGTCGTGGTACAAGCGACCAGGTTGTCCTGCAGATCACCTAGCTGCAAGGCTTGCACGGCTAAATTTTGTGTGTCCACTTAATGAGTGTCAGCTACTCTGTTGTTCTGTTCGGATGCAATGCACACGCAGGTCTGGTCAGTCAGCCACAGTCATTGTGGCTGCCGCTTGCAGGCAGGGGAGCCTGAACCTACTGCTTGCTGCTGCACTTTTCAACAAGTGCTCTCACAGCCAGACCGGCCCAGCAAGTTCGGATGGGTGCCTGCTTACGACAATTTGGTCAGCAGCTACTAGCCTCAAGAGTGCGTGGCAAGTCGATCGGTAGCCAGTAGTAGTACTGACTTCGAATCTGCTGTGCGCATGCTGAGCGGTCGCTCTCCGCTCTCGGCCATACAATTTTAAACTTATTTTTAACGCCGGTGCATTTGAACTTTGGACCATAAGTTAACATATATGTTATATGCTACTTCAATATTTATTTATTCATATAATTTTCTCATGTTGCTTATCCTCTACTCACGCATGATGTCTGCAATTCTCAACAATGTCTCATAACATTAGGTCGAATTATACAATGAACATGCTTAAAAGTTTCATTGATTTAATTTTAACTAACCATTTGTTAAGAGCAGTTCCGATATCTTCTATAGTCTTCTTGCACCTTGAAAATTTTCAAGATAAGGATAGATGTTCAAATAAGGAACTAGTATATGTCAAGAGAACTATATATTTTGCATGTGTAATATATATAACAACAACATGCTTTCCACATCCGTTGCTAGTAAAATTATAATGAATAGTAGTCATGACGCATGTACTTCCTCCGTTTCAAAATATAAGACGTTTTAGCTTTGTGAAAAGAGTGTATCTGGATTACTTTTAGTGTGTAGGTTCACTTCAAACCTAGATGAACCTATACACTAAAAAAGTCTAGATACACTCCTTTCACAAAGCTAAAACATCTTATATTTTGAAACGGAGGGAGTATATAGGGAGACCTAAACATGATAAATCTTTGACCTTATTGTTCTTCGGAATGTCAACACTCCAATGTTGATCTCCAAGTTTTCCCACCTCGAGAAGTTGGAAATTAACATCCGAGAAATGTTTCCCACCTTTTTGGATGTTTTGTCTCTCGTTTCCTTTCTTGGTGCTACATCGTCCTTGGAGTCTTACATCTTGTGTGTAAGCCATCTTTCCCATAGTTATTAATATATGATATTTACCGTCCTTTTCGATGAAACGATGGTGTTAGTATCTGTGTATCCTACATATCTACATCTAGGTCCTTGAGGCATGATGAGTTTATTGTTCGAGGCGACGATGTTATGACTTGAGGTCAAAGCTAAAATGCTGGCATTATCACCTCAGACAGGTGTTGATCACAAGTTTTCATTCAGCAAAGAGCCTGATTCAGCTAGTGATCTCTATCCTTGAGAGCACTCCTTCCCTTGTGTGCCTCATGGTAAATACAACCCTTGGGTACACTATAAAAATAATTATCTCCTGCCACTAATTTGTTATGTGTCTCCCCCCCCCCCCCCCCCAATCAGTATTGCAAGGACGTAACGAGTAACCTATGCTTAACTGTCATCTCATGATCTCATCGACAAAGTCTTCGAAAAACAAAAGGATGATGACATTGGTCTTGCAATATTATTTCACATGTTCTCTGTTCAATGATTTTCCCCTTCCTTCGTGTTTCCAAAGTTACCTTAAACTTCCATTTAATAGTCGAGATTTTGGCAAAATATGCTAACATTCACTTTATAATTAATCTAATCGTTGTCGGTATAGATTGTAGTTAGTATGTTCAAGAGAATTCATTGTATTCGAAAAAATTGTCAAAACATAGCCTTTCGATATAGGAAAATTTAATATTGTCATTAATGGAAAATAATAGAAATATGAAAATCGGACGAAATCTAAGTTCCGAATATTATAAATCTATGTGCATGCTCTATTTTTTCATGAAACCGTTGTTTGACATGCAACTATAACCTATCGTTATTTGAATTTTATTATGTATTTCTCTTAAGGATAGTCAAATATATGTTATTTATACTAAACATTTTTACTTTTTTATAACTCGTTTTTTTATATATACATGCCACTTTTATTAACATTTGTTTATAGACATAATTGGAACAATTAATAATCTAATCCGTCTCTTATATATTGATATACACAAAATTATACTTCCGTAATAGTAAAGCTTAACTATATATATTTCCTTTAATTAATTTAATTTAGGGTGTTAAAAAATACATATTCTAAATAGGTTTATTTATATTGGTGTATTATGCGGCTATATGTATCCTTCTCCAAAGTATTGATCAATATTTACATAAGTTGGTAGAATGTTCTACAATGTACAAATGTGCGAGACAGTTTGCTTATCTTTTTATTTGGGGCATGTGTGTGAGTGCGTGGCAGTGGTGCATGTGCGGTGTATGTGTCCGGGTGGGGGTGGGCGGTTGATTCAGTAGCTATCCCTTGGCACATGTGAATTTACTACACAAATTTGTGTATGTCGTAGTTTCCATCAATAGTTTTCAGAAAATATATCTCAAGGCATAAATTTGGTGTTGAACTTGCTTCGATATTTATTTTTAGATTTTAAACTTCAGATTAACATGTTTAGAACATTATTGTTTTTTACTTATTATATATATATATATATGTCTTTGTTAAAATTTTGTTTCATTTTATCCCAATCTACATCTGCATAGATATTCAAATCAATAATTGAACCCGAATACACATAGAAGACAACAGATAAAGGGAAAATAAGGCCAATGACCTATGTCTCACAAATCTCGCTCAAAGCTAGAGCCTAGCACATCAGCGTTGTGACTTTTCTGTTTCGAACGGAATTGTCGACATTAATTATGCACGAGGACAAATATGTACTCACGATGCTTTTCTTTCTCTCATCTAAGTGTCAAACAGGTTCCCACGAAAATCCCAGGTCAAGTTCTAGTTTAAAATTTGAGACCAAATTTTGAACTAGGGATCTTCAAATTGACTATAAGTAGGATTTTGGTGGCATCCCGTTTGCATCCATGTCTCGTGTTTTTGGGGTCCTCCCGTGATATGACTTTTGCATGTAGTCTCAACCGTTCTGGAATAATCGAACTTATAGGATTGTCTTAAGTAAACGTATTTACGTTCGACCAAAATGTTATAAGAAAATGTGTCAATATCTATGACAGCAAATCTATATCGTACATGAAAGTATATTTTACTATTAGACTAAGTTGGTGCGGCAGATGTTGCTGTACTTTTCCGATAGTTCACTAAAGACAAATATATACTCCCTCCGTCCCAAAATAAGTGACTTTGATTTGTCTAGATTCGCATGCACTTAAACGCGTTTTATGTATAGATACATCCGAATCTAAACAAACTCAAGTCACTTATTTTGGAACGGAGGGATAATTATTTCAAAATAGACTGAGTAAGTAGTACGGTGTGTGAGCTACATATAATATGCCACCGTGGAGAGAAATTGCACAATACACTACAGGAACGGCACGCTACGCCGAGGGCAAAAAGCCGTCGGCGTAGGCCAAAATGCCCTTGGCGTATGCTACGCCGACGGCTGCCCTCGGCGTAGCCTCCTCGGCAAAGCTCTCCTTCGGCGGAGGCACTTTTGCCCGTCGGCGTCTTTGCCCTCGGCATAGCCCCGTCGACATAATAACTGCAGGTTATAAAAAAACCAAAAAAAATCAAATTTTTTTGGATTTTTTTCTCAACTTTTTTAAATCTTTGAATTGTTTGAATCGTTAATCTCTCACATGGAACATTTTAAACACTAATTATAGTTAATCTTTGATTAAATTGCAGTATTGAACAAACTTCCCACTCGATCACCCATCCTAGCACTACTCTAGCTCCTGCACGCTTAACTTCTCAATTCCTTCCGAATCAGCTTCCACGAAGCAATTTGTACCTAGTTGTCAATACTATGATATCAATCTTATTAACTCTTATATCATTATGTCACATGTTTTTATTTGTTGAAACTACAAACACTTATTTAAGTAAACAACAATGAATAAGTAAAAATATTACTGATTCAAATAAAAATACTATTGTATTCAAATAAAAATATAATAATTTTACTTTTTTGTATTTTCTATTTAATATGAAATAATTAATATCTTTAGATCCGTAAATCGGAATTTGATAAATAATATGTCTAAATTGATCAGAAAAATAAAAAGAATCTAAATATGATATCCATATCAACTTATCACAAACCCCCCGTTTTTGAATTAGCTATTTGGTGGTTGCTTCACAAAATCCCCCTTTTTTGCGCTCGGAAAATGGAAAATGGCTTTTTGGTGCGACGAAAAGGAAAACTTCCTCCTACAATATTGTTCGCCATCCCATGATGTACATGTATGCAAAATATGGACATATTATCTCAAACTATGTCTTGATTCTAGCCATAACATTGGTCATTTGACCCGAAAGCCAAGAAACCTCGAATGAGATAGGTCATTTTGTGAAGCTTTTTCAGACATAATCAATATAGCAGGTTTGATATTTTTCCTTGTAACTAAGTCACATAATATGACATCACGCGAAGGTTTTGTATTGTTTCGATGTTTTTGAATTTTTTATTCCCGTTTTAAACTATCGTCAAACTTTCTCGAACGACGGGCATGAAGATTCTTAGCTCGGGGCCGAGCCTCACTAAACTAGCTTTGGATCTTTGATAAAATAGCATATTGTGAACCTAAAAATGATTTTTGTAAAAAAACATGAGCATCGGATCATGTACCTGTAGTTCATATCTGACCCACTTCCTACCGATTCGGCAGGAATTTGGCTTTTTCACCAGGGGTGGACGGAAAGGTTTCAGATCCCCCTGTTGGGACATTGTCCATATAAGGTGGTCTAGTATTTTTGTAAAATGTGGTGGTAGCATTTTGAATTAGCCATTTGGTGGTTGCTTCACAAAACTCCCCCATTTTTGTGCTCGGAAAATGGAAAATGCCTTTTTGGTACGACGAAAATGAAAACTTCCTCCTGCAACATTGTTCGACATCCCATGATGCACATGTATGCACAATATGGGCACATTATCACAAACTATGCCTTGATTCTAGCCATAACATTGGTCATTTGATCCGAAAGCCAAGAAACCTCGAATGAGATAGGTCATTTTGTGAAGGATTTTTTTAGACATAATCAATATAGCAGGTTTGATATTTTTCCTTATAACTATGTCACATAATATGACACCACGTGAAGGTTTCGCATTGTTTGGATCGTTTTTGAATTTTTTATGCCCGTTTTAAACTATCGTCAAAATTTCTTGAACGACGGGCATGAAGATTCTTAGCTCGGGGCCGAGCCTCACTAAACTTGCTTTGGATCTTTGATAGAATAGCATATTGTGAATCTAAAAATGATTTAAAAAAAAACATGAGCATCGGATCATGTACCTGTAGTTCATATCTGACCCACTTCCTACCGAGTCAGCAGGAATTTGTCTTTTTCACCAGGGGTGGACGGAAAGGTTTCAGATCCCCCTGTTAGGACATTGTCCATATAAGGTGGTCTAGTATTTTTGTAAAATATGGTGGTATCATTTTGAATTAGCCATTTGGTGGTTGCTTCACAAAACTCCCCTATTTTTGTGCTCGGAAAATGGAAAATGGCTTTTTGGTGCGACGAAAATGAAAACTTCCTCCTGCAACATTGTTCTATATCCCATGATGCACATGTATGCATAATATTGGCACATTATCACAAACTATGCATTGATTCTAGCCATAACATTGGTCATTTGACCCGAAAGCCAAGAAACATCGAATGAGATAGGTCATTTTGTGAAGGATTTTTTCAGACATAATCAATATAGCAGGTTTGATATTTTTCCTTATAACTATGTCACATAATATGACACCACGCGAAGGTTTCACATTGGTTGGATCATTTTTGAATTTCTTATGTATGTTTTAAACTATATATAATATTTTATGTTTCACTTAATTTTTTTAAAAATATGTAATATTTAAGTGTAGATAGATATATCTTATTTATCTGCAAATTTTGATATATTATTTGTATTTTTCCGAATTAGAATGATTTAGTTATGATTTTTCAAAGTTTAATGAGATAAAAGGAAAAATAGCTACGCCAAGGGCAGCCGTCGGCGTAGCATAGGATACGCCGAGGGCATTTCTACGCCGACGGCTGCTTGGAGGGGCTGGCCTGGTCACGGTCTACGCCGACGGCCCCGATGTTTGGCCGTCGGCGTAGCGACCGGCCGTCGGCATATTCATTCCTGTAGTGATATGCCAATTGCCAACGGTGTTTTCAACTTACGCGTCGTGTACGTCGCCTTGCCTTGCCTTGCCTCGTGATAGAACACCGACGTTGCAAGTACTGACACACATACCTACGACCGTTTCCGTTCTGGGTCAAGTCCGGATGATGACGCGCACCGATCTGCCGCTGCCGACCAGACCCTGATCCCCGGGCGACCGTCAGGCACCCGTACCGTTCGATCCGCCGTCGACCATACTATCTAGATACCGGGCACGCGCAGAGAAGGATTGATTGACCATGTCAACTCGAACGAGAAGATGCAACCTCTAGGGACATCTCACTCTGCATTTTTTTTCTACGACAGCAACTCCGGCGGCGTGTCTCCGTTTCTACTCCCTCCGTTTCAAATAGAACGAACCTACACACTAAAAGGAGTATAGATACACTTTTTTCACAAAGCTAAAACATCTTATATTTTAAAACGGAGGGAGTATTCTTGATAGTAACTCGAACCACATCTCATACTGAATCAGAGTACAGCAGAATACACAATCTCTTCATACTGATTGATAAGGAGAGGAGACAGACACGCAGTTTCATGACTCTTTCTTTTCAAGTCAATTTAGCCGGATTAAGTGCATGGATTATCTCGAGACAACAAACAAAGTTCTTCGTAGCTTCGCAAAAATAGCCGCAAGATCTTCTGAGGTGATGTGGCCATTTTTTCCTGTCGTCTCCATAACAATCATAAAGGAGTGGCCTAATATATATTTCTAGACCTTTTTACATTTTGATATGTGTTTTTATACAACGGGTTCAAGTGCACCTGTGAACTAACTGGATTTCCGGCACCAATTGCCCTATCGGGAGGTTGTAATTAAGTGACAGCCGAAGATGATCTAATTTTCGAAAACACCATGAAAGTCGTGAGTGTTGAATGTCACTGCGTATCACTGTAGAGTAGAACGCCTCATTAAGAGCCCATGATGTTCCGATCGCGATGCCATCAGCCATCGCAACTAATGGGTAGCTTTCCGTCCCTGTAGATGGAAATATCAGCAGCGGTTGTGTCGCTTTTCTGAACATCGCCGTACGGACAACGGGAGCAGCTGTGGTACTGTGCTAGTAGTAATCCGTTTCATCCAGTTACGTCGCAGGCACACAATCCAAATCGAACGAGATCTCCGGCGTCAGGATGGCCCCTGAGCTTGACTGAGAAAGAAAAAGAAAAGAAAATTAGCGGGCAGTCACGCTCACATTCGGAAAACCGGCAACGGTATGTGATTAAGAAACCAGGCAGAAGTGTTGGATGCACTTTGGCTTTATGAATCGGTCTACCTGCGTCAATCCATGACGCAGAGGTCTGAAAAACAAGCAAGGGCTTATGTAGTTGCTCCATTTTCTGAAGGTTAGCATACTTATGCATTTGCACTTGTTAAACCCTAGCACTATTGGCAAAGGCGTTTGCCGTGCTAATTAAACAAGGATTAGCTAGCTCCAAATATCTGGCGTGGTTGGCCTAACCACTGAAGCTTAATCTGGCTTCCCTCCGTATGTTCAAGTTCAACACGAGTGTCTTTCTTCCGTGGGCTCTTTAGGTTTTTTAATAATAGCTTTAGTTATTCGTTGCTTGTTCTACATGACGCACCCAACTAAGATGAAGTGATCATGCAGGCTTGGTAGTAGTTGATCTCCATTCGATTATTGTTTAGCTGGAACCATCTAAGACTAAGAGTAATCGAAGTAGGAACTGGTTAAGAATATCAGACGAGAGGTCAACTACACATGCATTATAGTTTATAGGGGACACAGCTAATAATTCAGCATCGGTACTTAAAACCGAACTTTGATTATGCGGGCAATTAAGCAAGTGCAGCGCAGTTAGGCTAGTCCTAGTGGGAGTATCATAAGAAGTATCATGCATGCCACCTTAGCAAAAATCTGATGTGGCACCATAATTAATGAAATGAGACGTGTTAGTAGTATCATAATATGATACCGTATCATAGCGCGTGAAACTAGGTAATTTAATGACCAATACATCTCATACACACAATTGCATGGAGATTGTAGAAAAAATTAAATACAATATTACTATAATACCATTAGATGATACTAACCACTAGATAGATAGTATCATACACTAGTATCATATGCATGATACTAGTAATATGATACTCCCACTATAACCAGCCTTAGGAGGCACTTCACATCCACATGGGTTATTCAGGTGTCCATTTGTAGCTTCAGGCGAGACCAATCGTCCCACGCTGCATTCGAAGACTTAAATGACGATGGATAAGCTTATAGTGCTGCCAAACGCTTGGTGGCTCCCTAATCACGGTTGGATCTACGTAATGAAATTTCCGCGCCTAGCTTCAATAGTCAAAATCTCAGAGACTCGAGATCCGGGCAATTTTTTGGCCGGGACATTCAGGGACCGGTGTGCAGTACAGAGTATTGTCTATTATATACTAAAAGTAATATAAGGGTGTTTTTCGAGACACTAGGTCGCTCCACATCTCCTCAATTATATTAACCGTTAGATCTATAATTTAAGGCCATGATTTAGTTAATTAGCGGATTAGTATAACGTTACACTTGAAACGGACATGTCACGAGTCCCTCTCATATAGGAATACCATCACGTACAGCTCCAACATGTTACAAGTCGTCCCAACCTTTTGTCATAGAACATATACACTTGACGGCTTGAGCAACAAATCCATAGACGGAAAAACAGGTCACGCAAATACTACGTATCTCCCTTGACTTGATCTACATATGGGCCTCAAAGTCGCAGATGCCCTGACCATGGCGGGGCAGCCGGCGGCGGCAACAATTTGCTTCACCACGAGAAGCTGCAAAATCTCCATCGTGGATTGTAAGGAACGATGCTTCCAGGAGTCAAAGTTCTGTCGTGGACGGTGCGCTCTGGGCGGCGTGGCGTGTGTCTAACCCTGCTTCGACAGGTTTGGGTCGTCAACATCGCGCTGCCGCTAATCTTTCGCGCCGCCACAAGGCTTCCTCCCCCAGATGAACCCCTTCAGCCAACGTTTCAAGGAACTCTGAGATATTGCATGGCGCCAGACTGCCGGAGACGAGACGGCGATTCTGAGTCTTGCAAGCTCTAGGTTCGTTCATCTCAAGGAGACCATTAATTAGTTAGCAAGTCTAGCCTTGCCATGGTCAATCCCCCATTGTTCTAAGAGCAGATCTATATTTTTAAAGTCTTAGATTTGTTAGCAACGAGTGACAATGTTTTTTTAGAAAATGATCTATTTCTGAATCTTCCATGCATGCAGCACATACCGGATATGAACTCAAGCCTGATGATTGTGATTAATGCAATGTTTTCTCTTTGGTTAAATACCTAATTCAGTTGCCTTTTATATGAAATAAAGAGCCGGCGTGCCAATATATTCATCGAATAAGATACTGCTACCACATAAAAAAAGGGTAGGCAGCGATGCATAAATAAATCATTCCTGATCTCTGCAGTTTTCCAACTTTTTATACCACGATTTTTTATATATAATCTATTTGATCTAGACAAACAAATTATGACATGAATGTGAACATATTTTAGATTTATAAACAAATATGTTTCTAAAGTTTACTTAGGAATAAAGTTTTCTCAATCAGCAGCTCTTTCTGAAGGATATCAAAGCCATGCTAAATATAATTCTAAATTGATTTTCTCATACAGTAAAAAAATAAGATTTTCTTAATCAACAAAGCCTTAGGCCCTACCCTTATATTATAATCAATCAATGTTGTGACGACATAATCACAAAGAATATAATTCAAGTGAGTTTCACACTGAGAAAACAATTTTCCCAAATGAAAGTAAATGATATGAAGTTAAAATAGAATAATGTATCGACCAATTGTTTGTCAAAACAGAAAATTAGCTAGATGTTTTAGACTTTTTCTAAATGCATGTATCTAGGTGTTTTTTAGTGTGTAGGTTCGGAGCGAAATGAGTAATCCATACATTAAAAAACCGTATAGATATATGTGTTTCAAAAAAGGCTAAACCATCTTATATTTTGGAACCGGACGGAGTAATTATCATTTCGTTAATTTTACAATATAACAATATGCAATTATCAAAGATACACCATTAGAAGAAGAAAAAATATCTAAAACATTGAGTATTTTGAAACTAATCATAAGATAGGAAAATAAATATTTAAAATATTGGACTCGCGTTTGCGAGGGCCACCATGCTAGTTTCAAACAAGATGTAATATCTGCATGTGCCAGGTCGGTGTATCTGATCTGACTGTCTGACTCTGTTCGAATACGATACGACGTGCACAAAAAATTGTTGATTTGGGTGGACGGATGGATGGTCTGTAGGGTCCTAAATTTGCTTTTGGCATCGATCGGGGATGCTGTGGTGTGGTCGATTCCTTGTGTTCTTGCGTCCCAAACCGCACATATGAGTTGGGTTGGCTCTGAGCGAGCTAATCATTAGACCTCCACCGTCGAAACAAAATGGTGTTGCGAGAAATGATAGTCGACCAAGAAAGTAACCTTTTGCAAGGAAAAATGTCCTGTCGAAACCTTGACAGTGGGCTCTTGTAGGCAGCTACAGAGGGGAAAACAGGGTTGCCGAGCTGATTAACCATGTTGAGCCACGGTACCACGTGTGTCTGTAGCTCGAACTAGCAACAGTTTACAGTACTTGCTGGGGAGGGAGCTTGTGATCTGAACTTGTGAACTTGCTCACCATCCAACTAGAAACTTGCGATGATCTCGAATCTGCTCGTGCGTGCGCGTGCTGCACAGTCACTGTACGCCGCGGCGACCAAGCCACGACCCGCCGCATGCTTTTCATGATACATCATCGCTACCATCCGTGTCGCTATTAGCCCAGCTGCTGTGCACGAAGCACGATCGGTGCATTGCCATTAGCGGCCGATCGACGGACCATTAGGGGCCCCGCCCCCACGAGCCAGTGTGCTTGCCCCTGTCACGTTGCGGCCCAGCGCGCACCCATGCCGCTACAGGCAGGCTGTGCGCGCGTGGCAAAGATTACAAATTCTGGTTTTAAATATGAAGAGGTTTCAGATGAATTTCCACATGTTTTCATAGAGTTTTGCCAATCATCCCTAACTAGGGCATTGCACTTGCGGCGTAGCAATTCCAGGATCGTATGAAGAGTCCACTGGCGGTACTTAAGTTTCTCTCTTGCAATTCCGATCAATCTACCTCTCTCTCGCACTAAAAAGTACACGTTGAGCTACATTAGCAAGGTGCATCCATCATTGCATGCATACATGCCGCTATGCCAGCCGCAGGTCAATGGCCTAGCCAACCGTTACCGTTTTGTTCCATGCCATACTTGTGCTTGCTGCCATGCATGGCAAAATGGCATGGTCATTTTGATTCTCTCTTGATGGAACGTGGTGTGGGTTGGGCTCTCTAGGAGTAAGTAGTACCTGTTTGAAGTGAGTAATCGGCATGGGGCAACAGATCACCCCGTGTTCGTACAGTGCTAATGAGATGAAATGGGCACAAACAAATGGTCCACTGTTCTGCATCTAGACAAGACCTATGGGTTAGGAAAGGATTGATTTGGCCCTGCTGTTATTGTTTCTCTCTCACCACGCACACTCTGCTCCTTTTTTTTGTCCTCCCATATATCCATATATAATCTACGAAAAATGATTCGAACAACATGTTATTTGGGCCTACTACTATTGAAATTGTAAGGCTTCCTGTACAGCTACTCTGTAGCTACCAGCCTAGTACTTATACAAGTTTATGTTGTACTTCGCTTTGTCGTGGCCAGGCCAACAGCTGACCAACTGGATTATTCAATCGGCCAAGGCAAGACGACAGGTGCAGTCGGCTTGGGCCAGGCCAATAGGACCTCACGACACCTCACATTGTACTAGTGCAGAGCCACTCGGCTTGTAACAGGTCGACTGGACCCACTCGGCCTCTCGGAGCCAACTATGTGCTAGATTTAAAAAAAATCAAATTTAGGTATTATTTTCTGAATTAATAAAAATGTATTATTTTAAAAAATTAGCTTTGTTTTTTATGCTATTAGTTGCCATTTACTTTTACATGAGATTGAGGGGAGTGTGCGTCCCTACGTGCCTACCGAAAGTGGCTTCTCAACCCATTCGTATGAACTGAAGCATCACTGCTACAGGCAAAAGCCTTCATGATTAATTTTGTTTTGGTGAAAGCGTGATCATTCATATGGAAACTGCTCTATGTTGCTTAATACTCGGTCACTGTGTGAAGAATCAGCAGCTCGTTATGCCAAGAAACCTTCGATTCATGTAGTGCTAACAAGATGTATGTACAATGATTTTGAAAAGACTATTTATTTGATGTGTAAAGTCTTAAATCTGATCTGACACATGTAGCATTTCTATTGGCTGAACATTTTGAGCTCCCTGTACAGATACGCTGTACCTATCAAGCGTAGTATTCTACAAGTACACGTTGTACTTTGCTCTGCACTCTAAAGCATTGCTTTCAGTATGACATAAGCAGAATCAATACTTGTCATGGAGTGAATGTTGAACTGATTTTAATAAGCACTTGACGTCATCTTCAAGGGGTATATAAATGGCTATACGGAAACTCTACAAGGAAATATGCTACTCTACTTGGTTTCAGTCGGTTTCAGTTGAAGCTCACGGGATTATGTATGCGTGTGTTTGTATTCTTGTTTAACCACTTTTGTCCTTTCTCTGACCAGCAGCTATCTTTCCATTGTGATGAGATTGATAGGAGTCTGGGCGGCTACGGAAGGTGGTCGTCTGAACCACTTACTCGTGAGAAAAGGCCATGCACTGAACATTCTTTGCTACAAGATTGATTGTGATTTTGGCGAAGTTAGAACATAATATCTCTTTGCGTGAACAACCTCTAGAACTCGCCTTAACACAATTTCTAATAAGGGCATTGCATTTTTCATTGCAATCGTCATCCACCAATCAACTCATATATATCAGGTCTGAATTTCTCTCACCGTTTTATCCCTACTCTACATGTTTCCATCAGATGCATTTTATCCCAACATGAGATGGACAGGCCACGTGCACCCAAATTTGTAAAGCCTACCACTACACCCTGAATCCTGGGTAGCCTCTAGCAAGACAAGATGTGACAAATCCTAATGGTTATGCACACTGTGAATGACATCGGTGAATCTGTCATGCAGCTAGCTTAGCTGAATACCCTTTAAGTCGTAATTAGCTTGAGGCTAGCTTCCCTAGGGTTCAATTATGGCCACTAAACAGTGTTAGAACGCGATGTGCCAAATCCTAATGGTTAAGCACACTATTAGCAACATTTTTGTATGGGTCATGGAGCTAGCTAGATAGAGAACAAGATTGTGGGAGAAGATAACCTAAAAACTTATATTACTGAATATTACAAAAAATTGTTTGGAGCACCATCCCACACGGATATTTCGTTGAGGGAGGACTTAATTGAGGATATACCGCAATTATCTGAGTTCGAGAACAAGATTCTGGCAGGAAGTGTTTGAAGCTATTTCTCAAATGAAACATAATAAAGCTCCTGGTCCGGATGGGTTTCCGGTAGAGTTTTTTCAAGTGTTCTGGGAGGTCATTAAAAGTGATCTTATGACACTATTTAGTTATCTTTATTCGGGGAACTTGTCCCTGTTTAAACTGAACTTTGGTGTAAACACTTTACTGCCCAAAAAAGAAAATGCGGTTCAAATACAACAATATAGACCCATATGTCTATTGAATGTTAGTTTCAAAATTTTCACTAAAGTGGGTACAAACCGTATTTCGGGGATTGCTCCGAAAGTAGTTAGACCTACTCAATATGCCTTTATGCCTGGGCGAAATATCCTTGAAGGGGTGGTTATCCTTCATGAGACTATCCACGAGCTTCACCGGAAGAAAATGGATGGAGTTTTGTTTAAAATTGATTTTGAGAAGGCCTACGACAAAGTCAAATGGTCCTTCTTAAAACAAACGCTTCGTATGAAAGGTTTTGCACCTGGGTGGTGTAAACTAATTGAGAAATTTGTTCACGGAGGGAGTGTCGGAATAAGGGTTAATGACGATATCGGACATTACTTTCAAACTAGAAAGGGGCTACGTCAAGGTGACCCTTTATCCCCGATTCTGTTCAATATCGTTGTAGATATGCTGGCTATCCTAATTGCAAGGGCTAAGGAAGATGGTCAGGTGGGAGGCCTCATTCCACATCTTGTTGATGGAGGGGTTTCAATTCTACAATATGCGGATGATACTATTCTTTTCATGGAACATGATCTACTGAAGGCCGTGAATATGAAACTAATATTATGTATCTTTGAACAACTATCGGGACTGAAGATTAATTTCCATAAAAGCGAGATTTTCTGTTTTGGTAAAGCAAAAGAAGAGGAGCAGCAATACACACAAAATTTTGGTTGTGAGGCTGGATCTTTACCTTTTAGATACCTGGGTGTGCCCATACACTATAGAAAACTTAAAAATTCAGATTGGTATCCAGTAGAAACTCGATGTGAAGGAAAATTGAGTTGCTAGAAGGGCAAGCTACTATCTTATGGTGATAGACTTGTCTTGATTAATTCTGTATTAATAAGTTTACCTATGTTTATGTTGTCGTTTCTAGAGATACCTAAGAGGGTAAGGAAACGATTAGATTTCTATAGATCTCGCTTTTTTTTGGCAAAGTGATGAGAATAAAAAAAAGTATAAACTTACAAAATGGAATATTATTTGTAGACCAAAGGATCCGGGTGGCCTAGGCATTGAAGTATTGGAAATTAAGAACACATGTTTATTGAGCAAATGGCTCTTCAAATTAATGAATGAAGAAGGCATGTGGCAAGAACTGATTTATAATAAGTACCTTAGTCAAAAAACATTGTCTTAAGTCCAAGCAAAACCGACTGATTCTCCATTTTGGAAAGGAATTATGAGGGTAAAGACAGAGTTCTTTGCTAGAGGTCACTTCAAGGTTGGAGATGGGGTAAATACTAGGTTTCTGGAGGATACATGGTTAGGAGATACACCACTAGCGCAACAATATCCATCATTATACAACATTGTACATCAGAATAATGTCACCATAGCACAAGTCTTATCTCAAGTACCACTGAACATTGGATTCAGGAGGGTGCTCAATGGTGACAAGTGGACCGCTTGGCTTCATGTGTGCCGAAGACTTATGATGGTTCAGTTGTCAGATGAACAAGATAAGTTCGTATGGAACTTAAGCTCGTCTGGGGTGTTCTCAGTTAAATCCATGTATGAAGATCTTATGAATGATTATACGGTTTTCCTTCAGAAATATCTTTTGAAAATAAAAATCCCACTTAAGATTAAAAAATTTATGTGGTTCCTTCATAACAAAGTGCTTCTCACTAAGGATAATCTTGTTAAAAAGAATTCGGTAGGATGTACCAAATGTTGTTTCTGTGGGGCACATGAAACCATTAAAAAAATTTCTGATGATCTATCACCTCCAAATAATATTTCACATATGTTTTGGAAGTTGGTTGGATGGAGTTGATAAATCATCTAAGGCTGGATTTCACATTGGTGTTTCTGCCTTATGTTGGTCTATTTGGAGATGTAGAAATGACATTATCTTTAACAAAACAAAAACTTTTAACATTTTGCAGGTTATCCATATGATGGTGCATTGGGTACAGCATTGGGCATTCTTACTACCCCAAGACTAGCGGGATATTATGGCTACTTGGTGCAGCCATTTGTTGATGGTCGCGCACCACATATTCAGCCAATCATTTTGGCTGCAGCGTAATAGATTACAGGATGTGTAATCTTTTTTTCTCCTTTTATTTCACTAGTTGATCCATGCATCAATTTTAAGCGATCCATGATTTGTAACAGTTCTAGGATGATGGATGTTGGATGCTATTTTTAATAAAGGTTGTGTGCATCAATCGATGTAGAGGCCGGGGTTACTCCCCTTTTCGAAAAAAAAGCTAGATAGATAGCTAGGGAGTCTCCACCTGGAAATTTTTAAGTCTCAATTAGCTTGAGGCTAGCTGTTCATAGGCTTCAATTAGCAGTCCACTAACCCTGAGAAAAAATAGGACTATAGGAGCAGTGTTGTGGCGCCACAACCACCTCAATCGATCCTATCGCCCAAGAAATGTAGCCCCTAGTGTACAATTATTGCTACGTCGAATATTTGGAAGCAAAGGAAAATGAGACATTTCGATGGTGTAAATCCTAGTATTCACTCTGGGCTTGTTCAGTTCGTTTCAGATACTCTAGGGGCTAGGTTGAAACCTGACCTTAGGGAACAAATTATTTCTTTTGTAAGAGAGTTGAGAGTCTAAGACATTAAGGCGCTGGGGAAAAGGAAAATCCTTATCCCTATGTTGTAACATATCTTTATTTTTAATTTAAGAGCAGTAGGAGACTCTCCTGCTGTAATTCCTCAAAAAAAAAATTAGTATGTTCTATGGACAAATGGATGAGTACCCTAGGGCCTTTTTGTGCCTGCGGTCCTCATGCTACTCGCCACCACAAGTGCATGTATGGATGCACGTATGATATCTGTCTTGTTCCGTTGCGCAGTGGAATGTAGATGTGCAATCTGATGACATACGGACAAAATGATCTTGCTAGCTAAGTGATGGGTGAGTGGAGGGTAGGAACTAAGCTTGTGCTGGGTCTCATATCTGGGCCATCTGATACGACTCCTACTGCAAGAGCTCTTTTGTCCCTAATGAGATCACCATCAGTTATGTGATCCAGGCATGCTGCATCAGGATCGGATAACGTGGCGTAGTTGTTTTCTCCTTTTCTAAACCTTGCTATGTATTTTTCTAATTTTCATTTCAATGTATCAGATGCTTAACGCTTCAGTTCAAAGTTGCACATGCTTCAAAGTTTCATTCCGTGACTTCTCGCCACTCCGAGACATACCTCTCACACTATAAGTACAACACAAAAGAAAACGATTTTTATACAAATGTATCTCTCTGAAATTAGCATCGTTAAAAATACTCTCCTCTGAAACCTATTGTCAAAACTACCGTGACGGAAGGTGGAAAAGGCCGCACGTGTCACCTCCCGCCACGTACTCAGGCGGAGGTCATATCCCACCGTACTGAATGGCGGAAGGGGCATCCCGCCTTCGCCACAGGCGGAAATCGTGTTGGCCCGGGTGTCAAGCCCTGCGGGTAGCTGCTCCACGCATGCTGTGTTTTTCCAATGCTTGACCACCGAATGCTGCCCTGTCACATGCAGATACTGTAAGCATTAAATAGTACACATGCAATCACAAGTCACAAACGTGTATACCCACGTACTAATGTAGACACTAAATAGCCCAGCACGGGATTCCTACGATGCGGCAGGCATGTCCCTTCCCTTCCGCCAACAGTCATGGCGGGACGTCCCTTCTGCCAGTACATAGGGCTGGATGTTTGCTCCGCCAGGTGCTTTGGCGGAAGGTACCACGTGTTGCTTTTTCTGCCTCCCGCTAGGGTAGTTTCGACAATAGATTTTGCGGTGGGTTATTTTTGATAATGCAAATGTGCAGAGAGCTATATTTGTAAAAAAATCAAAGAAAACTTAATAAAGTGCTTATGTCTGCGCCGTCGTCGGCTTAATTTGGATGATGATGTCCATCTCCATTTGGTAGTAGTAGTGCCCATGATTCGGTTCACATGCACATGCAGCATGGGATAATGGTCAGTTCGAAATTCACTGGAAAGGCACGAAAAAGATGAGATCTTGGTGTTTTGGACTTATCAGAGATCTGAAAATCTCAGATAGGTGCATGTACTTTGGGAAAGTACTTGTCCGGTTTGCATGATTACGATATTTGGATTACCCTATTTTGGAATGGAGCACCCACTGTGGGTTCACATGATGTCAGTGGAAATCTCTAAACACAATCTGATATGTTCAGGAGATCCAGGTTTTTCAGAAAAACAACCAAGAGCATGGTAGGAGGCAACATTTATTTTTTTCCAGCGGTCAAGGTATTGCAGAATTCTTAATCCGTACTTTCACAAGGAAGCCAAAACGAGAGCGTTTGAGAAAATTACATTGAGGAAATGCACGCATGTTGCGGCGAGATGCCGTCTTGCTGAAATTGACGCCGACGCTCTGCGCTGGAACCTCTGACGAACCACAGGGCTCTGTATCGATGCAGCGTGCCACCGGGAAAGCAGCTTGTGTGAGAAGACACATTTTCCGTTGATGTGGTCTTGGTACAAACGGCCAGGTTGTCCTGCAGATCACCTAGCTGCAAGGCGTGCACAGGGGATATCTGCTCACAGCAAGAAAAATTTGCGACCGGGTTGTGATTTTGATCGGAGGAGGTGGGTGTAACCGGACGAACAGATGATATTGTCTCCTCCAAAATCCCGTTGCTTTTTTGCATCTATCATGCGCGTGTGTCGTTGATTCATTCCTTGTTAGCACACACGGTCCCAAACGACGCATCTGCGTTGGGTCTCCCCTGCTTGACGTACTAGTGGGTATGATGATGAGGTTTGTAATCGAACCACAATTTTGTATTGCGATCAGCCACTGACTGCTTGTGTTGATCACAAAATCTAACTGGAACTGGTTGCGCAAGAAATGAATTTCCAAAAGCGTCGTGTTTTCTGCCGTCGATTTGTCGATAGCGGGCGCGCGCGGTTGCCGATCGAAGTGATTAACCATGTGAAATTACGGTAGTGGGCCAGACATGAGCATCTGCTTGTGCAGCATTACAACTGTACAAGGCCTGATGGCCAAGCAATAATGAGCCGTAGTATGATCCGGTTAGTGCAATACTACAGTGGATGGACACAGTACAGGGCATGTGTTTTTGGAGCGAGCATCTGGTCTGGTTGAGCAGCCAGCCAGCACCGGAACAGTTGGATCGGAGATAACGTCGGCATGGCTAAATTTATGTGTTGCAGCTACTCGATCCGATCCTGTTCGGATGCAATGAACACGCGGTGATCAGAGCACGACGGCGTCAACGGTGGAGGAGCCGCGCCCCGCCCCGCCCGAAAAGACGCCGAGAAACAGCTAGCGCCGGTCTGGACAGTCAGTCAGTGTGGCTGCTGCTTGCAGGGGAACCTGAACCTACTGCTTGCTGCACTTTTTAAGTGCTCTCACAGGACCAGAGAGATCGGTAGCTAGAGAGAAACTTACGAAAATTGGTCAGGAGTGGCGCCTGTAGGTACTACTAGCTTTCATGGCCAGATTTCGAATCTGCGCGCGTGCTGAGCGAGCGCTCGCTCTCCGCCGCTGCTTATCGGGATAATCATCATGCATCTGTACCTCGGCCCGTTGCCGTCGCCGCATAGCTGTCATGCACGATCAGTGTCGCCATTAGCGACCGACCATTTGTTAGCCACGCCATCAGGTCAAATCCAGGCGCCTGTTGGCTTTGCTTGGCCCGGTCATTTTGCAGTCCGGAGCCCACTCGCTATGCAACCACGCTGTCACGCACATCGGCGGCAGAATTACACTCTGCCTCAGTAAAACACATGGCTGGAACAGAGCAAATATATGTACATGTTAAAGCCATCACTGGCCGAACAGAACTTGGTCAGCAGATAGCTAGGCTCATTAGGGCATTTTCATTGGCCGACTCAAACGACCATGTCCGAATGTGTCCGAATGGACAGGCGGACCGTGAAACCCGTCCCAGCGGTAGGAACCAAAAATGGCCACACCTCGGCCGCAGCGACCAAAACATGAGCCGCTGCTTATCATGATAATCATCATCTACCTCGGCCGTTACCATCGAGCCAAGCTGTTGTGCACAGCCCCTGTCACCATTAGCAACCGACCGACAATAGGTTAGCGACGCCTGCTCGACCGGCCATCAAGTCAAATCCAGTCACATGTTTGCTTGCCCTGTCATGTTGCGGTCCGGAGCTCACTGGCCGGCGGCAGAATTACAGTCTGCCTCGGTAATATTCGAAATATTTCGTTCAATGCTTACAGAGCAAAAACATGGCCGGAACAGACTAAATATATGCAGATGTTCAAAGTTTCAGATGTGGACCGCTCACACTAAAATGCGGTTAGAATGCTTAGTGTGGCTCTGGTCGGGTTTCGACAGTGCTGTCTCGAGCAAGAATCGATCCACTTCCTTATGGATTGAGTTCTTTATTATATTTTGGTAAGATAACAAGTACTCCCTTCGTCTCAAAATAGATGTCGTGAGTTCCAAATTGTGTGTAGATTTATCCAAATTTTAAAAAATCCGCGACAATCTATTTTGAGACGGAGGGAGTACTACTGTACTACTGCCTCTGAGTTTCAGTAGCGGTGCGACTCTGAGTAATACAAGCGTTGCCTTTTTACTGAGTATAAGATTCAAGGCCTGCTCAGTGTGCACTAGTTCAACATGTTTTTCACATACCAATTGGACTCAAAGTTATGAAACAAGATGAAATTTGATAAAACTTGAAACACCAATCTTAAAGCATGAAACGAAGTAAGACTAAACAGGCTAGACATCGTCGTGCAGCTAAAATAACACTGCACTGAACTATCCAAAAAAAAAAAAAACTGGATGGGCCATGTTACTTACACAATAACAGCGAGTTACAATGCGTTATCAACCACCAAAATTAGTTAACAAGCAGTAGTAGCTTCGATCGAATTGCAGGATTGTTTTTGGGTCTTGAGGACGGGTCTTGGTAAACTGCAATGGTTAACTATGATTGGTTGGGTACATGACAAGATGCTCAGTAATCGATTAAGATAACTAATCCAGCGTCTATATAAGAAGATCTCACACATCGTTTTACGAACGTGCATGGGAATCTGCCCTAAACAAACGTGGCGCCTCACCAACTCTATTTCTCTGCTTGCCAGTGTTCATACAGAGGTCAGTTCGAAATTCACAGGAAGTTGCAGATAAAAAGGTTGAGATATATGAAACCATATTGGTGGTCTCCTTTTTTTTGGGTAAGAACTAGGAGTAATTACTCAGCATAATAATTTGGAAAATTTTCAACTAATTGGATTGCAATCGTGAGTAACTCTCCTAATTCCCAAGTTAACATTGAAATAAAATTGGAGACAAATTGAGTACTCTACTTGATGAGGGCTACAACGCCCACGGGCGCTGTCGTCAATGGTGACCTCCTAGATCTGAGGTTTCTCCCGAAAACAACGGAGCGATCAATGCCCCCACTATCGCCTCCAACGAGGAAAACGACACCCACATGCGTCGTCGTCGATGATGGCATGCTCACCCATTTCAGCAACGAGATCACAATCTCCTCCTCAACTTGATTGGGAACCACCGCGAGGCAGCACCCACCGGCTAGATCCCTTTGGACCAATCCTGGGCATGGGCAGCCCGACCCGGGAAAAGCTCGACGGGCCAAGCTTTTTTGGCCCGCGGGCTGGGCCTAGGCTCCAGATTTGAGGCCCGGAGGAAGCTCGGCCGGGCTTGGGCAAGAAAAATGCGAATTTTAGGAAAGGCCCGGCCCGACAGCCCGTGGCCCGGCGATTTTAGTGCACCACGGGCCGGGCCTAGGCCGGAGTTTGAGGCCCCGATAGCCGGCCGAACAGGGCTCGGGCCTAGCTTTTCCACCCGCGGGCTTTCTACGGCCCGGCCCGAGAAACGCCCAGGTATACTTTGGACCAACAATAAATACAACCAAAGTTGGAGGAGACCGCATCGCTGCGTGACGGGTGCCATGGCCACTCACACGTCATCCCGAGGCGCCCGCTCAAGATCTACAACCACACCTTCAAGCTGCGATGGAGGGAAGCCATGACGCCACCATCATCCCCTGGCCCCACACGGGCTCTGCCCAGCTAGAATCCGGCGGCGGCGGGAGGGGCCTGGGAGAGGGGAAGGGGAGGGCGGAAAATAGGGGGATCGTGAGGGGAATAAAAATCTATCTCTTAAAGCCCAATAGCAGCATGGCAAGTGCAGCCCAACACCTACGCAGATCAATCAACCGCTCCTCATCGTCCTTTGCCTGGAGTATGACCGGGGCGGCTGTCGTAGGAAAGTTGTAGCACATAGGGCTTTCTTCTCTCCCTTTCCATGGCGATCTGTACCCGTGCGAGCGACGAAGCAGTGGTTGCGGGAACTCTTTTGTCCTGTGAGAGTACGTACACATATAGTATGTCTATTCCTGCATATTAATTAAGCAGATCTCATCGCAATTTTCTCCCAGATATCACCCCATCAAAACCCTGACTGATAGTTCTGATAATGCACTACGGTTTTATCTTCCCTCTTTCAAGTTGCTCTGCTCTTTTGCAAGATTAATTTCATTCACATTAGCCAGAGTTATGTTGCATTATGATTACGATGTGGCTGGTTTCATTGCAGATGGATCGGGATCTTCATCAACACAGATGGTCTAATTTGATTTTGCTAAACTTTGGTTCTGCAGGATATCATACAGCATATACACTCCATCTTGCCAGTGCGAGATGCCGCTCGCGTCGCCTGTGTGTCTCGTGAATTTTTCCATTCATGAAGATGCTATTCCAACCTCACACTTAGTGCGGAAACACTTGACTTGACTGGCAGGAAATCTGGGGATTCACAAACCCTTCTCATTGACATTGTCGACCACATTATTAACAAGCATTCTCGCAATGGGCTCAAGATATTCAGACTTCAACTCCCCTCTAGCCGAAAAATCGACGCTTTCTACCTGGATAGGTGGCTCCAAGTTGTTGTTTGCGCGGGGATCAAAGAACTTAGCCTTGCCACGCCTTCACACATGTACATCTTCCCACACTCGGTTTTCTCGGATGAGGCGGCTGTAGGTTCAATTGAGCATCTAAGCCTCATGGCTTGCCATTTTCGTCCCACAGCAGCTCTTGGATTCTTTAGAAGATTGAGAACATTAAGTTTGTCTTCTGTCGGCGTTACAGAAGAGGGATTAGGGCACCTGCTCTCAAAATCTGTCGATTTGGAGAAGATGGATATATTTGGTTGCAATGAGATAACTTGCTTGAGAATACCTTGTACGCTGCAGACACTCAACTTCCTTAGAGTTAGGTTATGTCTGAGGTTGCAGGCAGTAGAGATCAATGCCCCAAAGATCTCCACTTTTCACTGTTTTTTGACCAAAGTAGAAGAAATCTTTGTTGCGGATCCTCGGCAACTTAAGGATATGAAATTTTCATCTTTCTTGACGTCCACCTCGACCTCTTCTGCTTGTGCAGGGCTTATAGCCGTGGCACGAGATGTTGAGAGCCTGACTTTGTTCTCCCTTGATAATGTATGTGTTAGTTTTTTATATTTATTCAAATCCATATTCACAATTGCTTCCCATTGATCTGTGATATTTATAAGGAATGTGTTAGTTTGTTATATTTATTTAAATCCATATTCACAATTGCGTCCCATGAAGAATACTTAAGGATATTTATAAGGGTGCATCCGGAGTCAAATCTTGTTTCGAGAGACAAAATATTCTTGATCTCATACATACTTATTGATCCTAACTTCTCCCAGTTCTACCTATATAACTAAGAACTATTGTCTTCATGCCGAAAGAAGATGCTTTTCTTACATATATAGAGTGGGGTTTTAGCTGCCAAACTGAAATAAACCTGGATGAACAGCACATTCAAAAAAGCAAAGTGTTAGAAAATGAAACATTTTGCAACAAGCAAAGTTGAGCATTCTATGTGTTCAAGCTGTTGTGAAGAAGATAACAATCGTTGTGCTCTGTGCGAAAAGGAAACAAATTTGGTGCTTCGAAAAGACTATCCTTAACCCTTCTTAGAGCACTAGTTGTTTTTTTGCACACGGCACCAAGAATGTATCTTAATCACAAAATTTTGCAGCAACAAGTAGAACACTCAAACATGTTTGTCACCTCAAAATCTCAGTTTTTGTCCAAACTTGTTTTGCTATTCTTCTTTATTGTTCCCACGGGTGCAAGTGAGCTTGGGAGCATAGTTGAATTTTCGTGTTGCACCCTGTCTGAGTATTCTGTATTCAGATTTCTTTTCACGGTGCTTTATCCTTGAAGCCATGCATGCTGTCTGAAATTATCCAAAGCAATCCCTATTTCTACATATAATTCTGCACTGATAAATATGGTCTTATAAATTTCTTTGGTTTAATTTAATGAAACTATCTTGAATAGCATGAATGATTACAGGTCTTTTCTAGTCTTATTGGACCTTTAAACGTCACAAGAGCTATATATTTTTCCATGTGTAATTTATGTTAGTCCATCACACTTTCACACGTGGGCTGCTAGTAAAACTATTGTGAAAAGTGCATTAGTCTCCCTGACTTACCGTTGTCTACAGAGTGTCAAAACTTCAACGCTGATCTGCAAGTTCCCCTGCCTCAAGAAGTTGGAAATTAAATTTCGAAGATCACCACCTTCCTTTGATGTTGTACCTCTAATTTCCTTTCTGGAAGCTTCACCGGCCTTGGATTCTTTCATCCTGCATGTAACACATATCACCTAGATCTATATATCATGATATTACATTATATCAAAGTGGCGGTGGTATTAATGTCGATCCTATATAAATGTGTATCCAGGTAGGTGATGATGCCTTAAGGCAGGATGATTCTGTTGTCACAGAATAGAATACTAATGACCTGAGGAAGGCACAGTTTTGACGTGATCACCTCAGACAGGTGATGATCACGGGCTTTTGTTCAGCCAAGAACCTGATTCAGTTTGTGATCTATATCCTTGAAAGCGCTCCTTCACTCAAGTGCCTCACACTAGACACAGTTCCTGCGTATTATAGGAAGTGCGGAATTATTGGAAAGAATGCAAGATGCTGTTGGATGAATGAGAGTAAAATAGCGGAGTCACACAGAAAGATACATCGCGGACAGAGTTCCAACGGGTGTTAGATTCCAGGTTTTGGAGCCCTGCAGCCGTTGTCATATTAGCTGACAGTGTTAAATGCATTGCCAGTGTGGTATTTCTTGAGCTATTATCTTATATATATACTCCAGACATATTTATGTTCCTAATTGAGACCGTGATCGAAAGATGAACGTCTTCTTCCATGTCACTTTTCTTCCACTTCCATGGCATGCCGCATGGTCATTTAGATGGAAGCTGGAACAAACCCGGGCGTACATCTTTCCATTGTTTCTATGTACTGCTTTCAGTATGACACGTGCAGAACCATTGCCCTGCTACAGAACATTTTTTTTGTATTAATGATTTTCTCAAGGTGTTTATCCTCTATCTGTGCACGTTGTCTGAAGTTACTAACAATCTTTCCTAATTTAAGTTGGATTATACGTGCTTATAATTTTCTTAAATATAATTTGAATGAACAAATATTCAAGAGCGTTCACGATTACATGTTTTCTGTATTCTTCTTCCACCTTACAATATTCAAGATAAGAATATGCATAGAGTTCATCCAAAAGCCACCACATCGACCAATTTCAACCAAAAAGGAACCACATTGATCATGTTTGATCCAAAATCACTACAGGAAGCGGTAGGCCAACGGCTTTTTCCATCGGCGTAGCTCTGAATGTCGTCGGCCTACCACTACGCCGACGTCGTCGATGTATTGTCGTCGGGTTAGATCTCGTCGGACTACCACCCTGGCCATCGGCGTCTCATCGGCCGTCGGAGTCTCCCAGCTAGGCCGACGGTACGTATCGTCCATCGGCGTATCTCGACCATCAGCATGAGGTGCGTGATGGACAGCGTTGACGGTGGGGCGGTGCTATGCCGATGGCTTTGCCCTCGGGGTACCTATCCAAAAAATATCAAAAAAGGTGCGACCCCATAGCGCTCAGCATCGGCGTCGCTATCACCGCCACGACTCTAGGGCGACGGAGTCTCCATCTTCTGCCTCCACGCCACCGCGGCAGCACATTCTGACCGTCGGCATCGCTGCTGCCGCCGCCGCTAGCGTCGTGGCCTCCTACTGTTAGGGTTTCACATTAATCCGGTGGGGAGGACGCGGGCAGCAGCTAGGTCGGGGAGACGGACTGGAGGAGGACAGCGCCACGGCGAGCTTGCCCATCAACCCGGCGCCACGGCGAGCTTCTCCCGCCAGAAGGCCGCTGGCACGCGTCGTCACCGGCGAGCTCACCCACATTGTCGATGTGGTGTCCGGCCTAGAGATGGATTGGAGGTGGACGTCCATCCACATCTGGGGAAGGACGAGGAGGTAGGTGGACTGGAGGAGGATGTTCGGCCGTGGCTAGGGAATGAGGAGGAGGAAGGCGGGCTGGAGGGAGACATGCGGCGGTGCCACCTTGCCGGACTCGGGGGAGCGTGTGGGGGTGGCGGGGATCGACCGTGTGGGAGGGGATCGTGAGGATGCGGCACCGGGAGGAGTGTGTCAGGGAATCGGGGTGGGGTTCGATGGAGGCAGCGCTAGGAGGGAGTGGGTCGGGGGTAGGGTTTGTCTCCTCACGATGGGTTTTAGGCCGTTGGATCGTGGTTGTGTGGATGTCCGAGATGGTCTCCTGAGGTTGATCCTTGGGTAGGCCTCCCCTCTCTTCTGATTGGTAGGATCCGTGTGCCCATGGATCAACCATTGAACCCTCTGGCCTCACAAAAAGCTCGAACCAGAAACGCTGCAACTTTCTCATACAAATTCGAAAGAATATAAAACCAACATTGCTGGAAAGATAACCCCAAATAGTATCCAAAGGACAAAATACCAACTAGAGAGGTTTGAATAGGGAATCGGCAAGAAGCGGGTCAGATTTAAACTACACATACATGTAGTATTTTAGATTCACAATATGCTATTTCATTGGAGATCCACTCATAGTTTCGCAAGGTGCCACCCCTAACTATGAACCTTCATTCCGGCTGTTTTGACCGCAATTTGAAATGGGCATAAAAATTTAAAAAACGACCGAAACAATGTAAAAAAATTGTGTGGTGTCATATTACATGACATAGTATCTGGGAAAAATAACAAACTTGTAATATTGCAAATATCTTGGAAAATTGTTTACAGAAATGACCTATCATGGATGAAGTTTCATGGCTTTCGGATCAAACGCCATATTCACGACATAGTTTATGATAATGTGTCCATGTTGTGCACGCTCGCGTATCTTGGAATGGTCGACAATGTTGCAGGAGAAAGTTTTCCTTTTCGTCGCACAAAAAACTATTTTCTATTTTCCGAGTGCTAGAAAATGGTTGTTTTGTTAAGCAACCGCCAAATAAAAGAAATTATACCACCTTATTTTAAAAAAATACTAGACCAGCTTCCAGAACAATGTCCCAATTAGAGTATCTAAAAGCTTTCCAGAACACCAAGCTTATCTCGCTTGGTGTCTGGTTATGGAAGTAGTTAAACATGACACGCTTCGTAGCCAGGTTGGCCTTCGTTAGATGGCCTTTAGTGCGTGCGGGCCAATTTTACCTCTAGAGTAGCGTTACCCAGAGACATTTGGCCCAGTTTGGACAGTGTTGGAGGATCCGACGACTGAAACTATACTCGAGTTTAGATCGGACGGTAAAGAAAGTCCAATTAGTAATGTCTCTAATGTCTAAGTCCTGTATGCATTCTAACAAGCACAGCAGTTCAGCGAGCCTATCTGAACCGTCTGTTTGGGATCGAACGAGAGGCATGTGATTTGATTTACAGAGTCGCGGATGTGGGACAATCAGCCAGGAGTATTGGACGGTCAAAAATGTCGTGAACACGTGATCGGACGGCCGAAATCAGTAAGGCCGTGAGAGAGCTCCGTCCTGTACCGGTTATAATATCCTAATGTCTAAGTCATGTATGCATTCTAACGAGCACATCAGTTCAGCGATCGCTACTTGACTGGACGCGGCTGAATGGACTAGAGTATGCTTAAATAAACTGGAGCTACTCTCGTCTGCTAGCTCCTCTGCAGGAAATGCAACGAACACACCCCTGCAGGTGAACCTTCCTCGCTCGGCCTCAATACTGTTGCGATGGATCACTTGTATGAACCTAGCTAGTACCCCCATTTGGAATCTGTGCGTGCGCTCTCGCTGGGCGGTCGCTGTCCGGCGCCACGGCGACCAAAACGGGACCTGCTGCTTAGGGCAGCCACAGCGTACACATTGCCAAATCTGACACATCTCACAATTTGGCATTGGAGTGAAATATAGAAACCACTCCACAATGTGGCCATCGCCAAATGCATGCAGTGTGGGTCTCAATTCATGACTAACAAATCGGGAAAGTACAAACATGAGAACTTCATCCCTTGAGAAATGAAGTATTTTATTGTGGCTAGACAATTTGGCATCAGAGCACGGACTTGCTCCGGTTCCCAGTTTTGCCTATTTTGGAACTACCTGCACAATGTAGGGAACTAGTTTTAAAAGCCAAAATCTCAATTTGGAACTACTTTTAGCTACACACTGTGGATGCCCTTATCATGATACATACAGTTCGTGTCACTATTAGCATAACTGTACTGCACTTGACCGGTGTCGCCATTAGCGACCGGGCGCATGTTTGGTCGCTGCCGTGCCCACTGCATGTAAGCTGTGCATGGCAATGGCATGCCAGGATTGCTCCGGATTACTCAGGCAGATTTTGGTTCTAAATAGCAGTACTACAAGAGGCTCCAATGAATTTTCACATATTCCTTTCGAGGGTAAAGAGAGTCTCACTGTGTGTTGGTGCCACAAGGTGTCTCGCCTCTCTATGTGTGTGTTTGCTGTCTAGATGCCACTACTTGTGCTGATTCTCATCTGATGGAACCTTGAGCATGTTGTGGTTTGTACTTGGTACCTGTTTGAGGTAAGTAATAAGCATGGGCAACAGACCTTATAGGTTCATAAAGTGCTAAAGATATGAACTGGCCACAGACGAGTGGTCCACTGTTTTGCATCTAGACAAGACTTAGCTGTTACGAATGGATTGATTTGTCCCTGCTGTTATTGCTTCTTTTCTCACCGCACACACAGTGATCCTTTTTCTATCCTCCCACCACCTACGTGTGCAAATAAAATCTAGCACGGAAAATGATTTGGACGGCAGAGTACTGGTGTTTTTAAATGAAATTTTAAGGCTGCAAATCTGATATGACAGTAGGTTGTGACATGATGCCAAGTGAACAATGTCAGCTTCCTGTACATATACTTCTATAGCTATCAGCCTAGTACGTATACAAGTATATGCTGTACTTCGCTGTAGAAGTGCTTTCAGTATGACATGAGCAGAATATTCAAAACAAGTCATACTAGTATGTTGTTACTTGAAGTCTGTTTGGTACTGTGAGCACTGCATTCAAACAACTTCACTTCAGGACTTAGAATTATAACATTTTTGTTGTTTGTATGTGATAGTTTGGGAGAGAAAATAACTTGTATTGATTTAGACAATATTACAACGTTTATATAGAAGAGAGGGAGAGTCGGCCAGCCTAGGGTTGGGCCCGAAACCGACTTAGTCTAGAGTCCTACTCCAATACAAAACAAACTCTAATACCCCCCCCCCCCCCCCCCCGCAGTGTTAACGTCGGGTGCCACGATGTTGAGACTGAAGCGAATGTCGATGAAGGACGAAGGATGAAGTCCTTTGGTAAAAATATCTGCAAAATGTGCACTCGTTGGAACATGTAGAACACGAACTTCTCCAAGAGCAACTTTTTCCTGAACAAAATGAATGTCGATCTCGATGTGCTTGGTACGACGATGTTGCACGGGGTTGGAGGCCATATAGACAGCTGATATGTTGTCACAGTAGACAATAGTGGCGTGCTGGACGGAACGCTAAAGTTCCACAAGTAGTTGGCGAATCGAAACTGCTTCAGCAACAGCATGCGCAACCGCCCTGTATTCCGCTTCAGCCGAAGACCGGGAGACCGTAACCTGCCTTTTCGATGACCAAGAAACAAGATTATCACCCAAATAAACACAAAAGCCGGATGTGGATCGTCGAGTATCTAGACATCCTGCCCAGTCTGCATCAGAATAAACTGTCAAGCTTGTTGGGGAGGATGAATTAAGAAGTAGACCATGATCAAGAGTGCCTTTTAAATATCGAAGAATCTTTTTGACATGAGCTAGATGGGGTAAACGAGGATCATGCATATAGAGACATGCTTGCTGAACAGAATAAGAAATGTCAGGTCTGGTGAGAGTGGCGTATTGCAAAGCACCAACAAGACTACGATATAGAGTTGGATCGGGGACAGAATCACCTTCAGCTGAAAGTTTTGAGCCAACATCAGCTGGTGTACGACAAGGTTGACAGTCTATCATGCCTACTCGGTTTAAGAGATCAAGAATGTATTAACGTTGAGAAAGAAATAGAGTAGAAGATGTTCTAGTGGCGGTAACACCGAGAAAATTATGAAGTGATCCTAAATCAGTCATAGAAAATTCTTTGTTGAGAAGAGTAATGATATGTTTAAGAAAAGAATCAGAAGAAGCTGTAAGAACAATGTCGTCCACGTATAGAAGAAGATATGCTGTGTGAGAGGAAGAATGAAAGATAAAAAGAGATGTATAAGATTTGGAAGAAAGAAAGCCAATAGTTTGAATAAATGTAGCAAAACGTTGAAACCAGGCACGAGGAGCTTGTTTGAGACCATACAAAGATTTCTTGAGAAGACAGACAAGATTGTGATTAGAGGAATCTGTTGGATCCGCAGCATAGAAAACAAAAAATTTCCTACGATGAGAACTATACGCCAAGATCTATCTACTAGATACAGAGCAACGGGTGGACATACATCCATAGAGAACTTACCCTCGAAGACAACGAGTTTTGTTAACGAGTAGGAACTCGTGGTTGATGTAGTCGTACGCTTGCCGATCTCAAGATCGTGTGGAAGTCCGAGCGCCGCAAATCAGCAGCGCATCCGTCCTCGCACACACGTTCAAGCCACCGGACAACCTCCACCTCCTCGCTCCAGCGAATCAGTGGAAGCAGCAACTCCTTCCAGACGCAAGGCCACCGGGAACATGTATCTCGCTAATCCGAGACCATGGGGGAATATCTAGAGGGGGAGAGAGATCCTTCACGAGGAGGTGTTTGGATGAAGGAGGGAATGGGTGGCCTTTTATAGGAGGAGGGGTGGTGCCCCCTCTCTCCATGGCCGGTGCATGGGGGGTGACCCCTCACCTCCCCCATTCATGTGGTGGTAACCCCTCCACATTAAAATGCCTCTTCACATTCCCTTTTAAAGTCTCCACTTTAAATGCATTAAATTTCTCCAAATTTAATGCTCTCTCATTTAATAAAACTCTTTTTATTAAATTTATTCAGAATTTTGTTAATTACTTTAATTAACAAACATTCACATAAAACCCCTTGCAACATTTCAATATCACATGCAGAACCACTTTCTGCAATTTCACCCAAAACAATTCCGGTTTCTATCGAAACAATTCCTGTTTCTATCGAAACATTTCCTGCGCTTTGCAAACCTTTTGTCTGGAACATATGTGCTCCTAAATGGTGTCCGGCAACCCTTAAGTGTGTCACCCTATGGTTCGCGAATAGTACAGACATGATTGAGACTCCTCTCAGATCAATAATCAGAAGCGGGACCTGGAGATCCATACTGACTCCTGCATATTCAACGATGACTTCTGTGATCGTGAGAACCTTTAACGTCAGCAATTTAATCCCTTTGTCTCATGATATAATACATGTCCGAGATTTGATCATCGGTATCCAAATACCTAGTTTGATCTCGTTACCGACATGCACTCTTTTCTCGTTCCCGTGATATAACATTCTAGTGATCACATCACTTGCTTGCAAGCTATCTTAATGTGATATCACCGTGAGGGCCCAGAGTATATCTGTCCGTCATCGGGATTGACAAATTCCACTCTTGATCCATGAGCCTCAACATAACACCTTCATAGCACTGAACCCACCTTTATGGTCACCCTATTACGGTGTGACGTTTGATGTTATCAAGATACTCTTCCGGTGTTAGCAATTAACATGATCTCATGGTCTAAGGACAAATACTACTTTGTATGATGTTATAGAAATATAAACATAATGCCTTGATCGTAATGCTATACTTCGGATGAATGTTCATCACATCATTTCACAAATGCTGTGACCTTGTTATTAACAACATCCAATGTCCATGATCAGGAAACCTTGATCATCTTGTTAATCAACAAGCTAGTTTATAAGAGAGGCATAACTAGGAACCCTTTTTTGTTTATTAAACACACATGTATTGATGTTTCCTATCAATACAATTATAGCATGCAAAATAAACATCTATCATATACAAGGAATACATAATAACAACTTTATTATTGCCTCTCAGGGCATATTTCCTTCAGTCTCCCACTTGCACTAGAGACAATAATCTAGTTCACATAGTGATAAATCTAACACCCATGGAGTTCTGGTGTTGATCATGTTTTGCCCTAGGGAGTACTTTGGTCAACGGATCTGCTACATTCAGGTCCGTGTGCACTTTACAAATCTTTATATCTCCATCCTTGACATGCTCGCGGATGGAGTGAAACCGGCGCTTAATATGTTTGGAATTCTTGTGAGACCTCGGTTCCTTTGCGTTGGCTATGGCTCCATTGTTGTCACAATAGATCACCATCGGGTCCAACGCACTGGGAACCACACCCAGTTCCGTAATGAACTCTTTCATCCAAACTGCTTTCCGCGCCGCTTCTGAAGCAGCAACATATTCCGCCTCCGTCGTTGATCCAGCCACCACAGGTTGTTTGGAACTCCTCCAACTAACTGCTGCTCCATTCAAGAGAAATACGTATACGGATTGAGACTTAGAGTCATCCGGATCGGTGTCAAAGCTAGCATCGACATAACACTTAGCGACTAGCTCTTCTTCACCTTCGTATACAAGAAACATATCATTAGTTCTTCTCAAGTACTTAAGGATATTCTTGACCACTATCCAGTGTTCCGAACCTAGATCAGATTGGTACCTACTAGCTAAACTAATAGCATGTGCCACATCCGGTCTTGTACATAGCATGGCATACATTATAGAGCCTATGGCTGAGGCATAGGGGATCTTATCCATTATCTCTCTTTCTTCCACCGTTGCCGGACTTTGAGTCTTACTCAATGTCTTGCCTTGCAACATAGGTAAGTACCCCTTCTTTCTTCCGTCCATATTAAACTTCTTTAATATCTTATCAAGGCATGTACTCTGCGATAGCCCAGTTAGGCGTCTTGATCTATCTCTATAGATTTTAATGCCTAATATATATGAAGCTTCACCAAGGTCCTTTATCGAAAATTTGCTGTTTAGATAACTTTTAACACTGTTTAAAAGATCTATATCATTTCCAATCAATAATATGTAATCCACATATAATATCAGAAATGCCACATTGCTCCCACTCACTTTCTTGTAAATACAAGCCTCTCCATAAGTTTGGACAAATCCAAACTCTTTGATCACCTCATCAAAGCGGAGATTCCAACTCCGGGATGCTTGCCTCAGTCCATAGATGGATCGCTGAAGTTTGCACACCTTATCAGCATCCTTAGGATCGACAAAACCCTTAGGTTGTATCATATACAACTCTTCTTCAATATTACCATTGAGGAACGCAGTTTTGACATCCATCTGCCATATTTCATAATTGAAATATGCAGCAATTGCTAACATAATCCTAACCGACTTAAGCATCGCTACGGGAGAGAATGTCTCATCGTAGTCAACTCCTTGAATTTGTCGAAACCCCTTTGCGACAAGTCGAGCCTTATAGATGGTTACATTACCATCAGCATCAGTTTTTCTTTTGAAAATCCATTTATTATCAACGGCCTTTCGATCGTGAGGTAAGTCCACCAAGGTCCAAACCTGGTTTTCGTACATGGATTCCATCTCGGATTTCATGGCTTCTAGCCATTTGTTGGAATCAGGGCTCATCATCGCTTCTTCATACGTCGCAGGGTCATCTATTTCATCAATCATGGAATTCATAACAGGATTGCCGTACAGTTCAGGAGCTGCACGTGTCCTGCTTGACCTGCACGGTTCAATAGTGTCCTCTTTCGGAGTTTCATGATCAATATCATTAGCTCTCTCTTCATTAGGTGAAGTCAACTCCGAAACAACTTCCGGTGCTGCGCTACTCGCCATTTCATGAAGAGAAGGTTCAATAACTTCTTCGAGTTCTACCTTCCGACTACTCACACCTTTCGCGAGAAACTCCTTCTCAAGAAAGGATCCATTCTTGGCAACAAAGACCTTGCCCTCGGATCTGTGATAGAAGGTATACCCAATCGTTTCCTTAGGGTATCCTATGAAGATGCATTTTTCCGCTTTGGGTTCGAGTTTATCCGGTTGAAGTTTCTTCACATAAATATCGCATCCCCAAACTTTAAGAAATGACAGCTTAGGTTTGTTTCCAAACCATAATTCTTACGGTCTCTTTTCAACGGATTTAGATGGTGCCCTATTTAAAGTGAATGCAGGGGTTTCCAGTGCATAACCCTAAAATGACAGTGGTAAGTCAGTCAGAGACATCATAGATCGAACCATATCCAATAAAGTACGATTACGACATTCTGACACACCATTATGTTGTGGTGTTCCGGCTGGCGTGAGTTGTGAAACTATTCCACAGTCTTCCATATGTGTGCTAAACTCGTAACTAAGATACTCTCCTCCACGGTCGGACCGCAGAAATTTGATCTTTCTATTACGATGATTTTCCACTTCATTCTGAAATTCTTTGAACTTTTCAAAGGTTTCAGACTTATGTTTCATCAAATAGATATACCCGTATCTACTCAAATCATCCGTGAAACTAAAAAAATAACGAGATCCACCTCGCGCCGACACACTCATTGGTCCACACACATCAGTATGTATGATTTCCAATAAATCTGTCGCCCGTTCCATTGAACCGGAAAACGGCGTTCTAGTCATCTTGCCCATAAGGCATGGCTCACATGTATCAATTGATTCAAAATCAAGTGATTCCAAAAGTCCATCAAAATGGAGTTTCTTCATGCGTTTAACGCCAATATGACCTAGACGGCAGTGCCACATATATACAGATATATCATTATCAAGTTTAATCCTTTTAGCATCAACATTATGAATATGCGTAATACTACTATCGAGATCCAACAGAAATAAACCATTCAACACAGGTGCATGACCATAAAAGATATTATTCATATAAATCGAACAACCATTGTTTTCAGACTTAAACGAATAACCACTTTGCATCAAACATGATCCGGATACAATGTTCATGCTCAGTGCAGGCACCAAATAACAATTATTCAGGTTTATAACTAATCCCGACGGCATATGGAGAGGCAGCGTTCCGACGGCGATCACATCAACTCTTGATCCATTGCCGACCCGCATCGTGACCTCATCCCTTGCTAACTGTCGCTTGTTCCGCAGCCTCTGAACCGAGTTACATATATTAGCAACCGATCCCGTATCAAATACCCAGGTGCTGCTGCGAGTACTAGTCAAGTACACATCAATAACATGTATATCACATATACCTTTGTTTGCCTTGCCGGCCTTCTTGTCCGCCAAATACTTGGGGCATTTGCGCTTCCAATGGTCAGTCCCCTTGCAATAGTAGCACTCGGTGTCAGACTTAGGGCCAGCTCGGGGTTTCTTTTCAGGCGCGGTAATAGATTTGCCGCCCTTCTTTCCCTTCTGCTTGCCTTTCTTGTCCTTCTTGAAACCGGTGGTCTTATTGATCATCAACACTTGATGTTCTTTCCTAATCTCCACTTCTGCAGTCTTAAGCATCGACAGAAGCTCGGGAAGAGACTTCTTCATGCCCTGCATATTATAGTTCATCACGAAGCTCTTGTAGCTAGGTGGCAGAGATTGGAGAACACGATGTATGCCTAAGTCAATGGGAATCGTTATTCTCAAGGACACAAGCGTATCGGCGTACCCAGACATTTTGAGTACGTGCTTACTAACAGAGCTGTGCTCTTCCATCATGCAGCTGAAGAACTTTTCAGAAGCATTATAACTCTCTACGGCAGCATGGGTATCGAAAATCATTTTCAATTCTCCCATGGTATGAAAGGCATTGCCATTTTCGAAACGTTTTCGAAGTTCTGGCCTTTTTTTTGGGCTTCTTCTCATTCTTCTTTGGCACCTACGGTAGAGATCGGAGGTATTTGGCCCAGCCCATACAGTATGCCGCAATGAACTAAGTTGTGGTCCTCCTGACGAGTTATATAGATGTTCTTTTCCTCGTCAGGGGCATCAGAAGCTGGTGGGGGGCCTAGCGGCGCCTCTAGCACATATTGCTTTTGTGCAACAGTGAGGAGTATCCTCAAATTCATAGCCCAGTTGGTGAAGTTGCTACCATTCGCAGCAAGCTTCTCTTTCTCCATGAACACATTGAAATTAAAAGCAGGTGGTGCCATCTACAAAAGAATTTGTAAAATTTATTTAGACTAAGTTTATGATAGATTGAGTTCAACTAATCCAAATTACTAATGAACTCCCATTCAAAAACGACATCCCTCGTGTCCTTTTGGTGATGACATGAACCAAATCCACTACACCAAGTCCGATCATCACGTGAGTCGGTGTAGCTTCAAAGGCGAGTATCTATATAGGCATCATATCAACTATATGACTCATGCTTAACCTTTTGGCCCGTGTTCCGAGGCCATGTCTGTACATGCTAGGCTCGTCAAGTAAGAACCTTAGTATTCGCGTGTGTAAAACTGTCTTACACCCGTTGTATGAGAACACCCGATCATCACGTGATGCCTCAAAACACGATCCACAAAACGGTGCATACTTAAGGAAGAACACATTTTATCTTGATATCTAAATGAGGGATCATCTTATAATGCTACCAAAAGCGCCAAACTAGCAATATAAGATGCTAACATCTAATGTGTGAAGTGAGGTGATATGGTCCATGCATTTGATCTCTATCATTTGCATCGTGGTATGATCTCTATCATTCCTTTGTGTGTAAGGCCAAGGTCTATGGAACTTACACGTTAAGTGAGTTGTAAGAGTATCTATCATACATCTACTTACAACAATACCATATCAAGACACTAGCCCATCAACGATCTAAACTAGACGCCTCTAATTTATCAATTGCAAGTTTTACGTGGCTTAGGGCTTTCAGAGATAGAACCGGTCTTACCTACGAACATGAACCACAACGAGGATAACCAAGTTATTAGCAACTCGTTGTAAATCAGATATTGACTATAGTAGGAGAGACAGACACCCGCCAGCCACTTATGCAAAACAAGTTGCATGTCAGTCGTGGAACCGGTCTCATGTACGATGACATGTAAGGTTGGTCCGGGCCGCTTCATCCCACTATGCCACCAATATCCAAAGTACATAGAAGATGCAATAACATGATCATCATCGCCCACATATAAACATATGTGTTCTACCCGTGCAAAGCACCTACGCATAGATCAGGCTCTGATACCACTGTTGGGTCCGCAGCATAGAAAACAAAAAATTTCCTACGATGAGAACTATACGCCAAGATCTATCTACTAGATACAGAGCAACGGGTGGACATACATCCATAGAGAACTTACCCTCGAAGACAACGAGTTTTGTTAACGAGTAGGAACTCGTGGCTGATGTAGTCGTACGCTTGCCGATCTCAAGATCGTGTGGAAGTCCGAGCGCCGCAAATCAGCAGCGCATCCGTCCTCGCACACACGTTCAAGCCACCGGACAACCTCCACATCCTCACTCCAGCGAATCAGCGTAAGCAGCAACTCCTTCCAGACGCAAGGCCACCGGAAACATGTATCTCGCTAATCCGAGACCATGGGGGAATATCTAGAGAGGGAGAGAGATCCTTCACGAGGAGGTGTTTGGATGAAGGAGGGAATGGGTGGCCTTTTATAGGAGGAGGGGGGTGCCCCCTCTCTCCATGACCGGCGCATGGGGGGTGACCCCTCACCTCCCCCATTCATGTGGTGGTAACCCCTCCACATTAAAATTCCTCTTCACATTCCCATTTAAAGTCTCCACTTTAAATGCATTAAATTTCTCCAAATTTAATGCTCTCTCATTTAATAAAACTCTTTTTATTAAATTTATTCAGAATTTTGTTAATTACTTTAAATAACAAACATTCACATAAAACCCCTTGCAACATTTCAATATCACATGCAAAACCACTTTCTGCAATTTCACCCGATATAATTCCGGTTTCTATCGAAACAATTCCTGTTTCTATCGAAACATTTTCTGCGCTTTGCAAACCTTTTGTCTGGAACATATGTGCTCCTAAATGGTGTCCGGAAACCCTTAAGTGTGTCACCCTACGGTTCGCAAATAGTACAGACATGATTGAGACTCCTCTCAGATCAATAATCAGAAGCGGGACCTGGAGATCCATACTGACTCCTGCATATTCAATGATGACTTCTGTGATCGTGAGAACCTTTAACGTCAGCAATTTAATCCCTTTGTCTCATGATATAATACATGTCCGAGATTCGATCATCGGTATCCAAATACCTAGTTTGATCTCGTTACCGACATGCACTCTTTTCTCGTTCCCGTGATATAACATTCTAGTGATCATATTACTTGCTTGCAAGCTATCTTAATGTGATATCACCGAGAGGGCCCAGAGTATATCTATCCGTCATCGGGATTGACAAATTACACTCTTGATCCATGAGCCTCAACATAACACCTTCATAGCACTGAACCCACCTTTATGGTCACCATGTTACGGTGTGACGTTTGATGTTATCAAGATACTCTTCCGGTGTTAGCAATTAACATGATCTCATGGTCTAAGGACTAAGACTACTTTGTATGATGTTATAGCAATATAAACATAATGACTTGATCGTAATGCTATACTTCGGATGAATGTTCATCACATCATTTCACAAATGCTATGACCTTGGTATTAACAACATCCAATGTCCATGATCAGGAAACCTTGATCATCTTGTTAATCAACAAGCTAGTTTATAAGAGAGGCATAACTAGGAACCCTTTTTGTTTATTAAACACACATGTATTGATGTTTCCTATCAATAAAATTATAGCATGCAAAATAGACATCTATCATATACAAGGAATACATAATAACAACTTTATTATTGCCTCTCAGGGCATATTTCCTTCAGAATCTTCAAAACCGGAGGGTTGTTGACAATATACAGTTTCATTGAGAGTACCATTAAGAAAAGTATTTTTTACATCAAGTTAATGAATAGACCAGGAAGAGGCGACTGCAAGACTGAGAATAATGCGAATAGTCATGGGCTTAACAACAGGGGAGAAAGTTTCATCAAAGTCAATTCCTTGTTGTTGAGAAAAACCTCTGCAAACCCAACGAGCCTTGTACCGAGCCAAAGACCCATCAGAGTTATACTTATGACGAAAAATCCACTTTCCCGAGACAATATTGGCGCCATATGGTTTAGGAACGAGAGTCCATGTATTATTTTGAATAAGAGCATTGAACTCATCTCGCATGGCAGATGCCATAATGGATCGAGAAGGGCTCGTTTGTAGGAACTTGGGATAGGAGAAATCGATGGAGTAGCCGAAAGATTGAGAAAATGTCGGGGAATATGAAGCCCCGTTTGCCACAAGTACACATAATATGATCATTTGTAGGAATGTGTATTGGAATGGCATGAGAAGGAATGTGAGTAGTTGGGGAAGGAGATGATTGAGTAGGGGGTGTGTTTGAGGCGGGAGAGACGGAGTTGGATGATGTGCTAACGGGAGACTCTGCCGCGGCAGGAGAAGGAGACGCGGCAGGAGGTGAGGCTTGCCGCGGCAGGGGTTTGGGCAGATTCAGCTGCCGCGGTAGGGTTTTGGGGGTTTTTGGCTGTCGTGGCAGGGTTTTCGGGGGTTTTGGCTGCCGCGGCAGGGGGATCGACAGGAATAAAAACATGACGCGATATAGGGGCAGTAGATGTGGATAGAGGGGTAGAGACCGTCAGTGACTGAATGGTCGAAAAGGGCAAAGTATTTTCATCAAAAGTGACGTGACGAGATATAAGAATACGACTGGAGGAGGGATCAAAACATCGTGATCCTTTGTGATCATCCGATGGACCTAAATATATACATGGCAATGATCTTGGAGCGAGTTTATTGGCAGCAGTAGATGAAGTGTTAGGAAAGAAAAGGCAGCCAAAAACACGTAAATCAGAATAATTGGGGTAAGATAGAAAAAGAGATTGAAAGGGGGGATAAAGAGGACATGTTTTGGTTGGTCGTATATTTAGAAGATAGGTGGCGGTCCGCAGAGCCTCAGCCCAAAAACGCGGTGGAAGAGATGCTTGAATGAGGAGAGTGCGTAAGATGTCGTTGATAGAACGAAGAGAGCGTTCAGCCTTGCCGTTTTGAGGAGAAGTGTAAGGACACGAAAAACGAAATAGGATGCCTTGGGAGAGAAAGAAAGTTTTGTTTTGGTTGTTATCAAATTCTTTTCCGTTGTCACATTAGATGAAACGAATAGGGAGGCCAAAGTGTGTTAGAACATATTGTCGAAAATTAAGAAAAAGTTGATGAATATCAGATTTAGCACGAAGAGGAAAGGTCCAAACATAATGAGGATAATAATCCAAAATAACGAGATAATATTTGAAACCAGAAACACTTGGTATTGGAGAGGTCCATAGATCACAATGTAATAATTCAAACAGAAAAGAACTATGGGTTGAAGAAGTGCCGATAGGTAATCTAATATATTTGCCGCATTGACATGCATTACAAACTGAGGAATCATGCGAAGAACTATCACTAGATATGCGAAACTCTTGAAGCAGGGATGACATGGTATGTTTATTGGGGTGACCAAGACGACGGTGCCAAAGGGTGACGGAGGCAATCATGGCTTGAGGTGTGGAGGTGGGTGCGCCATGGAGAGGATAAAGGTCGCCCGAACTATTGTAACGAGCGAGGACCGCCGCCGTTTTCAGATCCTTCATAGACAAACCAAAGGGATCAAATTCTATGGAAACATTATTATCAATAGTAAATTGTCGAACAGATATTAGATTTTTAATTAATGAGGGAGCAACTAGGATATTTTGTAGAATAAAATTGGTGTTTGGATTATTGATGTAAGATTGGCCGGTGCAAGAGATGGGGATAGAAGATCCTTCGCCAATGGTGATAGAAGAAAAAGGAGAGGAAGAACAAGCTGACAGAAAATCCATATTTGAAGACATATGCGAGGAAGCACCAGAATCAAAAATCCAATCCGTACCTTCGTAATTGTTGAGTGTAAAATTGTTCATGGCAGCGATGAAGGCGGCTTGGTCCCAGCTTGGTGGAGCGGTTGACGGAGCAGGAGACGCACGCATGTACTGAGGAGCTGGAGTAGCATTGTACACGTAGGGCAGCGAGGTCGGCGAGGCCACGTGTTGAGGTGGCACCATCTGGGCCATGTAGGGAGGGGGTGGCGCCTGCGCTGTGTAGACTTGCTGAGGTTGTCGTCCAAGGAGCCTGGGGGAACCGATTGCAGGACGGAGCCCGGGACTCCAGGTTCCGGTGTAGGCGGGAGGGGCCCCGTAGGGAGACGTAGCGGACCAAGGCATGGACCACGCCTGAACAAGTCCAGTCCATGGGTCGTGCGGAGGTCGCTATGTCGGAGCCGATGGTGGTGCTGTCGGAGGCGCCGTAGGTGGAGCAGGAGCAAGTGGTCGAGGTTGAGGCGGTCTGTACGTGGGATTCTTCCGCCGATAATTTGGACTTGGACGCCATCCAGGTGGGGGATGCGGGGCAGCGTGGGGAGGGCTAGCGGAGGGGGCCGGAGGGGGAGGCCGAGCCGCCGTGTGGAACACCTGAGCTTGAGTGGGGCGCGATGCTTTGCGAGCTTGCATCATGGCCTCCAGTTGGAGGAGAGATCGGACTTCAGCGAAAGTGGGACGCGGGCACATCATTGGAATAAAGGCCACCTGCTTGTCGAATTGCTCGCCGAGGCTGACGAGGAGAGCATTGATGAGTGTGCGATCTTCAACAGGGTCGCCGAGCTCACGTAATTCGTCGCCGATAGCCTTGATCTTCTGGTATAGAACGGTGACAGAGGCGTCTCCTTGAGACATGGTACGGAGCTCGGTATGTAGGGCATTGATGCGGGCGTCGCTATTATCCTGGAAAAGCTGTTGAAGAGAGGCCCATAGATGCACGGCGGTGGCGTCGTCGTTGGAGACGAGATTGGAAAGCTCGGTGGATATGCGGGTGTAGATCCATTGTATAATTGCTAGATCATCTTGGACCCAGCGAGGATCGGCAAGACGAGGCATCGAGTTCGGATCGACGTGATCACGGAGACCACATCGGCCGAGATGAACATGAAATAAGTGGCGCCAATGGTAGTAGTTGTGGAGTGCAAGATTTAGGGTAATAGGTATGAATGGGGAGACGTGAGAGATTGTATCGGCTAAAGAAATTAGGGATATTTGGATAGGATTTTGTTGGGTAATAGGGGTAGAGGTGGAGATAGAGGAGGTGGCGCCGGCGGCGCGAGCTTCCGCCGCGGTCCAGAGAGGACCTTTCGGCGGCGGCGGTGGAGTAGGCGGAGCCATCTAGGTGCGGAAAAACCTAGGCATCTGATACCATGATAGTTTGGGAGAGAAAATAACTTGTATTGATTTAGCAATATTACAACGTTTATATAGAAGAGAGGGAGAGTCGGCCGGCCAGTGTTGGGCCCTAAACCGACTTAGGCTAGAGTCCTACTCCAATACAAAACAAACTCTAATAGTATGCTCTGTGGGGTTACTCTTTTTGCTAGCTATTAGCTGCCTTTTTCTTCTATATGAGATCGAGGGGAGTGTGTGTCCCTACTCCCTAGTGCCTACCGAAAGTGGCTTCTCAACCCATTCATATGAATTGAACCATCGCTGCTACAGGCAAAAAAATCCTGCATGATTGATTGTGGTTTGGTGAAGCCCGGAAAATAACTCTTGCATAATCATTCACATCGAAACTGCTCTATGTTGCTTTGTACTTGGTCAGTGTGTGAAGAATCAGCAGTTCATTAGGGCAACAATCCTTAGATTCATATAGTGCTAAGTGCTAACAAGATGGAAAACCCGCGATATGCGATGGCAAATAAAATCCTGGCCTGTGTACAGTGATTTTCATGAGACTATTTAATTGATACGTAAAGTCTGAAATCTGATCTGACACCTGTATGTAACATTTCTATTGGCTGAACATTTTGAGTTCCTTGTACACATACTCCGTAGCTATTAAGCGTAGTATTCTACAAGTATATGTTGTACTTTCCTCTGGACCCTCTAGCAATGCTTTCACTATGATTAAGCTCTTGAGGTCATCTTCAGGGTTTATATAAATGGCTATAGGGAAACACTACAAGGAAATTTGCTACGCCTATTTTCTTCAATCAGTTTCATTTCAAGTTCACAGGACTATGTATGCCTGTGTGTTAGTATTGTTGTCTAACTACTTAGAGCAACTCCAACATACACTCAGGCCGCGCGCTAAAATAGCTGCCAATTTAGTGCGCGCGGGGCTAAAATTGGGGCTCCAGCAGCCGCTGTAAACTAGCGCGTGCGCAAAAAAATATCCAGCATGCTGAGTCCGGCGTACCAAATATACTGCTTCGGCGAGCGCGCACTGCAAATCTCCAGCGTGCGCGGCAAAGCTTCAGCACATCCGGCGGACAGATGTTTTGCGCGCGCTATATTCAGCGCATCCGATGAAGACGTTGTCCATTTCGCGCTGCAAAGCTGGATCGCGTGCGCTGCGCACCAATTTTACAGCGTCCGTTGAAGTTGTTCTTATGTCCTTGTCCTGAGTAGAAGCTATCGTTTCTTTGACATGAGACTGATATGCGTGTGTGCGGCTACTAAAAGTGGCGTCTGAAACGCTTACTGCTGAGAAAAGGCCCCGAACCGAACCATCCTTGCTAGTACAAGATTGATGTGTTTAGTCTCGCCTTAAGCCATCGTTCTAAAAAGGCACTGCATTTTTCATGGCAACTGTCATGGGCCCATCAACTCACCTATCCGCTCTGAATTGCGTAGTTTCAGTACCTGCATTTTATACCAACATGAGAAGGGTTGGCCACATGCACCTAAATTTGTATATCTACCACCACTACAGGAAACGCGATAAGCGCCGACTGCCGGATCTCGTCGTCGTAGCCCTAGAATCCCGTCGGCGTAGGCTGCGCCGACGGTTGCCGTCAGCGTACTAGCCCTAGGCATAGCCCCTCTCCCCGTTAGCATAGAAAAGCAGTCGGTGTATATAGCTGACTAAGCTGTCGGCCTAGTTTTTTTTTCAATTTTTTTAATTTTTTTCTAATTTTGTTTCAACTTTTTTTGAATCGTTTAACTCGTTAATCTCATAGGAACATTTTTAACTCTAAGTACACTTAATCTCAAGTTAAATTGTACTCATAGTCATACTTCCTCATCAGTAACTCATCCTAACACTACTCCAGCCTCAACACGCTTAACTTCTCCATTCCTTCCACATGAGCTTCCGACAAAGCAATTAGAATTTGTTGTGAATACTATCATATCAATCATATTAACCATTGCACCATGATATTAGCCGTCTTTATTTATTTTACATTCCATACAATTATTTAAGTAAACAATAATGAATAAGTAATAATAATCTTGAATTCGAATAAAAATAAAATAAATTTTACTTATTTTGCATTTTCCCATTTAATATAGAATAATTCATATCTGCAAATCCATAAATCATAATTCGATAAATAATATATCCAAATCGGTGAGAAAAATGAGAGGAATCCAAATATAACATCCCTATCATCTATTTAATTATGTATCATATCTTTTTAACACTAGACCAACCGAAACTATGTCAGGATTCATGAAACACCCTATTTTTGCACTCGGAAAATAGAAAATGGTTTTTTGGTGCGACGAAAAGAAAAACTAGCATTGGATCTCTAATGAAATAGCATATTGCGAACCTAAAAATGATTTTTATAAAAAATTGTGAGTATCAGATCATGTACCTCTAGTTTAAATCTGACTCACTTCCTAACGATTCAGCAGGATTTATCTTTTTCATAAGGGGTGGATGGAAAGGTTTATGATACCCCGGTTGGGACATTGTCCATGCAAGTTGGTATATATTTTTGAAAAATGGGGTGTTACCATGTTTAAACTTTCATTTGGTGGTTGCTTCACAAAAAACAACATTTTGTGCACGTAGAAAATGGAAAATGGTTTTTTGTGTGATAAAAAGGAAAACTTTCTCATGCAGTATTGTTCGCCATCTCATGATGTACATACATGTATAATATGGACACATTATCACAAACTATGCCGCGACTATGGCCATAACATTGATCTTTTGACCTGAAAGTGAGGAACCTCGATTGAGATAGGTCACTTTGTGAAGGTTTTTTGAGAAACAATAAATATATCAATTTTAATATTTTTCCTTACAACTATGTCACATAATATGATACCACGCGAAGGTTTTGCATTGTTTCGATTGTTTTTGAATTTTTTATGTCCGTTTCAAACTATCGTCAAACTTTCTAAAACGACAGGCATGAAGATTCTTAGCTTGGGGTGAGCCTCGCTAAACTTGCGTTGGATCTCTGATTAAATAGCATATTATAAATCTAAAAATGATTTTTCCAAAAAATCATGAGCATCAGATCATGTATCAGTAGTTCAAATCTGACTCACTTCCTACCGACTCGGCAGGGATTTGTCTTTTTCACGAGGGGTGTACGGAAAGGTTTAAGATACCCGGTTGGGATATTGTCCATAAAAGTTGGTCCATTATTTTTAAAAAATAGGGTGGTACCATTTTTTAACTTTTGTTTGGTGGTTGCTTCACAAAACACCATGTTTTAGGCACTCAGAAAATGGAAAATTGTTTTTTGGTGTGTCAAAAAGGAAAATTTCCTCCTGCAACATTGTTCTCCATCCCATTATGCACTTACATGCACAATATGGGCATATTATCACAACCTATGTCACGATTCTGACCATAACATTGGTTATTTGACCTGAAAGCAGGGAAACCTCGATTGAGATAGGTCACTTTATGAAGGATTTTTTGAGACACAATCAATATACCAATTTTGATATTTTTCCTTGCAACTATGTCACATAATATGACACCACGCGAAGGTTTTGCATTGTTTCGATCATTTTTGAATTTGTTATGTCCGTTTCAAACTATCGTCAAACTTTCTAAACAGCAAGCATGAAGATTCTTAGCTCGGGGCCGAGCCTCGCTAAACTTGCATCGGATCTCTGATTAAATAGCATATTGTGAACATAAAAATGACTTTTCTAAAAAATCATGAGCATCAGATCATGTACCAGTAGTTCAAATCTGACTCACTTTCTACCGATTCAGCAAGAATTTGTCTTTTCCACGAGGGATGGATGGAAAGGTTTAAGATACTCTGATTAGGACATTGTCAGTGAGAGGTGGTCTACTATTTTTGAAAAATGGGGGTGGTACCATTTTTAAACTTTCGTTTGGTGGTTGCTTCACAAAACACCTCGTTTTAGGCTCTCGAAAAATGGAAAATGGTTTTTTTGGTGCAACAAAAAGAAAACTTCCTCCTGCAAAATTGTTCTCCATCCCATGGTGCAGATACGCGCACAATATGAGAACATTATCACAAACTATATCATGATTCTGGCCATAACATTGATCATTTGACCCGAAAGCTGGGAAACCTTGATTGATATAGGTCATTTTGTGAAAGGTTTTTTGAGACACAATCAATATACCAATTTAATTATTTTTCCTTGCAAATATGTCGCATAATATGATACCATACAAAGGTTTGCATTGTTTCGATCGTTTTGGAATTTTTTATGTCCGTTTCAAACTATTGTCAAACTTTCTAAAATGGCGGGCGTAGAGATTCTTAGCTCGAGGTCGAGCCTCGTTAAACTTGCATTGGATCTCTGATTAAATAGCATATTATGAGCCTAAAATTATTTTTCTAAAAAATTATGAGCATCAGATTATGTACATGTAGTTTAAATCTGACTCACTTCCTATCGATTCGGCAGGAATTTCTCATTTTCACAAGGGTGGACAGAAAGGTTTAAGATATCCCGGTTGCCATATTGTCCATAAAACTGGTCCACTATTTTTGAAAAATGGGGTGGTACCATTTTCAACTTTTATTTGATGGTTGCTTCACAAAACACCCCGTTTTGAACACTCGGAAAATAAAAAATATGTTATACAAAAGTATTTGTATTATTTTTATATTTTTTAGAGAAAAATATATAATATTTGAGTTTGTTTAGATAGATATTATTTTTCTGCAAATTTTGATATATTATATGTATTTTTCTGACATAAAATGATTTAGTTATAATTTTTCTAAGATTAATGTGGCAAAAAGGAAATTTGCCGTCGGCGTAGGTGTGACGTTGTCGCATCGCCGTCACACCTAATGATCTACGCCGACGACCATTATACCCGGACGGCTGCCGTCGGCCTATCCATCCTAGGCTGACGGCAAAACTAGGCCGACGGGCGCACAACCCGACTGTCGAGCACATCCACCTGCGCCGGCGCCCCGACATTTTGCTGTCGGCGTAGAACACGGCCGTTGGCGTAGCTCGTGCAATAGACTCTGAATCCTGGGTAGCCTCTTGCAAGACAAGATGTGAAAAATCCAAATGGTTATGCACACTGTTAGCAACTATGTGCACGTGTCACACCATGTCACGGTTGGTTTTTCCATACACTTTGTTAGAGGCACTTTATTAAAATGCTTAGAAAAATTATATTTAAGGCATTTTCTGAGAAGTGCCTAGAAAATTCTGAACTTTTGTGGCATTTCCTAGAAGTGCTTGCAAAAATTAAATTTTTAAAGGCATTTATCAAATTGCCTACAAAGATACTGATTTTTCGAGGTAATTCTAAGAAAATGCCTACAAAAATCAGACCTTCTAAGACATTCTCACACAGTGACGACAAAAATACCTTGGGTTATGTTTTAAGTTTACGAAAAAAAACACTCAATAATATTTCACTTATGCACTGTACTCCTTCCACCTCACCCCACGCTCGTGCGACACAACGACAAGTCAAGCTCGGCACAAGCGGCGCTGACCAAGCTTTTCTCGCAGAACGAATCAGACCAGACCACCGCCGCGCGTCCTCCCTCTCCGGCTGCCCCAACTCTCCACCCCGACGTTCCTCTCGGCCACTCCTTAGGAGGACCGATCCATATCATGTCCGATGCCTTAGAACGTTCAATCGTTTTCTCTCGCGCGAGATCACCGCATGACACAGGGCCACCGTGTCGTTGTGGTGCAGGCTCAAGTATTCTCCTAGCGGTCGTACGGTGTCTCCTCCGAGGGACTCGGGTTATACAATTGTTTATAGGCCTAAGAAGGCTAATTATGCTTAAACTTTGGCATAATATTAAAGATATATTTAAACAAATTTCTGAAGTAGGGGGCCATTGCCCCCTCCTCTCGGCTCGATGAAACTTTGTCATCCTTAACGAGAGTCATGTCACGAATAGTTTCCATCACAAGATTCTACTCATGCATGTGCCCTGAGGATCAACAATGGTGGGTGTGAGGAGGACAGATAAGCCTATTCTTCGATCGCGCTCTAGCCATGCAAATTTGTACGCAGTTGATTTAGTTTCTGTCTCATTGCATCAACACTCAATTAGGAAGGAACATACATGATGACATTGGAGCCTGTGAGCAAGACAGACGTCCCCGTGCACAATGGCAACTAGAGCGATATAAGATCGAGTGGTGGCCTCTGCCGTGTTGCCATCGGTGATGCACGACACATTACATAGTAAAAACATGATGTTCAAAAGATTCAGACGTGGACCGCTCACACTAAAGAACGGTTAGATTGCTTAGTGAGTCTTTGGATGATATATACCTCTTATAAGTCGCCGGATGGATAAGTTGTATTTGTGAAAATCTCCGGCGTTGTGTAAACACTCCCTATTATATTGAAGTTTTGCTGGCTGGCGCCTGTGGTATTTTCCTCACTTTATTGGAGAGTTTTTTTCACGTTAAAACAACGTCCCCGTACTATGATTTCTTTTTTATTATTTGTTATTTGCTTGTCATGTTTATAATACATGATGAGCATTACATAGTAAAACATGATGCTCAAAGGTTAAGACGTACGAACCGCTAACACTAAAGCACGGTTAGATTGGAGAATCAACCCGTGGTTGGATGGTTAGGAGGGCAGTGATACCCCCAGCCCACTAGAGTTCAAACCCCAGGTTTGACGGTTTGGTGTATCATAAAGGCGGAATATTCTTTCAGTGGGAGGCGACGTTCCCGTCTGTTGTGACCTCTGATCGTTAAGGATCCTAAGTCCCTGTGATAAACATGCTAGTCTCTGGATCAATAGCTAGCACTTCACAGTCGATGAATATCATGTAAAACACAAGTCATTAGAGTATATTTATTACAACTTGCATAGCTTATAGCTAGCTCAAATAAAACAGCTTAAACTAAGTAAATTTTGAGTCCATGAACGCCTCAGGCCCACGATACCTACACACCTTTCAGTCTTCGAATTCTGCACATAAAACGTACAGCCAATAAGTTGGGTCAATACTTTGAATGTATTAGCAAATTACACCAAGGAAAGAATAAGACTATCTCTACATGCAAGGCTAAGTGTAGGCTTTGGGGTTCTTTTGCATAAGGCCAATTTTCTCTAAGTAAGAAGAAAAGAGGAAGAGTTTACCCTACTTTCTAAACATTGATAAATAGTATAGGATCGAGTGGAACACGAGGATATTACTCACCAAGTGTCCAATCAACCTAGCACTTAGATATTACGCACCAAGTCCCCAAAATTCCACCCAATGGCGATATTACTCACGCCTTGGGGTTTATAAAACTTTTAAGTTTGGAAAAGAGAGAGGAAGATCTTTCAGAGGCTCCATCCTTTGGATGCTCAAAGTGTTCTTTTCCGTAAACTCGGCTGATCAATCAGATTGCAATACTCTCGAGAGGTTGTGCACTTTCCCCACAATCCACGATCAAGTCCTTTTACAGACAAGACCATGGCGAAGCCTTCCCTTAGTAGCCCCTCTACCAGCTGGACCAACCGTGCCAAGAACCTCCAAATGTTGGTACCCCGGTGAGGATTCCCACTAAGTACTAAGCCAAGACAGTGCTCACATGTATTGTGGTTGCACTGGAAGCTTCTGAATTCTGAAACATGGCAGACTTCTTTGATTCCTGGGCGGCCGTCCTCCACCAAATATCCACTCGTTGACCCGACAATCATTCCGCCCAGAAGAAAACTTAGTTTTATTTTGGAGGGGGTTTTGAGAAGAAAAGTTTGCTCGAGAGAGATCTCATACTTAGAAAATTTTTGAGTCTTTCGAACCCCCCAACGGTACTTAGTATATATATAGCATAACAAGCAATACTTAGCAAAAACAGGAGAAACCTATTAGGACGGAAATTCCTAAGTATAAAGCTACTCATGGCATACTACAAAACCGCACTTGCAAAAATAGTACTAAGAAAATCTACTAAAGACCTACACATGCATACTACAAGATTTGAAGAGTAAAACATGCATAGTAAAAAACTGGGACATAATATGTACTTGTAACTTGCCTTGATCCGAGCAGCACTCTACACAACAGTACTCCTCAGCGTACTCCAAACAATCTAACGAAACACAAACATAGATCAAATCACAATTTGCACAAAACAATGCCACGAGGATAATTATGCATGCATGCAACATGGTAATATGCAAGGATGGGTTCAATTTCGACCAAGGGTTTTATTCATGGGTGTTGTTGTGTTGGGGATGTCATTAGTATCGATTTCCCACAGATTTTAAGTATATTGGATTAATACTTAATGAAATATGCTCATAATAGATCTACAGTTCCAATCTACCTCGAAACAGATCTAAAAACTCTAAGCATGGTGTACCAATTTTCCAAAGCAGATCTCATAGATACGAAGTCAACGCAATAGGAATCAACTAAGGAATCAACTAAAACAGAGTTACAGTTATTTTTCTAGAATTAAAATACTCCAATCTAGACTTTAGATCCTACTACAAGATTACTGCAGTAAACCAGCAATATAATTGCAGATCTGTGTTCTACTCAATTTTGCGAATCCAACGGTATATTATGCGTAATTTTTGGACAAGTATTTTATTTACTATGAATTAAACGAGATTAAATCGATTTCTGCCTTTTTTTTTAAACATAACGGACGGCCAGCTAAGCGGCGACAAGTGGCGGCTCAGGATTGGGTCGGCCGGCCGAGGCGGCGCTGACTCAGCGCGCTGACGCGGCACTGCCACGGGGCGCAAGGGGATTGGCGGATACCCCTTCGGCCCGGCCATCTAATCCAATGCGTTAAAAACAAATCGAATGGCTGAGAGGTGGCCGGCGACTCACCGGTGCCAGAGATGACGAGGACGATGGTGGACGGTGGCGGCGCGTTGGTGGTGGTCGGCAGAGGCGGCGCGGAGGGTCCTCGGCTTGGTGAAGTAGTTGACGGCGTCGGCCTCCTCCTCGCGGTTCCGTTCCCAGGGGTGGCGTCGCCTATCTCCTCCCCGAGCAGCGTCAAGCGGCGACTGTTCTTCGCGGATTCCGGCGAGAAATCATGGAGGTTGCGGTGCACTACAGAGAGGAAAAAGGGCGTGAGATTAACTGGTGCTGCAAGGGGAAGACCGAGAGGGAGAAAAGAGGGACGGAGAGGCGTCGGAACCTCGTCGTCGAGCGTCGGTGGCGGCGTACTCCGGCGAGGTCTATGGCGGAAGCCCGGTGGCGATTAGTGAAAATAGGGTTAGGGTTTTTGCGAGGCGTGCCGAGGGGTACTTGTAGGTGGACGGGCTTGGCGCGGGGGTCGCGGATTCCCTCTCCGATTCGGCCGGAGTTGGTTCCCAGAAGCGGCTGTGGGGCGAGTTCGTTCCGAACTCGTCGGAACGATGACGATGGGGGTGGGGCCCGCCTGTCGGTGGTTGCGGGGGGTGCGGTGCGGGCTGCGCGGTGCTGGGCCGGCCCACGCGCTATGCGCCGCTCGCTCTGCCAGGCGCGGCGGTGGTTAGTCCATGGGCTGGTTTAGCCGGCCCGCTAGGCTAGATCTTTCTTTTTGTAAAAATTCTTTTTATTTTTTGTTTCACTATTTGTCCAATAACTTTTGCAAATGGACTCTGAATTTAATGAAATTTGTCTCTAAATTTTTGTAAAAATAAGGAGATTACTATGGGGTTATAAAATAACACTTTTGCAAGGGTTTAGGAGGTTAGTTTTTATTTAACTCCTTTTTGTCTTTATAAGACTATAGGGTTTAGGAAAAGTATTTGATGCGACTTTTATTGTGATGCCATGATGCAAAAGATATGATGCAGTCTTCTAGTAACATCTGCAATAGTAAAATTTTGGGATGTTACACCGTCGGTAGCGAGGCGCCTGTGGTGACTTCGTCAATCTCAAGACCCGCCAGCTCAGTCTCTCGGAGGTGCTCATAGGGATAGGGTATGCGTGCGTGTGTTCATAGGGGTGAGTGTATATACGCATTGTGAGCACTGTGTTTGTCCTGTGTTTCTCAAAAAAAAGCACAGTTAGATTGCTTAGTGTGGCTCTCGTCTGGTTTAGACAGTGCTGCCTTGAACAAGAATCAGACCACTTTTACAGAATCAGAATGAGTTCCTTATCATATTATGGTAAGATAACAAACATAAGATTCATTATATTATATTGTACTCTCTATGTCTAAAAATAGATGTCGCAGATTTATCAAAATTTGGATGAATCTAGCACTATTTAGAATATGGATAGATCTAATTTTGACAAATTTCCCATTTACTGCATCAATCGATGCACACAATCCCATTTACTGCAAAGTTTCAGATATTCAAAGATTACAACTCATGGGTCACATAGAGTGTACATAAAAATCAACCAGCGGAAAAAAATAAATAAATGTCGCCTATTGATCATTGGAGACAATTAGAAAGCCGCCACCCACCCAGGTTGTAGATATCCCGTGCCACCGTCTCCAAACGGGTGCACCTAGACGCACGATGCGCTTCTGGTAGCAGAAAGGACCACTCATGGATCCAGTTGGTAGCCATACGAATAACCTGTAAAAAATAAGCTGTTTTGTAAACATCATTTCGGCAATTCCATATGGCCCAGATTAAAGCATAAGCTCACACTCGGATTTGTGCTTTTGTTTTCTTATCTACTCCATTCAACCAGTTTCCGAACATATTTGTGACATTGGTTGGAGGAGTAATAGCAAAAGAAACTGGATGGGTGGTCATGTTACTTACACGATAATAATACTCCGTCCGATCCAAATAAATATTCTTAGATTTAACTAGATTCGAATGTATCTAGACAAATGTAAGAACATTAATTTGAATCGGACGATGTACTATAATAGTGAGTTTGATCAACGTCCAAAATTAGTTAACAAGTAGTAGTAGCATCGATCGAATTGCAGCATTGTTGATGGGTCTCGAGGATGCGTTTTGGTAAACTGCAATGATCAACTATGATTGGTTGGGTACATGACAAGGTGCTCAATAAATCGATTAAGATAACTAATCGAGCGTCTACATCACAAGATCTCAGTATCACACACATTTTTTAAACGATCGTGCACGAGAAGCTGTTTGTCTAAACAAACATGACGCCTCACCAACTCTGTTTGTCTGCTTGCCAGTGTTCATACAGATGCAGCATGGGATGATCAGTTCGAACTTGACTGAAAATTGCGGATACAAATGTTGAGATATTGCCAGCGTTCAGTCAGCTTAGAATTAAACCATGAAACAAGAGTCGGCTTCAGATCAATAATACTCCTGAATTATATTGAGAGTTTGAGAGAATTCTCGATAATGTTATATACTACAAATTACATTGTGGAGAGGTAGGCGTTGCCGATATCGAGCCGGTGGAGCTGGCTTGCCGACGTCTCGCCGAAATCGCCGCCGAAGCTCTGCTTGAACCCCTGACGAAACGAAACACCCGGCTTTGTATCAATACAGTGAGACGTCGAGAAGGGGATTGTGTGGGAAGACATATTTTCTGGTGACCATGTCCTCCGTACAAGCCACCAGGTTCGGTTGTCCTGCAGAGCGGCAAACTCGGCTGACATGGACGCACACGGTTGATGGCTTGACAGCATCAGGCCAAAGACGCTGCCGTGGCAGAGCATGCTCACGACGCGGCAGAGGATATCTCATCACATCAAGACGATTTTCGATCGGATTGAGCGTTGGATCAGAGAAGGTGGGTGGGGATTATTGCTGCCGACCCAACGAATGGTGGATCTTGTTGATGAAGTCCTCGGATCGCTTGCTCGCGGGCTCGCGGGATTTCGGACACGGCGACGGGCGTCGGGCTGGAGGGGAGGATGACAAAGACGGCTCCGTCGCAGGGCGAGCCTTCTGCATGATGGCGTTCCACGTCGCGTCCAGATCGTCGTCGTTGGGATCAGCGCCGTCGAAGTGTTCGTCCAGATCATTTGGAAACCCTCGGCATAGGCTACGCCGACGGCAGCCCTCAGCGTAGCTCCTCGGCGACACTCCTCGGTGGAGACAACGCGGCCCTCGGCGTAGCTGGAAAACCCTCGGTGTAGCCTACGCCGATGGCTGCGGCGAGACCGTCGGCGTACTCGCTGTCGGCGGAGCCCCAACACCGTCACACGAGGAGGTAACGGCGCGCTGCTACGCCAACGGCCTGGCTGTCGGCATAGCTGGACACGTGCCAGCGCTGCGCCGCCTCAGTCGCGGAGCTACGCCGACGGCTTCCCCCTCGGCGCACACGCGCCATGTGCTGGCCCAAGAAACGCCTAGGCCAGGCCCTTGGCGTAGCCCTGACCATTTGGCCGTCGGCGTAGTGCCAGCCCAGTTTTTTTCTATTTTATTTCACATCAATATTATTTCATAGCACTAATTAACTCATCCAAAGCATTAATATTTCACAGCAATAATTATTAACATCATTCAAGCATCATCATATCATTCATGTATACAAGCCGACATCCATAGACATCATCCCTACTACTCTGGAGGAGACGGGTACTGTGGAGGAGACGGGATGAACCCCTGATCTCCCCTGGTGAGAATAGGCGACGCCCGACGAGGTTGCGTTCAATAGAAGCAACAGAAGAACCACCAGGCGAGGGAGTTGTCGGCGAAGCACCACCAGCAGAACGACCAGGCGAAGGACCATCGGGGTGGGTGGGTGTGATCATCCGATGGCTACCCGGCGAGGCATGGCCAAAGTGCTCGTTCTCGGAATATCTCGTCCCCTATATGTTCCCTACATGTTAGCAACTTGCGAGGCAAAGTAAAGCGATAACCGGTGGTTTAGCAAAGAACTTACCAGTGATTATCCGTAGTATGTCCGACAGAAACTTTTCCTCGATGGCAGGAATGGCGCCGGCCCCGGCATGGGAGGTATGGGCCCTAAATTAACACTTTGTCCCGCTTGCACAGCCACAATCACCGCCTACAAGATAGTTTAGATGTCAGGCCCTAAAACACCAAACTAGGGAAAGTGGGACTTGTATGTTTTTCAAAAGTAAAGGTTCAAACTTACATTTACGTACGGCGTGTAAAACATACTCGCCACCTGATGCTGCTGAAAGGCCACCTCATATTCGTCATGAGCGGCATCGTACGCTGCCTCGAACTCAGGCTACAATTTTAAATACAATGAATCTCGTCAACACTTGACCATGCAGGAACAAAAGTCGTAAATATGGAAAAAAATAAGGTAACTTACATCATCTCTGGAGGTGGATCGACGAGGCTGGCCACGAGGCGGGATAGGGGGGCCGTCGGCGGGGTGGATAGCGCCTTGAGACGCGTGAAGCTCGTGGTGAGGATAGGCTTGACCTTTTTATTAAGAATCTTGAGACATCCATGCTCCAATCCGTGTGACGACAAGAGCAACGACTCCTCATCGGTTGGGGTCATCCACTTCCTGGGCATTGTCGAGGAACACGGGGAGCGAGGGTTGTGGCTTCGAGAGATCAGGCTTCTTGAGCCGCATCTTCTCATAGATGGCGACGTCATGAATCACCTCCCTGGGTAGTGCCTCGGCCACCTGCGTCGCAAAAAGAAATGTTATGCGTATCAAGTAGGAAGATGACGGGAAATAAATGCAGGGCGTTCCATGTGTATACATACCATCTTCCCCTTAAAGCGATAAAAGTTGCGGTTTCCCGCGCAGTGTGTTCCACCATCGCCTCGGTTCTCCACATTCCGCCTCGACAAGGCTGCAAACTCTTCGTCTACTCTGAGCCACCTCGTCCTAACCAGCTCCTCCCATGCGACTCGATGCGGCTCAGCCCGTTCGGGAACAACCTGAAAATGCAATTCCAACCTCACACTCGGCACGGATACAATTCGGCTGACTCATAAGAAACCTGAGGATGCATACACCACTCTCATTATCAACATAGTCGACCACATTCTCGGCAAGGACTCTGGCAATGGGGTGGAGATATTCAGGCTTGATCTCCTTTCTTGGGACAAGTCAACACTTTCTACTTAAACATATGGCTACCAATTTCATTTTGTTGTTGGATTCGAGAACTTAGCAATGCGATGTGTTCCTAGTTAAAGAAAGAGTACGTCTTTCCCATGTTCGGTTTTGACTGGTGACGCGACTGCATGTTTAATTTGGGTTCTTGACCTCTATAGTTGCGCTTTTCGTCCCACAAGAGCAGTTGGATATGGCACCTGTCCTCAATCATCGGTTGCAGTTAAGTAATTTCCCCGAGGATTCCTTTTATACTGTAGAAACTCAAGTTCCTTATTGTAGGGTTGTGTGAGAGGTTGCAGTAAGTAGATATTAAAGTTCCAAAGCTCACCACTTTCCACTTTGTTGGGACATAACTAGAAGAAATCTTGGTTGCGGACCCTTGGCAACTTAAGTATGTGAATATGTCATCTTTCGGTCCATCCCGTGTGCTCTCTTTTGCTTGTACAAAGATTCTAGACGTCGCACAAAATGTCAAGAGCATGCGCCTCATTTCTCTTGGTGGGGTATGTTGAGAGCATGAGCCTCATCTCTCGTAGCATGTGAATTTGTCATCTTTGAGTTCGTCCCGCAAGCTCTCTTTTGCTTGTGCAAAGGTATGTTGGGAGCATGAACCTGATCTCTCTTGGTGAGGTATGTATTATTTTTTAAATTCTAATTCAGTTTCACTATCCTTCATCCATGTGATATGGACAAAATATGCTTTTAACATGGAGATATTGTTTTAGCTCCTGGACTCACACGTACCTGGATGTCTAGTAAGTTCCAAAAATAATAAGATATATCAGTTTATTTTGTAAAAAATCTATTTATAAACATGTTTTTAACATCGTGCATTTGAACTTTTGACCAGCGTTCAATTTCTATGTTATGTGCTATTTAAATACTTCTTCATTCTTATACTTTTCTCATGTTGCATTTCTCAAAACTGTTTCATAAATTTAGATTGAATTCTACAATGTAAACTGATGGACAATTATAGAAGGGTGTCCAAACCAAAAGTCAAGGCAGGGAATATTGTTTCTTTCTGGTCAGATACATGGAAGACTGGTGATGATATAGTACCATTACGGACAAGATTCTCTCGTATTTTTTCCTTTGCTATTGATGACACAATTTCAGTCAAGGATATTTGGGAAGCTCGGGACAGATCAGATCTTTTTCATTTGTCGGTTTCCACTCAAGCTTATGATGAATTTACACAAATTTCAAATTGGCTCGATAATTTAAATCTCAGTCCAACAGAAAAAGACGAGTGGAATTGTCCTTTGCAGAATGGGGACTATTCGTTATCAAAGTACTATGATTTCCTACATGAGGATATTGAGGTTTGTCCGGTTTTCAAATGGATTTGGAGTAGCAAGTGTATTATGAGAATAAAAATGTTTGCATGGCTCTTGCTTAGTGACCATCTCAATACACATGATTTGTTGAAAAGAAGAAATTGGCATGTCACTAATGATGAGCATTGTGAGTTATGCACAGGAATGGCGTATGAAGACCGCTAGCACCTTTTCTTTGAGTGTGTGTTTAGCCAACGAATTTGGACGGCCTGCAGATTGAATGGGAATCAGGTGATGACATGTTTCAGGTTGCATCTAAGGCTAAAACGAGTTTTGGTAAATATTTCTTTGCTGAGGTGGTTTTTATTGCATGATGGCACATATAGAAGCTGTGTAATGGTACAAGGGGTGAATATGTACAAAGGAGTTACAAAGAAGATACAAAAGAGGAAAAAATTACAAGAGGTCTAACCAATCTTCCATCCCTCGTTGAAGACAAGGTTTGACTCTATGTCTAATCTCCTAAAAAGATAGTTTGAAAGAATAGTAACATTGTTCAACATCTCTCCGCCCATTGTCAAATATAATCCTGTTTCTATGATTTCAGATACTCTAGCATCCTGCCATCATTGCTTCTATGAAGAAGAGGTTTGTGGACTTGGCTTTGGCATCAATTATCATATCTATGATAGACAAAACTGTATTCCATTCTTCTCCAATCAATTCTACAATGATCAATATACATGATTAAAATTTTATTTTATTTTATTTAAATTAAGCATTAGTTAAGAGTGTGTGCGATTACATGTATTTTGTAGTCTTCTTGCACCATGGAAATTTTGAAGACAAGGATAAATGTTCAAATAAGGAACTACTACATGTCAAGAGAACTATATATTTTCCATGTCTAGTATATAAGTACAACACGCTTTACACGTCGGTTGTAAGTGAAATTATATGAATAGTGGATATGACACATGTATATTGGAAGGCCGAAAACTAACTAATCTTTGGCCTTATTGTTCTTCAGAATCTCAACACCCCAGTGTTGATCTCCAAGTTTCCCCTCCTCAAGAAGCCAGAAATTAACATCTGAGGAATATTTCCTGCCTTCGATGCCATGCCTCTGGTTTCCTTTCTTGGTGCTTCACCGGCCTTGGAGTCTCATTGTGTGTAAGCCATCTCTCCTAGAGCTATAAATCTATGATATTACTGAGGTTATCAATGAAACGATGGTTTTAGTATTAGTTGATCATAAATATGAACATCGATCTAGGTTAGGAAGCCTTGAGGCATCATGGGTCTATTGTTGGAGGACACAATGTAATAACCTGAGGTCGAAGCCACAGTGGTGTCATGATGACCTCAGCCGGGTGATGATCACAGGTTTGTCCAGCCAATAACCTAATTCAACTTCTGATATATATCCTCGAGAGAAATCATTCCCTTGTGTTCCCCGCACTTGACACAACCCCTAGGTATACTAGGATAACAATTCTCTCCCTCCATAGTTTTGTTATGTGTCTTCCCTCGCTAGTATGACAAGGATGTAAACAGTAACATATTCTTAACTGGCAACTTGAGGACCTCATGGACAAAGTCTTCGGAAAACAAAAGGATAAAGACATTGGTTCTTCCAATATTATTTCACATGTTCTATCTTGAATGATATTGGCCTTCCTTTGTGTTTCGGAAGTTACCTTGAAGTTGCATACAATAGCTGAGATTTTTGTAAAATATGCAAACATTCATTTGTAGTTTATCTAGTTGCCAGTATATATTGTAGTTAGTCTCTTCAAGAGAATTTAATGAATTGAAAAAATTTACAAAACTTTTCCTTAACATTTCGGAAAATATAGTACTTCTGACAATGGAAAATAATCAAAATATGAATCAGACAAAACTTTTTCAATTCGTATATTATGAATCTATGTGTATGCTCTATTTGTTTTCAAAAATCATTATATACAATGAAATAGTACGTAAGTGGTCATCTTTATCATGCATTCACAAAAGGCTTAAATCTGTCATGGTAATGAACTTGTTGTACTATATAGCGACGATAACATATTTTTTTATACTAATGCAACTCAATATTCATACAGATTTGTCCACTAATGTTTGGATCAATCATTGTTGTGTCATAAGCAGTGACAACTTTATTGCCATCAGGAGCGATTGGGGGTGAGTGTGACATTTCGTTCACTCGTCCTAGCTCAAATATCAGCATCGGCAATATCATTGGAGTGGTGCAGGAATTGCGATTGGAAACAAGATTTCAGGTACTGTATCTGAATTACGGATTTTGGGTCCTGGCATCGTGGTATCATGGGTTCAGGGCCTTGGCATCGTGACATCATTGCATGAGACTAGAATCGAGACTGATGCAGGACATGGAGGGTATGTAATGAATGTGTACATAACTGATGTGAGTATGCACAATGTTTTAATGGCCATAAGGATCAGTATATTGGAAACTATAGCGAACATCCTTATAACAACTACTTAAATTGATCAGGAAAATGCAAATTTATTGTGAACTTTCCTACTTTTTCAGAACTCACGTTTGCACAAAATGCATGCCATTTTCTATTGGTACTTTATTTTACATACTCCCTCTGTTTCAAATTACTCCGTGCGCACGCTTACCTAGGTGACCTAGTATTCTTTCGTTTTTCATCAAAAAATTCTTAGAATTTTTGGTATACGTAGTACATATTTCATACTATCTATTTCAAAAATCCCAGGATTTTTTTGAATGAGAAATAAGGGAGTACTAGCCCACTACATAAGCGCGCCGACGGAGTAATTTGAAACAGAGGGAGTACTATCTTAAATATTTTGTAAGTACCACTAGAAAAATTTATCACATTTCCATTTACTGACGTACAACTTTTCAAACAATTCTACAATTTATCATTACAAATAGTTGTAATTGGAAATTGTATTTTCTCGCAAAAGAAAATTATTTTATTAATTCGGTATGGCAATTGAAGGAAAAAGTTCTCTTGTAGAGATTTTAGCCTAATTAAATCTAACGCATCCAAAGTATGATTTTACCACCCCAAAAATATCGGTTTATTCAGCCTCATGTTATTTTAAAGTATGTATATGTGTCTTTATCTGTGAAATTCTTAAATATTTACATGACTCTGTGGGATGTTCTAGCATGTACAATCTAACAATTTACGTTTTGACAATTCAAACTGGTGTGTTGTAAACCATTCATTTTTTAGTTAATACAGAAATAGTTTAAGGCCTCTGAAACGAACTCGATACGAGCCAAATCCGACAAGTTTTATCCATTCATATGTATGAACTGGACACAAGAGACCTAAGATTTTGGAGTGTATATATCGGAACTGAATTCAAAATCACAGACAATTTATAAATTGAGTAGACATAGAAAACGAAACCGTTTTTTGTACTCCCTCCGATCCAAATTACTTGACTTGGATTTGTCTAGATTCGGATGTATCTAGATATGTTTTAGTGCTAGATACATCCGAATCTAGCACTAAGAGCAACGGCGGGAGCTAAGTGCAACACACAAGGGCATTGGCGCATGATAGGTGCATCCTCTATTGTGTAATACCCTGCCGTGGTGCATCTAGGGAAGGGGCCATGGACCGGGCACTTTGTCGGCCTGTTGCAAGGTTGCCGCATGTTAGATGACTCTAGGATTCTAGATCAATCCATATCGTCAGTTACCTGATAGGGTGGAAACCGACTTGAACTTTTTTGTATCACAAGTTCTAAATTGTATATACAATGATCAATGTAATCAATCAAGGCGTGCACAGTTGCAACACGATCATATTCTATTACATGGTATCTTATTGACCTCTCATCCTCGGCCTCCTCTCTCTCTCCCTTAACCCTACGCTTTGCCTTAGCCCTAGGTGCCCAACACCATGACTCTCAAAGATATCGAGGAAAAGGAGAAGGAACTCCGTGCCTGCGCCAAAGCTCTTGACAAGTGCAAGTCCAAACTTTCCCAGCTAGCCGATGACAAAGGAAAAAACATCATCACCATCAGTCTTCCAGCTTGTGTCCCTAGTCTATGCCTGGACACACGAGCTGGCTCGGTCCAGCTCGCCGGCGAGCTGGGAAAAGCTCGGGCTTTCCGGTCCGGCCGAGCCCGAGACAGCTCGAAGCTGCCGGCGAGCCTCCAAATGGAGCTCGGCCCGAGCTTCTAGATACTAGAGTACGTATATATGTATAGGCTAGAGATAAAATAGGACTCTACATCTTGTACTCCAAGTCTCCACCTATCCCCGTGTAACTCTATATAAACCCCCATAAGGGTCAAATCAATACAACACAATATTCAGGGATCAATATTTTCTACATGGTATCAGAGTGGTTAGCCTCACGGCGCCGATCCTAGGTTCTTCCACCACTTTCGCGACGCGTCGCCCCCGGGGAGATTAATCCTCGGTGGCGCAGCATCCGGTCTCGACCAAAGCTCTAGCCGATTCTTTAGACTAGATTAGGTCCAAAATTAGTCCAACAAATCCGTTCTCCTCCTCGTAGATCGATTCCAAACACCCAATTTTTCATTAGATCTAGCCACAAGTAACTTTGAGAAGGAAGCGAAAGAGGCTGGTTCTCCTATCAAAGCGGGTGCGGGGCACCTGACTTTGTGCCTGATCTTGGTTTTACTCCCGATTTTTGGAGAGGCAGAGGCAATGGATGATGATGATATTTCCATCCCGCTACGCACGCGGGCATGCCCACTATAGGAAGGCTGTGCGTGGCAGGATTACTCTACCTCAGACAAACGTTGGTTCTTCCTATGAAATTTCATATTTTTTTAGTGTAAAGAGAGATTTATTAATCATATGAACATGGGATTACACTCCGGGCCATGGCGATTCTGAGATCATCCCAGGGCTATGAAGAGAACTCGAAGTTTCTTTCATGGAATTCTGATCAACCGTATAGTCTTGGTTGTACTACAACGATGGTTCTGCACATGTCATACAAAAAGCAATACACAGAAACCGTGATAGCAATGGCAAGCACAATCCTTTTCATAAGCACTTGGTTTAGTCTAGATGCAAACTCTGGACCCTTCGTTTGCGGACTTCTCATCTCATTAGCACGGCCACAACACGAATCTAAGATTTGTTGCCCACATGAATTTCTGATTACTCACTTCAAAACAGTGTCCTAGTGCAGAGCAACATTGAGCAGTTTCCATCCAAATGACAGCAATAGCTAGACCAAAATGGTGGCAGTAGCAGAAGTGACATGTAACAAGATGGTTGCATGGTCATTGACCTATGGTTGGCATCTTGAAAAAATACGGACATAAAGAAGATGTGCACCAACAGTTTATAATAATAAGAGCACCAAGAGTATTAGCGTTGTTATTATAACTACTAATAGAGCTGAGGGAAAAGCAACTAAAAACAAATGCCAGACCAGCCCACACAAGGGGTATGCCTGGGTTTCTTTCATTTTTTTGGGTAGCAAAAAGCCTGTCTTATAAGCATTGGTTCTACTCTATTTCTTCCTAATAAAAAGTGTTCCCATCATTCTCTCGAGGAAACAAAATAGAACATGGGCAGGAATAATTATCTTGCCGGTTATACGAGAATAGCTTAAGACAAACCACACACGCTCTCATCCATTCACCTCCTTCTGCGAATATGGCATCGGCTACAGGGCTTCACGACCTGGAATCTAACACCCGAAGGAACTCTATCTGCAATGTATCTGTTTGCGGCCTTAATAGCTACGTGTGCCACCTCTATACTACTCTCACTAATCCAGGAGCATCTTTGCTTATTTCCAGTAATACCACACTTCCTAGGATACACAGGGGTTGGCTAGTATGAGGCACTCGAGCGAAGGAGCTCTCTCGATGATATGGATCACAAACTGAATCAGTTTATTGTTCGAGTGGAAACTTGTGATGATCTCATGTCTGAGGCGAACTATGGCTTCCACCCCAGATAAATAGCATTGTCGCCGCCGACAACAGAACCATAGTTCCCTAAGGGATCATTACCTACATGTACATACATATGCACGATCAATCAAAATTAATACCATTATTTCATTGATAACCGTTGAAATATAACATATATTTAGCTCTGAGAGACATGTCTTACATGCAGGGTGAAAGAATCCAGAGCCGGAGAAGCATCAAGAAAGGAAACCAGGGACAATACATCAATGCTATGTGCACGTTCTGGTCTTTGGATGCTAATTTCCAACTTACTGAGGTAGGGGAACTTGGAGATGAGCATTAGGGTATTGAAATTCTGAAGAAGACAAGTCCAACGATTAATCATGACCTTTGCTCTTCCGATACACATGTTCTGTATCCACTATTCGCTATAATTACACTAACAACTGACGTGAAAGTATGTTGGACTAACATAAAATTACACATGAAAAATATATAGTTCTCTGGCCATATATTAGTTCCTTAGTGTGGATTCACTAACTAGGGGATAGGTGTGCACCCATGGGTATACGGCAATTTGAGCAACATGAATCTATTTTGGATTGATTTCCTAGTAGAACACAGATTTCTGGTGTACACAAGTGGTTTTAGAAATTTGGTTCAAATTTGTTTTGATCAAAGTCGGCTGTGGGGTTGAATTTTTGCCACGTGAGTTGATTTGACCAAAAAAAATTCGTATCAAATTTCTGAAACCACTTTTGTATACCAGAAATCCGCGTTTAATAGGAAATCAAGCTAACATGGATCCTTGTTGCTTAATTCACCGTATACACATGAGTGCACTGGTTAGCAAGTCTATTCGGTAGTTCCTTATTTGAACATCTATTATTATTTTGAATATTGTTACGGTGCAAGAAGACAGCAAAAGACATGAAATCGTCCTTGTTCTTAAATTATGGTAATTATAACTCAGTATATTGATTTTTATAGAATTTAATCTATTATTTAGGAAGAACTATTGATAATTTTAGACGGCGTGCATGTGTAGAGGACAAACACCATGAGAAAACTATGAATAAAGAAATGCTGAAATAGCATATAATAAGCATATTCCTTAAGCATGGAAAACCAACTTCGTCATACATGGCATTGCATGGTAGTAATTAGAAGCATTATGCATATACGAGATAAGTAATATTTTTTGGCATCCATTGGATGAAGAATTGATAATACAGATTAGAATGCAAGAACCTCACCAAGAGAGAATTGGGCCAGGCTCTCAACATTCCTTGCTAAGGTTAGAAGCCTTGCACAAGAAAAAGATGAAACAGTGCTAGGAGGAGCTAGACATTTTTTTATATAGTGAAAGCGGGTCGGCGTGAGAAGAAAAATTGTCCCTGACAGGGATTGAACTCCGGTTGTTAGGATGCACCAACTGCGATCCAACCACTAGGCCAATGCTCTGTTCTCGTTGCACAAGAAAAAGAGAGCGCCCCGGTACAGATGAGATGTCAAATTCACATCATTAAGATGGCAAGGATGCAGAACCGAGATCACTTTTACTAGGGCCCCAACCCAGTGAAAAGTGGAGAGCTTTGGAGCATTGATAGCTACGGACCGCAAGGGGTCACCCGATCCAACTCTAAGGATTGTGAGTTTCTGCAGCGTACAAGGTACCCTCAAGCAAAGTATCTTACTAGTACAATAGAGGATATCCCATCAGCTCCAAAGCGGAATTTAGAGAGCAAGCATGCTAACCTCTCTTCAGTAATGTCAACAAAGCAGAGACGTAACCTTCTGAGTCTTCTCAAGCATCCAAGTGCTGCATTGGGACGAAGAGCGCTACTCTCAAGGTCAAGAACTTGAATTGAACTTGCAGCCACCTCATCAGACAAAACTGAACATGGGAAGTTGTACCCATTCATCATGCATGAAGGCGTCACAACAAGTCTGTGTTCTTTTATCCCTGAAGGAACAACAGTTTGAAACCATTTGTCCAGGTGGGAAACTTTGATATTTGCGCAAAAGCGAAGATCAAGTCTGAATATGTCCACCGCATTGTCGGAGTGTTTCTCAAGAATTTGGTCAAATATACCGACGAGATGAACATACCCATATTTCTTGCGATTCAACCCAATTAAGCGTTGTCATGTTGAGCGTGAGGTTGGAATAGGATCTCCAGGAAGGAACATAGAAATACACGAGACATTCAGGAAGCACAAGCATCATCTTTCACCGGCAAGAGAGAATGTATTATTTACCAAACCATTAAAGGAGTGCTTGATTTCTGTGTAAACCAGTCTATTCGGTGTCGTCATAATACTTTACGTGGAACTAAGGGTGAAAGATCTGCGGCATCTAACAAAGGGGTAGGTACTTGAGTACCAGAAATCAATGCATACCACGGGGAGTCTCTCGAACACAGATTAAGTTGTTGGCAGGCCGATAAGAAGACCCTGATCCGCTGCCTGCAATGCAACGGACGTCGTAAATACTAGAGTGTATTCCATTGTTTACCCTGTAGTTTAACTTTTTTGACACAAATTACCCCACTTAACAATTTTTTATCCACATTACCCCATTTAGCGATTTTGTTGTCAGTTTTTACCCCTTTTAAAAAACCGAGAGCATTTTTTCTTCACGTACCTAGCATGTAACGTCGCTCTTTTTCACATAGGCGCATTTTCCATGCCCGAATACATCTAACAGGTAACAAATAATCCATCTAACAGGGTAAGCCGCATTCGGTTTTTTACTCGTGGTATTAGGTGTACGTATGTACTACGTGGACGATGCAATCGAATACGGTAGGGGACTCGTCGAAGTAGTCACTAGCAATTTCAGAATTGGGGGCAGAGATTCCAAACTAAGTGAGTTCCTTATTTGAGTGAGCAACTCACGAGAAATGAGCGGAATTGATTGGCCACAGGCTCGTACTGCATGAGTGCCACTTTGTACATCTTGAGACCTGACACAGAATGATATGCTTACACGGCAAAACCGAGAAGTAATAAACACGTGCCAAACAGATGTCATTATTATTCCCCATAAGATAGTAGTTATATATTTATATACAGAGTTTTTATTCGAAGTTTGTTAAATGAGGTAAAAACTGGCAAAAATTTCGCTAAGTAGGGTAATAGGGGTGAAAATATGTTAAATAGGGTAATTACTGTCAAAAATATCAAACTAGAGGGTAAAGTTTGGAATTTCCTCTAAATACTACTACCTCTAGCCATGGGTATGGTCGGGGGAGTGAACGAGATAGAGCCAAAAATTGAAGATGAGGGCGGGAGGTGCCAGCCGCCTGAGACTCCAGAGTCCAGACCTGATAGGACGAGCCGAATGCAAGCATACAAAAACTTTCGTCGTATTTTGTTTTTTTTTGTCAGCGATTGTTCTTCTTTTTTAAGGGATCGCTCTCTCGGCTCCATTTTCATAAAATGAAACCACCCGAGTTCAACACAACCCACACGCCAGTATAGTTACTAAAACCAAAGGAAAAGCTCCAAGAGCTTCCACGGATACCCTATCACAAAACTACGGTCTATTTTTAGAACATGAACAGAGAGAAACAGAACAGGCGAAAAGAGCCCCAACATGTTCGCAGATTGTTCTTTTTCTTTCTTTTTTAGAAGAAGTTGGAGCGATTGTTCAAGCGCGCCAGGCTGCTCTTGGACTAAGCTATTGGGCTTTCAGGGAACGGTTTTCTAGGGGCAAATTAATTGAATCAGGCATGTCTCAAAAAAAAAATGAATCAGGCTGTTTGTCTCAAAAAAAAAAACTGAATCATCAGGCAGTTTATAGGCTATCCTAGAAAAAAACTAGGCAGATCGATCGTGCTCGCCGCCGTCTTGGACGATTTGTGGTACCATCCGGCACACAGCTCCCGATCCATGGGGACGCGATGCCCGAATGAACTCTTTCCTCCTGTGGGTATGTGCATATGCACATCTGCATCTCTCTCCCTAAGTCTTCTTCTGGTTTGATTAGTCAAAATTAAACTGATCTCATGGCAATATATCCCAGATTATTCTTCTAATCACGAAAAATCAACTACTCCCTCTGTCCCAAAATAAGTGGCTTGAATTTGTCTAGATTCGTATGTATCTACCGAATCTAGACAAATTCAAGCCACTTATTTTGGGACGGAGGGAGTATATGGACTAATCCCATTCGCAAAAGTGATAATCGCTCTCGGTTTCCTTGCAGGTAGGCGACCAAGGTCTTCATCATCACAATCAGACATTGCAACCTGCGTGCAACATGAATCTGCTTTTGAGAGACTCCCGGTGGTATGGTCTTCCTAGTAGTCAAGTATCACTTCTGCTCCGGTGCTCCACCCCAGACTAAATACCCCTTCGTTAGGAGGGACATGATCGTCTTTTTTGGTACGTATAGCCTTGGAGAAGCCTGTATGGCTGGTGTACGAGTGTACACGTCTGCGTACGGTGACGGCGGGTGTACCAAAACGGCATGAGATATCAGCCGGCGTCGATCAGATCATGGCGGATCTGTAGTGGTGACGTGATCATCGGGGATTGCAACGAGCGGCGAGGAGCAGCCGTAGGGGGAACATATCCACGCCGGCAGAACAGATGCATACGTCGGCGTCCTGATCTATGTGCCGGTGGAGCGTACGGCGGGGCTGCGTACACCCATGTCGATCATATCAGGCCACCAAGGAGAAGCCATTCCGCTGCATTATTTCAAAATTCTTCAGCGCGCATGACATGGGTCGCGAATGACTGAGCTAAGATCATCCTGCGCGGATGTGTAATTCTATATTTTTTAGGATGTGCACCATACAGCAGGCCAAAGAAAAAAACTGACTGGACAAAAGTACCCTTCAAACTTGGATTAGGGGGAGCACTGAAGCACGGCTCGTCAAGTATTCTGGTTACTTACGATTAAATTATCATCGTGTCACTGCTAAGTGCCCACAAAGTCTGATCGATATACTTTGTTCGTCAAAATTAACTGCAGATTGTGATGTAGAGTAACTGAGATACTCCCTCCATTCCATATTATTGTTCTCAACTTGATACATCCGAATCTAGATAAAGTTGAGAACAATAATATGAACCGGAGGGAATAATTAATCACCTATATATTGATTTCGCGGTTGATTCCAAACAAACAAAGTCAGCATTACTATTAGCTAGGATCTAATAAACTGTTTACAAACGTGGCAAAACCTCGGTTTCGCATGACATCATACACCATATACATTCCCTCATGCCAGTGCGAGATGCTGCTCGTGCCGCTTGCCTGTCACGTGGCTTTCTAGATTCATGGAGATGCTATTCCAACCTCACACTCAGCCTGAAAACAATTGGTTCGACTCGCAAGAAACCTGAGGATGCGGACACCTTTCCCATCAATATAGTCGACCACATTCTCGAGAAGCACTCTGGCAATGGGGTTGAGATATTCAGACTTGATCTCCTATCCTGTGAAAATGTCAACTCTTCCTGCTTAGACAAATGGCTCCAAATTGCTGTTCGTTGGGGGACCAAAGAACTTAGCCTTGTGATGCCTTCGCAGTTGAAGAAAAAGTATGTCTTCCCGTGTTCGGTTTTTACTGACGAGGCGGCTGCAAGTTTAATTTGGGTTCTTGACCTCAACGGCTGCGCTTTTCGTCCCACGGCAGCACTTGGGTGCTTGAGAGGATTGATAAAATTACGTCTTGCCTTTGTCGGCATTACCGATGAGGGATTAGGGCACATTCTCTCAAACTCTATTGCTTTGGAGCGGATGGATGTCATTGGTTGATACCATGTACACCGCTGAAACTCAAGTTCCTCGTAGTGGCGTTGTGTGATAGGTTGCAATCAGTAGATATCCATGCCCCAAAGCTCTCCACTTTCCACTGTGTTGGGACACAAATAGAAGAAATCTCGGTTGCGGACCCTTGCCAACTTAAAGATCTGAATATGTCATCTTTCAGTCCGTCCCGCGTGCTCTCTTTTGCTCGTGAAAAGCTTCCGGCCGTCGCACAGAATGTTGAGAGCATGACCCTGATCTCTCGTGGCGAAGTATGTTGTATTGCTTTTTAAATTCTAATTCAATTTCACTATCCTTCATCCAGGTGATGTGGACAAAATAATCTTTTTACATTGATAGTGATGGTTTAAATCCCGGACTCGGTTGTACCGTAAATTTTAAGAATAATAAGATATACTATATCGGTCGTTGCCTCAAGATTTCGGTTTATTTAAAAAATCTATTTTTAACGTGGGTGCATGTGAGCTTTTGGAGCAGATTTGAACTTATATTTTTATATGCTACTTCAGTATTTCTTTATTCTTATATTGTTCTCATGTTCCTTATCATCCATTCAAGCACGATGTCTGCAATTTTCTCAAAAATGTTTCCTAATTTTAGATTGAATTCAACAATGATCAATAGACATGCTTGTAATTTTCTTTGATTTTAATGAACCATTAGTTAAGAGCGGGTGCGGTTACATATCTTTTGTAGTCATCTTGAACCTTGAATTTTTCAAGATAAGGATAGATGTTCAAATAAGGAACTAGTACATATAAGAGAATTATGTATTTTCCATGTGTAATATATATAAGTAGTGTACACGTCGGTTGCTAGTGAAATCATAATGAATAGTGTGTATGACGCATGAATATTGGAATACCTAAACATGATTAATCTTTGGCCTTATTATTCTTCAGAATGTCAACACTCCAATGCTGATCTCCAAGTTTCCCCGCCTCAAGAAGTTGAAAATTAATATCCGAAGAACATTTCCTTCTTTCGATATCTTCTCCCTGGTTTCCTTTCTTGGTGCTTCGCCGGCCTTGGAGTCTTTCATCCTGCATGTACGCAATCTCTCCCAGATCTATAAATTTATATTACAGTGGTTATCAATGAAATGACGGTGTTAGTATCGATTGATCCTACATATGTACATCCAGGTAGGTGAGGACACCTTGAGGCATGACGAGTCTATTGTTGGAGGCAACAATGCAGACGACCTAAGGTGGAAACCACTATGCCGGCATGGTCATCTGAGAGAGGTGATGATCACAGGTTTCTATTCATCCAAGAACTTGATTCAGCTTGTGATCTTTATCCTCGAGAGCACCCCTTCACTTGTGTGCCTCACACTAGACACAACACCTGAGTATACTAGGAGGTGTGGTATTAATGGGAAGACGGAAAGATGTGGCTGGTTGAACAAGAATACGATACTAGAAGCTCACAGAGCCGTCGAGGTTGTGAATATATACATTGCGGAGAGAGTTCCTTCGGGTGTTAGATTCAAAGTTGTGGAGCCATGTAGCCAATGCCATTTTTAATAATGGAGGTAAATGGTAAATGGTAAATGGATGTCAATGTGGTTTGTCTTAAGCTATTCTCTTAGAAACGTGGTGGCATGTTTGTTTTTTGTTTCTTGAGAAATTGTTCGGAACACCAGTCTTTTTATTAAGAAGAAACAAAGTATAATGCATACAAGTGATGCTTGCTCTATACCAACACAAGCATGGGCAGCCCCTTTGCATACAAGTGTGGCTTGCCCATTTATTATTAAGCACAAATGCCCGTGCGTTACTACGGGTTAGAGAAAATCCCCGCCTTTCTGAAAAATAGTTTTCACCAACAATTCGATGAAAGTGACAAATCTCACTCTCTATATCCCAGTCTTGATTTTTTAAACTAACAAATTTAAGTAATTTTATTTGCTGGTTTCTTTTAGCTACCATATCAATACAACTGAACAAAATACTTAATAATTCATATACCAAAATAAAAAGTACACAACATAACTTTTTTTTGCTTTTATACAAACATGACATCGAGAGCAAAAAAAAAAGAATCCCCACTTCTCTATTTCTCCTTTTTTTCCTGCGGGGAAGAGAATTTCATCGATTTAATCGAGCTCTTGTAATCGATGTTTACCATGCTATCCGGGAAGATTCCCACAACCAGCATATTGGTAGGATTCTAAACCTACAAACTTTTGCTAATTATATTTCTCTGTCCAAGAATTGCAGACTTGGCCACGCCATCTACATTTACATCGTATCCTAATGATTCAGTGTGACCACAATTCAAACATGACCAGGCTAGGTGATTCAGTATTCCTGGACATGTTGATGGTTACTGAACAAGATGCAATGGATGATGGCCAGGTTGGTAGCATCTCCTCAAGCAAACACACCAGAATAAACACCAAGGAATAACCAATAATGAAGTGCGGCACATAGAGAAGATGGAATACGTGCAACCTGAATTGGCATATACTACTAGAAAACCATTGTATAGCCGCACTATTGTATTAAACTTGCATCTCACCTTAATTCTATGTAATATTCGTGTAGCCATGTCTGTGTATAGTTCCACCTGTGTCCAAACTCACAAATCATACCACGTAATTTTGTTCCAGCCAACTCAAAGACAGACATCAATATACCATATGGTTTCTTTGTCCACTCAAGAATTTTTGTAAAAGTGAAAATGGGTGAAGGATCACTAAGTAGTAGTTGAGTCAAACATTCAGTTCTAATCTGCACACATGTCCTCCATGAAAAAATACCCAGTCCAACAATAAGCATCAAAGATTGCACATGATGCATGCCTATATGAGCTATTTGACTTTACATAGTATCAATGCGCTAATTGGGACCCAGAAACAACAACAATTGTTGCAGGGGAACTACCAAAACTGATGTACCAGTCATACACGTTGCTGATGCTATCACTTGGAGACTCACAATCATGGCTCCTAATCTCCCTGAATTATGTCCACCGTGTGGGCCGTGTCTCCATTCCATCAGTCTGACACTACTAGGAAACAACTTATCAGTGGCGCACCTTTTTTCACTATCCGTGGCGCATATCTTAGTCGCCACTGATACCTCGCCACTGATAACTATATTCTGTGGCGCATTTCAAAATGCGCCACAGAAGTCTCAAACTTCAGTGGCGCATATGGCCAATATGCGCCACAGAAGTTTTTTTCCAAAATTCAAAAAGAAAGGCGGACCAGATCTCAAACTTCTGTGGCGCATATGGCCAATATGCGCCACAAAAGTTTTTTCAAATTTCAAAAAAAAACCGGGCCAGATCTGGCCGGAGGTGGGGGGGTCGCCGGTGGTGTTGGAGGTCGTCGTCGGAGGAGGTCATCTAGGTGGAGGAGGTCACCGAGGTAGCCATGGCCGGAGGTGGATGTCGTCGGAGAGTGGAGGAAAAGGGGAGAAGTATGGATGGGAGGAATAGTGGAGGGAGAAGTGGAGGAGAAGGGGAGAAGTATGGAGGGGAGGAGAAGTGAGGGAGAAGTATGGAGGGGAGTAGAAGTGGAGCAGAAGGGGAGAAGAAGGAGAAGAAGTGGAGGAATATAAGGAGAAGGGGCGCCGACGGGATTCAATTTTCGAATCCCGCCCAAGGCTCCTGTGGCGCACATGGGGGAAATGCGCCACAGAAGTTTCTTCCCCTTTTTTATTTTTTTCAGTAAAAAATCTTCTACCCTAAATAACTTTTTACTCTTTTCGAATTTGAGGATTCTGTAAAATCGAGAACGACCATAGGTGGTTGAATTTGAGTAGGGAATTTCGAGACGATCATTTTGATAGGTTAAAGATTTTTTTTCGACATCGTATGCAAAAGTTATAGTCGTTTTACCGTGCCATGACCTATTTTTGCAAAATACAACGGAATTCATGTTTTTCAATTTTATCTAGATCTATACCCTAAAATCTAACTACAACTTAAAGAAATTATTTTTTAAAAGTTTCTATCATTTTTTTTTTATTTTTTACAAAACTGAAAAGGCGATCCAGGAGGTGGGATCTGTTTGTCCCCCCCTATATGCTTGTTCTGTGGCGCATACACCTCTATGCGCCACAGAAACATCACTTTCTGTGGCGCATATGGACATATGCGCCACAGAAGTTTCTCTCCCTTTTTTTGCTGCTTGGTCCCATCAACCTTCTGTGGCGCATATACGTCTATATGCGCCACAGAAGTTTGACACTTCAGTGGCGCACACGAAAATATGCGTCATAGAAGCGCATATTGGTTTCGTGCGCCACTGAAGTGCCAAACTTCTGTGGCGCATTTTTTCTAGTGCGCCACTGATATATATCTGTGGCGCATAGTTTTACATATGCGCCACTGAATATCGTGTCTATCTATAAGCTGTTTCCTAGTAGTGTGAACATCCACGAAGGAAGGCCAAGGAATGGGTCGATGTACCGGGACCCTACTTGTGATGCGCCGACCTATACTTCGGCTGCAGAGCTCACCGTCATAGGGTTGCGGCAACTCGGCAATAGGCCCGAAAATCACTGGCGCTAAAACTCTGGCAGCACACCCGCTATGGCCATGGGAACCGCTGTAGCAGGGATGTCGTTGGTGCTAAGATCATACTCGCATAGAGTGGATGGCGAGGATGCAACCAACAACAGAACATACATTGGCTGCTGGGACAAACAATTCACAGTACATGCTGGGTGCGGCAGTGATGGAGCTGGTACATGTCGGTCAGACCACATCGAAGACCCCTTGCCGGTGTTGGTTGGTGATGGAGCGCACTGCAGCGTAGCTGGCTCCATAGCTAGCCCTCTCTTAGCTAGCCGAGCTCGCCCCGCCTCACGCCCTCTGCTCCTCTCCGCGTGAGCGCGCGTAGCCACGACCCGGCTCCCGCAACGCCTCCTTGATGGACGCGCCACTGACTACGACTGGCCGAAGAGAACCGACCAGTTTGCGCGCTCAAGCGCGAGCAGAAGAGCTCGAGTGGTGGCGGGAATGGGGCACATCGGAGTGAGGTGGAGATGACCTGAGAAAGAATTGGGGACGGGGGCGGGGTGGTATCCGTCGCTCGGTCCGAAAAGAATAGAAAAACTCTTCGTTGGCATTAGTGTGTAGTATGGGTCTTGGAGGGCATACCTGTCTAAAAAAGTGTTGGATCGGAAGAAATAATCCGTCTTTTACTATTAGGTATATATTTTATTTTCCTTCATCTCTTTTAATGATTACAATAATGCTAATACTTTTGGGTGCTACAATAATGCATACAAGTGAGGCGGCCTTCTTGAGTGGGGTGAAGTCGGAACATTATAGCACTGCATTTGTTGAGCAAGTTCAGCATCTCAAAACCCAGTGTACGTGCGATGCATGCTTGTGTTTGTTTTCGGAATTCCCCAACCGATTTTCTAAAATAAATATGTAAATTGTGTACAAATTATACTTTTTGAAATAATTTGCTTCAAACTAAATAATGAGAATGACTTTTACATCTAGATAATGGGGCCACTCAAAAAAAATCTTATTCATTATGTTAAAAAAAGTATTTTGGACCATGCTACCTGGCGGCGCCGTACCAAGACAGGGTCCGTGTGCGGCAGCTAACAAAAAAAAATAGATTCTCGAGTGCGCCGGATAAAAACTGAACTCCTGAGCATTTTTCCATCACGACAGTCTTGTCACTAGTCCCTACCAATTCGTGCTCACATATGCGACATGTCTTACACCCACACATTCAAGCATGTCGCATTGAAAAGTCATCCTCCAAAATAACACTTTAGTACTAGATAGTACATTGCTCTAAAAAAAAATACATGCTACAGTAAATAGTTCAGAGAATAGTAGAAGCTCACATGTGAGCTCACAATTTGTGGAGAAAAAAGTGACGACACTCCGGTGCTCATCATTTTTTTAGACGGATGATTACCAGGTTTTTTTCTAGCAACAGTTAATTGATTGCCAAATTATCCATTAGACTTATCAGTTTATCTCAATTAGCAATTACCGGATTATCAAAATAGCCATTACAAGATTACCATGCATTGATTTTGCCAGATTATCACTTAGCCATTACCAGATTATCACTTACCAATTATGCACACGTGCACGGAAAAGTCATTCTCAATTACCAGGTTATCACCGATCAAATTACCAAATTGTCAAGTAGCCATTACCAGATTATCACCGAGTGATTTCCAGATTATCAAATCACTTAGCAATGGCCGAAATCAAATCATGCAGAAGTTACCTTGCTAACAATTACCATGTTGTCACTACTCAATTGCCAGGTTATCACCGATCAAATGTCAGGCTCAATCTTGATGCCGGCCCATCTTCTAATCCCGACATGTCCTCTCCCCGCACCCACTCCTCCATCGGCATCAGATCAAAGGCGTACTCGTCAGTGGCGTCCCCGCCGTCGGAGGCATCCCCGCACCACGGACGGGCACCTCCTCCTCGTTCTTGGCGGCGGCGTACCTGCTGCGGGCTCGTCATCGGAGGCGCCCCCGCACTAGGGGCAGGCTCCTCGAACTCATTGGTGGCGGTGGCGGTGGCGGCTCTACTACGTGCTCTTCAGAGGAGGCGTTCCCACGACAGCCTCCTCCTCCTCGAGCTCGTCGGAGGCAGCCTGTTGGAGCCTATCTTGTGTTAGGCGATGGAGGTCTCCTCCCCGCTCACGTCGATGGCCTGGTGGCGTGGTGCTTCTCGGCCTCCTCGCGCGATGTTGCTCTCCCATCCAAGGGCAGGGATAGCTCGATCTGCGGCGACTGGGCCTGCACCTCTCGGCACGGTGCTACTCCGTGCCGCACCCACACAGGTTGGCGGTGGCGCGACCTCCATCTCCAGTCGCACTGTTGCTCGCTACTGTGCCTCCATCGGTGGACGGCAGCGCGGACTCGGGAAAAGGGAACCACGAGCCCGAACGAGAGAGATGGGCCGTGCGATGGGTTGTTTGAAGGGATAAGGTGGAGAGAGAAGTACCGATCAACATTCAGTGGACACGCACGCGCCGCACGGAACGACGCGGCGTGCGGCGTATCTTTAATCTTACAGTAATCCTAGATGTACGGACGCTTTGGCTACAAAACTTCTACGGGCTGACGTTGAATGAGCCGGTTGGTTCAGTTTAGATTCCAAGCTTAAAAATGGGAAACAACTTCCCTGCTGTTGTGTGCGGCATGAGTCCGTAGAGAAAAATCCGTACGTGTAGCATTACTTAAATTTTACATAGTGTTTTCAGTTCCATTAAACGACATGGCATCGCTAAAAAATGTATTTCTGTGCAATTCTACACATCAGTTAACAATACTTTTTTTACAGTATCAGTTAACAGTGTTGTGTATCTGTAGGCCTTTTTTGTTTTCTTTTTGAAAGGAGGATAACCTGGCTAGGCCTTTTAATCACGTGGTTTCGTAGAAACTGTATTTGCGTCTACAGACTTTCTGCTTCTTGCTGTTTCCTCTCAGGGATCACATCCGACCGCTGTTTGCAGCTTAATTAATTTGACTCGGACATGGACACCAGCATAAGGACATGTACAATGGTTGATAAGACAGTCTTATCTTAATTAGGACACGTAATCTTGATATGAGGACAAAATATTATGTACAATGGATCATTTTTTCGTCTTATCTCCAGCGACAGATATTCCTAAATACGTGGTGAGACATATCGTGCTAAAAGATCACCTCTTGGCTAAGATAAGACATAGGTCTTTTTTTTGTTCCTCTCTCCTCTAACTCAGCAATTATCTTACGTGGCATTGCTAAGATAAGACCATTGTACGTGCCTTAATATGGTATTGTATGTAAAATTACGCACGAGTCCATCATATTGGTGTCCGACTCCAACTCATGTGTGTACGTACTCATAATATATACCCATCTAGACCGAGCTCACGTCGCATCTTGTTCCTCTCGCGCGCCGCCAGCATATGATGGCTGACCGCCTGTCGGAGCTCCCCGATGACCTCCTCCGCCGCGTCCTCCACTTCACCCCACTCAAAACTGTGTAGTGTGTTTTAGTGAGAGAATGTCCGTTCATACATATCCTTGCTTTCTTTCCTAACGTGCCTTTTTCACTAATTCTACCCTCATGCCGTGATTCAGGAACACCGATGGACTTAAGGTCAGGAATAAAGTCAATACAAAACTCAATGACCTCCTCTGTTCCATATCCCTTTGAGATGCTTTCTTCTGGCCTAGCACAGTTATGAACATATTTCTTTAACACTTCCATGAACCTCTCAAAAGGGAACATATTGTGTAGAAATACAGTACCAAGAATGTTAATCTCATCGACTAGGTGAACTAGGAGGTGAGTCATAATATTGAAGAAGGATGGTGGGAACACCAACTCGAAGCTGACAAGACATTGGACCACATCTTTCTGTAACCTTAGTAGACTATCTAAATTGATTACCTTCTGAGAAATTGCATTGAGAAACGCACATAGCTTCACAATAGGTACTCAAACATTTTCCGGCAGGAGTCCCCTCAATGCAATCGGAAGCAGCTGGGTCATAAGCACGTGACAGTCATGACTTTAGGTTTTGAAATTTTTCTCTGCCATATTTATTATTCTCTTTATGTTCGACGAGAAACCAGACGGGACCTTGATACTGTAAAGGACTTCAAAAAAGATTTCCTTCTCTTCTTTGGTAAGAGCGTAGCTAGCAGTACCTTCAAACAGCTCTGGATACATGCCGTCTCGGTCTTTTATACGTTGTTGGTCCTGCCGTGCTTCAGGTGTATCTTTGCTCTTCCCATACACGCCCAAGAAGCCTAGCAGCGTCACGCAAAGATTCTTCGTCATGTGCATCACGTCAATTGCAGAGCGGACCTTTAGGACTTTCCAATAGGCTAGCTCCCAAAATATAGATTTCTTTTTCCACATGGGTGCATGTTCGATATCGTCCTTCGAAACAGATTGTCTACCAGGACACTTTCCAAAGATTACTTTTAAATCCTTCACCATGTCAAATACATCATCACCAGTACGGCGGATAGGCTTACACCGGCTGTCTGCCTCACCATTGAAATGCTTACCTTTCTTTCTTAGGATGTGCGAGGGTAGAAAAAACGACGATTCTCCGGTTACACATTCTTCTTACATTTATCCAAATATATACTTTCAGTATCGTTTAAACAGTGTGTGCATGATGCATTGTATCCCTTGTTTGTCTGTCCTGAAATGTTACTAAGAGCAGGCCAATCATTGATTGTTATGAACAACAACGCTCGTAGGTCAAATTACTCCTGCTTTTTCTCATCCCACACATGTACACCTTGTCCGTGCCTCAACTGTAAGAGTTCTTCAACTAATGGCCTTAGGTACACATCAATGTCGTTGCCGGGTTGCTTCGGGCCTTGGATGAGCACTGGCATCATAATAAACTTCCGCTTCATGCACAACCAAGGAGGAAGGTTATAAATACACAGAGTCACATGCTAGGTGCTATGACTGCAGCTCTGCTCTCCAAAAAGATTCATGACATCTGTACTTAGACCAAACCATAAGTTCCTCGCATCACTTGCAAAGTACGGAAACTCTCTCTCGATTTTTCTCCACTGCGACCCATCAGCGGGGTGTCTTAACATCTCGTCTTTCTTACGGTCTTCTATGTGCCATCGCAACAACTTGGCATACTCTTTGTTCCTGAATAAACGTTTTAACTGTGGTATTATAGGAGCATACCACATCACCTTGGCAGGAACTCTCTTCATGCGGCGCTCGCCCTCAACATCACCAGGGTCATCTCGTCTTATCTTATACCGCAATGTAGTGCATACTAGGCATGCATCCAAATTCTCGTACTCGCCGCGATAGAGGATGCAGTCATTAATGCATGCATGTATCTTCTGCACCTCTAATCCTAGAGGGCAGAAAACCTTCTTTGCTTCGTAGGTACCGGCGGGCAGTTCGTTATCCTTTGGAAATAACCTCTTCATTATTCTCAGCAACTTTTCAAATCTTTTGTCAGTCACACCGTTCTCTGCCTTCCATTGCAGCAATTCCAGTGTGCTACCCAGTTTTTTGTGCCCATCTTCACAATTTGAGTACAACAATTTTTTGTGATCCTCTAACATCTTCTTGAACTTCAACCTCTCCCTTTCAGTTACGCATTCTTCCTGGGCATCAGCAATGGCCCGACTAAGATCATCATCGGGCAGATCTGATGCCCGTTCTTCATATTTTTTTTCATCTATGTCTTCCATTGTAGTACCATCGTATTCAGGGTAGTCGTTGTCATTCTCTTCTTCTTCGTTGTCTTCCATCATAACCCCTCTTTCTCCGTGGTTGGTCCAATAATTATAGCCAGTCATGAAACCGAACCGAAACAGGTGGCTGTGAAGGACTCTTGAGGAAGAGTATTCTTTATGATTCCGACAGACACCACATGGACAAGACATAAAACCACTCCGCTTGTTTGCCTCGGCCACAAGAAGAAAAGAATGCACGCCTTTAATGAACTCGTTAGAGAGTCGGTCAGCGTACATCCATTGCCGGCTCATCTGCAATATATAATTAATTAAGTATATCAAACATAATCATAATTAATTAGTACTAATCTAAAACCAGCAACCGGGACTAAAGATATGATGAACCTTTAGTCCCGGTTGGAGGCACCAACCGGGACTAAATGTGGATGTGGAGACAACATGTCGACACTATATCCTCAGTGGGCAGCACTAAGCCAGTAAATTAAATGCCGACACTATTTTGGGTGGGTGGCAGCACTGTGCCAGCATGAGTGTGTCGATATTATGTCATCAGTGCCCGACACTATGTTGTGCTGCTTAATCTATAAATATGTATGCATTCTTGTGAAGAACTATAAGATGGTGTGTGAGACCAGGGACACCACTACGGCGGAGCTTCTCGAAGATGTCTTAGGACCTCGTCCTCAGACATCTTTGAGGAGCTCGCCGTAGAGGCACTCTCTAATATGGGAAATTAGTTAGCTCCACCAGCATACTGATTTAGCTAGAGAAGATATAAACCGAAAGATGGTGTGGGAGAGCAGGGACACCACTACGGCAGAGCTTCTCGAAGATGTCTTAGGATCCCGTCCTCAGACATCTTCGAGGAGCTCGCCATAAAGGCACTCCCTAATATGTGAATTGTGATGTCTTTTTTATCAAGCTTTTATGAATTAACCCTATCTTTGTTTAAAAAAATTCAGTTTGTTGAACGTAGGTAGACGAAGAAAGATATTTTGCCCAGCTAGCTAGTTAGTTAGAATGATGAACTCACGCATGTGTGTGCTTCTAAAATCAATTTTCGAGACTCTATGTGCCAAAACAAGATATATATTGATAGAATAATCCACATATTGTGATATTTACCTTAGAGTTCCTTACATTAATACAAGATAGATAGAATCTAAATATTGATATCATGCTATCACTGCAAAAATTACTTTCCAAACTAAATCCACAAATCCATCTATAAGATAGAGCATGAAATGAGCTAATATAGCAATGAGAGTTCAAAGGATGAAGTTGCTCACCTTTTAGAACCTTTGGATAGATGGGACACCACAAAATCTAGACAAATCTTGAGAAAAAAAAGGGCATGAACTCGAGCTTGAAGTAAGAAAGAGAGAGAGAGAGAGAGAGAGGAGAGCCACCAGCTTGAATGGTGGCTCGGGCAGGGGAAAGAAGAAGATATAGCCAGACCTTTAGCCCCGGTTCGTGTCTAGAACCGGTGCTAAATGTCCACCTTTAGCCCCGGGTCGTGTAACAAACCGGGGCTAAAGGGTCTGATGCCCGACCCGGCCTGCCTGAAACCCTTTAGCCCCGGTTTATTACACGACCCGGGGCTAAAGGTCCCGTTCGAACCGGGGCTAGTGTCTGCCACCCCCTAGGGCCAGTTCTAGCCGTTAGACCGGGGCATTAGTTTCGGTTTGTACCCAAACCGGGGCTAATACCCCTAGACCAAATGTCTGTTTTCTACTAGTGGATTATATGAAGCAGACAACAACAGGTGCAGGTACAAACAAGCCACAACCCACCGCCTCCGCTGTCCTGCGACCACATCGCTGGTGCTGGACAACTACAGTTGGGACAAGAAGACTATCGATGGCATGGAAATCAACGCGCCCAAGCTGCGCCGCCTCATCTACAAGGGTGGACTCCAGTCCTTCGCGCTGAGTACCACAACCGCTTGAGTTGGAACAAGTGGATCTGCATGATGGCAAGTGGCAAGGGGATCCAAAACTTCACTTGGCGGCCTTCTGGCAATTCGCTGGGAGCTTCACAAGCACCAAGCAGATGAGGCTCAAGGGGTTGAAGCACCTCGAGCATGTCGCCGTCCTCACCGAGCCAAGGCGGGTCAAGCTCCTGCCGACATATCGCCGCCTCGAGCGTCTCGAGGTTCAAGGAGTGCATTGGACAAAAGGCGACACTACGGCCGTGACAATCGTGAACCTGCTCCGCTGCTGTCCCATGCTCTGTGCCCTCCCTATCAACCTCACAACAGAGCACAAGGTTGTGGATGCCAAAGATAAAAAAGGAGTACGCTCACGGATCCCTCAAAAGATAATGCAGATCCCTGCCTTGTGTCCGCACCGCTCGTTGGAATGCTTGCAGAGCTTCCTCAGGATAGTGGGCTTGCAATTCTGGCTAGACGAGTCCAACTGCCTTGGTGTCAAGTTAATGGAATTTTTTGCTGAGAATGCCATGGTTCTTGAAGAAATGCAAATCAACGCTGAAGACAAAAAGTTGTGCGAGCACATGAATCGCAATACTGGAAGGTGGAACTTAAAAAGGAGAAAGTCAGGGGGAACCTCTTTTGTCATCTTACCTCTGAAGAGGTGAATCTACAAAAGAAATATGAATTTTGACGTATATTCTTGTTTAGGTAGTGTTTTTTAAGAGATTATTATTTTATAGGAGGAGAGAATTTTTTTCCACAGGAATTTTTGGATGGAATGTGGCGGTACAACTTTGGCTTCATAGTAGCCATAGTTAGTGCTAAAGTGTTAAGTTTAAGGTATCTTATAAATGTAGTCTCTACATCTAAACACCAAACTAATCTCTTGGGTCGTCCTTTAGAGACACCAAACAAAATATATATTCACATGCGTGTAACTTTGGTAAACAAAACTGAAAAGAGCACATTTGTAGACGCGAGGTTGCTAGCTAGCCATATGAGAGATATACGAGGAGGAAATTATAAGTACCAAATCGCTGACGTTGGAGTTTGGCATCAAAAGCACGTCCATAAAATCATGGGCTCGGATCCTGAACGCATATTTTCTGTAGTCGCCTGTACGTATCCATGTGCTGGCCAAACTTTTGAAATTTTATGAAATGAAACTGAAACTTACGAAACATTTTGTACTGTTTACAGACTGTTTCAATGTTTCGGTTAAGTTTCTATTCGGTTTCAATCATGTTTCAGTTAGTGACATCGGCACGATGTTATCCTTGTGCTGACCGGAAAAAGTTTGACTGACACACCAATCTCAGAGAAAAAGGACGATAGATAGACTACCAACACGTACGTCAACTTTAGAAAAGAGTTTTGGCTCGAATCCCGTGGAGTTGGACAACTCTCGGCCATTCTACGTATGGCCCAGATTTCTCCATCTATATATTCTTTAAAGGCATCGTCTTCATTTTTGGATAAGGTCGTGAGTCGTGAATCTTCGGGACCGACCAGAGCAGGATTCCCCTTTGTCTTCCCTGCATCAGCTCGTGGACGCCCCCTCGTCGGCTCCGGCGGCTGGAACGGCGGCCTAAACGCGGCCTCCGCCACCGAGTAGCCGCCACATCACGCGAGGACCTCCTCCAACGTGCTGCTGCCGCACCAGGACCTCGCCCAATTCGCGAACCCGCAGCTTCCACCGAGTCGCGCAGCACCGGGAGCTCGTCCTCATCATGAGCTTGTAGCTTCCATGGAGCCGCGACCGCACCAGGGATCATCCCAAATCGCAAGCTTGCAGCCTCCGCCGCGTCCGCATCGGGAGCTTGCCCCACATCGCGAGCTTGCAGCTTCCATGGAGTCGCCGCCACACTATTGACTCGCCCCAGATGGCGAGCTTGAGGCCTCCGTCGCGTCTGCACCAAGAGCCTTCCTAGCGCTACAGGCTAGAAGAATTCAAGGCACATGGGTGGAAGAGGATGTACTGGTGTGCACGCACAAAGGTTGCAGGGGCCACTCGAGCAATAAAAAGTAAGACCGTATTTCAAATTTCCCTACGATTCTTCTTCTTCTACTATGCCAAATTACTTGCAATAACAGATTAAGAAGGATAATATCCACTGCATTGTCAGGTTTTAAAATAAATATTACACATGATATATCAAATAGGTGATGTTTCTTGGATTGTTCACAAGAACTGATCGTAGTATCCCGCAATTTGGCTTGTTGCAATGTTGCTTGTAGGAGGAAAATACAATTGTTCATCTTGAGTATATCTAATACTTGTTTCCTCGCACATAGTAGTTGCAAAAATAAAGTAAGTATGAATGAAATATAATATATTGCAATTTGATTATATCTCAACAACATAGCACAGATTACATACTTGACTGTATGATGTGGTATCCGTAAGATTAGTATGTGCTGGAGGTAAGCCATTATCGCGAGATCCCTGAATCATAATATAAACTTGTGAGAAACCATAATTTCAGTGCTCTCAAGTTTCATCATAAATCTCATTAAAAAATCCATCATGAATAAAAACTACTAGTTAGAATCTTACCAACAACAAATCCGTGAAACCAGTAGCATTTCCATTTTCATTCATCAATAAGATATCTATTGGTACCTCGACACCCTATAGTTAATAAAAACAGTAGTATGGTTAGACTCATCCATGTATTTATCAATATTTTTGGAGCCATGAGTTGAGCAGTAGTTGTTACATTATTATTTCCCTTTCTTTAACTTGGCATGTTGTTTGTTGTCGTGGTGGTGTCACGGCAGATGCCATGTATAGGCTAAATGTGGGGACTAAATGCACTAGGAGAATCCAGAGAGGGATAGTGTGGTGAATTCACACACAGAAGCTTTGTATTTGATTCTCCTTCACAGGTTACAAGTGCTCCTAGAGCTGTATTAGGGAGAGGATGAAGAAAGAACTCTCTTACTCTCACCACTAGCTAGCCCTCAGAGCTATCTCACTGAAATCAACCAGTCAAGAATCAACCCCCTCTACGGAAGCCCTAGCCCTCCTTATATAGGGGTGGCTAGGTCTCCACTTAGGGCATACGTGGAGGCATATTCCAGGGAATATGCCCCCTCCCAAAATAGTAAGCCGACCGGATTACTTTTCCCCGCATCACCCATGCAGAGGCTACGTGAGCCTCTGTGGCGCCTGCGTCATCTGACATTGGCTTCATCACCTTTGTCGACCACGCCTCGGTGGTCCGGCCTCTGTCCGCTTCGCTCACGCTTCGCGTACAGCAGCCACCTTTTGACCAGCGAGATACCTTCCTTCTCTTGCAAGCTTGATATAATCCGGATCCTGCATACAAATTAGATATATCTTACCGACTTACGACTTAAGTCGGTTGAGACCATGTAAGGTGAACGTCCCTGGTCCGGGTTACTCCGTGATCCGGTCTGCCTTGAGTTGACTCAGCCAGCATTTGCTTTGACCTTGTCGAACCTCGGCTAACTCGGCATTTATACCCCGTCGTGACCCTACCCGGGGGTATCCCCCCAACATTAGTCCCCGAAGCTGGTGCGGTCTTAGCTGCCTTAGCCGCTAAGGCCACAGCAGGTTCAATCTCACTGAGCTCTGTGTTCCTTTTCCGAGTTACCTCTTATCTCAGATTTTATGGATTTACTTTCTCTTGGCACATTCCAAGTTTTTACTTGCTGGCTGGGTTACCACATACTCATCCAGATTTCTCTTCCTTCTCTCGTACGCTTCCCCATGTGGAGGCTAATCATCACATCGCCTCATTTTAAGGGCCAGCCACAGTAACCGCCGTAGTAATTGTCAGTCATCACTATAGCGCACGTCATATCGTGCCTGCCTCCTCGTTATCTGCATCATAACGTCACGTCATGGGATCCGCTGCGCTCTGTGGCCTTCCGTGTGGCTCGATGCTGATTGGTCAATCCAGATCGTACACGGCCACACGGTGTGGCCCGTCCGCAAACGCGACCCCACTACTCCTCTGAGGAAGCGGTTAAATAGGGGAGGGGCGCGCCCCTTGGGACCGTTCCTCACTTCCGCGCCCCTCTGCCCCATCTTCTTCCTCATCTTTCCCTGCGATAGCGCCGCCGCCACCGCGTTTGAGCAGCTGCGCCGCCGCCGCTCTGCTTCCGCGCGCACCTGCGTCGTCGTCTCCTCTGCGCACCTCCTCCGCCACGGGTCCCCGTTAGTCCAGGCCGTTGCCACCCACCGTCGCTAGCGCCAGTGAGAGCAGTGACCTCGAGACGACAGAAGAAGAGCTCGCCGTCGCCGAGCAAGAGATGGAGGATGATGCTGCGAATGCCGACCGTGACGCGTGGGCAGGCTCCTGGGTCTGCCAGGATGATCTGGACTGGCTCTACCGGACCAGGCGCATCCCGGAGGGAGTCGCCGCGTGCCTCGCCTCCTCCGAGCTTGCCCCCTCACCCAATCCGGGTGAGTACGTTGTGTTCCTATCACACTTTCAGCGGGGGTTCGGTTTGCCAGTTAGCGATTTTTTCCACGACTGGTTGAACACATACGAGCTCCAGCCGCATCACCTTCCAGCCAACGCCATCACATCTCTCTTCGCCTTCGCCTCCACCATCGAGGGTTATGCCGGATTATGGCCCACAAAGGAGCTATGGATCCGGTTCTTTGGCCTCCGCCGGAATGTAATTCCGAATGTAGAATTAAATCCGGAGGACAAACAACTCACGCAGTTCGGTGCTGCATCAATCTCTCCCCGGAGGCTGTCTGTCTTCCCCCGAGTTATTGGGCTGGACTCCTGCAAGGGATGGGCCCAGACCTTCTTCTACGTCCGGAACAGCACCACCGAAGATCTGATCCGGCTGTGCCCCTATACTCCGGGTCCTCCTAACCTGGAGTTGTGGGATGTTATCCCGAAGAAGCCCACAGTGTTGGCCAACCAAGTCAACAAGAGGTTCAAGGAGCTGAAGGACCTCGGATTGCGTAACGAGGACGCCATGATCACATTCGTCCACAACCGGATCTCCCCCCTCCAGAAACGCACACACAAAGTGTGCCACATGAGCTGGGGTCGCGACCCCAACCGGACCTCGTCTTTCTGAGTGGACGTGGGGGATTGAACATTTTTGCCGGGATAGGATTCCTCCTCTGGTAAGTCTCGCACCCCAAACTTTCTTCCGAGTTGAATCATAAGTCGGTCTTTTTGTTGTAGATTTTAATCCTGTTTCCTTTCCTTTTCCTTAGATGTTTCTTCAGCAAACCATCGAGGATGACACCGACCCGACCCTCAAATGGGCGCCTGATCGAGACACCTCGGACGAGGAAGAACCTGATCAGGAGATGTTCCTTCCGATGTTGGACGCGACCAAGCGACCTACCGGTAAATTCTCTTCTATTAGAGATTGGCCCGACAATGAGGATGATTCGGATGTTGAGGTGATGGAAGCATTTGACGCTGTCCCCCTTTCTTATGCTTTTCCGGCATCAGCTAACCCCGGTGGGCAGATCCATGAAGATCCTCCCCTTGCCGTGGGTGATCCTGTTTCGGTTGCGCCGAATAAGAAAAGGGGAGCCGCATCAACCTCTTCCTCTGGACCTTCTCAGCCCGCCAAAAGGCGAAAGAAGTCCGGAGACAAAACTGCCACCAAGCATGCAACCAAGGCCACAGCTCGGAGGGCTCAGAAGCCCAAGGAGCCCCTGACGTCGGACGAGTAAGCCTCTTCTCCCTTTACTATTTTCTTGTCCTTCTTTTATTACATCTTCTTATTCAACAATGTTTGATTTGGCAGGGCCGCGGTGGAGGTCCCACAAAGTGGATCCGGCATTGCCTCCCCACTTCGACACAACCCTTCTCCCCCCTCGCGGCGAGGATTCACGCCCGATGAGCCCAATCCCGGAGGGTCCAGCCGCTGCTCCGGGTTCCAACCCACCTCGTCAAGAAGAGGGCAACCTTGGAGCGGGGGAGACCGGCTCTGCCGAGGCAATGGCCACCCCTACTTCGGCTCCGCCGCAACCAGCTACCACCGAGGTTCCCTCAGTACCTCCACCGAAGAAGCAACTAGCACCAGTATCAGCACTAACTCCAGCACCAGCAGCACCAAGCCCCTCCGCCTCGTCCGAGTCTTCTCAGTCTCGGCGAGAAAGCACCAAGGTCGCTCCCAAGGGTAAATCTGCTTCAACAACTTCCACTTCTCAGCAGTAGCCTAAGGGCAAAAAGACCCCTGATGCCACTAGGGCAGCGTCTATCGAGGCTGGATAGCGCACGCTCGTGTCCATGCTCCCGAAGAAGACTCCGCCACCGAAGGGCGCCCCTACCGAGCCAGTTAATGCGCAACAACTTGTTTTGCACACCAGCCCGGCCCTTGCTCAGGTTGAGAGGAGGGAAGCGCATGCCAAGGGTTTAGTAGCGCCCCACATGCCCAGCGGCGAACGATACCCTCTGACCTTGATTGAATTCGTAAACAACTGGAACAAGGCAGAGTTCGTCCACAACGACGACCTCCCGGAGAAGTTCGGTCCCGCCGAATTTTCAGCACAGATGAATACTGCCGCCAAGGCAATTAACCTCGCGGGTCAGATGATGGAGGTAAGTTAGTTCTTGTTTTCCTTAAGATGTTGTAGATATTAACGATATAACCATTAGTCCCCGAGCCTCCGGGGGAGTAACTTGTTACTCGACCGGATGCTCCTTAGAAAATTAAGGTAGCTCTTTGATAACTTCGAATATGCACACACCTAGAGCCGGGTTAAGTTCCACTTGGCCTGGATCTTTATACACTTCGAATATGCACACACCTAGAGCCGGGTTAAGTTCTACTTTGCCCGGATCTTGTACACTTCGAATATGCACACACCTAGAGCCGGGTTAAGTTCCACTTGGCCCGGATCTTGTACCCTTCGATTATGCACACACCTAGACCCGGGTTAAGTTCCACTTGGCCCGGATCTTTGTACACTTTGAATATGCACACACCTAGAGCCGGGTTAAGTTCCACTTGGCTCGGATCTTTGTACACTTCGAATATGCACACACCTAGAGCCGGGTTAAGTTCCACTTGGCCCGGATCTTTGTACACTTCGAATATGCACACACCTAGAGCCAGGTTAAGTTCCACTTGGCCCGGATCTTTGTACACTTCGAATATGCACACACTAGAGCCGGGTTAAGTTCCACTTGGCCCGGATTTTGTACACTTCGAATATGCACAAGACTAAGCTACCTTTTGGTATTCCTTTTAGGTGACCACCAACCGCCGAAGCGCTGAGTTTCAGCGTCTGCTGGACACTCACAAGATGTTGCGCGCAAAGCATAATGCACTTCTCGATGAATACGAGAAAAGGGGTAAGTTCCTTCCTTGGCATTTTCCTGTTTTTCTTCGTCTTTTTCTGCCGAGCTAACCCATCATTCGGTTTCCGCAGCTGGGGTGGAGGCTGAGAATATCCTCATGAGGAAGAATTTGGACCAGATCAAGGGTAAGTTATTTTTGCTCAACTTTGCTTGCTTTCTATCTCTTTTTCCCTGTGGCTCGGCAAACATTCATACCTCGGCTTTACCGGGTCAACAAACTATTTCAGCATCTCTTGAAGATAGTGTGCCCGTGCCTGACATGATGCTGCATTTTCTCAAACAAGCAGGACAGCATCAGGCCGAACTTAAAGAGAAAGACGACGAGCTTGCCCTCCTCCGATCCAAAGATGATGAGATTGCCAAGCTCAAGGCAGATATGAAGAAGCTAAAGGCGCAACACCAAGCCGAACTTCAAAAAGCTGGCCAGGACTATACTGAAGAGCGGGAGCGCCTCACTCTCTAGATTTCCAAAGACCAAGAGCTTCTCCAGGAGGCGGACGTCAAACTTGAGTCGGCGAACACTGAACTTGTGCAGCTTCTCAAAAGGCGCGATGACTGTACCAAGGAGTTAACCCGGATCCACAGCCATATTTCCCGTAAGTTATTTTCCTTCGTCCGACATACTTCTCCGGGTTGCTTCTCATGTATTTTCCTTACTTGTTTCTCCTGTCTTGTTTTTAGGAAAATTTCCAGAGGGCAACGCCATTGCGAGCACCGATGTTGCTAAGTTTCGTCGAGAGAGGGGTACCCCCATTGCTCCTGACGCTGAAGAAATTTCCTATGACATGGAGGACATGTTGGTCAACTTGTCTTCTCGCGTGGAAATCGTGAAGAACTATGGCAAAGATATCCTTGACGTGGCAGTTCGGATCTTCAACGTCTTTTGGCCTGATGAAGATACTCCGGAGGGGACCGTAGTTCTCGTCGACAAACTGATGGAATGTGAGACCCAGCTCGACCTTTGGAGGGAATCTGCTGGCCGTGCCGGAGCTGAGACAGTTCTCCACTACGTGCTTACGTGGTACGAAAAGATCGACCTCAACCTCCTAGCGCGCATGCGCACCGGATCCAAATGGTCCAGCGACCCGGAGTGGATTGCTCGGCGCAAGGCCTGCGCCCATAGCCTCATCGAATATGCACCCATTCATGAATGGAACGAGGGTCCGAGCTTCCATGGTGCCGCTGATGCCGAAAATGCTGAAAACGCAGAAGATAGTTTGGTTGAAGACAAAGAGGATGATGCCTCGGACGTCGAAGATAGCGAAGATGACGCCGAACTTCCTCCTCCTGCCGGTCCTTGAGCGAAAAACTTTAAAGTTTATCAGATCCCCGGTATGCCGGGTGCAGTTGTATCAAGTGCACAAGTAATATTTTGCTACTAAGTTTTTATGTTGGATTGGCTTGGGCGTAGTCCCCGAGTTTCATTTTCTCGTTCTTCCAATCTTTTGGTTCGGTTTTATGACTTACGAGTCCGAGCTTCAAAAATTGTCTTAACAATACTTGGAAACTTTGGGATTAGCTCAAAATAATTCAGCATGAAAAATTTAAAGTATACATATGGTTAGTTCGAAAAACAAACGTCGGCTCGATTAAGTTTTTTCTCTTAGTCGTTTTTCATGTGCTACGCAATTCCAAACTTGTTCTCTTGCTTGCCATGAAGCCAAATCTTGTTGGACAGCAGCAAGTCGAAGAGTTAGGTTCTTGGTGCTCACACATTACTAATCCGACCTAAGCAGAAGCGACTTACGCCAGCCGACGTAAAAATAATAAACGCAGAAGACAACTAAAATTACTAAGGCAGTCCCCGAGTTACTGCTCGAGGTGCCAAGATTTCATTGATAGGCTCATTACCGGCATACATACCGACATATGAGGAACTCGGATACATACACTTCTCTGCTAAGTGTAGAAAGGACGAAGTAGTGATACATTCCATGGACGCTTAGATTCCTCGCCGGACCTGTCCGCCTTGTTCTTTTCCTGTGGCTTTGCATCGATAAGATTATAAGAATTATTGTGCAATGCTTTGCTCACAATGAATGGCCCTTCCCATGGGGGGGATAACTTGTGCATGCCAGTAGTACGTTGTACCAACCGGAGTACCAGATCGCCTTCCCGAAAAACTCGGGGGCTTACTTTCCGGCTATGATAGCGTCGGAGATTTTGCTGATATATGGCGGATCTGGACAATGCCAATTCTCTCGCTTCTTCCAGCAAATCAACATCATTTTGCCGGGCTTCTTGCACTTCGGCTTCTGTGTATTGGGTGACCCTAGGCGAATCATGCTCTATGTCGGCTAGTAATACAGCTTCTGCCCCATATACCAGAAAGAACGGCGTATAGCCTGTTGATCGATTCGGAGTTGTTCTTAAACTCCATAGTACTGCTAATAGTTCTTCTATCCAGCTCCCCGCTGATCTTTGCAGCGGCTCAATGAGCCGGGGTTTTATCCCGGATAATACTAATCCGTTAGATCTTTCCACTTGTCCGTTCGATGCGGGGTGGGCTACCGAGGCAACGACCAGCCGGATCTTCTTATCTCGGCAGAAACGTGCAAATGCTCCTTCAACAAAGTTTGCGCCATTATCTGTTATGATACTGTGAGGATAACCGTATCACAAGATGATGTCTTCGAGAAATGTTACGGCCGTAGCTCCATCACATTTTCTTATTGGCTTCACTTCAATCCATTTTGTAAACTTGTCCACCATGACCAAAATGTGAGTCATATTTCCCTTTGACGGTTTAAACGGGCCGACCATATCCAAGCACCATACATCAAATGGCCATGTAATTGGTATGGTCTTGAGCTTCGACATTGGCATATGTGTTTTTGTCGCATATCTCTGATAGCCATTGTATTTTCTCACCAGATCTTCTGCTTGTTCTAAGGCACTTGGCCACTAAAACCCATGGCGAAAAGCTTTTGCTATCAAGGCTCTGGATGAGGTGTGATGCCCACATTCCCCTTGATGTATATCTCGGAGGATTTCAAGTCCTTCCTCCGGATCCACACATCGCTGGAGGACATTAGTCACACTTCTTTTGTATGACTCGGAATTGATGATCGTGTATGCTTTCGCTCTCCTCTGAGTTTGCCTGGAAAGTACCTCCTCAGTGGGTAAGGTTCCGTCTTTCAGGAATTGGAATATTGGCAATGCCCAAGCTGGTACAGCCCTCACTGGGAATATTTCCTCATCAATTTCCATCAGATCCACCGGCATAACTTCTACTGGATCGCGCTGAGCAGTCCCCGGGTTTGTCGTGGCAGTCCCCGGGTTTGCCAAGGCAATCCCCGGGTTTCGCGAGTAACTTCCTTCGTCAATGTCCATGGGCGCAGCCTCTGATTCCGTGATACAAATTGAGTCGGACTCCGGGGATGGCCTGATGGAGGGTTTCCTGAGGTGCTCCAATGCTACGCCTGGTGGAATTGCTTGTCGGGTTGAACCGAGCTTCGACAGTACGTCGGCAACCTCATTCTCCACCCGAGGTATATGGTGAAATTCACATCCCTCAAAGTAACCAGATATTTTCTGCACATGAAATCTGTATAACACCATGTTCGCGTCCAAAGCATCCCATTGCCCGGAGGCCTGCTGGACTACGAGATCCGAGTCACCGAAGCATTGGATCCGACGTATACCAACCTCCTTTGCCACTTTGAGCCCATGTATAAGTGCTTCGTATTTCGCAACATTGTTCGATGCAGTGAAGTGGATCTGCAGCACATATTTCAGCTGGTCCTTCTTTGGCGAGGTAAGCACAACTCCGGCACTTAACCCGGTTTTTGTTTTTGACCCGTCAAAGTGCATTCTCCAGTAGTTCGGATCTGGCAATGGTGGTTCGTATTGCACCTCGGCCCAATCCATAAAAAAGTTTGCCACAGCTTGAGATTTAATTGCTTCTCTTCTGTCATATTGTGGCGCATAAGGTGCTAGTTCAATTGCCCATTTTGTAATCCTGCCACTTGCATCCTTGTTACTCATTATCTCGGATATGGGAGCTTCACATATTACCTTGATCGGGTGTTCCTCGAAATAGTGTTTTAGCTTCTTCGCTGCCATATACACGCCGTATGCCACTTTCTGATAATGAGGATAATTCTGTTTTGAGGCTGATAATACCTCGCTCAGATAATACACTGGCCTTTGCACCAACTTACCCTCTTCGTCACGCTCTACCACAATTACTGCACTTACAAGTCGGTTGGTTGCGACTATATAGAGCAACATTGGCTCCTTTGATAGTGGAGAGGCTAACACTGGTGCAGTGGCTAACATTTTCTTTAAGTGAGCAAAGGCTTCATTGGCCTGTGACGTCCAAATGAACTTATCCGACTTTTTCATGAGTTGATAGAGAGGCAGTGCCTTTTCTCCCAACCGACATACAAACCGACTCAACGACGCCAGGCAACCAGTGAACTTCTGGACATCGTTAAGACACTTCGGCAGCTCCATTCGTTCTATGGCCCGGATCTTAGTTGGATTGACCTCGATACCTCGGTTGGAGACGAGGAATCTGAGTAATTTTCCAGTCGGGACATCGAAGGTACATTTCTCTGGGTTAAGCTTCATCCAGAACCTTCTTAGGTTCGCGAACGTCTGCCTGATATTGTCAAGGAGCGTTTTTCTTTCCTTGGTATTTATCACAACATCATCACATACACATGCACATTTTGACCAATTTGTTCATGCAAACACTTTTGCATACATCTCTGGTACGTTGCCCCAGCATTACGTAAACCAAAAGGCATGGTGCGATAGCAATAAGCCCCATACGGGGTGATAAACGGAGTCTTTATTTGATCATTCAGGTTCAGAGGTATCTGGTGGAAACCATAATATGCATCAATGAACGACAACAACTCACACCCAACAGTGGAATCTATGACCTGGTCTATCCTTGGCAGTGGGAACAGATCTTTTGGACACGCCTTATTCAGGTTCGTGTAATCGATACACATACGCCATACCACTGCCACATTCGGATCATCTTTCTTTTTCTCCACCAGCACCGGATTAGACAGCCAATCCGGGTAAAGCACTTCCATGATAAATCCTGCAGCCAACAATCGAGCTATCTCATCTCCTATGACTTTTCTCCTGTCTTCGGCGAAGCGGCGGAGAGTTTGCTTCACCGGCTTAGCTCTAGGTCTTACATTCAAAGTGTGCTCGGCCAACTCCCTCGGAACACCTTGCAAGTCCTGTGTGGACCAGGCAAAAATATTCCGATTCTCACGGAGGAAGTTGACGAGCTCGCTTTCCTATTTGTCATTTAACCCGGCCCCAATTGTTACGGTGCACTCAGGGAACATATCATCAACAGACACCTTCTTGGTATCTTTTGTCGCTTGGAATGAGACGCTTCCATGCGGGTTACTCAATGCCGGCATATACTGCTGGGCGGACTGAGCTAATGCCGCCACCTCTAGGATCTTTCTCTTTTCTTGCGCTATCACGAGTGACTCGGCTAGGTTTGACCCGGCTGACGCACACTAATTAGAACGTCGGAAATCTCTGGCTATAGTGATCACACCATTTGGCCCAGGCAACTTCATCATTCAGATAACTGATGTGGCAGCTTGCCATGAACTTGTTCAGAGCTGGTCTACCGAGTAATGCTTGATATGCACTTTCTAAGTTCACCACCTCAAACTCCAAATTCTCAGTTCGGCAGTTGTCTCTTGTGCTGAACAAAACATCGACTCGGACCTTGCCTATGGGCTCACAAGAAATGCCTGGCACAATGCCATGGAAAGTTGTCCTGGTAGGCTAGAGCATGTTCTCCGAGATACCCAACTTGCGCATTGTATCCGCATACATGATATTAATGCTACTACCATTGTCAATCAGTACCTTGGAGAATCTTACATTGATGTTAGGCCCAATGAATGTTGGGTCCAACACCAATGAATATGAGCCCGGACTAGGTATAAGCTTTGGATGATCTTTGATGCTCCAGGTGATTTCCTGGTCCGACCAAGGAATGTACCTTGTCACAGCTGGCATTACCACATTCACTTCCATATGCCGGCGCTGCAAGCTTTTCCTGTCTGTTTCTTCCGTAGTGAACACACATTAGCTCTGATGGTGTTCCCTGTACTCATTTCTCCCCTCGTTTCCGGGGTACCTCTGATCCTGCTGGTTTTGGTTTTCCACCTGATGCACTGCATCCCTTCTCTCATGGTTGTCATATCTTGGTGGAGGGAGAGGCAACATTAACTGTTGCGTGTTCGCTCCGAAGAGCAATTGTTGCCGGGGTAACTCCTGCCGAGGTTGATCATTCCGAGATGCCTAAGCATTCCCCAAACCACTTTGTTCTATCTTTCGCATCCACTCACACTGCCTAGTTGTGTGACCCGCCGGGTTACTTGGATTAGGCGTGTGAAATTTACACGGCTGATCTAGCATTGCTTCATAAGTATACCTCGGACGGTCTTTCTTCTCTTGCCACTATTTTTTCTGCTCTGGCGTCCAAGTTTTCTTCCCATCATTCCTTGGCGTCCATTGTTGTCCTCCAGTTTTCTGACGTTGACTGCTTCCTGCTCCAGGTTGATCTTGATTCACAGCCGCAACTTGTTGCGAACTGTATCGGTAATCTTGCTTGTCATCTCTTCTTTTACCTCGGTAATCATTCCTCCGGGATGACCCGGCTCCATCTCTCTGGTAGTACTCCTCTCCTGACTCGTTCGAGGTGAGCTTAGGTTGCGTCGGATCACCCAAAGCATATGAATCAGCAATCCGGATCGTTTCTGCCAATGTAGTTGGCATATCTCTTTGCAACCTTTGCCATAGCATGCTTGCATATTTGCATCCTTGCGCAAACCAAGCTATGGCCTGTGATTCAATCACGCCCTCACACGAGTTTCGCACATTGCACCAACGGGTTAAGAACTCCCGGTCTGTCTCATTCGGTCTCTGCCTGCACATTGCTAGGGTTTGTGGCCTGTTGGGTCTCTGATACATACTTGAGAAATTGCTAACGAACATCTCCTCGAAATCGATCCAGTAGTTGATACTTCCGGGTGGCAAGTTGTTTAGCCATACCCTTGCTGGCCCCTCCAACATCTGGGGTACATATCTCACAGCCCACCTCAAGTTGCCTGTAGAAATTTTTATAGCAGTAGCATAGTTAATCAACCAATCCTCCAGCTTAGTGCTTCCGTCATATGTCTTTGTGCATCTAGGTAACTGAAAGTTAGGTACTGGAGGTTCCTTCATGATCCGGGGTCCAAAACATGATGGACCCGGGGGACCTTGACACTCAATTTGCTCCGACCTATACAACCGATCCAGTTTTAGCCTGGCGTCATCCAGCATTAAGTCTCTGCTTCCCAACCTTGATCCTATCACATGATAGTCCGGCCTGGGATAGCCAGCATTCACCATCTCCGAATTACCATCATTGTATCTAGCTTGCTCCGATGGAGCTGCCCTTTGTTGCATACCTTTGCCGGCACTGCGCTCTTGCCGTGGCATATTCCGCTGCTGCGGTTGACCTGCACCTTCCGCATTATGCTGTCTGGCATTGCCGTTTACAGCATTCCTTTGACCGGCATTGCCTTGGTCGCGGTTCCCTCGGCCCGCTAAACCTCGTCTCACACTCCTTCGATCCTCATTTCTTTGCACTTCTTTTCCTTTCCCTGCCCTTGCCGGGTCATATGGGACTATCTGTTTATTCCTCCTGGCCGAAGTTACTACCTCTTCTCTCCTTGGACCACCATGAGGAGACGATGCGGCTCCAGTGGATTTTTCTGGGTTACCCACCACCGAATGAACGATCTTGGAGGCCCCAGCTCTCTCCGGGTTAGCCCTGAGCAGTTCCTCGTTCTGCCAGTTCGCGGTCCGAACCAACTCGTTAACCCTATCTTGCTGTCTTTGGCGGGCTTCACCCGTCAGACCTTCTATCTTGGATGTGGCTGCATCTGCCGCCCTGAGGTTCTTTGCCGGGGTACTATACTTTAGCAGCCCCACGGACAGACAGTTCTCTGATTTCTCAATCCTAGTATCACCCTCTCTGTTCATTTCACTCATGAGATTTCTCCCCTTCACTTTTACAGCATCTACTTTATTTGCCTTTGCGTACTCACGCAGTGTCATGTTCAACGACTGTTGAGCCGTGGCTATCTTTTTTGCACCCTCTAGTATTTTCTGCCTAGTTTTCTCTAGCTCGGCCTGTGCCTGAGCCGGATCTACTGTTACTGCTACTGGATTGGCCAAGCTATCCATTGCCTGCTGGAGTACATTCTCAGGCCTCTCTAGTAGAGGACCTCTACTTTTCCTCGGTTCCTTAGGTGTTACCTCCGGATCTGGTGCCGGATCCTTGCTCGCGCCTGCTGCTGGCGCAGTCATCATCACTTCTGCACGGTCCGGGGAGCGAGTGATACGCGCCCTGTGAACCACGCTAAGGGATGGCTCGCCTCCTTCGACGACGTGCCACGGATGAATGCACGACACATCGACAGCAACGTAGACCTTGTGCGCGTCGAGCTTGACGAAGAGGCCATTGCACGGAAGAGGACGCGTGCCGATGCAGCCAGCGTTGTTGCTGACGAAATCCAGCGCTCCAAACCGCTGAACGAGGCTGGAGACGATGCGCTCGCCGGTGCCGATGAGGTTTCCCGTCCGGATCTTCACCCCTGCTAGCAGCGCTAGCCCCACGGTGGGTGCCAACTGTTGTGGTGGTGTCACGGCAGATGCCATGTATAGGCTAAATGTTGGGACTAAATGCACTAGGGGAATCCAGGGAGGGATAGTGTGGTGAATCCACACACAGAAGCTTTGTATTTGATTCTCCTTCACAGGTTACAAGTGCTCCTAGAGCTGTATTGGGGAGAGGAGGAAGAAAGAACTCTCTTACTCTCACCACTAGCTAGCCCTCAGAGCCATCTCACTGAAATCAACCAGTCAAGAATCAACCCCCTATACAGAAGCCCTAGCCCTCCTTATATAGGGGTGGCTAGGTCTCCACTTAGGGCATACGTGGAGGCATATGCCTCCTCCCAAAATAGTAAGCCGACTGGGTTACTTTTCCCCGTGTCACCCATGCAGAGGCTACGTGAGCCTCTGCGGCGCCTGCGTCACCCGACATTGGCTTCGTCACCTTTGTCGGCCATGCCTCGGTGGTCCGGCCTCTGTCCTTTCGCTCACGCTTCGCGTACATCAGCCACCTTTTGACCAGCGAGATACCTTCCTTCTCTTGCAAGCTTGATATAACCTGGATCCTGCATAGAAGATCCGGACATACCTGTTCCTGCATACAAGTTAGATATATCTTACCGACTTACGGCTTAAGTCGGTTGAGACCATGTAAGGTGGACGTCCCTGGTCCGGGTTACTCCATGATCCGGCCTGCCTTGAGTTGACTCAGCCAGCATTTGCTTTGACCTTGCCGAACCTCGGCTAACTCGGCATTTATACCCCGGCGTGACCCTACCCGAGGGTATCCCCCAACATTTGTCTTTATTTTTAGCTTTTTCTTGCATTGACTCAACCCAATCCTTTGGTCTCTTATTACTCTTTCGACCTTCCCTCTTCTTTAGACCATCCACTCTACTATCCAAAGTTTGTTATGGCATTGGAGAATTTTCCTCATGGGAATCTTCTGGCTTGAAACTTTCCTTTATCTTCTCTTCTATGGTTGTGTTCACTGAATCAAGTAAGTTGTCTAGTAAGAAATATGATTCATCAAAGTCCACCACCCTCGAAGCCAAGCGAGCAATTTTTTTGCATATTGATTTGTATCGGTGCAATTTTCCAACTTAGGATCTTCCAAACCATGTATTGTATCCACAAACACCTCGCCAATTTCCATACCCATGGCTGCATTTTGATTAGTAAAAAATGTTTTGGGATGCTTTTGATTATGTGCTGCTAGAAAAGTCTCACTCAAAAAGAATCTATTGTTTGATCATATAAGAGAGCTACTCCAAAAAACACTATTTCTCGAAAATGGTTAAATCCAACAAAAACTCCAAAAGGTATGTACTCTTTGTTGGTAGAGTATGTGGTATCAAATGTAATCACATCACCAAATAAAGCATAGTCTGTCAACATTTTAGCATCAACCCAGAATATATTGGTTATTTGCTCTTCACTGTCTAGCTGAATAGCATATTGAAATGATGGATTGTCAATGACTTGTTGCTGAAAATACTTTAACAAAACTCCTGCTTCTCCATACACTAGTAGAAAACAGACCTTTGGTCCAGGGGTATTAGCCCCGGTTTTGCTACAAACCGGGACTAATGCCCCGGTCCAACGGCTAGAACTGGCCCCAGGGGGTGGCAGACACTATCCCCGGTTCGAACGGGACCTTTAGCCCCGGGTCGTGTAATAAACCGGGGCTAAAGGGTTTCAGGCAGGCCAGGTCGGGCACCAGACCCTTTAGTCCCGGTTTGTTATACGACCCGGGGCTAAAGGTGTACCTTTAGCCCCGGTTCTAGACAAGAACCGGGGCTAAAGGTCTGGCTATATCTTCTTCCCCTGCCCGAGCCACCATTCAAGCTGGTGGCTCTCCTCTCTCTCTCTTTCTTGCTTCAAGCTCGAGTTCATGCCCTTTTTTTCCTCAAGATTTGTCTAGATTTGTGGTACCCCATCTATCCAAAGGTTCTAAAAGGTGAGCAACTTCATCCTTTGAACTCTCATTGCTATATTAGCTCATTTCATGCTCTATCTTATAGATGGATTTGTGGATTTAGTTTGGTAGTAATTTTTGCAATGATAGGATGAGATCGATGTTTAGATTCTATCTATATCTTGTATTAATGTAAGGAACTCGAAGGTAAATATCACAATATGTGGATTCTATCTATATATATCTTGTTTTGGCACATTGACTGGCCGCAGTCGCTCCCGGCCGCTCGATCGCGCGCGGACGGCCTAGATCGGCCGTTGACTGGCCGGTCAACCGCTGATCGGTCAAAGGTCCGGTCACCGCCACGTCAGCCGGGCTCGCTCGTCAGCGGGAATATTCCCCGGAATATTCCCCCTTGGATTTTCGGAGTTTATTTATTTTCCAGAAAATATGTCTAACTTAAAAAATTCATAGGAAAATATCTACTTGGCCAAAAATTGCAAATAAGGTATCGTTGGATTCACAAAAATGTGTAGAAGTTTATTCTGCAATAATATCCCAGGTTTACTGTATGTATTTTCCTGAGACTATAGAAAGGCTTAAAGTAGTATTTAATTCGCAGAAAAAGATCTGTAAATCTTTTTGATGTAATTCCTTTGGGACTAGGCTCTATTTGGAGTTACCTATCCAGTAGTTTTTTTTGTCAAACTTGTACTGCACTGTTTACAGCTTTGGTGTAATGTTTTGACTAAAGACCTATTAACTAGACCTCTTTTATACATAAATTGTTTTCTTTGCATTAAATGATTTCTCATGCATCATCCAGTAGTAGAATTGATCAGAGAACTTGACCAAGCTATTGAAGCTTTGTGAAAGTACTATGCATGCATTGTGTTGCATCTGTTGATCTTTATGTGTGGTTTGTTTATTGTTTGAATTGCTTTCGTGTAGATTGTGAGGATTGTAACCCGTGTGACTATCCGGACTGTGCTTTTGACTCCGGCAACTACCAAGGCAAGTGGAGCTTCATAAATGTCCTATTTACTTTCTATATGCATTGTAGCTTGTTTTGTTTTACAAGTTCTATCTATTGCTATGATATATCCTACTATGTCGTAGTCTACCTTGTTAGGCGAGCCATCGTAATTAGCTGTGCATAGCTGTGCTTATGTAGACGAGGGTGGGATACACCATGGCAAAGCTTGTTTTGAAAGAACGTGTTTGGAAAGTGAAAACAACTTAATTAATGAACTATCTGGATGGATTGGTAATTGCTTGGTTCGTGAATGCCGGGCCCATGTCTATGGCTTACCCGAGTAGCTCACTTGTGGATGGCCACCCAGGTTTTTGAGAAATGATTAGTGTCTTAATTTGGTAGCTTCCGTGTGGAACCATATGCCAGTGAGTTATGGGTGGCTGGATGGACTTAGTAGGTTGTGACGACCCGAGCTCTTCGTATCCAGAGATGTAGTGAATGTGATAGGTTGGTACGGTGCGTGGATGGGCTTGGGGAGGTACTTCCCGAATTGTCTCTTCTTGGACTTCTCCCTATCACGACTCAATATGCGTGTCGTGGTACGAGCAGGTCTACCAAGTCATATGGGTAAAGTGTGCAACCCCTGCAGGGTGTAAAACTAAGTGCTTAGCCGTGTTCCCGATAATGGACGTTTGAGTTGCTAAATTGTGGGTGTTGTGACATGTTCTCATTCATTCTAGCTTGTAATTGCTAAAACTTGTGGTTGAAACCTAATTGGGTTGTTTGTCGAAGATTAAATGTTTTACAAATGATTTACAAAGGTTAGGATAAAGTATTTTGCTGCTGCAACTAAGCCTGAACCCCACAAGCCAGATATGCATATAACTATTGGCCTTGTTGTTTCTCTCATTGTTCCACTTGCCAGTGCATTCCAAGTGCTGACCCTTCGGGGTTGTTACATTTCATGTTGCAGGTTACTCTTCTGGTTACTCTAAGTAGTAGTGTTGGTGCGACCCTCCACTCAACATTTTGTTCGCCTGTGGCGTCTAATGGAGACTGGAGCTACTTTATTTATGCTATCTTTTTGCTACTTTCTTATTTGTGCGAGCGTTATGCTTTGCAAACTTTGTAATAAATGCAATATTCTGGATCATACCACTGTAATAATGATGCACTGTAAATTCTTTGATGTCTATCGATACTATGTATGCCAATGAACCGATCCAGGGATTGGCGTGATACGTACAGGTGCAATCCTTGTGGGTTGTACCGTTTCAGATGGTATCAGAGCAGTGTGTTGACTGTAGGATTGGAATAGGAAAGCCTTATGTTTACTTAAGCTTATTTTAAATTCTGTCTTTATTCTTATGCCATTCACTCTAGTAAATTCTTTTCTTTTGCTATTCTCACTCTTTCCTCCTTACAATTGATAGATGGGAGATGCCACCAGAGTTGAGTATGTTGAGCTCCAATCACCAAGGCCCTTTGCAAGACAGCTGGCGGAGCTTTGCCACACACTGGGCATGCTAATGCCGATGTTCAAAGGGAAAAGGAAGAACACATACGTGCCTGGAGATCACGTGTGGGAGATCACCGCGATTGTTCTTGCAGACCCCACTGTGCCTGGTATTGAGAACCTGAACCTCACCAAGAAGTACCTTACCTGGGAGCAAGGAGTGGAGTCGGCCATGCACGAGACCCTGTCACACCTGTGCTATCTCCACCGACACCGACTACCAGTAGGTTCACCCTTCCTTGCATTTGGAGGTCGGAATGAGCAAGGGCTTGTGATGATTACCACAGGTGATCGGAACAACATGCCACTCTAAGTGAAGCAGTTAGGAGACATGGAGATCAAAGCTTGGGAGAGGGAAGAGAAGTTGATGCAGCAAAGAGAGGAGCTGGATTACTTTCAGGGCACTGTGCATCTGCAAGGGTATGAGATGGAAACCTTGCACACTGCTGTAAATACAATGGAGCAAGCCCTCATTGGAAGAGATGCCACGATTGCAGCGCTGAACCAAACCATTGTGCAAAGGGATCAAGTTGTGGCTAAACGTGATCAAACCATTGTGGACATGGCTGCCCAGATTGCTGCCCTTCAAGCACAGCAGAATCCTCCACCAAACAATGGGAATGATGATGATGATGGTGATGATGATGACTCGGATAATGGTGGAGGAGGTAACAATGACGATGGTGGAGGCAGTGATGATGGAGGAAGCGATGACGATGATGGAGGAGATGCAGCGGGCGTTTTTGTTGAAGGAAGTGATGAGGAGGACCCCGAAGAGGTGGAATTCGAGGACTCAAGTGATGAGGACTCGGGAGAGGTGTACACACCACCACCGTGGCATGCACGAGGAGCGAAGCGTCAGCGCATGGACTCCAGAACCTACTGCAACCTATTCATCAAATAGCTAGAGATGGACCTCCAATACTAGTCTTCGTTAGGGATATTCGTTAGTCTTAGACATCGATCAATGTAAACTTCTGCACTATTAGCTTATTGTGTTTAGATTGCTCAGGTAAGTAACTTGAAGTTCCAGGAATTTTCGTGAGATTTATTAAATGATTTTTGAACAAGTTTGGGTAATTTTCGTGTTTTTACTGCTGCAGTTTTCTGCCTGACCAGTTTTACCGCGCGATTTGTAATTCCTTACTGGTAACTCGGATTGCGCTCATATTTTAGGATCTGGAGCGTAATTACCTGTAGCATCTGCAAAAAAATTGGCTAAAATTCCTGATGAGTTTAAGGTGCCCAGAAAAATTCGTGAACAGGACAGAACTGTTCTGCCAGATTTTCTGGTTTTGCTTATTTTGCTGTTTTGCTTTGCCAAACGCTGTTGCCAGCGTTTCTAAACTATTTTTGTAGCTATATACTGTTAGTGAAAACCTGGAACAATGTTTGTGTGTGTGTTTGATCATGTGGTGATTGCTTATGATTGTTGTGGCTTGAGCTTGTTGCATGGGTAGAGGGCTAACGCTCATCTGTAGTTGTTTCCTTCTAATATTACCTGTGCTGAACCGCAGATGTCACGCCGCCGACCAGATGAGATGGCTCAGCTCATGGCCGCTCAAGCACAGCTGACCCAAGTGATGACGCAGTTCATGGCAACTCAGAACAACAACAACGACAACAATAACAACAACAACGGGAATAATCAGCCGCAGGGGGATGCTCTCACTAGGTTCTTGAGGCTGAGGCCAGCTAAGTTTTCCTCTGCACCTGAGCCCATGATTGCTCTCGACTGGCTTCGTTCGGTGAACAAGGACCTGGTGACCGTTGGATGCACAGATGCTGAGAAGGTGAGGTTTGCTGCTCACTTGCTGGAGGGATCAGTTGCCTCATGGTGGGATGCTTTCCAGATTACCCACCCGCTGGAGACAGTTACCTAGGCTATGTTTGAGGAAGGATTCAGGACAAACCACGTATCTGCCGGGACCATGAGCCTGAAGAGGAAGGAGTTCCGCAACCTGCGCCAGACCAACCGTACTGTGGCGGATTACATAGAGGAATTCAACAATCTCTCTCGCTACGCCCCTGAGGATGTGGACGCTGATGCCAAGAGGAGGGAGAGGTTCCTGGATGGTCTCAGTGATGAGCTCTCACTTCAGCGATCTGTGGTTTACTGTCTGACATTTCAAGAACTGATCGACAAGGCTAGAATTCTGGAGGGGAAACAGCAGCAGGTGGAAAGGTGTAGGAGGAAGAGCAGCCATCACTCATCAGGATCGCACCACCGTGCTCGCACCTCTTATGATGGACACTCTGGATACTCTAAGCATGGGGAGATGACCGTAACCACCGTGGTAGTAGTGGACATCGCCACGAGGGTCACAGGAGTGACAATCGCCACCGTGGAGGAAATAGTCACCACCATAATGGCCACCACCACAATGGCCACAAGAGCTACATCAGCAACTCTGGAAGGAACAATGGACACAACCGCTCTGGCATGAGGGATCTCAGTGAAGTGGAATGCTTCAAGTGCAAGAAGATGGGGCACTATGCTGATAATTGCCCAGAGAAGAGGATTGAAGCAGGAAGTAAGCCTAATGCAAACCAGAAGGCGACGGTCAACCATGTGAACGTCGAGGAGATTCAGAATGAACCAGAGCTAGTGGTTGGTAAGTTTCCAATCAATACCCACATCACATTTGTTCTTTTCGATACTGGTGCATCACATACATTCATATCAAGGGCATTTGTGGATAAGTGTAAGCTACCTACCGAGGCTCTTAGAGGATCAATTAGAGTAAGTTCCCCTGGGGGAGAGATGATAGCTAGTGCTGCATGTCGAGGATTGACACTAGAAATTGGTGCTTATGCATTTCCTGCACACCCGGTTATACTAGAATCCCAGGGTCTAGATGTCATATTGGGCATGGACTGGATGTCGGAACATCAGGGTCAGATAGATTGTGCTCAGCGAGCAATCTCACTCACCACACCAAAGGGAGTAAGGATCAGATATAAGTCGCCTTTCAGTACTGGAGTGGCCGAGTTGAATTCTCTTAAGGGGGTTAGCCTAGAGGATGTGGCCGTAGTAAAGGAGTACCCCGATGTGTTTTCGGATGAGCTGCCAGGGATGCCACCTGACAGGGACGTGGAGTTTCTGATTGACTTGATGCCGGGGACAGGACCGATAGCCAAGAGGCCGTATAAGATGGATGTGGAGGAACTGAAGGAGTTAAAGAAGCAGCTTAGGGAGCAATTGGACAAGGGATTTATTCAGCCCAGTTCATCATCTTGGGGCGCGCTAGTTCTATTCGTGGAGAAGAAGGACAGTAGTAAGAGATTGGTGGTTGACTACCGCTCACTTAATGAAGTGACTATCAAGAATAAATACCCATTGCCCAATATAAATGATTTGTTTGACCAGCTGGAAGGAGCAAAGGTGTTTTCCAATATTGATTTAAGGTCGGGGTATTTCCAATTGAAGATCCGTGAGGAAGACATACCAAAGACCGCCTTCACCACTAGGTATGGGTTATATGAGTATACAGTTATGTCTTTTGGACTAACAAATGCACCGGCATATTTTATGACCATGATGAACAAGGTATTCATGGAGTACTTGGATAAATTCGTGGTGGTATTCATTGATGACATATTGATATACTCCAAGAATGATGCTAAACATGAGAAACACCTGCGACTAATTATGGAAAAGATGAGGGAGCATAAATTATATGCCAAGTTTAGCAAGTGTGAATTCTGGTTGAACACTGTTGGTTTTCTTGGACACGTGGTGTCAGGTGAAGGAGTCGCAGTTGATCCAAGCAAGGTGGTGTCAGTTACTGAATGGGAGTCACCCAAGAATGTGGGAGATATTAGGAGCTTCTTAGGACTTGCTGGATATTACAGGAGGTTTATAGAGAACTTCTCCAAGATTGCAAAGCCAATGACTGAACTACTGAAGAAGGAGAAGAAGTTTGAATGGACCAAGGAGTGCGAAGCTAGTTTCTAGGAACTGAAGCAACGCCTAGTGACCGCACCTATCCTGTGTTTGCCAGATATTCAGAAGGATTCCAAGTGTATTGTGATGCCTCTCGTCAAGGACTGGGTAGTGTACTGATGCAGGATGGGAGAGTGGTATCCTATGCCTCGCGCCAACTCAAACACCACGAGAGGAATTACCCCACGCATGACTTGGAATTAGCATCGGTTGTGCACGCGCTCAAGGTATGGAGGCACTACCTGATGGGTAAGCATTGTGATGTGTTTACGGATCACAAGAGTCTGAAATACATATTCACTCAGAAGGAGTTGAACATGAGGCAGAGGTGATGGTTGGAGCTCATAAAGGATTACGACATGAGTTTGCAATATCACCCAGGGAAGGCCAATGTTGTAGCGGATGCGCTGAGTCGCAAGGTTTATTCTAATGGCCTGACAGTGAGGGAGTTACCCAAGGATTTGTGTGAACAACTCAAGGACCTCAGATTGGAAGTAGTATCCGAGGGATACTTGGCAGCAATGGAAGTTAAGCCAACGCTTCTGGACAAGATTAGAGAAGCTCAAAAGAAGGATAGTGACCCGGAGGAGATAAGAGGAAACATACCCAAAGGCAAGGCTGAAGGTTTTTGCGAGGATGATCAAGGGACGCTATGGTACAAGGACCGCTTGTGCGTGCCCAACGAACCGGAGATGAGGAAGTTGATATTTCAGGAAGCTCATAACTCGCCATACTCTATACATCCAGGCAACACGAAGATGTACATGGATTTGAAGGAAAGGTTTTGGTGGGTTAACATGAAGCGAGAGATTGCAGAATATATTGCCCTATGTGATGTCTGTAGTAGAGTGAAGGCCGAGCACCAAAAGCCAGCAGGGTTACTACAGCCATTACCGATACCTGAATGGAAGTGGGATAGAGTTGGAATGGACTTCATCATAGGATTACCCAGGACCAAGTCAGGATATGATTCTATTTGGGTAGTGGTGGATCATTTGACCAAGGTAGCTCACTTTATACCCGTGAACACCACTTATACTAGTGCTAAGTTAGCCAAGATCTACATGAACAGAATTGTGTGCCTACATGGAGTCCCTAAGAGCATTGTGTCAGATAGAGGCACCCAATTTACTTCTCACTTTTGGCGCCAGCTACATGAGTCGTTGGGAACGAGGTTGGAGTTTAGCACAACTTTCCACCCCCAAACAGACGGTCAGACCGAGAGGGTGAATCAGATTCTGGAGGATATGTTGAGAGCCTATGCTTTGGCTCATGGCGCTAGTTGGGATGAAAATTTACCTTATGCTGAGTTCCCCTACAACAACAGCTACCAATCCAGCATCAAGACGTCACCATTTGATGTACTATATGGTAAGAGGTGCAGAACACCATTGTTATGGGATGGTGTAGGTGAACGTCAACTGTTTGGACTGGATTTGAACAAGATGCTGAAGAGAAGGTTAGTTTGGTTCGGGACAGGTTGAAGGTACCACAATCGAGACAGAAGAGCTATGCTGATTCTAAGCGCAAGGAAGTGGCGTATGAGATTGGAGATCGAGCATATCTCAGAGTTTCGCCACTACGTGGAATTAAGCGATTTGGGATTAAAGGCAAGCTGGCACCTCGGTTTATAGGGCCCTACAAGATCCTAGCACGCAAAGGAGAGGTTGCATACCAGCTAGAGATGCCAGAGATCCTATCCGTTGTTCATGACGTGTTCCATGTGTCTCAGCTGAATAAATGCCACCCGGAGATGGTAGATACACCGTTGAGGGATACCGTGCCATTAGATGAGGTTCAGCTAGAGAGTGACCTGACCTATGAGGATAAATCGGTCAAGATCTTGGAAACAGCGGAGAGGTTTACACGCAGCAAGACGATCAGGTTTTGCAAGGTGCAATGGAGCCATCACACCGAAGAGGAAGCCACCTGGGAGCGAGAGGATGACCTCCGAGAGGACCACCAGCACCTATTTGCTAGCCACGGCGAATCTCGAGGACGAGATTCATCTTAAGGGGGTTAGTCTTGTCACATCCCAAATTTTAGATTTGGCACTGCATACATACATGTCATTGCATCATGAGCATCTTTGCAAAAAGTTTTAGTTTTAAAGTTTTTGCCAAAACACCTCCTCTTCGCTAGTTCATCCTATTTGCAAGCCTACTAGGACTTTTGCCTTGCATCTGCTATAATGACACTTTTGGGGCATTCTAGTTGCATAGATGCGTAGAGTTCGTCAATACGAACCCGTAGGATTTTGTTTCACTCAATTCGGAGCTATAGATCAAAAGTTATACTAGTTTTGGTTTGGACTGAATTTCAGATTCAAGAAATTTCAGAAAAACAGACAGTTTCAGAGTTAACAGCAGAGCAGAAAAGATTAAAAAGAAAAGAAAAAAAAGGGGGAAACCGGCAGCCCAGCTGGGCAGCCGCCAGAGGCCCACCCGGGGCCCAGCTCCCGCCAGCGGCCGCGGCCGAGCCAGCCGGCCCGCCAACGGCCCAACACCCCCTCCCCCGCGTGGCCCTTTTCTTCTCCCCTTTTTTCCCCTTTTCCTTTTTCTTTTGTTTTTTTTCTCTGGCACCGAGCCCCACACGTCAGCCCGTCGCCGACGTGCTCGCCTCGGACACGAACAACCGCCGTGTTTTCAGCGCGAGTTCGGCCTCCCCTCGCCCCGATTTCTCTCCTGGCCTACTTAGCCTCGACTTTCCCTCCCGAACCCCCCCCCAAAAACCTAGCTAATCGCCGCGCCGAACCCGCCAGATTTCTCGCCGGAGTCCGCGAGCCGCCGCCGCTTGGTCCGCCGTTCGCCGCCGCCTGAAGCCGCCGTCGGCCGTGGCGACCCCGCCCCTGCACCCGACTCCCCTTGCTGCACCTCGTAGACCACTCCGCCGCCCGCAGCCGCCGCCGGAGCGCCGCCCACCGTCGTCGCCGACCCGCCGCCGCCGTCGCCTGGTGAGTCCCCGCCGCAGTCGCTCCCGCCCGCTCGATCCCGCGCGGACGGCCTGGATCGGCCGTTGACTGGCCGGTCAACCGCTGATCGGTCAAATGTCCGGTCACCGCCGCGTCAGCCGGGCCCGCTCGTCAGCGGGAATATTCCCCCGTGGATTTTCAGAGTTTATTTATTTGCCAGAAAATATGTCTAACTTCAAAAATTCATACGAAAAGATCTACTTGGCCAAAAATTGCAAATAAGGTATCGTTGGATTCGCAAAATTGTGTAGAATTGTATTCTGCAATAATATCCTAGGTTTACTGTATGTATTTTCCTGAGACTATAGAAAGGCTTAAAGTAGTATTTAATTCGCAGAAAAAGATCTGTAAATCTTTTTGACGTAATTCCTTTGGGTCTAGGCTCTATTTGGAGTTACCTATCCATTAGTTTTTTTTGTCAATCTTGTACTGCACCGTTTACAGCTTTGGTGCAATGTTTTGACTAAAGACCTATTAACTAGACTTCTTTTATACATAAATTGTTTTCTTTGCATTAAATGTTTTCTCATGCATCATCCAGTAGTAGAATTGATCAGAGAACTTGACCAAGCTACTGAAACTTTGTGAAAGTACTATGCATGCATTGTGTTGCATCTGTTGATCTTTATGTGTGGTTTGTTTATTGTTTGAATTGCTTTCGTGTAGATTGTGAGGATTGTAACCCGTGTGACTATCCGGACTGTGCTTTTGACTCCGGCAACTACCAAGGCAAGTGGAGCTTCATAAATGTCATATTTACTTTCTATATGCATTGTAGCTTGTTTTGTTTTACAAGTTCTATCTAGTGCTATGCTATATCCTACTATGCCGTAGTCTACCTTGTTAGGCGAGCCGTCGTAAGTAGTTGTGCTTAGCTGTGCTTATGTAGACGAGGGTGGGATACACCATGGCAAAGCTTGTTTTGAAAGAACGTGTTTGGAAAGTGAAAACAACTTAATTAATGAACTATCTGGTGGATTGGTAATTGCTTGGTTCGTGAATGCCGGGCCCATGTCTATGGTTTACCCGAGTAGCTCACTTGTGGATGGCCACCCAGGTTTCTGAGAAATGATTAGTGTCTTGATTTGGTAGCTTCCGTGTGCAACCATATGCCAGTGAGTTATGGGTGACTGGATAGACTTAGTAGGTTGTGACGACCCGAGCTCTTCGTATCCAGAGATGTAGTGAATGTGATAGGTTGGTACGGTGCGTGGATGGGCTTGGGTAGGTACTTCCCGAATTGTCTCTTCTTGGACTTCTCCCTATCATGACTTAATATGCGTGTCGTGGTACGAGCGGGTCGACCAAGTCATATGGGTAAAGTGTGCAACCCCTGCAGGGTGTAAAACTAAGTGCTTAGCCGTGTTCCTGGTAATGGATGTTTGAGTTGCTAAATTGTGGGTGCTATGACATGTTCTCATTCATTCTAACTTGTAATTGCTAAAACTTATGGTTGAAACCTATTTGGGTTGTTTGTCGAAGATTAAATGTTTTACAAATGATTTACAAAGGTTAGGATAAAGTATTTTGCTGCTGCAACTAAGCCTGAACCCCACAAGCCAGATATGCATATAACTATTAGCCTTGTTGTTTCTCTCATTGTTCCACTTGCCAGTGCATTCCAAGTGCTGACCCTTCCGGGCTGTTACGTTTCATGTTGCAGGTTACTCTTCCGATTACTCTGAGTAGTAGTGTTGGTTGCGACCCTCCACTCAACATTTTGTTCCCATGTGGCGTCTAATGGAGACTGGAGCTACTTTATTTATGCTATCTTTTTGCTACTTGCTTATTTGTGCGAGCGTTATGCTTTGCAAACTTTGTAATAAATGCAATATTCTGGATCATACCACTGTAATAATGATGCACTGTTAATTCTTTGATGTCTATCGATACTATGTATGCCAATGAACCGATCGAGGGATTGGCGTGATACATAGAGGTGCAATCCTTGTGGGTTGTACCGTTTCATTAGTGCTGCCCACTCAGGACATAGTGTCGACATGTTGTCTCCACATCCACATTTAGTCCCGGTTGGTGCCTCCAACCGGGACTAAAGGTTCATCATATCTTTAGTCCCGGTTGCTAGTTTTAGATTAGTACTAATTAATTATGATTATGTTTGATGTACTTAATTAATTATATATTGCAGATGAGCCGACAATGGATGTACGTTGACCGACTCTCTAACGAGTTCATTAAAGGCGTGCATTCTTTTCTTCTTGTGGCCGAGGCAAACAAGCGGAGTGGTTTTATGTCTTGTCCATGTGGGGAATGTCTACCTTTGATGTTGCACTGATGGCCGTGACGATCGGGGGAGGTGCAGATGATTGGGATCTTGTGATCACTAAAATCGTCCAGGGGATGACAATTTTAGTGGGAGCTCAATTAGGATTGAACTCATATTATGAACTTAGTCTAGATGTCTATTTGCAAATATTTTAGTAGATCATGGCCTATCCCATTGAGGTCCTTTGCGACCATGGGAATATACTTCTTGATATGGAACTTAGCAAAAGGGTCTAACTTCATAGATTAATACCCACGCCTGAGGGATATCCTCGTAAAAGGTGATCTTATCTTCTTGATACTATGACCATTAGGAGATAATCCGATGACTCCGCAATGCTTGTGTGTTCTCCGTAATCATCCAACAAGCCATTCTCCATTCGATGGAGAGTTGGATTATAATCTTGTATTCTGCAAGATCAGGCACATAAAGTATGAGCCGTTGGATGAGTTTTCTTCCATGATGGATGAAAAAGGGAACATTTGGAGAAACACTTAGCAATCTTGCATTAGAGTTATGAACTCTCAGAAGGGCTTCATTGCAATGGAGGTCATGAATGAAAAAGGGTATATGTTAGATATACAAAATTATAAATGTAATTCTTGCAAAACTCGTTGCAGCTTATATAAGTATTGGATACTTGTCCCGTTGTGAAAACAGGATGGTCTGCTTGAGAATTGCTTGAATTGAGGCAATGTGGCAAGATGACGGCAAGCAAAACAGTTGATCGCCGACATCACCCCTTTCCTCAAAGGTTTATCAATAGTGGACTTGAATATAATTTGTAATCCTTGTTTGTGTGTCTTGCTTTTAGCAAGGCGATTGTTCATATGAATAAGGTACAAGCCAGTTGTACTATTCTTATGAATAATACCTTTATGGTCACATTACGATTATAAGAGTTGTTCTCATCACTATGTTAATGATAATAGTTTAAGCATTTATAAAGGATTAGAATGCTAAAAGATATCCAAGGTTTAGTAATGACATGACACTATAGTTTAAGTCATTTTGGTTACTGCATGTTCTTCATTCTAAATGTAGATCGGGGTCCTAGATGCTTTATCTAGAGACTTTGCAAAACCATGCCTCTTGGGTAGAATGACTAAAACTCCGCATTCTGGTAAAATAGTGATATGCGAAGAAATGTTGAAATTTATACATAATGATGTATTGTATTTTCAACAGGATAGTGGATATCATTATTTCACACTTCATTGTGGATTTAAGTGAATATGAGCATTTGCTTAATGAAACATAAGTTTGAAACTATTTTGAATTGTTCAAAAGATTTCAAAATGAAGGAGGATATTGAATTAACAAGAATACAAAAGTCTCTTCGATTGGATCAACATGACTAAAGTATTTAAGTTAATTTTAGCATAAAAGGACATGGGAAAGAGGTTTCACAAATTATGATAATAAGGGCAATTTCAAAGTGTATTGAAATGACTAAACATCATAATCATTATGTATTAGATACATATGTTATAATATTATCTCTTATCAGGGTTATAGTTATCGTTTAGAGTTAGAGATCGAAATGAGCGAACAATCGGTTGAAATACAAAGGAACATCTAAAGATTCGTGGAAACAACACCATAAGTGTTATGGCATGTTCGAGTTTCTGGAGATTTTGATAAGTTGAAATCGTGGCGAATAAACAAGTCTTTGTAGAGCATTCTTAGGAAGCTATGAATGCATCTTCCACAAAGGACAAACCTGCTGTTGTCCAAAGTTGACGTGTCTTGATGAAGATACAGGTGGAAGAAAGTAAAAGATCAAAACAAGGTATTTGACCTTGCCTCCAAATTGTTGAGTGGCGCAGCGGAATTTGTTTCGTGAAACCGAAGTCTACAAATAGAGGAGTAATTAATGATCATGATCATAAAAGTTTCAGCGAATACTTTTACTAAAGAAAGTAGGATTCAACAATATATACTCGGCAAGTTCGTGGAAATATATTATTGATTCACTTGTCATGTTTATGAACAAGACATACCTACAAATTACAAAGAAGCGTGATGGACCTAAGTGCGAGAAATGACTAGGAGTCATAAAATCCTGTGTTAAGTTACATTTAAGATTGCAAAGTAATATGTTACTCGATCTTATTAAGTAAAGTAGTTTACTTAATATTTCTGAATGACTTCAAAGTCATAAGAAAGAAATGAAACTTAATGGAGATGTAAAGCTCGATTTGTCACACAGTATGGACAAATTCAAGGAGTTGACTACAAATGTAGCGATGCTTGAGTCTATTGGATTTACACTAGCAATATATGGATATTGAAGTCTCGTAGCTGGAATTCTCAATTTGATGATGATCAAAGAATTTTGGAATGTCCAAGATTATCGAGAGGACCTGCATTTGAGTGGGAGCTAATTAGCTTCGCCAAATCTTAATATGTAAGAGACATATTTTGAGTGGGAGCTAAGTAGCTTAGCTAAATCATAATATGTATCAGACATATTTTGAGTGGGAGCTAAGTGAAATCCCTGGATCTCAAATATGGATGCTATATTTGAGTGGGAGCATAAAATCATTCTAGGATATGTGGACAACATATGTGAATGATGTGATTGGTATTAATAACATTTAAATAGATAAATTGGGATGAAGTTGAAGTTATTAAACAATGAGATCTATCGAGATAGATTGGTGGGTTTAATAAACATTGAATGTCGAATGCTTCTTGGACTTGATTTTGAAGATGTTCAGAATGTCCTAAGCAAGATTCTGAAGAAGTTTAGAATGGAACAAGGTAAGAAAGAAGTTCTTACTATATGAAGCATTGTCTTAGTATTACAACGATGGTTAAAAAGGAAGAAAGAGATGTGTTGCATCTCCTATGACTCAGCCATAGGTTCTTCCATACAACCATATTGTATACCCGACGTAATGTGACCCGAAGTTTTGGTTGGAAGGACACGCTCTTAACTGTAAGAACATGTCTTGAAGTGATTCTTGAGTTAATCACTGAACCAGAATTAAGTTTGTACTTAAATGGCAAGAAGCAAAGTAAGTGGCATAGTTGCATTTCATGCACTGGGATCTACATAGATATAGAAGTATAAAGGCTCCATCTGATGTGATGTATATTATTATGGCAGGGCTAGTTCGCTTTTAACGTAGAATGATGTGTCCCAGGGCACAGTGCCCATGAGAAAGCCCTCGAGGTTGATCTAAAGTCACTGTAGGCTCCTGGAAACCGGCCTCGTTCTGCTGCCATAACTGCCGTATATACACAAAGGATTGCAAAGTGTGTTTTGAAGTTTAGATGACAACAGTGAAAACGACTGTCATTATAAACAGTAGAAACAAAGTCTCACTTTGTTGCCAAACGAATACTTCGACCCATTATGAGATAATGGTGTGAATGTCAAAGTTAGGAAGACATTAACGATTTGCAAAGACATAACGATCTGGTAAAACAGAACATGGACAGGATGTTTTCCATAAGCATGCATGATCAATAAACACATATGTGATATGGTTTATGATGAGTAAAATGCAAGATAGATTATTTGTGCTCTAGTGCAAGTGGGAGACTGAAGGAGATATGCCCTAGAGGCAAATAATAAATAGGTTTTTATTGTCATATCTCAATTAGTTCATAATAGTTTCATACTGTGCTATAACTGTATTAATACGAAACGTTAATACACGTGTGGTATGTAAACAAACTGTGTCTCTAGTTACCTCTGGCGAACTAGTTCGTCATGAGGATGATCTAGGGTTTCAAGATCATGGGCATTTATGCCAATTGACAATGAGGTCACATCATTAGTTGAATGGTGTGATAGACAAACAACCCAACCAGTTGTATCTTAATGAGATCTAGTTACAAAGTTCACCATTAATGATAAAACTAAGGAAACCTCGCAACTTGTCCTTAGACTTTGAGATAATGCAAATCACCGTTCTGGAGGGAGCTTAGATGGTTATCAAGTATCACTCTGTGACTGGGTGATCAAAAAGGTGCTACTTAGGTTTCCCAAAGGAGCGCGTAGAGGAGTACATATCAAGACCAGGATTTGCCAATCCATGTAACGGATAGATACATATGTGGCCATCTCGGTGACGTTGCATTAACGAAGCTTGCAAGCGTGTGACTGGGTCACAGAATGCAACGACACGGAAACGAGAAAACAAGTTCATCGGTAATGAGATCGAACGAAGGTATGGAGATACCGTAGATCAAATCTCAGATGAACTAGGTATCAAGAGGCAAAGGGAATGGGAAACGACTGTTTACGGTTCAAACGACATTGTCATCGTGGAATGCACAGGGGTCAATATGGGCATCTCGGTCCTGCTATTGATCATTGATGGAGATCATGTCTGTGCCATTCCCGAGCCGTGGGGAAATACACTTAAGGGTACGATGAGCTAGAGATCCTCTGTAAGTTGGAATCACCATATGAAAGAGAAAAGGAAACCGGAAAAGTTTCGTGAGAGAACCGAAATTGTTCCGGGAAAGTTCCAAAGTCGTTCGGAGGAAATTGAAAGGGAACCAAAAGGTGTTTCGGGTCAAATCGGATTTTGTAAATTTATTTACATATTAATTAATGTAATTAATATTAAATATAATATTAAAATCTAATTTGAAGGGGTATTCCATTAATGCTAGGGAGAAAGGGCCCATTAGGGAAAACTGAAGGAGGGAAGGGCCAAGGGCCAAGGCCCAGGCGCCTCAAGGGGGCCCACCCGGCCAGCCTAGGGCTGTGCACGGGGTGGGGACCACCCTAGGCCGGCTGGCCCATGAAGGCCCATGCGCCCCCCCTCTCCCTTGTTTAGTCCCACATGGGAAACCCAAAGGGGAGGGCACACCCCCTCCCCCTATATAAAAGGGTGCCCATGGGTGGGAATAGACACACCAATATTTGGAGAAGTCCTATGGTTGACTTTCTCCTTCCCTCTCTCTCTCTCGTCTCCATGCATTGGTACGGTCCCAAGTAAGGACTGTCCGAGCATGAGACACCGCACCTGCAGCACGCCGTTGCGCTGCAGGGATTCCAAGACGGAGATCTACTTCCACACTCCCGGCAGGGATCAAGGAGTCGGAGGTCGTCATCATACACCGTATGTGTACGAAACCACGAGGGGCCTCACTCGAGGCACCTTAGATGTCGTGAGCTGGAGCTGCTGCACGATGAAGAAGGAGCAAGGGGTGACCTGCGAGGAGCATCGCGACCTTGAGGTCGGCGACGGCTTCGACTACTTCAACCACGTTCCCCTCGGAACATTAACCGCGTACGGTCTACAAGGGTATGTATTCTATACGCTCCAGCCGTTACTGCATTACTACATAGATAGATCTTGGGCGTTAGGAGGTTCCAACATAGAAATTTTTTTGTTTTCTGCTGCGGAACCCCTTCAGTTACTACATGAACATTTGCTCATTATTATTTGAATAAGTTGACACGTTTTATGAGGATGTTGTATGAATTTGTGACTAGGTTTTACTCAATAAGACATGGTTCTGAGTGATGTGTTGATATCTTGATGTTGGATTATCATGACTTGATATTGCTTTAATGTTGGACTGTGAAATTGCTTGCAGATATTCCCTTGATCTATAAAGCTTTGATGTTGGCTATGCCTAGTTGTATAGCAGCTTTTGCTATTGTTTTGTTCTTATACTCTAGATATTCTGTTGTGACTTCATGAATAGCTGCAATGATTCCTAGAAGTGTTTTTTTAAGAAGTTGATTTGTTTTTCTGTCAACTGCTGACAGTGGAACAATGTATAATTCTGATTCCTAGAGTTACTACTAGGAAAATGATGAAAATGGTTTGTATACCATTTGTAAGCAGAGATGGTGGCTATTATGATTATTCTGCCAATATGACAACAATAGTTGAGATGATTCTCAACCAGAGGGCTAAGAATATCCCCTAGTATCAAGGGAAGATGATTGTTTAATTTGTTTGTCTTAAAAGTTGGTCCTGGTTTGGAGGGATGCCACTGTGAAACCTCCTGCTGGATGGTACGAAGTGGTAACCTCCATATACTGGAATTGAAAGATGTTCTACTTCATGTGTAGATGATGTCCAAGCATATCTTGTCTGTGCTTGCCATGATTCCTGGCTAGTCTAGCTAGGAAAATGATGAGAAACTTCTTTACTTTTATTAGCATATGATCTCAATTGGTTTCTTTGGTGATCTAACTAGTGCTACCATGTTTGCCACTGTTGTGCCTCTCCTGAGAGAGTGCACAGTGGTAAACTTCTAAAAGATGAGCTACAACACCCCTTGTCTTGGCCTGTGATGCAAAGGCTGAGGCCCAGAATTTAAATAAGAGCAGATTTGGTACTGGTTTTGTGTTTAACCAACTTGGTGGCTTCTACTATTAAATCTGTTGTTGTGGTGCCTCCCATGTGGAGTGTGCACAACAGTAGTTTGTAATGGTATGATCTGTTGCTAAGCTGGTTGTCCATGCTAAGGATGCACAGGCTAAAGCCATATTATGAATAATATCTATATTGTGTTAGCCTTAATTCATCCAGTGATGAACTTGCACTCCATTTGGGTGCAGTTCTGAGGATTTACCTCCTCCCACAACACTCATGCTCATAACTTGAGAAGAACAACAAATATACATGAGTTGAATGGTCAACCTGCTGCTTGTAGTGTGGACAGATGATTTGGTTGTGGCCCTTGTGGTGGTGGATCTTGGTCCACTACCCTTAGTTGTTTACTTGATCTGCTTTTCTTTGACACCAACTTGTCCTTGTGGCCTTCTCCACCTTTATCCACCTTTCATTGCTACTGTTGCCTGTGTTTCTTCTTTGAACATGTCTATAACATGTGGAATTGGGATAGCTGATGGTGCGTATGGAGTGTGGTGAAGTGAACTGGGATATGCTAAGGCGACTGCAGTTGCTCCTCTTATCCCTTATTGAGGCACTCATGCCGTGGCGACAGCACACTCCACATGCATGATGTGTAAGCTGCTTGCAGGTGGCCCCTGCTGTGTGCAAGTTACAAGGCTTATCTTGTTGGACTTGTGGATCAGATCAGCTATATTCTTATTTACTATCTAGCTTCTGACTTTTACTGATGTGGTGAAACCTGCCCCTCTAAAGCCTATGATGCACTAGTATGAGGCAAAAATCTAGATAAGAACAAATACTACTCTTTGGACCCTCTTTTACTTTGCTCACTGATGTAAATAGCAATTCATTTCATTGCCAAACTGAGAGCACACTAATTAACACTAACCCCTTTCTTTTGTCTTATTAGTCTTTGTTTTCAGATACCAAGAGGCAATACAGGAAGATGTAGGAATTTAGTTGTAGATGTTTTATTTATTCTTTTGTAACTTACTTACTCCTTTGTAAAAGACATTGTAATCTATCAATTGTTTTGTAATAAAGAAATCTTTTAGTTAATTCATTTCTGTAATTCCTTTTTCTATTTATTTGTTTCCTGTACTTTATTTTCATTCTTTTATTGTAAAAGAACAACAATACAATATTGTAACACCCTCGAATCGGCCCTATGCAAGTTTTAGCCCTTTCCGCCAAACCCGCATAGAAACGATTCAAGGACGCCCACCTAGAACTTTCGTGTGGGTGGAAAACGAAGTAATACCATTACACAACAGTCCTCGATGGGACCCACAGAACAGATATATATACAACAACGACTCAGCGAGTCAAGAATACAGATATACAATACCAAGATCCAAAACACCTTGGAAACGATACAGCGTCCGAGTACGGACAAGATGCAAATGGGGCTAAGAGCCCTGAAGAATAACCAATGGCGTCCATAACCCTACCCAGGCCAAGCCAGAAAGGTAACCCTGCTAACGACGTCGATCTCAAAACCTGCTAAAACAAAAGGGGTGCCGACAAAGGGCAAAGAAAAAAGAGGAGCGTCAGTACTGAGGTCAGTACATGGCGAGGCTAGAATTCGGCGGTCCTCGCCTACACAGGTATGGTGGGCTGAAGCGGCAGCGCTGCGGCACTAAACAACCTATAGAGACTCGATACAGCTGGCGGTTATCAGAGAGGGGTAAGAAAGACCTATCCGGATCCAACCTGATACTAACATCAAACATACCCATCCTGGTATTCCCCCTCGAGACCAAACGAGGAAGTCAAACCGAGGAACTCACACAGTTGGCAGTTTTATTCATTCGATTATAGCTGCAACTGTTACTAATCAGATATAGATAGCATGAGTCATCCTGATAGAATAAGTAGTGGGCAGTTTTAATCACTATTCCGTGGTAGTTGGAACATTTACTAGTCAGATATAATTGTCCTGAGGAATCCCAAAACCCAGCAGTTGTTGGCACTTTTATCACATTTTATTGGAGTTGCAATACTTACTAGGCAGGTATAGTATGACACAGATCACCATAGATCCACCAGTTGTTGACATTTTTATTATCCATTCCATTATAGTGAAGCTGATTACTAGTCGGATATATTAAGTCAAATTTATACACTACTTTAGTTATGCTTGTCTATGATCGAGATACTGTGCTCCAAGTCGTCCATAACCGCAGACACGGCTTTCCGAAAGTTTTACCCTGCAGGGGTGCACAAATAGCAACACACACTCGATCAACCTCGGAAAAACCAACTCAAAACCCAACGAGGCATTCACGACAAAGAAATCACAGGATTCATAAAATATTTCAAGGGGCCACCCCACTAAGCTACCCGCAACGAAGTTGGCCGGCTCCGGAACTGACCCAGGGTTTGCGACGACGGCTGTAAACGACTGGGAACCCGAAAGTGTGACTGGGCTTGTTGATACCGCGAAAACGTGGCGCGATCCAAAACAGTACAGGTGCTCCACGCACAATCTTAAATAAAGCAGTAACATGGCATAAGTACAGGATAGTAATAAAGCCCCAAACTACTTTGTGGCCCCAAGAAATAGAAATGAATCAAGCTCTGGCTCAAGGGGGTCCATAAGGCCTCCCGGATGTGGATAGTGCGAATAGTCAAGGAACATGTATCAAGTACTCGGGGTCCTACGGGACATAAGTGAGCGTGGAAGAACCAAATAACATCTATTACCCACTGATGCCTCTGCATTAGTTATATCTAGCATTTTAATAGTTGTATTTAAAGTCATGATCATCTCCACCATCAACATCTGCCAGCATACCAACAACTGTGGTACTCAACAACACAAGATCGCACCTGAGCAAGCAACTACGACTCACAAGGCCAGCTATCTACCAAACAACATGTATTAGGAGATGTCCAAGGCAATATAGAGGCTGCACGGGATATAACTGGTGTTCGGAAACTAAAGCATCGCGACACGGATAGCAATAGATCAATAGGAGGAAATAAAGACTATAAATGCAAAATAGGTAGAAGGGGGAGAGATGCTCGCCTGGAAACACTGTCGATGATACATTATCCGAAGAACTTGGTCGAAGCTCACAACATCTCATCGTCCTATCCGGGAAGAAGCTAAAAAAGGAACAAGCGACGCAACAATTACAACAAATGCGGAGGAACCAACATGATTATGATATGATGTATGACATGAAAATGATGATGCGACTTATCAAAATTAATCAGAATCAGAATCCCTTCAATTATTATAATGTTCAAGTAATTTTCAAACCATCAAAGGTAAATGTTATTAGCATGATAACATGGCATAAATACATACATATGGTGTGAATAGGTTCAGTGCATGTTTATTATACATTAATGTATGTAACACATTTTAAATAGAGCACTAGATTACTAGATACAAAATAAACATAGAGGACAAAGCTAGGATTTAATGCCTTCACTAGCATTCGAACTCTAGTCTCACTGGTGGAGGAGAAAGATAATGGCCACAGGGAAAAATCTGACGTGGTTGTAATTGAAGGAGGCTTGGCAGATTTTGATTCAAAACAGAGGTGGGATTTGTAAGAGAGAAAAAAACGGGTAGAAATTATTGGTGAGATGGTGGGGATTTTATCTGGGAGTTCTCGGTGGAGCTGATACATGTTAATATATTGAATAGGATGCAACAGAAATTACATATATTGGGGCAGCAGACAAGCAGGTGAATCAAACGAAGCTAGCTAACTAGCTGTTTCGAATGCATACACGCGCGCATGTGATGGCTGGCTGGTGTGATGCACACGGCAAACATCAGATGATTTAAACTGCCCCTTCTAGAATTTGATCTCTCGACCAACTAAGTGGTAGACAAGATGCTGAATAGAACAGGGCCTCCATGTTTATTTTGAACTGAACTTGTAGCGGTGTCGGGTTTGCTGACGAAACTGAAGAAACGATGTCTATGCTCTGAATTCTCTCGACAGACAGCATCAGTCTGATGGAAGCTGAACAGAGGCGAGGCAGTGTGCGCGTGTGGTTCTGGGAATGCACGATGTCTGCAGAGATGTCTTCGTGCTATGCTAAGTGATGCATGAGTGTCTAGAGCGTGCATGCGGAGCAAGCAGAGCAGCAGCAAAGAAGCAAAACGAGCAGCAGACGTGGACTAGCTCGTCCATGGTAGGGACACCTTCAGGAAGAGACGGACGACAACGGGCAGTAAGCGATCCGGATGGAATTAGCAGAAAAAAGGATCGGGGTGGCTCACCGTGCTCGATAACGAAATCGGAGAAGTTGGAGGATGACTGAGACGTTGTTGAGGAAGACGAAGACGCCCGCGGCTCCGAACATAGACGACAGCCTGGAAGGAGCCCGATGCTCCCGCAGCTCCAGCTACGGGGCGTCGGCGAGGAGGACAACGGCGAGGCGGCGGTTCCATTCTCGTGGCCAACTCGAGTTGGCGAAAATCATGGCGACCGCACGGTCGACAGGAGGCGGCAGTGGAGCTCTTGCTTGGAATTTTCGTGGCAAGAAATAGGAGACATTGACATATAGAGGAGGGGCCTGGGCAGATGAGGTTGGTGGATGGATAGGGCGGGGGGATTGAGGGGTGAGGTTAGCTCGGTAGGGTAGCAATTAGATCGGTTTAGGGATAGGGTTAGAGGGTCTAGGCTAGAGTTAGATAGGGTTGGGCCAGGGGTATTATCTGGAGGTGGCCGACTAGGCTTTTGGGCCTAGTTGGCTGCCTCCAAAAAAACATAAATTTTTATTTATTAACTAAGAGGCTTTTGTACTCCGTTTTTAGACAAAACAAAATATTCCGCACAAGCCCGAGGTTTTGTATTTGAATAAAGACAGGCTTATTTAGAAAAACAAAATAGGCTTTTAGAAATAATTTTTGACAAACAAAATGCATGATGACATGACGATGCTCAAATGCAATGTGGCATGATGACATGAGCATGCGGTCATGATGATGCAATGCACAAAAACACAACGATTTTTTAGTAGTGGTTTTAGCGGGGCGCCACAAATATGTATATATATAATAATAAAGATTATCCTTTGCCATTACTAAGTCTTATATGTTATGCATTTAAATTATTCATTGTAATATTTATATAACATTAATGAATTCAATAACTCATTTCTTTAACTATAATCTCATTCAAATTCCTTTTGAATTCAATTTAATCCTTTGTATTTTCGAATATAAGATGATTACCCTCAAACACAAAGATACAGTAGAGATCATGTCAGAATCTGCCGCACTCGCCCAGATGTTTCCATCAGAACAAGAGAGATCCCGATCCCTTGCTAGCTTCTTTAGTTCGTGCGAAAATTATTTAGATTTTCTATGCATGAATGCAATGCACACACCTTATCTCAACTTATATCTAAGCTCTAATGTTGGGATGTTACAGTCCTGGAAGAAAAAATAAACACGCAAACAAACGAATGAAATAACAATTGACTAAACATTTACTCCCTTAGAGAAACTTGCTACTTGAGAAAACTTGCCACCACTCCACTCCACTTCATTAGATCAATTTAACTTGCACTACTTTACTTGTAGTTTTCACTAACACATACTTTATTTATTTTCTACCTAGTATGAAAACAAAACACACACTTAGATCCTAGCTTTACATAGAAGGCCATATAAGAGGGTTATAGGGCTTTAGAGAATAGATAGTTTATCTTCAGCTCCTTGTGGGTTCGACACTCAAATACTTATCGAATTGTACTACGGTGATCCCCTACACTTGGGGGTTACCAACCGCTTACGCAACCATGTCTCCGTATGAACCGTCGCGGCGATCCTCCGACCCCAAATATTTTATTAATCATACAGATGTGTAGTTGATAAATTTATATGTATGTGTAGTTGATTCATATACTAGCTAGAGATAGTATGAATAGTTGATTATATCTAGTGTTAGATTACTGTTAGATTGATTATTTTGTAGATACAAAAATGATTATATTGATCATATATATATAGTAAAGATAGGATATATATATATATGGTGCTAGATAATATATTTTTGTAGAGTACATGATGTTAGATAAAATGACCATATTTTCTTGTAGAGGATGGTGCTTTGTCAAGTTTGTTTCACCAACTGTAGTGATGAAAGTATGTTAGGCTCACTCTTCAGTGTCAGCCTCGTAGCGGGTCGATTTGAGCATTCACTGGTGTGTATAATATTTGATATGTAAATTCACTCAATTTTCCTTTTATGGCTATTACCATTTATTTAATGTGATTTTCATGTACAGACTATTCCATGCAATGTAAAGAGGGAATTCCATAGAAATACATGAAGTACCATGTAATTTCTGGCTCTTGAATGAATACATGTTGTTGATGTCCGCAAAGAGCGCAATTAGTCGCCTTGCAGGTTCAAATGGAGATCCCGGATATGTGCATCTATATTTTTGCAATGCAAGGAGCTCCTGGACCAAGAATCAATGTACTCTATTTCAATGACGAGCGTGGCGACAAGAAGTGTCACGACGATGAAGAGCAAGTCCCATTGGATTATGAAATTATCGCTCAAAGGTGCAAGCTTAGTCATAGTGAGGAGCATTACCTCATTAACAATTATCCGCAAATATATTCCTTAATCGGGCTGGCATTTGTCACTCGCTTGACAATGACCCATATTGAGCTACACAATATGGTATGTTTTCACTTACCATTCTTTATTCATTTCCTACTTTATTCATATTATGTGATGGTGCATATTGAGATATCTAACTTTATTTGTATTTTAGAAACTACCATCGGGAATGGTTTCTTCTATTCATATTCCTGAAGAAGGTGTGGTTGGAGTGCGCATTGGAGAAGGAGATCGAGTCGTTTCATACAAGATAGTGATAGATGGTCGCATTGTCTTCAATAAGCAAGGGTGGAACAACTTCCTTCAGGCTGGAGATCTGCATGTCGGGTAAGTCATCCTCCTCACCGGCAGGACCATCTCACGTCGTGACCTTCATATGATGTTCGTCATCGACATCATCATTATTCCTAATAACCAACCAATTTCAGATTCAGTCGTACTCCGAGTGATGCAACTTCTAGTGTCCTAACTTCTACTAGTTTGCCTCGAGATGTTTTAGTTTGTTAAGAATATGTGGTGAACCAACTCGTTTATTCTCTGTTGTTGGTTAATAACATGTAGTGAACCAACTTGTACATTTTCTATTGTTTCTGATATTATTGACGTTGTATTCTATAAATTATGCTATTTTTAATTCTCATATTTGTATTAGTGGCGTTTAAATTATATTTAATGCCATGGTGATTTACTGTCTGGTGGCGTTCGGTTCACACGCCACCAGTAAGAAAGTTACTGGTGGCATTCGGCTCACACGCCACCAGTACTAAAGTTCCTAGTGGCGTTCGGACCACACGCCACCCGTATTAGTTACCACTATCGTGAGATTAGCGACGTGTGGCTTCAATGCCACTAACCTTTTTTTTCCGAATGCCACTAATAAGCTTTTTCCTACTAGTGGGGAACAATCACCGTTCCCTATGAAGCAGATATGGAAGCTGATGCCTCTAAGAGAGGTCTGAACTGTGTTGGTACATAGAAAGACCGCAAGGATGGGAGAATCACCGTTGCCCATGAACCAGATAGAGAATTTGATGCCCTTCCTCGTGCTTTGCCCATATCCCGAGACCTTCTATGTACACATGTCGGGTAAATAAATCATGCTTTGCCATTTGTTGCCCATGTCGGGTAAATAAATCATGCCTCGTATCCTCGAGACGTGTACACACCTCCGTAAAAAGATTGTGAAACTCCACACGATGTAGAGACGACCATAAGCGTATGGTACCGGTACACCGGTAGAAAACCTCAAAACAAAAGAATTTACAGAGTTAAAGACTTTATCATTTTTACATAGCCATAGCGATCATATAATGGCAATCGCCCTACCCTAAGAACTATTTTGTACTTGTAATCTATACCTTGTAACCAATTTCCAAATACATTGGCAACGCTACGCGGTGGATACAAGTCTGAAGCTACTTGGATGGCTGACCATATAGAACGTGCAAACTTATATTGGGAAAACAAATGCTTAATTGTCTCATCGCGTGACAAAAGACACATTCTGTATTTTTATGTCAATTCCGCTTAACAAGATTGTCTTTAGTAAGAATTACCCTGTGATGAAAATACCAAGCAATATATATTTTTTTTAGAGGTATTTTCATATCCCAGATTTTTCTATTATTATGAACTAGTAAGTCTGGCTGGATCAGTGCGTTGTACAAAGAACTAACCGAGAATTCAATTCTCATTTAAGTTACAATGAAATTTATCAGACCTAGGTGCTAATTGAACTAATGCCAAGCGTTGAAGCAAGGCATTCCAAGAGTCAAGTCTGGTTCCAATTAAATCTCTTCTAAAAGTTACATTTGGAGGAGAAGACTCCATCACTATGGCGATTGTATCACTCTTATGGTGAACAATATTATACAACGCAGTTATTGTTCCCGGAGTGTAGTATTGTCTAGTCACTTATCCTCCCAGAACCGTATCTCAGATCCGTTCCTGATTGAAAAAGATCCAAAGCGGAACAAATATTTCTTCATCGCCATCAGACCATCCTAGAAATGTGAGTCACCAGGTTTCCAAATTACTAGGACAAGACTTTCGAGCCAACATATTTTCGTTAAAAAGAGTTTTCCATGCCCCATCTTTAGTAACTTGAAGATCCATTTACCGAGGAGGGCCATATTCTTGATCTCAAGATCATGAATACCAAGTCCACCCTGGTCTTCGGGACAGCAAACCACACTCCACTCAGTCAGTCCACATTTCTTTTTCTTACTATCACTCTGCTAAAAGAACCTTGATCAGAAATAATTTAATATTTTTAAGACTCATTTTGGAAGTTCGAAGAAAGATATCATGTACAGTACCATATTACTGAGTACTTAGTTGATGAACATCAATCTTCCGCCCAAGGATAACAATTTACCTTTCCAACTGCTTAATTTTAGTTTTAGTCTTTTCTCCACGATTTTCCATTCAATATTTGTTAATCTCCTATAATGTATCGGGGTGCCCAAATACCTAATAGGGAATTGACCATGACCATAACCAGATAATTCAGCATACAGGCTAGCCTCGTCTTGATCCCCACCAAAACAGAACAACTCACTCTTATGGAAATTTATTTTCAAACCCGAAAGTTGCTCGAAAATAGAAAGAATAAATTTCAGATTTTTTGTTTTTCGAGACATGAGAAAAAACGTGCGAACGCCTCCGTGAGTATGTGCGGGAGAGGTAGTTCTCTCATGCACCTGGGTACGGTAAAAGAAAGAAATAGTACGGACGTGCCAGTCTATCATATAAATACACAAGACAAACAAAATAGAAGGGAAAAGTATTTCATTAATCATATAGACAACAAATACAATTCCCACATGTTGCGCTCCGTGGTCTACTCGCGCGGCCAGCCTGACAATGGCGGATTGCAGTCTCCTGATTTCTAGTGCCTCAGAAGGCTCCCGGCTAATTACTCCCGCGGGTTACGCCGCGAGACACCTCCGATTAAGCCGCGTGGTCGTCTTCGTCGTCTTCGCTTCACTTCCTGCATGTATGGTGGTGGTGGTTTGTGGGCAGCGGCAGAGCCCGTGTCCTCGTCGGTACACGCGCCGCTAAAAGCGTGGCCTTTGCTCCAGCCTCCCCCGTCCTCGGCGCCGCGCCTCATGGGTCTTGAACGGTGATAAAGAGTGTCGTTGATGTAAGTGGATGCAGTCCGCTTAACTAGGACTTCTTGACGACTTTGCGGTTTCATCGGGGTGTGCAAGATGTATATGCCTTGCAGAAGTATTTTATCAAGAAATCGGCGTCGGTATAAAACAAACTCGCGCATCTCGGCATGGCCGGTGTGGTCGGTCTCTTTGTCTCTGCCAGCCTAGTCGATGGCACCGTCTCACATGGTCAGGGAGTGTGGTGAAGTAATATCGAGGACGCCGTCCGACTCGCGGGTCTGGTCTACATCGGTCGCAACATTTGTGCTCCAAGCTATACTGTACGATCGGATGCTCAACTGGACCTGCTTCTGTCGACCTGAGCCTGTCTGTCGAGTGAAGGGCTGGGGACGTCTGTTGCACGCGCACGCGTTCCTCTTGTGCATGAGACATGCATGCTCTAGTGCACTATGTACGCTTGATGGCACGCATGCACGCTCTAGGGTCCAGACTCGATCGTATCTTCCTGCTCGCCATGTACGCCATCCTTCCGCTCCGTACGTCCACCGTCTAGCTGCGCCCGTCCACCGCGCATGTCCATCACGCCTCTCCGACGAGAGCGCCGAGTTGCACGTCGTCAGGCTGCATCCGGAGTTAGACTTGCACGCTCGCCGGGCTGTGCTCCAACTATCCGCCGGTGAACTCTGAACGTCGTCTTCAGCATGTACGCCTCCTGCTGACAAGCAAAAGTTGTCCGCGGGCTGTACGTAGGGTAGAGTCCAACCTGTACGCCGCGCATGTCCGCCGCCTTGCAGATGAACTGTCGCTGAGCCTGTACACCGACGAGCTGAAGCAGGTTCCCTTGGTGAGGCGGGCGCACCGGCCGATGGGCTACGCGTTGGCGAGCTCCGGCTGCGTCGTCTTCATCGACTCCGGCTCCGGGCACCGTCTTCATTGACTCTGGCTCCGGCAAACGAGACGTGGGCTGGTCGGTGCCATCATGCTCCATGCCTCCGGCAACCGGCGGCGACCGCCACATCTCTAGCCAAGTCTGAATATGAATATGCAATCAGCTTGGGCTCACTTTACGGCTTTCCAATGTGGTTTTCCTGAATTGGACATAAATCTGATCATAGTACTAACCGCTTGAGCAATGTCAGGCCGTGTGCACACCATAGCATACATCAAACTCCCAACCGCTGAAGCATAAGGAATCTTTTGCATTTCCTTTTCCATCTCTTCATTGGAGGGACATTGCTTTTTACTCAACTTGAAATAAGCAGCGAGTGGATATCTCACTTCCTTTGCCTTGCCCATCTTGAACTTGCGAAGTCCTTTCTCAATATATTTCTCTTGAGACAAGTACAACTTGTTGGATTTTCCGTCTCTCTCAATTCTCATGCCGAGAATACACTTTGCTGGACCCAAATCTTTCATGTCAAAACTTTTGCTCAAGTCTTTCTTTAGCCTAGCAATTCTTGAGACATTCTTGTCAACAATCAAGATATCATCCACATAGACGAATAACATGATAAAATCATCACCTGAGAATCTCTGGATGAATACACAATGGTCTGAGCTACACCTCTTGTAGCCTTGCTCCCCCATGACAGATTCAAACTTCATGTACCATTGTCTCGGTGCTTGTTTCAGGCCATAGAGACTTTTCTTCAATTTGCACACATAGTCTTCTTTGCCTTTAACAAGAAACCCCTCAGGCTGCTCCATGTAGATTTCTTCCTCCAACTCTCCATGAAGGAAAGTTGTCTTCACATCCATTTGCTCAACCTCCAAGTTGAGACTTGCTGCCATGCCAAGGATCATACGGATTGATGTCATCTTTACCACCGTAGAAAATATTTCATCAAAGTCAATATCTTTTCTCTGGCTGAATCCTTTTACAATTAGCCTGGCCTTGTACCTCGGATGTGAGGTGTGCTCTTCTTGCTTGATTCTAGACCCACTTGTTCTTTAGAACTTTCTTGCCCTTGGGCAACTTCACCAGCTCATAAGTATGATTCTTATGCAAGGAATTTATCTCTTCTTGCATAGCCTTATTTCACTCCTTCTTGTTCTCATCTTTCATTGCATCTTGAAAGCACTCAGGTTCTGAACCATCAGACAATAACACCACATATTGGTCTGAATCGTACATGGTGGAAGGAACACGGCCTCGGCTGGACCGTCTGAGTGGAGCAGTTGGTGGACTATCTGGTTCAGGTGCTTGCTGATCACGATCATCTTCTTCAGCATCATACTCTTGCTGTTGGGCAGCATCCTCACCTGTACCACTATGTGCATCACCTTGCACATCTTTTGCATCATCATCTTCAGGTTCTTCTTCAACTGAATCTGCAGGAACTGGGTCAGAATCAGATCTCTCTTGCTGCTGATTTCGAGAAGGAACATGCATCGGAACTTGCACCAGAGCCTGCACCTTTGTCTTCACAATATCCTCAATTGTTTGGTCTTCAACAAACACAACATCTCACAACGTTTCTTGCTATTAGATCATACAACTTATAGCCGAACTGATCACCTCCATAGCCAAGAAAAATACATTGTCATGTCTTTGAATCAAGCTTTGACCTTTCATCTTGAGGGATATGGACAAATGTCTTGCACCCAAAAACCTTCAGGTGCTCATACGAGACGTCCTTGTCATAAAAGACCCTGTTTGGAACATCTCCCTGCAATGGATAACTTGATGAGAGATTAATAAGATAAACTGCAGTTGACAAAGCCTCACCCCAATAATGTTTAGGCAGCTTTTTACTCGATAGCAAGCATCTAACTCTCTCAACAATTGTCATGTTCATCCTCTCAGCAAGACCATTCAGCTGTGGTGTCTTCGGAGGAGTAAATTGGTGCCTAATTCCCTGCTCCTTGCAATAGGTATCAAATGGGTCAATATACTCTCCCCATTATCAGTGCGAATGCACTTGATCTTGTTCTCAGTTTCTCTCTCAACAGAGACTTAGAATTGCTTGAACATACTTAGTACTTGATGTTTGTTCTTCAAAACATAGACCCAAACCTTTCTGGAAAAGTCATCAATAAATGTGACAAAGTACTTTGCTCCATCCATTGACCTCACCGACATTTTGCAAGCATCGGAATGTATCAAGTCCAGCACCTCAGGCTTCTTGTGAGGAGGTTGATTCTTGAACACAACTCTGTGTTGCTTCCCCGCTAGACAATCTAAACATTTCTTGATGTGAACACCCTTCACACCTTTCAACAGATTTTTCTTCACTAGCACCGTCATTCCCTTCTCACTCATGTGCCCAAGCCTCTTGTGCGATAAGGCACACGCATCCTCTTTCTGCAACGCATTGACACAAACAGCAGAAAGCTTAGCATGAACATGATACAAAACTGAAACCATGTTACCTTTTACAACAATCAGATTTCCTTTGGTGAGCTTGTACTGTGTATTTCCAAATATGCTCAAGTACCCATCTCTATCAAGCAATCCAACCGAGATAATGTTGAGCCGAAGGGCCTCAACATGTCTCACCGACTTGAGGACTAGTGTCGTACCATTTTCAGTCCCCAAGTGCACATCTCCTCTTCCAATGATTTTTGCTCTATCATTATTTCCCATCTTCACAACACCAAAATCACCTGCTGTGTAGTTGGTGAAGAGCTCTCTACGAGATGTAGCATGTATGGTAGCACCACTGTCCGGAATCCAAGTCATCTCATCACCATCTGCAAGGCTGATGGTATCATCAGAAACTACAGTGATCCTCTCCTCAATGGTGGAAACACTGCTTCCATCATGTTTTTCATGCATGAGAAACATGATCTCCTCTCCCGCAGCAATCCGGCCTCCCTTACTGTCACTATCACTGTCGGTTTGTTTCTGAACTTTCTTATTTTTCTTTTTGTCTTTCTTCCATTCTTCCATTGTTCGCCCAAATTCGGCTCAAGTTCAGCCTACTTTGATCTAGTTCGCCCAAATTCGGCCTAGTTCGCCCAAATTCAGCTCAAAATTTGGTCTAATTCGGCATAGTTTGGTCTAGTTTGCCCAAATTCGATTCAAAATTCGGCCTAGTTCAGCATAGTGGCGCTAAGTTTGCCTAAAATGGCGGCGGGCATTCCCAGACGGTTCCCAGCATCCTAGGTTTGGCCTGGGAACGCCGGATAAAAGTTGGGCCAAATCCGAACGAAACCGGCGTCCTGGGAACGCGACTGGACAAAAATTTGCCGTCCGGATGAAAAAAGGCCCTGGGAACGCCTTCCTGGGAACGCGAGTGGAGATGCTCTAAAATCTCCTAATTTCTAGGGACCGTTCAAGATTATATCTCTACTACGTTTTCTAGAAGTTTTCTGTTACACAGCTAGAGAGATATCAGAGATCAGCTATCTGTCACGCGTTGGTGGTCGGCCGTGTATACTTGGACACGTCACGTATACCGGCTCATGGTTGTCTCCAGAGTCCATGCACGTATGCGTACTTGTGTTTGAGTTAAGATGGACTCTCTGGAGCACAAAATTCTATCGAACACGATATCATGTTGCATAAAACGATTGTATCATCGGCATATTAAATGATAGATAAACTTCCATCAACTAGATGAGGAATCACATCTTCAATTTGGCCATTATACTTTGCGCACTCAATCATGACAGCTAACTTATCAGCCACTATATTGAATATCATTGGTGATAATGGGTCACCCTGTCGTAATCCTTTTTTATCTGGAAGTATTTGCTAACATCATTATTGACTTTAATGGCAACATTACCTCCCGACACAAACTAGGATTAAAGCACGATACTCAGCAGAAAAACCTTTCATTTGGAGAGTCTGCTGAAGAAAAGACCACTTGACCTTATCACAGGCTTTCTCGAAATCAATTTTTAAAATAACCCCATTCAACTTCATTCTATCTAGTTCATGAAATGTTTTATGTAGGATAACCACTCCATCGAGGATGTTATGACCTTGCATGACAAACCACATGATCAGCCACAGAGTTTTGTCTCATCGTTGCAACTTTAGTGAATATTTCAAAACTAACATTAAGAAGACGGATAAGCCTATATTGTTGGATCCTTTCTGTCTTGTTAACCTTAGGTAATAAAATTAGCTCACCGATATTTAGACGAAACAGTTCTAGTTGTCCATCATACAAAAAGTTAAATAGCTCTAGAAGATCTGACCTAATAACATCCCAGAAGTTTTGATAAAAATCTGTCGGGAAACCATCAGGACCAGGGGCCTTGTTGTGTTCCATTTGGAAAACTGCCTTTTTCACTTCCTCCTCAGAATATGGAGCAGTCAATAGGTTGTTCTCCTCATTGAAAACCTGGGGTATGTCATTCGTTCGAGACTCATCCAAGGAGAAGTTACCTTCTTCCGGAGCTCCAAATAAACATTTATAGTAATTTGTGATATACGACTTTAGTTGCTCATGTCCCTCAATCGTTCCCTCATCTTGTATTAGAGAACGAATAAGTTTCTTCTTATGTCTACCATTAGCAACACTATGAAAGTATCTTGTATTCAAATCATCTTCCAAAATAAATTGGGCTTTGGAACGCTGATACCATTTGAGCTCCTCCTCGCGTAGAAGTCGTGCTATCTCTGCATTCGATTGGCTCATGAGCTCAATTTCATACACAGATAGTGACCAAACTTCTGCTAGAGCTTTGAGGTCGTCAATAATAGATGAGAGTTTTAATTTTCCTTTTTAAGCATACCAGTTCTATGTCGTGCCTATCCACCAAGGTGTTTGTGTGTTGCACGCATTTATTATCCCCCTTATGGATTGGGGTACAACCAGCAACCAGCCTTTCCCATACAGATTTGACCATATTATGGAAGCCCTCACGGTGTAACCATCCAAGTTCAAACTTGAACCAACGAGCACACTGTGTCCTAGGCAGTCCCGTGGTTAGCAATATGGGAGCATGGTCTGATAATGCATATATACGTTCTAACGCACGTACTGCGAATAGGGGGAATTGTTCTTCCCAATCAGTGTCCATCAGTACACGATCTAGTTTTTTGTATGTGGGTTCTGGCGGGCTATTTTCCCAAGTATATTGCCTTCTAGACATTGTCACCTCTCTTAAATCCAAGTTGTCAATGATGACTTTGAATAAAAAGGGCCAATGATCATCAAACCGGCCTCTACTCTTCTCAAATGCAAAATGAAGCAAATTGAAATCACCCCCTGTAAGAATAGGGTATGGATTATTTTTTACTAGGTTAACCAAATCGTGAAGGAAGTTGGCCTTAAAAACATCCTGGACAGCACCATACACGGTAACAAGATTGCAGAAGTTATCGGCTTTGTTATGGATATGGAGTTTAATATAATATTCTCCTTCCGAACAAGTCAAAACATCCATGGTATCAGTCCTTACGCAAAGTAAAATACCTCCAGAACGGCCACGAGGCGGACAAGAGTGCCACACGAAGTCTGTACTGCCCAAGAGTCGGTCAAGAAAACTCTGTGAGAAATCTCGTCTATCCGTTTCCGAAATAGCTATAAAATCCAAATTATGATCCCGAGAACATTGAGCAATATGTAAATGTTTAGCCAAGTCACGAAGACCCTGCTCCTGTGGCGGACTTTCGGTTTTCCTCGCTAATTATGCTACGATGCTAATCCTTTTTCTAGTAGTGAATGGCAAGGAAATCGTCCAACCGCAAGAGTTGTCACACAAACAAGTTTAGTCGGGTGCCTGCTCCAGATCGGGTGCAAACCTCTCACATTCATGATGGATAATAGTAGAGAGGCAAAATGAGACTTCTCTAGTTGCCGGTCAGAGGCAAGGAAGAACAACGGATGTCGGCATGTCACTGGTTTCCATGGAGGAAAAACTAAAGAAATCAAGCCCTAAACACCTATTACATGAAAACTATACAAAGATGAGTCATCACCGGCATTGGCCATCGCCAGAGAAGAGAGGGGAAGGGTCAGACGGTCCTAGATATGGAAGAGAACTTTGGGAAGAGAGACACTAAGAAGTAGCTTGCACATGTATTCAAAACTAACAGATTGAGATCTTATTATATAAAATTAGTTACTGATGGACACTAAATTTGTCTTTTTTTAGTTGAGATCTTATTTTATAAAATCAGCTGACATATTAGCCACTATATTAAATAGTATTGGTTATAATGGATCACCCTGTCGTAATCCTTTTTTTATCTGGAAGTATTTGCCAACAACATCATTGACTTTAGTGGCAACACTACCTCCCGACACAAACTATGGATTAAAGCACGTCACTCAGCAGAAAGACCTTTCATTTAGAGAGTCTGTATGCATGCTTAATTATCCACGTTTTGTCCTGTTTCTTCATCCCTGACTCGCTGCCTATGCATACCCAGGTTACAATGAGCCACCACGAGGCCGTGACGATCGTACAAGGAAAACCAGCTGGTCGGACAAAAATGACACCCTTGTTGCACCTCCCGGCTAGTCGAAGAAGTCTGGACCCAAGTCTGGGTCCAAGAGGAGGAGTCCGTCGCCGTCGCCATCGGTGTCGCCTTCTGCGCCACTCAAATGATCGAAAAACAAGTCAAAGGGAGTTGAGTACACCAGGCTGATGCCGCCGGAGTTCACGTCACCACCAGCTGCTCTTCCGGTGGCCATGGGGCTAGCTGCCATGGTCCCCGTTGCTTCCCGCAGTGGATGCCCTTATTCCGACAACAAGACCACACCTCAACCTAGTGTTGTTAACCTGGACTCGGAAGCTCCTTTAGCCATTCTAGAGGTACATCTGGATAAGATCCATGGTTCTACGTATTTCTTCATGCTCTCATGTTTGTCTTCACGTGCCTGCACAGGATCAACTTGCGAACGCATTGCCGCATGTGCCGGTGAGCCCCAACGTGGAATGGTTGGTAGATGCCATTGTGAACTATGCCGCTCAGAGCATTCCAGCGAGCGAACTTGCCCCTGTGATGACGTCGACGAGTGACAAGACTGCCTGGCCTGCACCGCTAGTTGTGCTTGAGGGCAACAAGAGGCCAGCGGAGCCATCGCCTGGCAGTAGTGACATCGAGCCAGTCCAAAAGAAAGCCAAGTCGCCTCCTCCCGGTATGCGCCCGCACACTTGCTTCTTCTTTTTTCTTCCTCGTTGCATGTGCGCATCTGTTTGTGTGTCAATCCTTCATACCGTTTATGTGTCAATCCAAACCTTCTTTCTTTCATAGTGTGTTATAATTTTTTTTCTTACTTCATCATAACTCATCTTGCCAACAAGTATATGTCAGCGATTTTACTTAGACCATTCGATGTGAAATCTTAAATTGTATTTTGCATGTATAATTAGCAAACCTAATAATATAAGCAAACTATTACATAGTATAATTTTATAATTTGTGTCATATTATTCTCATGTTCATTATTTAAAGTCTATATCTTGTGTTTAGCAAGAACGGTATATTTTTGAAAAATGTTTTACTTTCTAGTTTGTTTTTGATATATAAGAAAAACCTTTGTTACATCGTATTTCACCATAAATCTAGGCAAAGAAAGAATCACCTTACTTATAAATTAATTTATGCCTCTTAAAACAGGGTATGCATCATCATCCTTCTCTTAAATATCTACATAATTTGTTAGAGTGTATGAATCTAACAGATAATCTGATAGAGGTTTCTAGAGTAACAAATATCTACATAATTTATTTTTGTGCAGATTCTTTGAAAACAAATTAGTGTAACCGTGTGTAACTAACCTGGTGAAATAGATACCACTTGTCCTATGTCGAATCTGCTTGAACCCAATCCAGCATCTCAAAATTAACTTAATTCGACGCACTACAGGAATGGATCGGTAAGCCGAGGACCAAAAGCCATCGGCATAGCCCATATAGCCGTCGGCGTTGGCCGTTGGCTACGCCGACGGCTCGGCAAGACCTCCATTGGCGGAGCCACGGAGGCCATCGGCGTATCGAAAAGACGTCGGTGTAGGAACTACGCCGAGGGCTGCCCTCGGCATAGCCTAATGGTCGATTGTAAAAAAAAATTCAATTTTTTAATCTTGAATTATTTGATTCATTAATCTCTCACTTTGAACAATTTTAACACTAATTATACTTAATCTTTGATCAAACTGCAGTCTTGGTCAAACTTCTCGATCGGTCAACCATCATCACTACTCCACCCCTAGCACGCTTAACTTCTCCGTTCTTTCAGAATCAGTTTCCACGAAGCAATTTGTACCTTCTTGTCAATACTATGATATCAATTATATTAACTCTTATATCATCATGTCACACGTTTTTATTTTTTGAAATTATAAATAATTATTTAAGTAAACAATAATGAATAAGTAAAATATTATTGAATTCAAATAAAAATATAATGATTATATTTTTTATTTAATATGAAATAATTAATCTTTACTATTAAAAGCAAAGCGGCGGTTTCACACGGTGTCACACTTAAATAATATTACACACAAATGCCACCCCTAACAACCTGGCAAATTTTTCCTATGCCGAACTTTAATCCTAACAACCTAGCACTAACTCAAGGAATAATCCTAACATAAAGGAAAATGATGGTAATCCCCTAGGGGATCCATCGTCCGGATCGTCCGGATCCCAGGCGCTTGACGCGCGCGCCCCGACGCCCCTCCTCCATGTTGGAGCCCGGCAACCGCCGCCACGTCCACCTCCACTGCCCAGAGCACGACCCCCGCTTCCCCGTCGTCGACCCAAGCCCGCTGCCCTCCTCCGCGTGGTGCCCCGCCGCCGTTCGAGCGCCCGCCGGCCGTCGCCGCCCTGATGCTGCTGTATGAACTCCGGGAACGCCGCCGCGTCCGCCTCAACCGCCGCCGCCTGCCCTGCTGGCCAGAGCAACGCCGCCTCCTCCCTCCCGCACGCGCCTCTGCTCCTCTCCGACGACGAGCCTTCTGCCTCTCCTCTACCTCCATGGCCTAGGGTTCCTCCATAGGTGGTCGCTGCGGCGCTGCTCCGTTGGCAATTTTTGCTACCCGCGGTGGTCAAATTTGCTACATACGGCAGTCGGTGTTGCTACATATGACGGACTATTTTGCTACATAGCATGTTTTTGTGACAATGTTTTTGGCGAATTCGGGTTTTGCTACATGTTTGTTATTTTTTTGCTACATTTGTTTTCTTTTTTTGCTATAATATCGTAAATTTTTTGCTACGTGATATCCCGATGAGGCCTCCAATGAGGTGTCTACAAAAATCTCCGTCGATGTCTCCGATGAAGTAGGTTTTTTGCTACATTAGAAGAACTTTTTTGCTACAACTGTATTGTGGTTTTGCTACAATAGTGTCAACTTTTTGCTACAAGGTGTCCAGCGAGAGTCACCGGCGAGTTTTTTCCGACGATGTTTCCGGCGAAGTCGGTTTTGCTACATTAGTATAATTTTTTTACTGCATGGTCTCCGGCGAGGTCTCCGGCGAAGTCTCCGGCGAGACGTTCTATTTTGAAACGAACCCTTTTTTTGCTTCGGAAGCAAAAACAGAGACATTTGCAGCAAATGCAGGATTTGGACCGATTTTGGGACACGTGTCGTGCGCGGAAGCAGGACGATGGGGTCCCCCATCGTCCGGGGACGCCTAGCACGCGCCTAACATAAACTGTTATACCGCTAAGTCAAGTTATAGAATATACACGGGCAGCAAATACTAGCCGCGAGCTTCCAATCTTCCACCGCGAAAGGTATTCCCTCTCCTCATCATCCTTCCTTGAGCACCACGCGCCCAACACACACTTGAATCACATCGCAGTCGGTCTCTACTCTCTAGGCATGACGGCAGGAAGGTGCAGCCTTGGGGATGCGCCGCGCGCTGCCTGTGGCAGCGAGCAGCACCAGCGTAGCCATGCCTCTTTCATCCGACGCGAAGGCGGAAATAGCTCTCCGTCAAGCGCCGGCACCGCCCACCGCCCGTCGCACCAGACCTTATCCTAGCGCTAACTGAGACTTGCGCAGTACCCGCGTTATTTGAACGCACTGTGACAGGGGCGAGGCCGGGATTCAGTGTCGGCTTGGGCGTGTAGTAGATGGGGCGCGTGGGAGATGGTAGAGAGGGGCGACCGGTAGCCGGAACCCAAGCAACGCCATGAGAGAGCAGCGGCGGGCTGAGGAGGGGAGGCGTGGGAGAGCAGGCGGTGGCGCTTGTCCATGGGAGGAGAGAGTCAGGAATTGAGGAAATATGCTTGGTGGAAGAGAAATAAAAAACACTGCCGCCCAAGAGATAGGACAGTGGATGTACAAGCTGTTTAACAGGTATGGGATACAGATTGTACGAGTTTTAGCAGAGTATATGAGTTCAAGAAAAGAGAGAACCGAGCGACTCACCATCGTTCTTCTTCATGAAATTTCTTTTAGCAAATGCCTATGTCATTGACTAACACCGTGAGAGAAACGTGTAGCTTTCTGAGAGTGACCTCAGGAATTCTGAGTGCGAGAAGTGTCAGCTCTTTACGTCAGGTACATGCATATACCTTTCTAAACATAGACCGCATATCGCGGTACCGTAAAAGGTGGATGCGGTAAATCAAACTTTTTTTGCGGTATGGAAAAACACGGGACGAAATAGATGCACTAATCCGAATTGCATATTTAAAAATCATCACACATTCGCGCCAGATTACATAGAGGAGGTTTTGATCATATAGATCTATATATATAGTTTAGCAGAATTTGATGCCGCGCCTTGCATCCATACTTCACCTAGAATCTACGTATTACCGGCGGTACCTATTCTCACATGATCATCATCGGCGGCGGCGCTTACTCCTCGCCGGTTGCCGGGTTGACGAAGTCGTCTGCCATTAAGTACTCGTCGGGTAAGTGGGCTTCCAGGGCCTCGAGCCGGCGGTCATGCTCGCGGAAGGAGATGCGGTAAGCACGAAGAAAGTCGCGCTTCTCCGCCCTACGCGCGTCGCGGCGGCGCTTCCGGCGCTGCATGATGACCCACAAGTATAGGGGATCGCAACAGTCTTCGTGGGAAGTAAAACCCAATTTATTGATTCGACACAAGGGGTGGCAAAGAATATTCATAAGCCTTAACAACTGAGTTGTCAATTCAGCTGCACCTAGAAACAGTCTTGCTCACATCAATTTATCACTAGCAACAGTTTTTAGTAGTAATAGCAAAGTAAAAGCAGTAGTAAAAGTAAAGACAGTAGTAACAATTGCAGTAAACAGTAGGATTAAAGCGCGGTAGGCATAGAGATGGATGGACGGGCGTTGCATGGACAAGACAATTCATATAGCAATCAAGATATAAGGAATTTGCAGATAAATAAGATAAAGCATCCAAGTACTAAATAATCATAGGCATATGTTCCATATATAGTCATACGTGCTCGTAATGAGAACTTACACAACATCTTTTGTCATGTCAATCCGTTTGTAGCGGGGCCTCAAGGGAACTACTGACAATTAAGGTGCTCCTTTTAATACAGCACCGAAGCAAAGCATTAACATCCGTGAACACGCGTGATCCTCACATCAAAACCATCCCCTCCGGTTATCTCGATTCTTGTCACTTCGGGGCCTTTGGTTCCAGACAATAATATGTGTATACAACTTGCAGGTAAGATCACAAATAATAATATCCTCATGAATCAATAACATGTTCAGATCTGAAATCATGGCACTCGGGCCCTAGTGACAAGCATTAAGTATAACAAGTTGCGACAAAGTCAAAAAGCACAAATAATAGATACTAGGCACCATGCCCTAACAATCTGATGCCATTATATGAACGATCTCATCCAATCCCTACCATCCTCATAGCCTACAGCGAGGGATTAGTCACTCATGGATGGGGGAATCATGGATGGTCGACGGAGAAGCGATGGTGATTATGATGGCGATGATCTCCTCCAATTCCCTGTCCTAGCAGGGTGCCAGAATGGAGTTTCTGGTTCCGAATCGCGGTTTCTGGTGGTGGCGGCGCAGCAGAACTCTATCTGAAAAATATCGAACCCCCCTGGGTTTTTAGGTCAAGGGGCATCTTATAGGAGAAGAGGGAGGCCGAGGGGGTGCCCGAGGCGGCCACACCCCTCCCAGGCGCGGCCTGGGCTGGCCCGCGCGGCCTGAGGTGTGGGGCCCTCGTGGCCCTCCTCCGTCTCGTCTTCTGGCTCTATGAGTCTTCTGGTGAAATAGGACTTTTGGCATATTTTCCGGAATTTTCCTGATAGTTGATTTTCTGCACAAAAACTAGACACCAAGGTAATTCTGCTAAAAACAGCGTCAGTCCGTATTAGTTGTATCCAAATCACACAAGTTTAGAGGAGAAACAATAGCAAAAGTGTTCGGGAAAGTAGATACGTTTTGGACGTATCAACTCCCCCAAGCTTAGCTTATTGCTTGTCCTCAAGCAATTCAGTTGAAAACCGAGTGCGATAAAAGAGCTTTCAGGAACACATTTGCTTCATAAGATGTATATATTCTCAGCATATGATCAACTACTTAAGCAATTCATAATAAAGAGTATGAAAATAAGTTTACTTAATAGTCATTGCAAGCTATGAAGAGATTCCAACTCAAAAAAAATAAGTAGCATGAAACATAAACATAAGCAACATTGCAATGCTCATAAAAAGGTATGATAGAGTGGTATCTCGCTTGCCTTTGATTGTAGAGCAAACATAAATGCCGATGCACCTCTGAAGTTCAAGTGAAGACTAGAAGTAAAGATATCAAAGATATAAGCATCAAAATCATGACACAATTAACCAAGTTTTGAGACAAGCACATTACACTACGAATGACAACTATGCTCTCAAGAAAGTGCTCATAGAATAAGTGGTGACTCAACAAGGAAGTGAAAAGGTTTTGAAAAGTTTGAAAGGCTTCCAAATGCTGAAAGTATGGTACTCACTAGCTCTGAGCTCTCATTGCCCCTATCATAAGCATCTTTAAATGGTTAAGGTGAAAGTGAGGTCCAATATGAGTTATATGCTTGAAAGACCATAAACTGGAAATCTCATGTCCCTTGAGTACGAGGGTCGCTCCTCATGCTACTCAACTTTAGTTACCGGTAAGTTCTTGTCATAGTAAATACATGCGTATCATAGAGAACTGCCAACGGGGTACCCCTTGCCCGATGATACGGAAGAATCCCCATATCAAAATGACAAGGCAAGCAGATAATAAGCGTCTCAGCATCTTCTTATTTACCATGGGAAAATGGTGCTTTTTTCTCTCTTTCCTCTTTTCTCATCTTTTTTTCTTTTTTTCTCAATCACTATCTCTCTTTTTTTTATAAGAAGAATGCTTCATTGATTGCTCATTATGATTACGCTATAGGTTTCCACCATGATTAGGCATGGATTAGACCAGCCGCCTAGGCGTTTCCCTAACACACATACATAACTCCATGGACTTACAAGCTACCCTTTTATTTCACACCGACGACATCCGTAAACAAAAGAGCATGATATCAACTGGGTATATATTTACAGAGAAAGCGTTTCCCGTGACAACATGGTTCTGCTAACTCCCATCCTATAATTTGCAAGCATATAGCTTTCATGGACAGTCACAATAGTTCAGGTTTATTAAGTGCAAGAAATAAAGTGTGTCATCAAGTTCGTGAGAGCTTTACTAACTAACTTTCTCATAACAAGTAAACATTTTATTCGGAAGAAAACAAGGCATACTGAATATGCACGGAATAGCAAATGATGCTAGTAGGTAGGTATGGTGGACACTTTTGGCAATATTGGTTTTGGCGAGTTGGAAACACGAGTAGAGATCATACTCAGTGCAAGTGAAGGATAGCAATAGAAAGGGAGCGACAAACGAGAGAGCAATAACTATCATAATCATGCTTGCAACAAAACAGGACTAATAATGACATGAAAGTGTTTCAAGAACTCTGAGGCAAAATAATTCATCGAGGCTTAACTGATTATTGTTTCAGTCATATGCATGCGTGAGCATGTGCCAAGTCGATTCAAATGAAACATTCAGAGGAGGATACCGCAATGTCATACCAAGTTATGAATAGAACAATGCAAGCAAACGTTCATATGATATGCTACAAACCATTAGCAAGATGGAGCTAATCATAAGAAAGCAAGAACTACTGAGCATCCATAAATAACATACACCTTACATGAACAGACTAAGCATGCCCACAATGATGAGTATATGTACAAAAATGAAACAAATAGAGTTCGTTACCAGCCTCTTACCACACCTCAAGTTGTCATTAATCTTCATTATTGCCCTTTAATTGTGTGGCTTGAATAATAACATGAAACCATACTCCACTAAGGACTGTTGAACCCTGCAAACGAACTTCACAAGACCAAAGAAGAACAACAAATATTTTTGGTGTTTTTGATTTTTAAAGCAAGAACCAAAAGGAAGATCAAGCAAAGCAAAATCTTTTTGGGTTTTTCGAATAATTAAGACAAAGCTAAAAGGAAGAAGCAAACCAAGGATAAAAAGATAAAGAAGCAAGCAAAGAGAAATAACGAAAATATTTTTGGTCTTTTTCCATTTTTGAAAGCAGAAATAAAGCAAGACTAAAAGGAAAACAAAACATGGATATACAAAGTACCGACTGAACATGATGTGTAGATGAGTGTGATGTCGGTGTACCTCCCCCAAGCTTAGGATTTTGGCCTAAGTGGGTATCTACCCCAACGCGGGTAAGAACTCCAAGCTGGCGGGTCATCATAAGAATGATCGTAGTTAGGCCCTTGTGAAGAAGAAGAAGCTCCCCAATCATAGGAAGGCTGCTGGTACGAAGACTCCCCCTCATTCGAGGGCTGGACCAAATCATCTGTAACCTCCCTTCCAGTATCCTGCTCCTACTAGGAGAGCGTCGCCAGATACATATCGATCTCTTCCTGAGTGAGTGATCATCCTACCCTAGTATCAAGATTAAACAAAACAGGCGTAGGCAAAAGAACAACACGCTCGAACTTACCCCTTCTCCAACCAGCCTTGAGAAAGGTTATTTCATAAGAAAAATCACTCAAATTAGCCCAAGAAGAAACGAATTTATGTTGTATCATGGAATTAAGGTCAAGCCTCTCTATGGGAAACTGTAGGTCTAAATGATGAGGCACTACACCATGCAAAGATAATAAACGAGAGGCGATGAGGCCTCCAAAAATTCCACATTTCTCGCAGTTAGCAGCAAGACGGAAAGCTATCAAGGCACCCAAATTATAAGTCCCATCTCATTTCAAGGCAGATGAGATGAAGGCTAGATCATATGAGGATAATTTATTAGCAGTTTTCCTAGCGAGAATGCACTTGGCAATAAAGTAGGCAAAGTATCGAATAGACGGGAGATGAATATTCGAATTTTACCACTCTCCTTTGAGAAGCTGCTCCGTTGGCAAATCTATGCGTACAAGTCCATGAGTGGTGTAGGCCGCTATCTAATTCTTTCACACGAACCCCACTGTGGTACTTTAATAGCTGCACAAAAATCATCAAAAGGGAGATTGGCAGCTATATTGTGAATTTTGTAATGAACCATGGGGTTAGGGAAGGAGCAACTAAATCGAAAATCATGCACCACACACATAGTTAGTTTCACATGTTGGTATGGTTCATCTCCCACAAAATGCTCCAATCATGCATTAGCAATTAAACTATGGAAATCTTGAGAAATCCCTGCAGCCCTCATGGATTCGGGGCATGGATAGATAGAAGGAAAGAATTCCTCCTCACGGTGAACCTTCATAACCGCAGGCACCCTTAATTCATGTTGGTTGAGTTGGTGTTCATTGATACGTCCATTTTGCATCACTATTCTATATCATTATTTACTGTTATTCATTGATATATTTCATATTAAGTGATGATACTTATGTTATTTCATCTATTTTTGCATGGTTGAAGACTTTTGGAGCATGGACCGCTGCAGTCAGGATTCTGATGGAAAATGTGCTGTTTGGAGGCAAAATTCGTGAAGATCAAAAAATCTGGGAAAATACATGGAAAATCCTATTTTTCCAGAAGACGAAGAAAGCCAGAAGGGGAAGTGGAGATGGGCCACAGGGGGCCCACACCACCCCCTGGCACGGGCCACCCTAGGCCGCGCCACCAGGTGGTGTGGCCGCCCTGGTCCACCCCTGGCTCTCCCCTATGGCGTATATTATCCTCCCGAAACCCTAAGATTCGGGGAGCGACCACAGAAAGATTTGGCCGCCTCTGCGGGGCAGAAAACACCGAGAGAGAAAGATCTCTCCGGCAGACAGAATTCTACCGGGGGAATTCCTTCCCGGAGAGGGGAGATCGTCGCCATCAACACCACCATCAAGCTGGACTTCATCGGGATGATCATCATCATCACCACCACCATCATCTCCAGCAGCACCATCATCACCACCTCCATACCGCTGTAACAATTGGGTTGAATCTTGCATAGTTCTTAGGGGAAACTTTCCTGGTGTTGATTACTCCTTGTAGTTGATGCTATTGAGTGGAACCATTGAATTATTGTTTATGTTTAGATTGTTACATATCATTATTTCATCTCTGATCATGATCCATATGATGTCTTGTGAGTAGTTCATTTTGTTCTTGAGGACATGGGAGAAGTCATGTTGTTAGTAGTGGAATTGTGTTGAGAAAGATTCAATAGTTTGATATTTAAGTTGTGGTGTACTTCTTCTAGTGGTGTCACGTGAACGTCGACTACATGACATTTCACCTATATGGGCCTAGGGGAATGCATTGTGTATTTGGCTACTAATCGTAGGGGTTGCCAGAGTGACAGAAACCTAAACCCCCATTAGGAAACCATTGCACAAGGGACGTCAGGGTCTTAGAGTTTAAAGATGTGGTTAGGTTTCTACCTTAATTACTTTCTTCTACTTGAGGATGCTTGCAAGGGGTATAATCACAAGTATGTATTAGTCCTAGGAAGGTCGGTACATTAGCACAGGTTCACCCACACAACACTTAGCAAACTAAAGAAGATTAATCAAATATATGAAGCGAAAGCACTTGACGGAATTCCCATGTGTCCTCGAGAACGTTTGGTCATCTTAAGTAATACAACCAGCTTGTCCTTTGGTGAATAAAGGATTGGGCCACTTGCTGCATTTATTCTTATTGTCTTTTATTTACTCGCACTTTATTTACTTGCATTATCAAAAACCCCTAAAAATCCGTTTGCTAAGTATTTACAGAGAATTCATGCTCCAGGCCACTAGCCAGCACATTCTGCTCCTCGTTAGGTTTGACACTCTTACTTATCGAAAATACTTGTGGGTCATCAAGACTATTTTCTGGCGCCGTCGCCGGGGAGTGAAGCGCTATTGTAGAGTGGAAATGGCAAAGGAAACTTCTACTGTGAGTATTGTTTATTTCTGTTTGTTGCTTTATTTTCAATATGGATAATTCGTTGAGTTTCTTATTTCGTAATGCTACTACCACTTCTAACGTAGTAGATGAACCACCACCTGCCGAGAATGATACTTTTAAAATACCTACAAGAATTATTGATCGTGTTATGGATAACTATTATGTTGGAGATGGAACTGTCCATCCCGGTGATCATTTTCTCTTTATACACGAATTATGCGGGTTGTTTAAGTGTGCAGGTATTACAACAGATCAAGTCAAGAAGAAGTTATTCATCACTGAAAGGAAGAGATGAGGAATGGTATAAGCTGCTGAAGAATGGTCAAGCTCTTGAATGGGAGGAAGTAGTACCTCTCTATTATTCTAAATTTTATCCTCCCAGTGAGATTCATAAAGATCGGAATCAAATATAAAACTTTTGGCCTCTTGATGGAGAGAGTACTGTTGGAGATATGCCCAAGAGGCAATAATAAAGTGGTTATTATTATATCTTTATGTTTATGATAAATGTTTACACTCATGCTATAATTGTATTATTAGGAAACACTAATACATGTGTGTTTTGTAAACATAAAAGAGTCCCTAGTAAGCCTCTTGTTGAACTAGCTTGTTGATTAATTGATGATCATGGTTTCCGGATCATGGACATTGGATGTGATTAATAACAAGGTTATATCATTAGGAGAATGATGTGATGGACACACACCCATAGTAAGCGTAGCATAAGATCAAGTCATTAAGTTCGTATTGCTATAAGCTTTCAAATGCATAGTAACCTAATCCTTCGACCATGAGGTTATGTTAATCACCATCACCGGATGGATACTTTGATGACATCAAATACCGCTTCGTAACTGGGTGGTCATAAAGGTGTCATTGGGTATTCTGAAAGTATGTGTTGAAGCGCATGAACCAAGATTGGGATTTGTCCATCCATATGATGGATAGATATGCTCTGGGCCCTCTCGGTGGAATGTCATCTAGTTAGCTTGCAAGCATGTGAGTGGGTCACAAGGGATGACATATCACGGAACGAGTAAAGAGTACTTATCAGTAACGAGGTAGAACTAGGTATGGAGATGCCGACGATCAAACCTCGGATAAGTATAGTATCGCGTGACAAAGGGAATTCGTTTCGTATGTAAATGGTTCTATCGATCACGAAGTCATCGTTGAGTATGTGGGAGCCATTATGGATCTCCAGGTCCCGCTGATGGTTATTGATAGGAGATGTGTCTCTGTCATGTCTACATATTCACGAACCGTAGGGTGACACACTTAAGGTTCGAAGTTGTTTTAAGTAGATATGGAATGTGCGTTGGAGACCGAATGTTGTTCGGAGTCTCGGATTGGATCCGGGACATCACGAGGAGATCCGGAATGGTCCGGAGAATAAGATTCATATATTGGGGATCATTTTCTAAGTTAGGAAATGTTCCGAAGTGTTTGTATGGGGATTCTAGAAGGTTTCGGAATGTTCTAGAAGGTTCTAGAAGAGTTCTTGGTGTTTGCTTGAAAACCAAGAAAGGGTCAAGGAAACCTTGTGGGGGCTAGACACGGATTCGTGGGGGAGGAGGACTCCTCCCCCCTTCCCAACCCGCCGGCCCAAGGAGGGAGGGGAGTCCTACTAGGACTCCCCCTCCCAAGGCGCCTCCCTCCTTTAAATAGAGGGGAGGGGGCGCCCCCTCCTTTCTCTCTCTAATAACAAGCTCTAGCCGCCGCCTCTCTCCTCCTCCTTCCCTCTGCTCCGGCTTAGGCGAAGCCCTGCAGAATTCTCTACTCCACCACCACCACCACACCGTCGTGCTGCTGGGATTCCGTGGAGAAGATCTACTACCTCCGCTGCTCGCTGGAACGAGGAGAGGAAGGTCTGCTTCGACTCCGCACGTGTGACCGACTGCGAAAGCGCTGCCGGAACGCAGCGCCGGAAGGATCGTCCACACGATCTTGAGATCGACAAGTGATCGACTACATCAACCACGAGATCTAATCTCGTTAACGCTTTCGGATCTACGAGGGTTAGTTCCTATCTATCTCGTTGCACATGTCTAATAGATTAGATCTTGGCTTTTATCTAGATTAGATCTGGGTTTTGTTCGTTCTTGCGGTAGAATTTTTTTGTTTTCCATGCTACGAACCCATCAGTGGTATCAGAGCCGTATCTATGCGTAGATCTGTTGCACGAGTAGAACACAATGTTTTTGTGGGTGTTGATGCTTTTGTTTTCGGTGTCTTAGCGTGTACTTTGCATCTTGCGGCATGGTGGGATAAAGCGGCTCGGGCTAACATTACATGTCATCGCACATGAGACTTGCTCCACGCTTGACGTGCAACTTGCTTTGCACAAGTGGCTTTGCGGGTGTCTGTCTCTCCCACCATAGTTAAGATTCAATTTACAATGAGCATCTGACAACACCTGTATCAATATTGTGGTCCTTGTTCGTAGGTAAGATCATTCTTATGCGAAAGCCCCAAACCACGTAAAACATGCAAAGAAAATTAGAGGCGTCTAACTTGTTTTTGCAGGGGTTTTGTGATGTGATATGGCCATTATGTGATTGTGATTATATTTGATGTATGCAATGATCCTTATTGTAATATGGCAACCGGCAGGAGCCTAATGGTTGTCTTTAAATTTTGTTTAAGACCTGCGTGTCTATTCATCATGTAATAGCTTTATTCCAAGTAGTTGTAATAGTTGCTGTTGGTGATGGACAACCATGAAGCGGCGCCACGGACCTTGACGTCACGCTGGTGATGATGGAGTTCATGTCCATGCTTTGAAGATGGAGATCAAAGGCACAAGAAAAAAGGCCATATCATATCACATATTATAAATTGCCTGTGATGTTAATCCTTTATGCATCTTGTATTGCTTAGATCGCGACGGTAGCATTATAAGATGATCTCTCTCACTAAATATCAAGTAATAAAGTGTTCATCCTTAGTTGGCACCGTTGCTAAGACTCGTCGTTTCGAAGCATCTCGTGATGATCGGGTGTGATAGACTCTACGTGTGCATACAACGGGTGCAAGCCAGATTTGCACATGCGGAAACTAAGGTTAACCTTGACGAGCCTAGCATGTACAGACATGGTCTCGGAACACGGAATACCGAAAGGTAAAGCATGAGTCATATGGATGATATGATGAACATGTTGATTGTTCGGCTTTAAAGCTACATCATCTCACGTGATGATCGGACTTGGTGTAGTGGATTTGGTTCGTGTAATCACTAAAACAACTCGAGGGATGTTGTTTTGAGTGGGAGTTCATTTGTAATTTGGATTAGTCGAACTCAATTTATCATAAACACAATCAAAGTGAATTTTCATAGTTTGTTGTAGTCATTGGCATCCGTTCACCACCTTACGCTTAGTTATAGTTGAGATAGTTGAACTATAGAAATTCTGGATATTTACTTTACGAACTGGTATCGTATTGTTTTTGAATGTCAATTTAAAGTTTATAAGTCCTATTGCAAACTTTCAGCAAACTCTATTTGCTCCATGAAGTTTAATAAGTAGTATTAAATCAAGAGTAAGAATTCCAATGTTAGTATCTAAAGTATCATGTTTGCCTCCATGATTCTTGATACTCAAAAGATTGTTTTTAATATCATGTTTATCTAAGAGCTGAAAGCAATGTTTCAGAAACCATCATATGTGAAAGGTATTGCGATATCTAAAACAATGTGTTGGTTACAACATGATAGAGTATACGTCCTCATATTTGATGAGAATTTGTGAAGGTTGGAGACGCTAGTCGTCCTAATCCTCCAAAAAGTTTTGAAAAAGAAACATTATACTCGCAATTCACCTTTATAAGCTATAGCAGCTTGATCATGAAAGTTGTCATGATAAGGATGAATAGAAGATGTAAGTAAAATGTTTACTACACTAAAAGATTACTAAAGAATGGAATTTTGAAAGAATGCCAAACATTTGATGAAGGTGATCCACTTCAAAGTGCAAGTCCAAAGGTATTAGTATTTGACTATACACACTTTGTACTATGTGTCATGTGAATGACACCACTATTGATGTTGATAGATTCTTTTAAAAGAAAAGGAATTGCTGAAAGAGAATCTATAAAATATTTGGCAGAAAATAAAAGGTTGGAGATGTCCAACTTAGGCATATAGAAGATATACATGTTATGATTATATTCCTTGCTTGTTAAACAATGTGGTTCTCCGGTATTGAATACCGAATTGGTTGGTATGAATTATCATACAGGACAACACAATTCATGAACTGCAATGGCCTAAGTAACTAGCAAGAGAAAATGTGATGATGTTCATCGAAAACAAACAAAGGGTTGTTGTGTTGCTCGTTGACATCAAAGCTTGCCTTCAAGATTTGTTTCAATAATTGTTATTTTGATCAGGTATTATGACGACAAAAGGTTGTTCAAATAATTACCGTATTCCATAATAGATGGATGATATACAAGTCTGGTTGGAGAAATAATGACCATAAAACTAATGCTAAAATGTCGCAAGACAAGTGATTGAAAGATCACTTGTGAAGTGACATCGCCGTTTAAATTATATTTGAAAGAAAACATGAAGAAACTCCATGTTGATGGAATTTTGGAGTCTTTTGATTTTGATCAATTGACGCATGTGAGACTTTCCTCGAGATAATTGAAACTCCGTCCATGGGCCAGAGAGGAACGGATGACTAGCTTATTGGAAATTGAGCATGCTGATGTGCATAGTCCATTATGTGTAGCCATATGCGATGGATCTTTTTGCTTCATATGCTTTCTCCGAAAATTTGAGTGAATATATATGTATATTTACTTAATAAAGAGGAAGTATGAAAACATTTGAAAGTTGTTCAAAGACTTCCAAGATGAAGTTGAAAATCATTGTAACAAGAAAGTAAAGAGTTTATGATTCGATCATAAAGAAAGATGTTTGAGTTACAAGTTTAGCAAAACACCTAAGATTTGAGGAATTGTTCCATGGATTTGCATTTCCCAAAACACCATAGGAGTATGGACTGTTCAAGATATGTAATGAAACCTTGTTTGACATGGTAAGATCAAAGGTGTCATTTATAAAACTGCCATTATATATTAAAGATTAAAGCTTTAGCGACTACCGCTTTTACACTGAAAAGAGCTCCATCGTGATCCGTTGAAATGACACCATATAAGTCATGGTTTGGGATAAAACCCGAATTGTCTTTTCTTAAATTTTGGTATGTTATGCATAAGTAAAATGTTTACAACCAAAGTCGGATAAGCACGTCTTTGTAGGTTATCCCAAAGAATTTGTTGGGAATTTCTCCATAACACTAAGGACAAAAGAGTTTGTTACTTGGAACGTCAAGTTTCTTGAGAAGGAATTTTTCGTGAAAAGTTAAGTGGGAGGATAATAGAACTTTGATAAGGTTGTTGAACCTTAGCTATATGTGCTAAGTAGCGCAGCGCCGGAAAGTGTCCCGGTGGCGGCCACAATGCTCATGGCTCTCGTGATTACAAAAGGTGTGATCTCGGAGATTAGAGTTCCTATAGAACCATGTCGGTCGGTAAAAATCAAATAGTAAGATTTGATAAGCAAGTCGTTATTGTTTTGACAATGATAAACCGACTACATGCAAAGAAGCGATGATGGTCCCTGACTCCATAAAATGACTAGAAGTCATGGAATCCGTGATAGTATCCATACACGAGAAATCAAGTTTCTGAACTTAGAAGACCCTCCGGAAAGGCGTGAAGCCTATCGGTCGTGTTTGGATCTATAAAGAAATAGACATGGATGTTTCAAATCTATGAAATAGTCGACATGTCGGAAAGAGTTTACGACAATGTTTAAGGAATTGACTATGATAAGATTTGATCTTTCATAGCGATATTTAGCCTGGACGGATTAATGTAGCAACCACTACATATATTTTGGTATATGGTAGTTGAACAAACAAAACAAGTTCTTCTAATAGAATGGTTACCTAGGACGTGTACATGACATGATCCAAAGGGTTTTGTTAATTCAAAGGATGCTAAAAAGAGTATGCAAAACTTCAATGGTTGAAGTGAGCATCGCGGAGTTGGAATCTTCAGAGACAATGAAGATGTTTGCATTTTGCAAGAAATTAAGTGGGAGCGCTGAGACATATTTCTAATACATTATGTAGAGGACATATTGTTGATTGGAAATGATGTATCTTTTATTGACACAGGTTAAGAATTTCATTTCGATGAAAGACTTAGGCATAACTCAAGAATTAGACATCAATGTCTATATGGATAGATTGAGGCGCTAATATGATTTTGCCAAATGTACATAGATAAGATGTTGAATGAGTTCAATATGGAAGCAACGAGAAAGGTTCTTGACGCACGGAGATGACTGAATCAAGATTCAAGTGTGTTGACACGAGATTCAAGTGTTTTGACACTTGGTGAAATCACAAGAATATTTTGATCAATCATTCTTTGAGATGTACACATCCAGATATGTCCTATGCTCTAAATGTTATGAGCATATACCAGAATGATTCATAAGATGATCATTGGACAATAGTAAAGATATCCTTATGATCTTTGGAAGAACTAAGAATATATCATGTATAAATAGTTAAAGGTAGTTCATTGTAAAGTGTTACACTGATACTAGTTTTGTCACAAGATACAAATTAAATTTATCTCAATTTAGACTATGGGTAGCACAATATAATGGAAATGATGTTCCATGATGGATTTGGATGTGTTCCAAAGTTGAGATATTGTGACGGATACTACAACAAAAGGCTAAGTATATAACTGCTATAGTAGGCTATAGTAGCAGCAAAGGAGGGCATTTGTGTTAAGTAGTTTGTTATCAAACTAGGAGTGGTTCATAGCGGGATAATACTATGAAGATACATTGTATGACAATTGTATCAACATAATTTAATCCCAAGGAACTAAAGGTCTCACCAAAGGACCAAATTTATACAATGCCATCTCATTGGAGAATGAGTAATGCGTAGAGACGCAAGGACATGCAAATACACACGGACCTGTAAGTGTCAGATCCGAAGATTATGTTTACCACTGGCAATAGTGTCTATACAACACCAGAAAGCCATAGGTGTTGAATGCACAAGTTTTTAACTAGATTATTGACTCTAGTGCAAGTGGGAGACTGTTGGAGATATGCCCAAGAGGCAATAATAAAGTGGTTATTATTATATCTTTATGTTTATGATAAATGTTTACATCCCATGCTATAATTGTATTATTAGGAAACACTAATACATGTGTGTTTTGTAAACATAAAAGAGTCCCTAGTAAGCCTCTTGTTGAACTAGCTTGTTGATTAATTGATGATCATGGTTTCCTGATCATGGACATTGGATGTGATTAATAACAAGGTTATATCATTAGGAGAATGATGTGATGGGCACACACCCATAGTAAGCGTAGCATAAGATCAAGTCATTAAGTTCGTATTGCTATAAGCTTTCAAATTCATAGTAACCTAATCCTTCGACCATGAGGTTATGTTAATCACCATCACCGGATGGATACTTTGATGACATCAAACACCGCTTCGTAACTGGGTGGTCATAAAGGTGTCATTGGGTATTCTGAAAGTATGTGTTGAAGCGCATGAACCAAGATTGGGATTTGTCCATCCATATGACGGATAGATATGCTCTGGGCCTTCTCGGTGGAATGTCATCTAGTTAGCTTGCAAGCATGTGAGTGGGTCACAAGGGATGACATATCATGGAACGAGTAAAGAGTACTTATCAGTAACGAGGTAGAACTAGGTATGGAGATGCCGACGATCAAACCTCGGATAAGTATAGTATCGCGTGACAAAGGGAATTGGTTTCGTATGTAAATGGTTCTATCGATCACGAAGTCATCGTTGAGTATGTGGGAGCCATTATGGATCTCCAGGTCCCGCTGATGGTTATTGATAGGAGATGTGTCTCTGTCATGTCTACATATTCACGAACCGTAGGGTGACACACTTAAGGTTCGAAGTTGTTTTAAGTAGATATGGAATGTGCGTTGGAGACCGAATGTTGTTCGGAGTCTCGGATTGGATCCGGGACATCACGAGGAGATCTGGAATGGTCCGTAGAATAAGATTCATATATTGGGGATCATTTTCTAAGTTAGGAAATGTTCCGGAGTGTTTGTATGGGGATTCTAGAAGGTTTCAGAATGTTCTGGAAGGTTCTAGAAGAGTTCTTGGTGTTTGCTTGAAAACCAAGAAAGGGTCAAGGAAACCTTGTGGGGGCTAGACACGGATTCGTGGGGGAGGAGGACTCCTCCCCCCTTCCCAACCCGCCGGCCCAAGGAGGGAGGGGAGTCCTACTAGGACTCCCCCTCCCAAGGCGCCTCCCTCCTTTAAATAGAGGGGAGGGGGCGCCCCCTCCTTGCTCTCTCTAATAACAAGCTCTAGCTGCCGCCTCTCTCCTCCTCCTTCCCTCTGCTCTGGCTTAGGCGAAGCCCTGCAGAATTCTCTACTCCACCACCACCACCACACCGTCGTGCTGCTGGGATTCCGTGGAGAAGATCTACTACCTCCGCTGCTCGCTGGAACGAGGAGAGGAAGGTCTTCTTCGACTCCGCATGTGTGACCGACTGCGGAAGCGCTACCGGAACGCAGCGCCAGAAGGATCGTCCACACGATCTTGAGATCGACAAGTGATCGACTACATCAACCACGAGATCTAATCTCGTTAGCGCTTTCGGATATACGAGGGTTAGTTCCTATCTATCTCGTTGCACATGTCTAATAGATTAGATCTTGGCTTTTATCTAGATTAGATCTAGGTTTTGTTCGTTCTTGCGGTAGAAATTTTTTTTTTCCATGCTACGAACCCATCAAGTACAGCTCAAGCTTGGGGGAGATTGAAGTTACTAATGCTCAAATGTCCCATTCATGTGCTCCCCAACAATATTATTATCAATAAATTTTATGCAAGGCTTTCTCTTCATGATAAGGATTTATTGGATGCTTCTTGTGATGGATCATTCACTTGCATGGAAGAAGAAGCCAAATGGGATCTTCTGGACCGTATTCTAGACAATGTTGAAGCATGGGAGAATGACAAACGAAGAAAGTCAGGTATAAATTGTGATTATGAATGCATTGAATCTTTTATGGGAACTGATGACTTTCAAAATATTAAAAATGCATATGGTTTAGACTCTCAAGCTATTCCAACTTATTTTAAGGCTTTTGCTTCCTATATTAAAGTTCCTAAAAAGAAGTGGAATAAGTATCGTGAACCATATAAAGATGTTGCTAAGTGTGTTCCTGCAAGAAATACTGAAGTTTATATGCTAATCATGCTTTACCTGAACCTTACATTGAGAAAATACCTTTCCCAGTTAAGATAAAGGAACATTCTATGATAGCTAGTATGGTTGATGAAAGTACAAATAAAGCTATTGAGCCTGATAAACAATTGGATGATGAAACTATAATAGCAAATATGAAAGACTTTTTCACTAAATATGAAGAAGATGGACACACTATCCTCTGTAAGGATATCCCTAATATTGTTTTACAAAGTAGTGTTATGAGAGCTAGTGTCCCTGTGTTTTCTGTTAGGATAAGTGATCATTGCTACAACGGTTCTTGTGATAGTTACATTATTAAGTTTATGCATGATACTGAAAGTTATTATGAAAGAGGGAAGACTATTCTTATGCATCTCAATAATATCAAGTTTCCTCGTTTTATGCTGAAAGTTTTTATGTTGCACTTGTTTTGCCTTCGTATGCTTGTAGCCTTTGGTTTCAACAACTTGTTTGGTTACAAAATTCCCTTGCATAGGAAGTGGGTTAGACTTAAACATGTGTATTTTTGCTTCTTAATGCTCTCTTTCACTTCAATTCATATCTTATGTGAGCTTCTTTGAAATTATCATGCCCATCTTAATGGCTATAAAGAAAGAGCTTTTTGGGAGACAGCCCAATTTATTTTTGCTTTCAGTTTGTTTTTTTTTATTTGAGTCTTGGAAGTTATTACTTCGGTAATGACCTCTGTTTATCCTTTTTGTTTGGTTTTTGCATCAAGATCAACCTCTAATGACAGAGAAGTAAGATTTGGGGATGGTGTTGTCCCAAAATAGATTTTTGTGCTCCACCGTAAATATTCGTGAGAGATCTCTGTACGTCGGATTGAGCTGTAATTGTCTGTGCTTCTGCCCCAGGTTGTTATTTAACTTTCGTTAGTTTTGCACTTTTTGATTTGAGCAACAGAAGATTTTCGAAAAAATTGATCTCTACCTGCTGGTCTGTTTTGACGGATTTTGCCACTCTTGCATTTGCTTCTTTAAATCGATTTCCTTTTTGAATTCTTTTTGGGTTTTCGGAAGGAGTTGCTACGGTAGCTTATGATTTGATGGATTTCAGTTGAAATTGGACTTAAAAGGTTTATTACCTCGCTTACACTAATGTTGCTAATGAGAATCGTGTGAAGTTTTGTGTGAAAGAAATTTCCAGGTTATTAGAGAAAATGGTGTAATAAGAAAGAGAAAGGTTTCATGATTCGAGCAATATGAGTATGAAGATGAATATCTTGAAGTTATTCAAGTGGTGGCTCTGGAAGAATCTGTCAAAGACCAAATTCAGAGACCTGCAGAGTCTGTTTTTGAATAGGTAACAGATCTCGTAAGAAAAGTTCCGCGAAAATACTATCCAGTTATATTTTTGCAATTTTTATCCAACAAGGAAAGCTACGAAGCGAAAGAGGGACGGAAACAGAGCCAGGGTGTCTCACACCACCCCCTGGCGTGGGCTCCCTGGCTGCGCCAGCAGGTGGTGTGGCCGCCCCGGACTCCATCTCCGACCTATTTTCTCCCAGTACCTTCCTTTTGCTGTAAAACTTTGTAATATATAATCCCCCGGATCCCCCGAGGTTCGTATATCGTGTTCTTGTTGTGTTTTCGTTTCGATCTGTTTCTGCCAGGAACTATTCTTGAAAGTTAGAAGCATGATGGTGTCCGCCAAGGATAAAGGAAAGGAGCCTATGGAGTAAGATCCCCAAGACCCCGGACAGGAGGAGGAGATCAAGAGTGAAGATGAAGAGGAGGCAAAGCAAGGCCAACATCCGCACACCAGCACTACCATTGCAAGCATTGGAGTGTTGACGAAACCCGCCAGGGTCAGAAGGACTGCACGGATGTCAACTGGAGGGAAACCTCCATGTCACTGTTTGCCACCACGGTCACTTCCTCCATGCACCAAGAATCCTTTACATACTCTTATCCATGAGCATCAATACCAGAATATGCCCAAGGAGAAACTACCCTCCAATTGGGATTTGCCTCGTTCTAGCCATGCAGGAAAAGAAGACTTCAAGGAGGAAGAGTGGGGAAAGAATCGCAAGAGCTGGAATTCGCAACCCGACATGATCATGAGCCGCATTGAGCAAAACTCACAATTAATTCGTAATCTCAACTTCTAGATTGAGGACTTGGGGAAACAAATCAAATAGCTCATCGAGAGAATACCACCACCACCGAAGGAGTAATTCGTCATCAGGTTTTGTCATCCCCTTGGTTTGTTCCAAGCTTGGGGGAGTGCCGTGGTATCACATCACTATCTTCTATCTTTTTACCTTTTCAGTAGAGTCATATCATGAATAGAGAAGTTATCATGTAGGATGGTTTGCATTATGGAAGTGTCCCCCTCTTGTTAGATATCTATGTATCCCTTGGTGTGAGTTGCCGTTATGGAATATTAATGAGAAGTTCTATCATTTACTCTTTCATATCTTATTTTAGTTTTCAATTCATGGTTATATGATTGATCTTGTCGTTAGTATCGGTATCACTTTGGGATCATTGAGTTAATTTAGTTGGTTTTGGCAAACCTGGCTCGGTTAGTAGCAGCACTATTTTTGAGAATTGAATGAAAAAGATAAAAGTACTCTAAAGAAATATAATTTCATCATCTTTCTTTCTTGATTTGCTCATAAGTTTAGTATTCTCTAGTTAAGATCTTTTGTGCTTCCAAGGAATATTGCATGTGTGTTATTATCACTTGTATGTTTGTTTGTTTCCTTCAACTCTTATGCTTGCTACCCAGCCTTGCTAGCCAAAAACCTGTACTGAGAGGGAATGCTTCTCGTGCATCCAATCCTTAAACCAAAACCTATGCCATTTGTGTCCACCATACCTACCTATTAGCATTATTGCTATTCCAAGTAAATTCATGTTTTTATCTACCTTCCAAATTAAACTTGTTATGAGAAAATTAGTGATTAAAGCTCTCACGAACTTGATGGCACACTTTACTTTCTTGCAATTAATAAACTTGAACCATTGTTTCCATCTTTGTTGCGTATATGCTTGCGCTTTATAAGTTGAAGTTAGCAGAACCATGTATCATGGGGAACGCTTTCAACTTTGCACTTATATTTCGTTGATATCATGATTCTTTTGCCTATGGATCCCGGTGGTGTGAAATAAAAGGGTAACTTGTAAGATCATGGAGTTTATATGTGTGTCAGAGAAACGCATGGGCCGCTAGCCTAAGCCATGCCTAATCATGGTGGAAACTTGCAGCATAACAATAATGAGCACTCTATGAAGCATGCTCAATAAAAACCTATGCAAATAGCAAATAAAAGGATTGTTGAGATGCTCATTGTTTGCTTGCCTTGTCACTTTGATTATGGGATAGCTCCTGTATCATGTGCAAGGGGTACCCCGTTGGTGGTTCTTTATGATACATATGTATTTACAATGACAAGAGCTTACTTGTGACTGAAGTTGAGTAGCATGAGGTTCGGTACTCGTAAGTAAGGGGCATGAGATTTCAACTTATAACTTGCCAATCATATCCTCTTAGTTGTGTCACTTTAACCTTAATCACCTAAAGATCCCTATGATAGGAGCAATGAGAGATGAAAGCTAATAAGTACCATAATTTTGGGAAGCTCTTTATGAAACTTGAAATCCCTGCTTCGCTCTGCGACGGGCCTTTCTTTTACCTTTTAGTTGAGTCAGTAAACCTATTCCCTTCTACCTCAGCAAGAATTTTGAGTTGTTGTGTTTCATTCATTCATATGATGATTTATTCAATCATGTTTCTTATGTTCCTTGTTTTGCACTTTTCCCTTATCTTGGTGTCTACTACTTTGAAATCTATCATTGAAAATCAGTTATTTGTGAACTCCAGCAAATTGTCAACTATTCTTCGACCAAGAGCTAAGTTTGCCATTAACAATTATGATTTACTTTATGCATCTTTATTGTGTTTCCTTTACTTATTGCAAGTTAAGTTATATAATAGTGAGTTGTCTTCTATTATGACTTATGTATTGATGAATGTGATGCTTCTTGTTTGTATTCTTTTATCGACTCTTCACTCCATAAACCGGAGGTCATGTTTATTGAGTTCAGTTTCGCTTGGGGACAAGCGAAGTCTAAGCTTGGGGGCAGTTGATACGTCCATTTTGCATCATATTCTATATCATAATTTACTGTTATTCATTGATATATTTCATATTAAGAGATGATACTTATGTTATTTCATCTATTTTTGCATGGTTGAAGACTTTTGGAGCATGGACCGCTGCAGTCAGGATTCTGATGGAAAAGGTGCCGTTTGGAGGCAAAATTCGTGAAGATCAGAAAATCCGGGAAAATACATGGAAAATCCTGTTTTTCCAGAACACGAAGAAATCCAGAAGGGGAAGTGGAGATGGGCTACAGGGAGCCCACACCACCCCCTGGCGTGGGCCACCCTAGGCCGCGCCACTAGGTGGTGTGACCGCCCTGGTCCACCCCTAGCTGTCCCCTCTGGTGTATATTATCCTCCCGAAACCCTAAGACTCGGGGAGCAACCACAGAAAGATTTCGCTGCCTCTGCGGGGCGGAAAACACCGAGAGAGAAAGATCTCTCCGGCAGACAGAATTCTGTCGGGGGAATTCCTTCCTAGAGAGGGAAGATCGTCGCCATCAACACCACCATCAAGCTGGACTTCATCGGGATCATCATCATCATCACCACCATCATCTCCACTAGCACCATCATCACCACCTCCATACCGTTGTAACAATTGGGTTGAATCTTGCATAGTTCTTAGGGGAAACTTGTCCGGTGTTGATTACTCCTTGTAGTTGATGCTATTGAGTGGAACCATTGAATTATTGTTTATGTTCAGATTGTTACATATCATTATTTCATCTCTGATCATGATCCATATGATGTCTTATGAGTAGTTCGTTTTGTTCTTGAGGACATGGGAGAAGTCATGTTGTTAGTAGTGGAATTGTGTTGAGAAAGATTCAATAGTTTGATATTTAAGTTGGGGTGTACTTCTTCTAGTGGTGTCATGTGAATGTCGACTACATGAGACTTCACCTATATGGGCCTAGGGGAATGCATTGTGTATTTGGCTACTAATCGTAGGGGTTGCTGGAAGACAGAAACCTGAACCCCCGTTAGGAAACCATTGCACAAGTGACGTCAGGGTCTTAGAGTTTAAAGATGTGGTTAGGTTTCTACCTTAATTACTTTCTTGTACTTGCGGATGCTTGCAAGGGGTATAATCACAAGTATGTATTAGTCCTAGGAAGGTCGGTACATTAGCATAGGTTCACCCACACAACACTTAGCAAACTAAAGAAGATTAATCAACTATATGAAGCGAAAGCACTTTACGGAATTCCCATGTGTCCTCGAGAACGTTTGGTCATCTTAAGTAATACAACTGGCTTGTCCTTTGCTGAATAAAGGATTGGGCCACTTGCTGTATTTATTCTTATTGTCTTTTATTTACTCGCACTTTATTTACTTGCATTATCAAAAACCCCTAAAAGTCCGTTTGCTGAGTATTTATAGAGAATTCCTACTCCAAGCCACTAGCCAGCACCTTCTGCTCCTCGTTGGGTTCGACACTCTTACTTATCGAAAATATTGTGATACACCCCCTATACTTGTGGGCCATCATTCATTCATCTCCTTTTCTGAAATTTTAGACAACCATCATACAAGTGATAGCAAAAGTGATTACATAATGAAAGGAACTGCTTATAGGGACTTGTAAGAGGCCTAAACATGCATCAAAACAATTTTTCTAAGCATTGAACACGCTTACAAACTCACATAACCTATCACCTATAGTAGAAACATAATCAAGATATAAACCACTAATCACAAATCTACTTGGACAAGCGGAGGAGTCACATATTGGAGAACAAATGCTCCAAATTTCAGCAGCAAAGATGGGCTGAGCAAGGAGATCAAAAAATCGCGAGCAAGAACAGAAAGAACGCGAGTTTTATCAATGAACTGGTGTTTTCTCGGGAGAAAGAAAAGAGTGGCAGGATGGAGAGTAAGTGGAGGGCTAGGGGTGGCCCACACCATGGCCAGGCGCGCCCCTGGTGTGGCCGCGCCACCAGGTGATGTGCCTTCCTGGTGGGGCCCCCTGGGTCACTCTAGGTACTTCTCTACCCCTTTTGATGTAAAAATTTAATATGAATTTTCTGGAATTTTCGAGACACTTTATTTTTTAGCAATTTTCAGGTATTGATGAATGATTTTCTGACAGAAAAATAATAATGGAATGATGCAATAACAAAACTAAACTAAAACTTCATAAGTTCCAAGACACTCTAATAAGCAAGCAACTAGCAATAGAAAAGTAAACTAAGTGAAAGAAAAAATTAAAATGAATAAAATAAAACTAAGCAAAGATAATCATGGTGATAACATTGTTGTGTTCATTAAAATCCCTTTGTTAACAAGGTTGATCAGGTCTTGTTACCAAAACAATTTTATATGAAACAAAACTTTTCATTTCACTAAATGATTATGTTACCTCAACTTTGATAGCAATGGTCCCAATCATAATAGTTTCATATTTTTCTCGTGGTATGGGACAATATATTTCTCCAACTTGGATGCCCTCAATATTTTCAATTGAATTTAAGCCATTATTCCTATCAATCTTCTTGGGGAAATAGATAGTATGCTCCTTGTCATTAACATTAAAAGTTACCTTTCCTTGATTGCAATTAGTAACAGCTCCTGCAGTATTAAGAAAAGGTCTCCCAAGAATAATAGACATATTATCATCTTCAGGCATTTCAAGCACAACAAAGTCAGTTAATATCAAGCAATTATGAGCCACTTGAACAGGTACATCCTCACATATACCAATAGGAATAGTAGTAGATTTATCAGCCATTTGCAAAGATATATCAGTTGGTATTAATTTCTCCAATTAAAGTATTTTGTAGAGAGAGAAAAGGCATAACACTAACTCCTGCTCCCAAATCACACAAGGCAGTTCTAACATAATTATTTTTAATAGAGCATGGAATAGTTGGAATCCCTGGGTCTCCAAGTTTCTTTGTAACCTTACCATTAAAGGAATAATTAGTAAGCAAAGTGGAAATTTCCTCATTAGGGATCTTCCTTTTATTAGAGACAGTATCCTTCATATACTTTGAATAAGGAGGCAATTTAATAGCATGAGTTAATGGAATTTGCAAAAAATAAAGGTTTCATCCACTCACAAAACTTATTATGGTGTTCGTCTTCCTTTGACTTGTGTTTCTTATCAGGGAAAGACATAGGTTTTTGGACCCAGGGCTCTCTCTCACTACCATGTTTATTAGCAACAAAATCTTCCTTAGTGTATTTAGTATTCTTAGTGTGTCTTTCAGGTTCTTCTTCAACTTTTTCTTTATCAGGAGCATCATTTTCCTCATTACCACTTTCAGTTTCAGCATTAGAGATAGGTATACTATTATGATCTTTAGCAGGTTCAGAAGACTCTACAATAGTTTTATGTTTCTTTTTCCTTTTCTTAGGAGAAGTACCACTATTTTCAATTTGTTGAGAATCCTGCTCAATTCTTTTGGGATGCCCCTCGGGATATTGGGATCCTAAGTGGCAGCACCACTTCTAGTTCTAATTTCATAAGCATGTTTTTCTTTAGCAGCGTTCACTAGCAAATATTTTTGTACCTTAATAAGCTAATCAATTTGAGTTTGAACCATTTGGAAATGTTTAGCAAGCATTTTAACATCATTGGAGGTTCTTTCCACAATATCCTTTAACTCAATAATAGCTCTAGAGTTTTCCATTAAATGATTTTGCACCCTTTTATTGAAATTATCTTGCTTAACAATAAAAATATCAAATTCTTCTAAGCATTGATCAGGAGGTTTAGAATAAGGAATATCACCTTCATCAAAATGTTAGAGAGAGTGTACCTCAATAGTGGATGAGTGGGAGAATGGCTTACATAATTTTTCTATAGGAGGTAAATTCTTCATGTCTTCAGCTTTAATACGCTTCTCCTTAAGACATTTCTTAGCTTCCTTCATCACTTCATCATTTAGTTTAATAACTCCCCTCTTCTTTGGTGTTGGTATTGGCTCAGGCACAGTTGGCTCAGGTGAAGTCTAGTCATCATAATTCTTGCTTATTTTAGCCATTAATTCCTCATCTTCTTTAGGAGTTCTCTTCCTGAAAACACAATCAACACAACTATCCAGGTATGTCCTAGATTCTTCCGTTAGTCCATTATAATATTGTTAACACCTGGATTTTTAATCCTAGATGCCTGTTATGTCATACATCACAATCCTAGGATTACCATTTTTGCGAGACATAACAGATTGGATATCATAGTACATCATCCATTACAAACCATAAATAAGGTCTTACACAAATAAGGATCTCATGATCCAGTCTTAATACAATCAAGCAGCGAAATAAATAATAAGCGTAGCGGTGGGGTCCATCTTCCGGGGCACATGCAATACTGACGAAGGGGTCCATGACGGTTGGGAGGCCATACTCATAGGAAAGGTGCTTACACTAGGGTGTGTAAAGCAAAGGTTATGTTTGATTATCTGCATACTAAGTATGATGATTCAGGGTTATCCCTGACAGATGTATCGAATCTTGTGGTGAAAGTGTACCACCTCTGCAGAGTGTCAAACTATTTGAATAGCCGCGTCCGCGGTTATGGACAAATGGAGTGGGCATACTGTTTCATTGTCAGATGTTTTCAAAATGACTTATGAAATGAATGACGAATCTTGACTTGACCACAGCAGGGTTGTGACTATGACACTAGCTTCCCAACTTAAGTGATTCTAGAACTTTATTTTATCTTTCTTTGTTTCTGAACTCAGCTTAGGTTTCAAACTTAACTTCTTAGTTAAACTTCGCTTTAGCATTTCCCACTAGAATTATCTTACTTGTTAGTGGTAGTTTGCGAGTACTTAAAGAGTACTCATGGCTTTTGTCCCTGGTTATTCCTAGGCCAGACTATGAAGGAGACTACCAAGATGATGGACATCGGGACGGCTATGATAACTAGGACTATCTGCCTTCGTCAGCATTGTCTGTGCCCCTGAAGATGGACCCCACCGCTGCGCTTATTATTTATTCCGCTGCTTGATTGTATTAAGACTGGACCATGAGATCCTTATTTGTGTAAGACCTTATTTATGGTTTGTAATGAATGATGTACTGTGATATCCAATATGTTATGTCTCGCAAAAATGGTAATCCTGGGATTGCGATGTATGACATAACAGGAATCTGGGATTAAAAATCCGGGTGTTGACAAATATATATCAAGAAGCTCATTTTTAGGTAATGGGCATCCAGCATGTGCATGAATCAAAGCACAAAACCTTGCCCATGATTCAGGCAATATCTCCTTTTCTCCCTATTTAAAATCAAAAAGTTCCTGCAAAATGGCATGTCTAGCACTAGGAGGGAAATATTTCTGAGGGAAAAGTACTAATCAAGCAATTAGGGCTATCAATAGATCCAGGAGGTAAATTATTAAACCAAGCCTTAGCTTCTCCTTTTAGTGAAAAAGGGAAAATTTTAGCAACAAAGTAGGTGTGCCTCTTAATATCAGCAGAAAATAGGCCACTCATGGTAGAAAGCTCAGTCATATGTGCTACAGCACTTTCATTCTTAGTCCCACAAAAAGGTTCTTTCTCAACAATAGTTATGTAAGATATATCAAGTAAGAAATCATAATCCTTATCTTTAATGTTTATGGGAGATGTAGCAAACTTAGTATTAGGAGATAATTTGGGTTTTATAGTTCGCCACTCAAGGAGACTCTTAATAGCACTTTTACCATGAGTGTTTTGGCATTCTTTAATAAATTCATCATTCATTTTTATATATTCGTCTTCAATATCACAACACTCTATAGACTCGGGTGAACTGACAGGTGTAGTAGTGTCTTCATTAGGAGTTTCAGTATTTCCAGATATAGTTCTAGCAACTGTAGCATCTAGGAAAGGACCTAATGAACCACTCTTATCACGTACAGTAGAAGCATCATCATAAGTATCACAAGTTTCAGATTCAGCAGTAGTAGCGGTATGTGTAGCATGTGTATGTGGTGGTGTAAGGAGCTTACTCATCATAGATGGTGAATCAAGAGCAACAAAGGTGTTCAGAACCGTAGCTCTCCTTGTAGTGGATGGTAATATAGGAACATTTCCATCACGAGACTTTCCTATGATGAATGGTTAGCAGCGAACAATAGTGATTCCAAGTGAACTTGATAAATAGAGCTATGCTCCCCAGCAACGGCGCCAGAAAATAGTCTTGATGACCCACAAGTATAGGGAATCGCAACAGTCTTCGAGGGAAGTAAAACCCAATTTATTGATTCGACACAAGGGGAGGCAAAGAATATTTATAAGCCTTAACAACTGAGTTGTCAATTCAGCTGCACCTAGAAACAGTCTTTCTCACAGCAGTTTATCAGTAGCAACAGTTTTGTAGTAGTAATAGCAAAGTAAAAGCAGTAGTAAAAGTAAAGACAGTAGTAACAATTGCAGTAAACAGTAGGATTAAAGCGCGGTAGGCATAGGGATGGATGGACGGGCGTTGCATGGACAAGACAATTCATATAGCAATCAAGATATAGGGAATTTGCAGATAAATAAGATAAAGCATCCAAGTACTAAATAATCATAGGCATGTGTTCCATATATAGTCATATGTGCTCGTAATGAGAACTTGCACAACATCTTTTGTCCTGCCAGCCCGTTTGCAGCGGTGCCTCAAGGGAACTATTGGCAATTAAGGTGCTCCTTTTAATAGAGCACCGGAGCAAAGAATTAACACTCCGTGAACACACGTGATCCTCACATCAAAGACATCCCCTCCGGTTATCCTGATTATTGTCACTTCGGGGCCTTTGGTTCCGGACAATTATATGTGTATACAACTTGCAGGTAAGATCACAAACAATAATATCCTCATGAATCAATAATATGTTCAGATCTGAAATCATGGCACTCGGGCCCTAGTGACAAGCATTAAGCATAACAAGTTGCAACAAAGTTAAAAAGCACTAATAATAGATACTAGGCACCATGCCCTAACAATCTGATGCCATTACATGAACGATCTCATCCAATCCCTACCATCCTCATAGCTTACAGCGTGGGATTACTCACTCATGGATGGGGGAATCATGGATGGTCGATGGAGAAGCGATGGTGATGATGATGGCCATGATCTCCTCCAATTTCCCGTCCCGACAGGGTGCTAGAACGGTTTCTGGTGGTGGTGGCGCAGTGGAACTCTATCTGTAAAAACTTCGAACCCCCTGGGTTTTTAGGTCAAGAGGTATCTTATAGGCGCAGAGGGAGGCCGAGGGGGTGCCCGAGGCGGCCACACCCCTCCCAGGTGCGGCATGGGCTGGCCCGCATGACTAGGGGGTGTGGGCCCCTCGTGGCCCTCCTCTGTCTCGTCTTCTGGCTCCGTGAGTCTTCTGGTGAAATAGGATTTTTGGCATATTTTCCGGGATTTTTCCTGATAGTTGATTTTCTACACAAAAACTAGACACCAAGGTAATTCTGCTGAAAATAGTGGCAGTCTGTGTTAGTTGTATCCAAATCACACAAGTTTAGTCGAGAAAAAATAGGAAAAGTGTTCGGGGAAGTAGATGCGTTTTGGACGTATCACTGCACGATCTGCATCACCACGGTGCACAGCGAGTGGTATTTGGCCTCAGTGAGCAAGACCGCCTCATGCTCGTCGTTGACAGCCGGATCGCGGACGACCGGCGGAAGGGCGCACATATCCGCCAGGAGCATCTCTTCTGCCTCGTTTGTGGCATCCTCGGGCGGAAACCGGGGGGTGCGCTCACGGGCGCCGCCGCTTAGGCCCTGCACGGGGACGCGCTCGTACTCCCCCTCCACCGACAGGGGCGGCAGGCGAGCTCGCCGCCTGGAGCTCCTCCGCCTCAGACGGCAGTGGCACCGGCAGTCGCATCTGCCCAAATCGCGGCTCGATTGGCCGGCCATGGCAATAGGGGGTGCACACGGAGGTTGGCGGCGGCGATGTGCTTTTCGTCAGTGGAATCGAAGAAGAATGGGGGAGGCGAGGGTTTCTAGGCGGGGGAGGAGGGGGAAATGGATGCGGGATACCGCATGTAGCGCCCCCCGCACCGAATATATGAGGGATGGATGGGCCTCGATACGGGAAACCGTAAAAAAAATTGCGGTACAGACCGTTTTGCGGTATCTGGAAAGGCCATTTTTTGGCCGGATACCGCATATCGGCCCAAAATTTTGCGGTATCGTCCATATGCGGTATCTGCTAGAGATGCTCTAACAAGCTGAGCGTGTAGCCGTGTACCAGAGTTTAGCCATCCTGAATATCCATCTCTACATTTTATTTTAACAAATATTGCACAATCAAAACTGGTACAATGAAATCGTTGTATTTTTACACATATTCTATATTACTGTATTTGATTTTTATATTCAATATATGTTTCACATTTGTAGATCATGGTTGCAGATGCCTCAAAATAACATATTGACATGGACTCCGAGGCAATGTTTGTGGAAGAGACAAATGACTAAGCTTGTTTGACACGGTCAAAGGAGATGATTATCTTTTCTAATGCATGTTCCCACATGAAAATATCTATAATTTATTCCTATAAATATTGTGCTTTTGCATGTCATAGATATATATAGTATAGAAATGGATGTCGATATTTCAAAAGAAGCAACCACCGTAGGCCTCAAGGCTATGTTGATGGAAGAGACACTAGACTCGCAAACTTTTACAAATACAAAGGAGGAGTTGCGTAAAGGGACAATGAATTCACAACATAATAAACCAAACAAAGCAAAGGCGAAGGTTGTCTCAAAAGGTACTTAATTCTGCTCCGATTATCGTCCTTTCGTTTTTTGCTTGCTTATTTTTTACTAATTTGTAACTATGTGTGCACCACTGAAGATTTTGTTGTCGTTGAATCAATAATGTATGCACATGAAAATATCAAGTTTGCGGAAATTGAGGATGTATTACTATGACGACGTAAGTCAACAAGAGACCACCATTTGCCTATTATTGTCTAAAATTGTCTTGAATTTGAATGTATTTTATCTGCTGGTATATTTTATTTGTCCCATGATAGGTGATAAATGCATACATATATTGTATGCGTGCATGAGATTATCTGAAGTGGGCGGTAAGATATTTATATGGACAAAAACTTCATCTCCGATCAGCTAAAAAAACACCTAAAAGTATATCACCACATCATAGAGCAGGCATATATTTATCTAAAACATGACATGGTCAGTACTAACTCCAACGTATGCATATCATTCATTATATATTTAACGTGTCTGTTCGTGCCATTACGCAAAAATTTATTTTAGGTCCTCCTCCCGATAAACATCGGTAAGACCCATTGGTATTTAACGGTCATCAATGGAAAGAAAGGTTTGATACAAGTATTGGACTCAATCGATAATTGGATAGGTGATACGTTTTCTGACTACGTCACTCTGGTACTATTTTTTTCATACACAATTAGTACAATATTACATCTTAATATTGTAATCACCACTTACACAAGTGTAATTTTCGTACTACTTTGTAGGAGGACATGAAAGCATTTCCAAGAAAATTAATTGTCATATTGCATGATTCATAACTGAATAGGATAAGAGGCAATCCGATATACCATCAATCTAAAAATAAAGAAAATGGATCTGACTCTCATATTTCGATTGTGCCGAGTCCCAATGGAAAACACCCATGAGATATAGACAAAGAAAACAATCATGCCCTCCAAACCACATGAGTTAGTTGACGAGATCTGCAAATACATCATCTCCATAGACGATGGGAAATGTTTGAAGTAAGGCTCATGCTAAGATAATCATCAAGTGTTAGTACATATTATTATGATATCATTATTCATATCAACCTATGGACAAGGATTGTTTCAACATGGTTGTTCGTATAGTAGCTTGTGATGAGATACAACTATCATAGAGGCTCCAGTGCACAACATGGACTTAAGATTTTGTGTAAGTTATTATAATCACACATAATTAGTATCACTGTAATGGTTCTAAACCTTTTTTATCTCAGTCGGCGATGATCGATGGTACACAACATCCAAAGTGGTGCAAAAAGACAAATTTAAGGCGTTGTTAACATTGTTTCATAGCTGGCCTCGTACACGATATCTCGTCCTGCAATATGGTAAGTTAGGTCTCTTTTTTTGTGAATGGGTAAGTTAGGTCTCTTGTCGATTCTTGACTGGTTTATGTGTTTTAATGGTCACCACTTGCCGATTTTGTTGCCACATGCATCCCTTGGTGACTTCATCCTATTCACCATCGACAAGCATGAACACTGTGTATCTATCTTAGACCCCTTTTCTGAAACTATGTCGGAAGGGATGTACCAATTAAAATTACATAGGTGCTCATTATATCTAAATGAAGTTCTTGAAATAGCACAACCTGGCTCGAATTCTGATATATATTTTTCTCCATGTAAATACCCTCATAGTGTTGCAATATCAAGCTTTTAGAGGTGATTTTATTTGGTTATCATCACAAGCAGTTTATTTTATAGTTATCGTCCTAACCACCAAGATAACGATAATTCATTCATTTGCAGGGAGTTGTCAGGTTACATAGTTTTTAGTTTTATGCTCTCGTGGGATGGTAAAAAAGATTGTTCATCCAATTTGCACTATGAGTATTCTATATTCATGGCTATTAGATTTTTATGGGAAACTCCACATTAACAAAATAGATTACTTCTGTAGGATGGCCACGAGTTGAGGAAAATATTTTTCATACACTTTCAAGTACTATGCAAACGAAGTTGAAGGCCATATTCTTGATGTTATACGAGGATACCTTAGGCGTGTCAATGGAGGATGGCTTAGTGAATAATAGATAATTTTCTGGTCCTTGCATTTTATAGAAATTACATTTAACTGTGTGAATTAAATATTTAAATATTTCTAAATATTATGGGGTTATTTTTCTATGTATTTGTATATTTACACGCATTATTTACACGTGTAACATGTGCTGCAGTAGACATCATGTAATAAGGCACTATGCGTAATATAATAAGTTGTGGCAACGCACGGGCATTCCACTAGTATCTTTAAATCTGTAAATCGGAATTTGACAAATAATATGTCTAAATTGATTAGAAAAATAAGAGGAATTCAAATATGATTTCCATATCAACTTATCACAAACTATGCCATGATTCTAGCCATAATTTCATTTGCCCATTTAAAACGGCAGGCATAAAGATTCTTAGCTCGGGGTTGAGACTCGCTAAACTTAAAGTGGATCTATCACGAAATATCATATTTTGAACCTAAAAATTATTTTTAAAAAATCAAGAGTATCAGATCATGTACCTGTAGTTTATATCTGACCCACTTCCTACCGATTCGGCAAAAAATTGTCTTTTTCATGAGGGATGGACGGAAAGGTTTGAGATCCCATGTTGGGACATTGTCCATGTAAGGTGGTATAGTATTTTTGAAAAATGGGGTGGTGGCATTTTGAATTTGCCATTTGGTGGTTGCTTCAAAAAAAAACATTTTTTGCGCTCAGAAAATAGAAAATGGTTTTTTGGTGCGACAAAAGGAAAAATTTCTCCTGCAACATTGTTCGCCATCCCATGATGCACATGTATGCATAATATGGACACATTATCACAAATTATGCCTTGATTCTAGCCATAACATTAGTCATTTGACCCGAAAGCCAGGAAACCTCGAATGAGATAGGTCATTTTGTGAAGGTTTTTTGAGAGATAATCAATATACCAAGTTTATATTTTTCCTTGCAACAATATTACATAATGTAATACCACGCGAAGGTTTCATATTGTTTGGATCGTTTTTCAAATTTGTATGCACGTTTCAAACTATATGTAATGTTTTATGTTTTACTTAATTTTATTTACAAATGTGTAATATTTGAGTGTAGATAGATAGATCTTATTTGTCAGCAAATTTTAATATATTATTTGTATTTTTCTGAGTTAGAATGATTTAGTTATGATTTTTCAAAGATTAATGAGGTAAAAAGAAAAATAGCTACGCCGAGAGCATCCGTCGGTGTAGGCTATCCTACGCCAACGGCAATTCTATACCGACGGCTGCTTGGGGGGCTGGCCTGGTCGCGGTCTACGCCGACGGCCCGATGTTTTGTCGTCGGTGTAGCCGCCCATTCCTGTAGTGATGGTTCTCATGTTGTTTCAACGATGCCTCTAGTCCCGAGGACATGTGGCTATTATGGCTCGTAAAGCCAACGGGCGGAGAAAATTATAAAAAACCACCACATTATAGGCTAGGGTTTCAAAAAGGCACCACTATTCACTAGGGTTTTAAAAAACCACCAGTTTAGAGTTGGTTCGTTTTAAAAAACAATGATACCGGTTTGATGCTGGTCTAATGACAAAACTGACATGATGGCCCCACCTGTAAGGATGACGTGGCTCCCTCGGATGGCAGTAGGCAGACGGTCGTTAACGGCGCTGTCGAAACCCTACACAAAATGGTTGCCCCGTTCCTTTCTCTCTCCCACACCTCAGTGCTCTGCTTCTTGTCCGTCTCAGCTCGCCCGCCGCCACCGCCGCTGATCACCACGCCGCCACCGCCACCGTAGATCATGTCGAGCTGGTACGACATCGAATCTTCCAGTGGATCTCTTCTCGGCGATGTGAGTAATTTGCTCCTCTAGTTAGTCAGGGTTAGGGTTACCGATTTGGGATTTTTTTTGAAATCCTTTGATCTGAGCTTCGATTCGTGGGTGATTCGTTCGATTTGTAGATTTGTCCGCTGGACTACGCACCAGATCATGTCTTGGACGCGGAACATTGTCGCATTGATCATGATGCCCCATTCGTTTGCTCCGGTCACCAACTGAAGCCGCGTCGATGTGTTGCGTTTGAGGGCAAAGATACAGGGAGGAAGTTCTATCTATGCTCAGTGGAAAATGTGAGTATTTCTCGATAATTTAATTAATTCACATGTTGTTTTAAATAATGATTAGTTGTTATTGAATCATATACATGATTACATGTACTCCTAATCTAAATTTACATAATTTCTAATAATTTAGTCTATTGTAACCATGTGCACTTAATCTATTTTTAGATACAGATTTTTTCTGAATCATTTATAGTCTTAATAGTGTTTTTAGGTTGAAAAATGGAGTGTCCACTCCATTTGTAATGGACTGAACCTGTTAGGAATCATTTATAGTCTATTGGAATCATAATGTTGTACTGAACCTGTATTTAGGTACATTGTGTTTGTTGATTATATTCCCAATCATATACATGTGCAGCAGGTCCTGAATTGTGGCTTTTAAAGGTGGATAGATCCAGAGTAGGATGATAGTTTGCAGCATGCATTGTCTAAGTTGTGGGGAATGTATGAGGATAGCCAGAGCTCAAGAATTCAAGAGAGGTATGAGAGTAGTAAAATGATGAAGGATCTATCTGCAGAGAAGGAGAAATTGGAGAAAAAACATGCATCCCTAGTAGAGGAAGGTAATAGGTGGATAGCTGAGACTGATAGGAAGGTGAAAGCAGATATCCTTGCCAGGATAAACAGTGGGGAACCTGATGTTGAGCAGATGGAGAAGTACATAGCTGCATTGAAGAACGAAGTAGAGGTCCTAAAGAAAGGTAAGGAAGAAATGAAGAACATGCTCAAATCTCAGTCAGATGTCTTCAGGGGAAACAGCAGAAGTGGGATGATGAAAGATCTACTCTTAAGGCTGAAAAGAAAAAGTTAGAGCACTCCTTGTTTGATCTTTTCAAAGCAAGTGATGCTAATAGTGATAAGTTGAAGAGAATCAAAGCAGTTTGTGAGGATGAGTGATGGTGTGTTTAGGTACATGAATGGAGTGTGCACTCCATTTGTAATGGCCTCTCTTTGTGTTGAACTATTTGTGTAATGCAAGTGATGAACCCTCTGTGTTGAACCGTTGTGTTGAACTATTTGTTGAACTATTTGTAATGGCTTATCTATGTGCTGAACCATTGTGGTAATGTATGTACTGATGTTGATGGCTTATCTATGTATGTACTGATGTTGTCATATTTATAGATGTATTTCTAGTGGTTTATGTCCAGTGGTATATTATAGATGTATTTCCAGTGGTTTATGTCCAGTAGCACCAACATTACACTGAGCATTTCATATTTACAAAATTAGTACCAACAAGCATTTCAGAATCACACAATAGTATCAACAAGGATTTCACAACATAGTTCATAACATAGTTCACAACCACACATAGTTCCAACATAGTTCACTACCACATACATGATTCCAGCATAGTAGCAGAATCACAACCACACACACATAGTTCCAATCCAGACTTCAGAATCACCAAGCACACACATACTTCCAACATTACACATGCATTTTATAACAGCCCCTTCTTGATATCTTTCAAGGTAATTTTGTCAATATTGCTTGCTGTCAGGTAACCTGTCATCCTTGTGCTTTGCTTTCTTGCTCTTACTGGCCTCCTAGAAGTACCACTTGCTTCATTTTGTGCAGGACCTGGCCTTGGGGCTTTGAAAGGTTGTGGTGGCCTCCTAGCAGCAGGTGTTGTTTGAGCTGAAGTAGCAACAGGTGTTGTCCTCCTAGCAGCAGGTGTTGTCCCCCTAGTGGCAGGTGTTGTTGTCCTCCTAGCAGCAGGTGCTGAAGCAGGTGAAGTAGGTGCTGGAGCATAGCTTGTAGCTACAGGTGGAACTGCCGTTGTGGAAGACTCGAAGTGCTCTGTCATGTTCTCCTGCATCCAAACAAGACAGAAAATGCAGAGAATGGTTAAAACACAGAAAATGCAGAGAATGGTTAAAACACAGAAAATGCAACTAAACAAAACCAACCTTATGTTTGTTTTTCCTCATCACCAAAGATGGTTTTAAAGGTGCTCCACAACTAGTGTATCTGTCCCCAAGAGTTCCACAATTGCTGCAAGTTATAGTGGCCATCCTTGATGATTGCTTTGGTTCTGGAACTTCATGCTTTCCTTTTCTCCTCTTGGTTTGATTCCTGCCCAATGAGACCTTGAGGAATGGTGGATCAATATCAGGTGTATCAGTCCTTGTCCAACTATCTTCACCAGGCACAGGGTAAATCACAGGCTTGTATGCCTCAACATACATCGGTTTCTTGAAGAAATCAGAAACAAAGTCTTCGGGGTGTTGGAATGACTTGCATATGACAGATATAGCATGATTGCAAGGGATTCCATTCATGTCCCATTTCTTACATCCACATGTTTTTTCAGCCAAATTAACATCATAGCATTTGTCCCCATGGCTAACTTCCCACAAACCTTCAGCAACCTTTCTTGATCTATACATCCTTGACCACTTCTTGTTTTCTTCTAACAGTTCTGCATAACTAGGTGTGATTTCCCATCTTGCCTTGGCAGCTCCTGTTCTCTTACCTTCATTCCTAACCATCATTTTTCCTTATGCCATCAAACATTGTTCTAACTGGTTTCCCTCTAATGTCAAGAATCCACCTATTGAATACCTCACTTAAATTGTTCACCGCTAAGTCTGTTTTGTAGTTATAGTCCATGGCATATCTAGCCCATGCTGCAACTGGTATTTTCATTAACCACTCCCAAGCTTCCACACTCTCCTCTTTCATGTTAGCCATGGCAACATCAAAACCATGTTTTGTGTAAGAATAGGAGGCTGCATCCATGTATTTCTTGAGCTCCTCACCTCTAAAACCAGTAGTTTGAAAGTTTTCATAAATGTGTCTTAAGCAATATCTTTGAGGGTAGTTGGGGAATATTTGGTTGATTGCATTAAGTAGACCCTACACAAAGATTACTAACAATGTAAATAACTGAACATGGCAACTACATATGGCACATGAGATGTATATTATGCAATTACCTTCTGCCTGTCTGAAATTATGGTATAATACCCAAACTTGCCTACTTCACCACCAATAGCATACTTTAGTTGGGTGAGAAACCAAGACCATGTAGTTGTCTCCTCCTTGTCAACCAGGCCAAAAGCAATAGGGAAGATGTTATTGTTCCCATCCCTTCCAGTGGCACACAGAATCTGCTGCCCTGTGGTGAGCTTAATGAAGCATCCATCTAGACCTACAAATGAAGAAATATATGTCAGGTTTTAATGTGTACATGTCTCATTAATTAGAAAAGGGAGATATATCATGTCAATTACCTATAAATGGTCTACAACCATTAAGGAATCCTTGTATAGATGCACCTAGAAAATAGAACAATCCATGAAATCTAGGGTTGGTACTTGGATGCTCTACCAGAATTTTTGTGGTCACAATACATCTAGAGCATGGATTTGTGTCAAGCATTGTCTGTAAGTAATCCCTTAGCCTCTTGTATTGCTCCACCTGATCACCAAGCACAACCTGTAAAGCTTTCCTCTTTGCCCTGTATGTCATCATCTTAGGAACATCTACACCATATTTCTCCTTAGTTGTCTCCATTACAGTCTCAATGCATGTCCTTGGGTCAATTATAATGTTGGGCTCACAAATCTTTGCAACCCATTTGCCTGTGACCTTGCATTGCTCACCTAATGTGCCACAAGTGTGCTCCAAGTGCATCTTTCTTAGGCAGAATGATTTCTCATTCTTTATCTGAGAACCAACCATAAAAAAGGGACATGTCTCTTGAGCACATTTTACTATCACTCTGTCCTTGCAATTTCTGTGGTACCTGAAGTTCCTTAGTTGTGCAATATGAAGTGTTTGCACTGCTCTCCTGAACTGGTACACATCTAGGAAGCACATCCTAAGGCACAATCCTTCTTAAGGTTGCAGTCTGTTCTCATCATACCACACCCTTGGCTCCTTCTTTTTGGCCCTACTTTTCCTTCCTTTTGGCAGAGCCCATGACAATGCCGCAAATCCATCATCATCCTCTGGATCCAAATCACCATTTGGCCCTTCATCATCAGAAGGAAGATAATCTGGTGGTGCTGAACTCTACTGACTGTAATGTGATCTGGTAGTAGGCCCCTTCCTCACTGGTTCTTTCTTCTTCTTCACAGTAACTGGCTCAGAGAGTGTTTCACAACCACTGGTATCCTTGTCATCATCTGAACAATTTGTTGCATTAAATAAATCTTTAGGCTGTTGTTCATAATAAGACTCGTGATCTAAGCCACCCCTCTTTCCTTTCTTCAAATCAGACAGTCCATGATTTGGCACATCTCATCTGATTCAGTTTCATTTCTATCCTTTTCTATGTAATTTTCATCCTCTTCCATATCTGAATCTTCATCCTCTTCCATATCTTCTTGTTCATCCTCTTCCATATCTTCTTCTTCATCATCAACAATATGCTTTCCCTTCTCCTTAGTTGTTCCATGTTCATTAAATAAGTAGCCTTCATCACCATCACCCACCTGTAAGATCTGTATGCCATTCTCATGATCATTCTCAAGATTGTTGCTTTGTTATGTAAGCAAGTACATGCATTTAGGATCTTCTGTTAACTGGGTACATTCCTGACTTGGTAAAATCACTCCATCATCATCAACTGTGTAGACAATGGGGTTTCCAATTTCTGAAATTAGGATTTGCTCTTCAACTACATGAGTGTTGATGTTTGATGGAAATGTGCTTCCTCTTTTGATTATAGTCAAGCTGACAGATTTCTTATGCTCATGAAGTTCAACCATCTGCTTCACCTTAATATGCCCATCCAATAAGTCCATCCCAGCTATCCATGTGCCCTCCTCTTTCACATAATATATGTTGTTTGTAATCCCATAGCCCTCTATCTCAATTAGAGCTAGCAAATTGAGGAATGTTACATCTGATTGGCATATAGTGCGCTCTAAATTGTCCTTGCCATCTAAATTGATCCTTACATCCCATATATCATCATCCAAACTGCATATATTCATAATAAGATGATTTAATTGTCTATTTTTCAGCAGAAATCCCTAGCCAAAATGGAAAAGATAATGGCAGATAAGAGGGAGGCGAATGACTTACGCGACGTCGCCTCCGAATGCACTAGTCCAATGGCTGCTCTGGGTAACATCCTCCTTCCAACACTTTGCCAAGGCAATGGCAGCCATCTTCTCCGGCGATGCAAACTTCACCGTCGGCGGGTTAGAGCTACCGCAGCAACCCCTTCCACCGCGACGAAGCCCAACACCTCCACACCGTGACCACCGCCGCCATCTCCTCCGCCGTCTCCGCCGCCAAGTACACCTCCAGCGCCCCCGCCGGCCGGAGATCTAGAGCCAGGAGAAATCGCCGCCACCATCATTTCAGTTCGCGCGTAGGAGAGGAAGTGAGCATGGTTTGGTTTGACTCGTGTAGGAACGGGGGGGTTAGGGTTCCGATAGCGCCGTTAACGGTCGTCTGCCCGCTGTCGTCCGAGGGAGCCACGTCATCCTTACAAGTAGGGCCATCATGTCAGTTTTGTCATTAGACCAGCATCAAACCGGTATCAGTGTTTTTTGAAACGAACTAACTCTGAACTGGTGGGTTTTTTAAACCCTAGCGAATAGTGGTGGCTTTTTGAAACCCTAGTCTGTAATGTGGTGGTTTTTTATAATTTTCTCCAACGGGCAATGGTGTTTTCCTGTTCCTAGGAAGATGGTCGCCTGCATCATTCCTCTCCGGACAGGTCATGTTTCAACTATCCTAGCAAGCGCAAAGGTCATATCCTCTGTGTAAACGTCCATACATGTATTCCTTACATCTTAATATAGACCCCCACACTACTTCATACGTTCTAGGAACAAAGGCAACTCATATCTCGTTGAAACCTTAACCGAAAAAACAGAGCATGCTACCAGTCACAGCATTATCTATCTGCCACAATGAGAGAGGCTTTGATGTCCTATGAATGTATGATTCATTCTCACAATCCCAAGCATTCTTACCTGCTTGTCTTATAGTCAGAAGTCTACTGCAAAAAGAATATCTTTTTCCTGAAAATAGCAGCAGATTCAAATACGAACATCAACACATCCTACACAAGTTGAGGCAATATTATGGGAATCATCCATGATGGAGTACAACGCAACAGGTCAAATTATTTTTTGTACAAATACATAACAAACATCAGCTACACGGTGAAGCAGAATTAAGTTACCTAAAAAACAGGAAAGATGTTTTTTCTTCTTTCGGCCAGAGCTATCCACCAGCATGTCAATTCGAATGCTACAACATGTCAATGCTCATAATTCAGGCGATGCGCTCTCGACAATGCTTCTCGGTTGTTCTCTTTTTTTCCTGGCGACCACTTCACGATGCTCTTTAACTAGACAAGATCATCCTGCATTGTCTTGGGAGGTTTTTGATGCTGAGCTGAAGATGATGAGGCTAACATCTATCAGGTTCTCTTGGCATGCAGGCTCATGGCGAACCCGCATTCTACGCTCTTGGTGCCTTCCTCCTTGCATTCCAGGCAGAGTACGGGAGTACACTGCTGAGTGGCCTTCTCCCCACGGACAATCTAATGGTAGATATATTAAAAATTGGCATAAGGCGTACTAATATCACATAAAAGAAAAACACATAACGCATCTTCATTACATCTATTGATAAGATGAAATGGGTAGATTGCAGAAACTTCACGTACAAATTTGCCGGACTCCAGGCTTTTGTAGATGATGAGGGTGTCTCCTGCCTCCAGACTATGGGACTTCACAAACTCTCCTGAAAGTAAGACAATGTAATTTATCAAGCACGTGTACAAACTTAATTTTTCTTGAAGTGTCCACTTCGATGTTAAAACATACCAGTACTTTCCATGATATACATTCTGCTCTTGTTGTTAGGCCAGAACCTGCAGGTATCTTGTATCAGTATGATACAGTTGAACTAGTGAATAGGAGGCAGATAAACCGCTCCAACACTATGGAGGTGCCGCGGAAAAAATATTTCAAACTGAACTAGTGATCACCTGTACTTAAAGTTCCATGTAGCAGGAATCTTGAAGTCATCCATCTTCAGTATCAGACCGTCCCGTTCAAGCAAAGCGGGAAGGTTAGCCTCTGCATCTCTCTGCAAAATTTGGTATATTGAAATTACAAAGCATAATAAGCTAATAACAGATAACTCTTATGTTCATTAAGTAATATAGTAATATTAGGTATACCTTTGGAAGCACAATCCTTCCAATATTTCCGACATCACTGTTGGTCAAATCCTTGCGCAAGACAATTCGGTATTCTCTACAACTGAACCTCTGTAAACAGTTTTGCAGAAACAAATTCAGAGTTAGTTCAGTGTGAAGACACTGCAAACTGCAACAACTGCTGATCTTTTATGTTGTTGTGCAAGTTCGTAGAAAAAACTATCAACTTCTAAAATACTAAATAAGTAAAATCTGAAATATATTTCATGATTTTCTAGAAACTTGGTCAAAGTTACACCTTATAAGAAGGAACGGAGGGAATATAATGCAAATCATGTAAAGCAGAGAACATCATGTATAGTGCAGTAAATAGGATCCAGGAATTGGTATGCATCAATGCATCGTATTACTTACAGCAGTCAAACTTTCAAGGCCCTGAATCAAGTTCATATTCCCGTCTACTAGGGTGTGATCTAGTTCATCACTGTTTTCACTTTCCATGTCAGGTGGTTCCTGGAAATCTCACATCAGGTCTACTCATGCTAATTTGACTTATTATTAGCATATAATGCTCTGAAAGTGTCCTGTTGTTACCTCTGCATTCTTCACTTTCTGGGTGTGCATGGCTTCACTCTTCACTTTCTTGGTGTATGTACCTTCATCGAACAACTGAGTGGGAGAGTGATTGTTTGATGCCAGAGATATTGGTAGAAAACATGGAGCAGGTGCTAATGGTTGGTCCACCCAAAAGCTAGATACAAAGCCTGCACCACCAGAAGAACAGAGTGATGCAATGCACAAGTAGTTGCTCCATTTTTCGAATAGTAACATGCACGCAATTTTAGTATATGCAATTCTACAAGTAGTATTAAACCACTAATAGTATGACAGTCTGATTCGGTGTTTTGGAAGGAAGAGACAAAGAAATTCCTTCAGAATTTCGTTTGGATTCTTCGAATTCTAATACCCCGATAAATCCTTTACACAGTTACTGGGTTCAAGACAATACTGCACTATATAGTAGAGAAACTTGAATATCAAACCAATTCAACTATAAACCTGGCATGTCAAAGAAATTCAATTCATCTTTATCAGATTCATTTAATTAAATAAATGGGTCCACAAATGTAGCATAGTGGTACAGCTCAAGCTTGTGATAGAAAGAGTTCTGGAATCTGGGTACTAATAAAGATCACATGTTTTATTAGGAAAAAACTCAACAAACAACCACATGCAGATAAACGGTAGAAATTGACCATGTAAATTAAGTATGAACATATCTGAGCCATGCAAAGAATCAAAAAATGAGTCATTGTACAATATGCTAAAGTACAGGTAACTTACCACGAAAACAAATCTAGTGATTTTAGCACAAACTGAAAACAGTCATATTTTTGCACCAAAATCTACATGGAACATGCTTGTATTCATTTCTTGATACGCAATATTTTTTCTTTTCGACAATATCTCAACAATTACTTTTGCTAAGTTTTGGAACGTGTTCATGCAGATCTGTCTTTTAATTATTATTTACTAGGGGATTCAAAGTTCAATTCTCCATTAGAACAACGCTACGTAGCAGGTCCTATGTGTTCTCACTTTATCAATTAAACAAGATAAGAAGAGAGGTTCCTCAAAGAGATTTAAACATTTAAATCATGCTGAAAATAAAATTGATACAATCATGCCGACTGGAAACCTTGGGCCCAAAGAAATACCTTGGATGGCAGTGCTTTTCAATCGGTTAAGGCTCTCGGTACGAATAAAAGTGCACCTTTTGGTAACCCTTGTGGTCTTTTATTATTACGAGTAAAAACCAGAGATGAGTCTTAAAAGGTAGTACGACTTAATACATTAAAAACTTATTCTGAAACTTCTTTGACGCCCATGGATTAATTGAGAGCATGTAGTATTCCAAGAGTATATTTAACAATTATATCTCCTCCCGAAGAGAACCAATTCTATATACTGACGAGATACAGAAAAACACATCTAAAACTAGCTGCAAGCACACCCATTGTCAAAAGACCCTTTGTGAGTTTTCGAAAATGTGAAGAAGAAAAATCATAAATACACAATATTCTTATAGTATGAGAACTTACAAAAGTCATGCAAAAAATAAAACCATTTGTGAACCATACAAAAATGACAATTGTGTGTCCATATTTTCTATTAATCCCTAATCTCTTGCATTTTCTGCATATCACATTCTATGTCATTTTTTGCACCACTTTGGTAAGATTTCATGATATAAGATCCAAGAGATTCTTTTTTTACTTTGATAAACATACTCCTAACATGGGGTGCGGACACAACCAGTTGTGAAGAAGACGTGTTCGGGCATAAGTCCAGTAGTTAACAGAAGGAGACATGCCAGTTGTAACCACTCTATAGAAACAAAATATAATACTAGTACTTTATACCTCTTGTACACACCGAAAACATCACACAATAATTTCCTATGAGTTTTCAATGGGAAGGCAGCTAGGATTTTAAAATCATCTGGTTCTGCAAAAACCTATCTGCGAGCTTGCACGTACTATATCAAGATTGGTGCATGAGGTCAGTTGCCATATTTACAAAAGGAACCCTATATTTTCAAACTCAATCCGCAGTCTACCTCATCCGAGTTACACTAAACTTGGCTGAGATGGACTGCGGGCTGCGGTTTATGAAAGACAAAGGGTCCTCTGCAAATGTGATGGATGTGAAATTTAGGGAAAAACATACATATGGTGGACCGCGAGTTGAGTTTTTCTTATGCACAGTTATTTTTCGTAATAATGACAGCAGCCAACAGATCCAATTCTCAAAGGTTTAGATATTGGGTTTAGATGGGGCAAGTCCTGCGGAACATCCATCACATATACCTGAATCTTAAATAGAATGACGAATATACCTGAATCTTCTTCATGATTGTTGCGCTGGTAGGAAGGAGCTTGATGATCCTGTATCACAGGAGGGTAAGCGCCATAGCAAGGGTTCCTCGGCATGATACTAGGCCATAGCCTCGAGTTTTGATGGTAGCCATTGTTGCTGCTGCTGCTGCTGCTGCCACAGGCAAGAGACACGTATGAGCTGTTGTACACCGTGTAATCCGCAAAACCTCTTGGAACCTGCTGTGCTGCGGCAACGCAGTTCTGCGGGACAGGTGATGACCAGTATTGGTATATCCCTGAAGAATAGAACAGGCAAACAGAATTAATCAAGATCATGGCTGAGAAAAACAGAAATGTGCGATTTCGTGTGGTCGAAATCTATGTCCATGTCGCCCTAAAATGATTTGCTACAAATGGAAAGCCCTTGTATGAGCTAGAAAAGGGAGCAGAATTTGGCATCTGCAAGCGAAATGAAAAAAATGAGATAAGAATTTCGCTTCCTACGATCTTCCTTCGCGATCCTCTTCTCCTGGAATTACGCAGTCCAGACGCGGACAGAGAAAAACAAAAAAAAAAGTAGAACAAGGACGACGAGGAACACGGATCTCACGTCCATGGCGGCGCGCACAGCACGGATCTGCGCGCGGACACGCCGATCAAAACCCTAAAACGACGTGGAAGAAACCCCAAGATTGAAATGGACGGATCACGGCCGGGGAGGACGGCGGTGTAAGGAATACTGACCGGCGGGCATCAGCTGGTTGTTGGAGTGCGCGCAGTGCGGCGGCGGCGGCGGCGTGCGGACGGCCAGCGGGGCCGGCGCGGGCATCACCGGCATTGGCGCGTGGATCAGGCCGGCAGGGTTGTAGAACTGCTGCTGGTGGTGGTACGCGACGCTCCCGGCGCCCGCCGGGGGGCGGCCCACGGACGCGAGGAGCGCCGTGAAGGACCCGTGATGGTCCAAGTCGCCAACCGCGCCCGCGCCGCCGGAGGACGCCGGTGATCCCTTCGCCTCGGCCATGGTCGCGCGCTCGGGGCAGCACGCTCCGCCCTGCCTCCCCCTAGGCCTGGTCCTGTGTTGTGTTGTGTTGTGTATGGGTGGACAGACACTGAAGGAGAGAGATCGGTGACCGCGGCCGTGGCCTTTGGTTTTGAAGGGGGCTGTGTGTGTTAATTTCGAGATTTGGGGGGATTTTTCTAGGGGATCCACGCACAATTAATAATGGAAAATATTTCATTGGGAAAGATCTGAAAAAAATCGGGTATGAACATGAATGTTTGAGCTGTTCAAGACCGATGAGAATCAAATCTGGGGTTTTACATGTTCATTTGAGTCATGCCATGAGAAAGCAATAATGATCAATAATAGAAGCCAAAGTACGCAAAAGATCAAAATCTTAAAGAGTTAGTATAGTCCTAGATATTGTGTTGGCTCCCTCCTCTCCCTCTCTCCGCTATTGTGCGGCTAGGGGTAGATCTGCGAGATTTTCTCAATATATGTGTTGTTCGTGGAAATATTCTCTCTGTGTCGCACAAGATCTTGTGGCCCCGGAACACTCGTGCACATCCACAGAGGCAGCTGCGGATTGGACACCAGCTAACGAATTCTTATTGGACGTTTTAATTTGGTGCTGACGCTACTCTCTAAGGTGATTATTGGCATGACGTGTGGTCGAGGTGTGCTTCTGCTAGCTAGGGTATCACTAATGCTCAAACCATCGACCTTACAGAAAACCATAAGGGTTGGTACTACTATACGCTGTGTCGGCCCTTGTTGTTCCCTCCTCTATCTCCTCGAGATTGTGACGCTATCGTTGACCTATGGTTTGCGAGATTTCCTTATTACATGTTTTATTGTGAAAAAATTATTTTTGTTCACTTCAAGATCTTGTGGCCCCCAGTAGACTCGTGCGCGTTCACAGTGGCAATTTCTTATTATGCATCCAGCTAACAAACATTTTAACATGCTAAGGTAAAGTTAATAGGGAAATTTCCGCTACGCTCGAGCATGATAATTAGCACGCCGTGTGGCCCAATTAATTGTGTATTCACTGGCGTATCACGTAGATTACGTGCTACAAAAATTTGCACACCCACGACGGACTTGTGCGCATCCACTAAGGTAGTTGCACACACATTGGCCACATGGTAAATGGACTCTTATTCCATACTATAATTCGTATACCAAAGTTAAGATAGGTTTCATCGCCGCTCTTGAGCGTGAGAATTGGCGCGAATGAGATTCCGTAGTGTTTTTCTCTAGTGTATCTTGTTGATATATCACTTTGTTTCTTGATGGACGGCGTACGTATTAGGTTTAGGATGTAATGGCGTCTCTATTCGAGGAAAATGCCGTTTGTTTTGAAAACCCCATGGGTTTTATACATATGGATCCATGCATTGTATTTGTACGTTTGTTATTTGGTTCTTCCTTATAAAGAGGCACTAATAGGTTGACCATAAAATTCGCGTAAGAACATGAATGTTTGAGGTTTGATGAGCTGTTCAAGACCGATGAAAATCAAATCTAGGGTTTTACATGTTCATTTGTGTCATGCCATGAGAAAGCAATAATGATCAATAATAGAAGCTGAAGTACGCAAAAGATCGAAACCTTAAAGAGTTAGTATAGTCCTAGATATTGTGTTGGCTCCCTCCTCCGCGTCTCCGCCATTGCGTCGCTAGGGGTAGATTTGGGAGATTTTCTCAATATATATTTTGTTCATGGAAATATTCTCTTTGTGTAGCACAAGATCTTGTGGCCCCGGTACACTTGTGCGCATCCACGAAGGCAGCTACGGATTGGACCAGCTAACAGATTCTTATTGGACGTCTTAATTTGGTGCTGACGCTACTCTCTAAGGTGATTATTCGCATGACCTGTGGCCGAGGTGTGCTTCTGCTAGCTAGGGTATCAGTAATGCTCAAACCATCGACCTTACAGAAAATCATAAGGGTTGGTACTACTATGTCGGCTCTTGTTGTTCCCTCCTCCATCTCCTCGAGAATGTGACCCTATCATTGACCTATGGTTTGCGAGATTTCCTTATTACAGGTTTTATTGTGAAAAAATTATTTTTGTTCACTTCAAGATCGTGTGGCCCCCAGCAGGCTCGTTCGCGTTCACGGTGGCAATTTCTTATTATGCATCCAGCTAACAAACATGTTAACATGCTAAGGTAAAGTTAACAGGGAAATTTCCGCTACGCTCGAGCATGATAATTAGCACGCCGTGTGGCCCAATTAATTGTGTATTCAATGGCGTATCACATAGATTACGTGCTACAAAAATTTGCACACCCACGACGGACTGTTGCGCATCCACTAAGGTAGTTGCACACACATTGGCCACATGGTTAATGGACTCTTATTCCATACTATAATTCGTATACTAAAGTTAAGATAGGTTTCATCGTCGAATTGGCGCGAATGAGATTCCCTAGTGTTTTTCGCTAGTGTATCTTGTTGATATGTCACTTCGTTTCTTGATGGACGACGTATGTATTAGGTTTAGGATGTAATGGCGTCTCTATTTGAGGAAAACGCCGTTTGTTTTGAAAACCCCATGGGTTTTATACATATGGATCCATGCATTGTATTTGTATGTTTGTTATTTGGTTCTTCCTTATAAAAGAGGCACTAATAGGTTGACCATAAAAATCGGGTATGAGCATGAATGTTTGAGGTTTGATGAGCTGTTCAAGACCGATGAAAATCCAATCTGGGGTTTTACATGTTCATTCGTGTCATGGCATGAGAAAGCAATAATGATCAATAATAGAAGCCGAAGTACGCAAAAGATCGAAATATTAAAGAGTTAGTATAGTCCTAGATATTGTGTTGGCTCCCTCCTCCCTCTCTTCGCCATTGCCCGGCTAGGGGTAGATTTGCGAGGTTTTCTCAATATATGTTTTGTTCGTGGAAATATTCTCTCTATGTAGCACAAGATCTTGTGGCCCCGGTACACTTATGCGCATCCACAGAGGCAGCTACGGATTGGACACCGGCTAACGAATTCTTATTGGACGTTTTAATTTGGTGCGGACGCTACTCTCTAAGGTGATTATTGGCATGACGTGTGGCCGAGGTGTGCTTCCGCTAGCTAGGGTATCAGTAATGCTTAAACCATCGACCTTACAGAAAAACATAAGGGCTGGTAGTACTATACACCGTGTATTACATGTTTTATTGTGAAAATATTATTTATGTTCACTGCAAGATCTTGTGGCCCCCGGCAGGCTCATGAGCGTTCACGGTGGCAATTTCTCATTATGCATCCAACTAACGAACGTTTTAACATGGTAAGGTAAAGACAGGAAAATTTCCGCTATGCGTGATAATTAGGGCGCTGTGTGGCCCAATTAATTGTGTATTCGCTAGCGTATCACGTAGATTACATGCTACAAAATCTTGCGCCCACGACAGACTCGTGCGCATCCACTAAGGTAGTTGCACGCACATTGGCCACACGGTTAATGGACTCCTATTCCATACTGTAATTCGTATACCAAAGTTAAGATAGATTTCATCGCCACTCTTGAGCGTGAGAATTGGCGCGAATGGGATTTTGTAGTGCTGCTTTTCGCTAGTTTATCTTGTTGATATGTCACTTTGTTTCTTGATGGACGTACGCATTAGGTTTAGGATGTAACGGGGCGTCTCTATTCGAGAAAAATGTCGTTTGTTTCGAAAACCCCATGGGTTTTATACATATGGATCCATGCATTGTATTTGTACTTGTTATTTGGTTCTTCCTTATAAAGAGGGACTAATAGGTTGACCATAAAAATATTTAGTGACACGATATTTCTAGGTGAACATGTCCAGTTTGTGTGTTTATTTGGTTCTTCTTTAAGTGGAAATATTAAGTTGTACTTTATGTTATTTATAAGTTATCAACCCTCGTTTCTCATCTTGCTTAGTGGACTCAAATTCATATTTTCTACCGCGATTCGTATTCATAATTTTATGGGGAAAAATCATTAATCATGTTGGATGGTATTTTGCCGCTGGCGTTACACATGATAGAGGCTGATGACACAGCGTACGTGGGTGACATGTGTCCCCACTACCATGACATGTGGTCCCGGAGCGTTTCCAGTAACTCCCACCGTCACGACGTCTGCTTTTCTGTTCGTTTTTGGGCCGTGTCGAGTTTGACCATCTCCACACAAAAAATTTGCGCGAATTAAATTAATTGTTGCTGGTGAAGGAGAAAATATTGCAGCAGCACACACGGCTTCTCGGGGTCTGCAAGCATAAATGTCATCGCACACGCTGCCTTTTTTTTTAGGGACAGATGGCTGCCTGGTTAATGCTCAAGTCATCGGGTTTATCGATTGGTTTCACACGAACTTCCAGCTGAAACGTTGCCAGCACCAGATCCAGAACGATGATGGAACGAGGTTCCACTATGGACGGTGAAGATCGCTCGAGACAGCCATAAAACGAGAGCTTTTTATTCCAGGAAAAGTAAACTGTCAAAAGAGAACGACGAGATTATTTCCAGCAGAAGTCTTTCTTAATCCCCTGTTACACAGACAGTACATCAACAGCATGATGTCTGCAGCTTGCATAAAAGTAGTACAGCATTATACAATTACACACCGCTACCACCAACTGAACCCACAACATTTGGCCTGGACACCCAGTATCCATCCATCCAGCATGAAACCCCCAGGGCAGGCAGACATCCACAGATGGAACGCAACATGATAGCAGCAAGTACACACAATCTGCAATCTCCTCGAAACGCTACGTTTTAACGACCACCATCTGTAATGTACAAGAGTTTTATTGCTATTCCTTTATTCAGACATAATGGAGCATTTTTCACTGGAAGGCCCAACAGCATGGAGCAGGAGGTTCTGAGTTTTTGTTTGTTTGTCTGGGAGCCCAGCAGCAGCAGCTATCTGTTTGGGAGGGAGGACAACATCATCGGGACGACGGGGGCGGCATCGGGTAGGGGATGTTGATCGGAGCGCGGGGCACCACGGTCCCCGGGACCGGGGCGTGCATGCCGTAGGCCAGGTGGGGCGGAGCGGCGACAGGGGTGCCTACGGCGGACACGAGGGGGGCGCCGACTGGCTGCCCGATCGTGGTGCCGAAGGCGTCGACGCCTGGCGGCAGATTGGCTGCCTGCGCAGGTTGCTTGGGGGACTTCCCGGGAGCTGCGGCCTGCCCGTTTGTGCCTGTGATGGGCCCCTGAGCAGCTGATGCCTCTCCGTTGTTCACGCTGGTGATGTCGTGTATGCTCGATCGCCGCCTCTCTCTGTTCATCGAGTTCAGGCGGATGAAGTACTTCTGCGCATGGCTAGCGACCTGGGTGGGTGTCCTTGAGATCACAAAGTTTCTCGAGATGCTCCTCCAGTCACCTTTCCCGTACTTTTCCAGTCCAAGAAGGAACAACCTGCAAGTTTAAAATCAGGTCATAGCGGAGATCAGTGACTAGTAAAAATAAGCATGCAGGAGAAAAATCTTTTAGTATCGAGCGGTTGGCAACCAAGCACTTCTCGTTAAATATTCAAATTCAGGACGTTTTCTGAAATTAGCTTCTCAAGTTAATTATGAATAAATCATTCAGCAACTCAAATTGTTACTACCACAGTGATCTGATTTCTTCAATTTGGAAGTTCACAAGCATAGCATCTTATCAATCACACAAAACAGATCTAGGGAATCATTAGGTTGATTCCACCTTCCTCTACATTAAAAACATTGGTGGCGCTGGTACAGATATGTTGCAAATGGAAAACTAAAATTACCAATTGCCATGTTGTATACCATATCACTTAAAATGGCAGAGATATGTTGCAAATGAAAAAAGTCCACCTCTAAAGGTACATACAAAATAAGACTGATGTCTGGGGAACTAGATATCAATTTAATTAATAGAGAGCAGATGATCGAACGCAGGCTGCCTAGTCCACATTCTGTGGTGCTAGCCAGTAAATATAGCACATGCCCGGACAAACATGTGCTAACTTGTTCATGGTTGAAAACTTTAACACATAGTATGAATAATTCATTGCCCAGGAGGTGCTATACACAAAATGTGGTTGAACATTATGCATAGTTTATGAAAAAATAAGGACCAGAATTTACTAGTTAGTCACAAGGAACTTTAGTTTTGTACTTGAATCAACGATTAGAAGGAAAAAAGGCATAAGGTTCACATTTGAAAAATATTCACTCAATTAAAAAGAAATTGAGTTGCACATGGGACAATAAAGTATCAAACGGGTGATTAATATATTACTCCCTCAGTTCCACAATACAAGCCTTTTTTAGCAATATAATAAAATCAGTCCACCGACAAAATGAGAATAAATTTGAAATGTGAAGATATCATCGAAAATGTTATTTCGCTTAAACAATAAAATTATCTTATCTAGGTCAAATTTAATACTCCCTCCGACCCATATTAGTTGACTCAGATTTGTCTAGATATGGATGTATCTAGACACATTTTAGTATTAGATACATCCGTATCTAGACAAATCCAAGTCAACTAATATGGGTCGGAGAGAGTATAACCTTTTTCAAAGTGATTATGGTTCTGACTTCTGAGTACAGGTTTTCATGCACAAGGTAACATGTGACAATTTTAATTAACTGGACAAACAGAATGTCAGAACACACACCAAGTACAGCTTGAGAAAATGAAAACTCAAACAACCACATGTCTGGCCAATTTTAGGAAGCCATTTACCAATTATGGATTCTGCAGTCATAAATGGATTGCATCGAAATATAATAATTACAACTATTGACGAACAAGCAAAAACATAACATCTCTGACTTTGTTACACCAATTCCTGCTGAAAACAGTAGTGCAATGATTCATCTAATCCACCGATAAGGCCCCTGCATCTACGAACAACCACACACGGCATGACCTAATCTGCAAAATACAACAAATCAACAAGCCTACACGCACCGAGCCTCCAGCAGAAAGCGGCAGTCAAGACATGTAAAGAGCAGTTTCCAGAATAGTCTGCAGACTGCGACAATTACACGAGTGGATCAGTAGGATCCCCTATCAAATTCGCCAATCAATCAAATACCTAATTACAACTATGCTGGCTCAGATATAAAAAATAGCATGCAGAGTACAGCAAAAATCTCCCAATACAGGCAAGGACACGATAATGGAAGCTCTACTGAGGAGTGATGTACTCACACCCTGTACTAGGAGAGCAGGTAAACCACGCAACCATCGAGCTATCAATAATTCAATATCCTCCCGAACAAACGCCATAGGAGGGCTACACTTACCAATCGTCGGAATTTCTAACAAGATAGTCAATTCAGCAATTAATCGAGCGTCTGGACTCTGGAGCAGTATCGGAATTTCCCGGTCAACGGGAAGGAAACGAAGAAGGCGGGAGGCAAGGAAGGAACCTGTGCTCGTCCTCGGTCCAGGCGATCCCCTTCCTGCGCTCCTGCTCCGCGGACTTGGACGACCCCTTCTCCCCACCACCGCCCTTCTTCGCGCCGCCGCCGCCGGCGGAGCCCGCCTCCTCGGGCCCGGCGTCGCCGGCGTACACGAGCAGCGGCACCCGGCCGGCCTCGATGCCGTCCACGTCCTCCACCAGCAGCTCGTAGTGCCGCCTGACCTCGTCGGGCGACTTCCCCTCGACGGCGTCCGCTATGTGCTCCCACATGGCGGCCTCGTCGTCCAGGTCCGCCGTGGCCAGCGCGTTCTCGAACGCCTTCTCCTGCTCCCGCGTCCAGGAGCCGGAGCCGGAGCCCTCCTCGCCGCCGCTGCTGCTGCTCGCCTCCTCCATCGCCATGGCCGACCTGCGCCCCAAACGGAAGGGGAAAAAACTGGAGAGCCCCGCGGGATTCGCGTGGCGGCGGCGGCGGGGCAGGGGTCAGAGGGTTCTGCGGGATTGCGGCGGCGGGATAAGGGAGAGAGGGGAAGAAGAAGAAGAAGAAGAAGAAGAAGGGGATTTGGAATTGCTGCGGGTTTGGGGGGGAATAAATTGGGGGTTTCCTTCCCGAAAAGAGGAAGAGGAGGAGATCTACCGGCACCGCCGGGAGGAGGATTTGTTACTGCAGCTGGGGGAGGGAGATATTTCGGATTCACTGCGGCACGGGCAGTCTGCAGTGGAGTGTCGGGCTTCTCTCTCCTCTCCTGGGGCTGGGAGACTGACTGGGAGTGGCGCTCCGGGGAAGGAGACAAAGGAGGCTGGGGTGGCCGCGGCGGCCGGGTTTTCTGTGGTGGTGGTGGCTTTTTTTCTCCAAGGAAATTCGGCCGTGTTTGATTGCAGCTTAGACTTAACCTTCATCGACCAGCTGATTCTACTCCTTTTCTCTGAAAATAAATAAGCTAATCCTACTCCTGATATTCTCGGGGGTATCAGTCAGTGTCATGGTTCATGGACTACCTATCAATCATTTCTCTATTTTTTAATGGCAATTATGCAGGGTTTTCTTTAACACGATGGTGGCAGCACACGTGCAATCATTTGACACGTGTCATTCTGTATTGTCTCCTAACTCCGTTTGCATATATCTCCTCGGCCTAACTTTTTTTTCTCAAAGCGATCGTTCTGCCGTTTTCAAGCGGCTCTTGTAGTTGTCGCCGCCTCGGTTCCTCTCCTCCCCTACTCCGGTGGCCCCGCCGGCCAGAGTCGGTGGGAGAGGAGGCAAGCCTCCTTTTTATACCCTTAGTTTGTCTCCTAGGTCAAGGGTTAGATTAGGGTCTGCGCATGTGGTGTTTTCGCTTTACGCCGTGGAGGTGTTGCTCTTAGGCGCTAACGCTAGGTGCTCGGATGCACCAGAGTCGCTCTATTGTCATTTACCGGGGTGGTAACCTGCTCGTTTGGATGGATCTGGCGGCATCTCTTCAATAATCGCAATGCTCTTTTTGGTCGTGCGTTGGGGTTTTCTCTTCATTTGGAATGCTACTTTGCTGCTCCTCTTTTTGGCCAGCCTTGGTGGCGAGGGGAAGGAGCAGTTCGGCGCGGCGGCCTGCGAAGTTAAAGGTGTTGGGGTTCACACATGCATAAACAAAAATTCTGCACTACTACGAACAACCATGGATGCAAATATGAAGATACTAACGGGTTTGATCTAGTTCATCATACCGACATTGATGCAGAAGAGAAGTCGATCGATGAAGATGCTAATGACGATCCTGACGATCCACTCGATGCGGAGCATCGAAAGCACGGCCCATTCGCAGGTTGCACGCATGTGATCTTCCCAATCCATTCAGTGTTCAGAGCTCAACACCGTCCGGTGCTTCGCTAGTACTCGCGCAGCACTTCGCTAGAAGACTCGCGGCGTACTCATATGGAGAGTGGAGATAATTCTAACACACGGAGGATGAGAAGGAGAAGCTTGGGATGCCTCGAGGGGAGGGAGAGGGGTGTGCCCCAGCCCTCCTTGGCCGTCGGCCCTAGGAGGTGTTGCTTCTTGATATCACGTAGTTGGTTCTTGATACTTGTATACAATGCCCAATATGAGTTGAGGACATCTCCCTTATTCTTCTTCCCACCATTAACGAGCTAACATCATCACCTTGTCATCTCTATCATCTCAGGGAATGCATTGATTTTGATGCATGGCCCATGCAAGTTTACACTCCCACTTGATCATACTCTCTCTACTTTTTGATTCATCTTTTTTGTATTTAACTCCTTCTTTCGAACTTGGTGAGTCAACCGCTTTTGCTTAATCATTTTCTTCTCCTTCTAAAAACCCTAGTTGTTAAACCCTAGCTTCTAATCCTAAGCATCTACATACATGTGAGTATGTATCCTAGCAAAACCATTTACCTCTCCTTTGTTTTTATTACTCTTCTCAAGTGCATCACCTCCTTACCAACCACAAGTTCTGGCTCTTCATGAATATCATCCGCATTCACATGCTTAATGGATGCCTCACTTGAAGCATTCCACTTGAAGCATTCCACTTGACTGAGATCCTTCCTGATAGCATGGTTGTGTGCATTGTTCCTCCCAAAGTTGTTGTAGTTCTTGTGGCCAGTATGGTGGTGGCCATTTCCTCCATGGTGTTGGTTCCCATTACCTCCGTGGTGATTGTGTCCATTGCCTTCATTGTGACTATGTCCATGGGCGGACCCACCTTCTCGGTTGCCGGAATTCTCTTCTATGCGCCCCTAGTGCATCGAGCACCACAGCTGATAGTTGAGTTTGATCAGGGGCTTTGCCCGCGCTACAGAAGGCGATTTTTGGGCAAATTCCCCAAGCCATCGTGGTTACGTGAATCTTGGGCCAGAGTGCAGCCCGTCGTGGCCCATTAGGCAGCTCAAGTGCTCAATCGATCGGATTGAATGTAGAATGCCAGGAAAAATAGATCGATCCCCAGATCCCAAACGCATAACTATTACACAGAGCTATGTCCGTCTGATCAAATATAAGAGTATCTCTAATAGTTCTTGTATTTTGCGGTAGCGAATAACCCGCGGATGCAATACCATGGAGCAAAAAAGGGCTCCAACAGCTGCCGCATCTAGTTTGCTGCCGCATTTTTGTGTGGCACCACCCTCTCGTGCTACATATATGCGGCATGATACGTCCATTTTGCATCACCATTCTATATCATAATTCATTGTTATTCATTGATATATTCCATATTAAGAGATGGTACTTATGTTATTTCATCTATTTTTGCATGATTGATGATTTTGGGAGGATGAACCACCTAAGCCAGGATTCTGATGGAAAAGGATCTGTTTGGAGGCAAAATTTGCGAAGATCAGAAAATCCTGGAAAATATATTTGGAAAATCCTATTTTTTCTAGAAGACGAAGGAAGCCAGAAGGAGAAGTGGAGATGGGCCACAAGGGGCCCACACCAGCCCCTGGCGCGGGCCAGCCCTGGCCGCGCCACCAGGTGGTGTGGCCACCCTGGCCCACCTCTAGCATCGCCCTCTGATGCATATAATCCCCTTGAAACCCTAAGACTCGGGGGCGACCACAAAAAGATTCCGCCGCCTCTACGGGGCGTAAAACTATGAAAGAGCTCTCCGGTAGGCAGAAATCTGCCGGAGAAATTTCTTCCCGAAGAGGAGAGATCGTCGCCATCAACACCATCATCAAGCTGGACTTCATCGGGATCATCATCATCATCATCGTCTCCATCAGCATCTCCACCAGCACCATCATCACCACTCCATACCACTGTAACAATTGGGTTGAATCTTGCATAGTTCTTAGGGAAACTTTCTCGGTGTTGATTACTTGTTGTAGTTGATGCTATTGAGTGGAACCATTGAAATATTGTTATGTTCAGATTGTTACATATCATTATTTCATCTTGGATCTTGATCCATATGATGTCTCATGAGTAGTTCGTTTAGTTCTTGAGGACATGGGAGAAGTCATGTTGTTAGTAGTGGAATTGTGTTGAGAAAGATTCAATGGTTTGATAATTAAGTTGTGATGTTATTCTTCTAGTGGTGTCATGTGAATATCGACTACATGATACTTCACCTTTATGGGCCTAGGGGAATGTATTGTGTATTTGGCTACTAATCGTAGAGGTTGCCGGAGTGACAGAAACTTGAACCCCCAGTAGGAAACCTTTGCACAAGGGAGTGTAGGATCTCAGAGTTTAAGGCTGTGGTTAGGTTTTTATCTTAATTACTTTCTTATAGTTGCGGATGCTTGCAAGGGGTATAATCACAAGTATGTATTAGTCCTAGGAAGGTCAGGACATTAGCACAGGTTCACCCACACAACACTTATCCAACTAAAGAAGATTAATCAACTATATGAAGCGAAACCACTTGACAATATTTCCATGTGTCCTCAAGAACATTTGGTCATCTTAAGTAATACAACCGGCTTGTCCTTTGCTAAAGAAAGGATTGGGCCACTTGCTGCAATTTTTATCATTATCTTTTATTTACTCGCACTTTATTTATCTACATTATCAAAAAATCCTAAAATTCCGTTTGCTAAGTATTTACAGAGAATCCCTGATCCAAGCCACTCGTCAACACCTTCTGCTCCTCGTTGGGTTCGACACTCTTACTTATTGAAAATACTACGATACACCCCCTATACTTGTGGGTCATCAAGACTATTTTCTGGCGCCGTTGCCGGGGAGTGAAGCGCTTTTGAAGAGTGAAACTGGTAAAGGAAACTTCTATTGTGAGTATTGTTTATTTTTGCTTGTTATTTTATTCTCAATATGGATAATTCACTTAGTTTCTTATTTCGGAATGCTACTACCACTGCTAAGGTAGTAGATGAACCTCCACCTGCTGAAAATGATACTTTTAAGATATCTAGAAGAATTGTTGATCGTGTTATGGATAACTACTATTTTGGAGATGGAACTGTCCATCCCGGTGATCATTTGCTTTTTATACACGAATTATGCGGGTTGTTCAAGTGTGCAGGTATTACAACATATCAAGTTAAGAAGTTATTCGTGTTATCACTGAAAGGAAGAGCTAAGGAATGGTATAAGCTGCTAAAGAATGGCCAATCTCTTGAATGGGAGGAAATTGTACCTCTCTTTTATTCCAAATTTTATCCTCCTAGTGAGATTCATAAAGATCGGAATCAAATATACAACTTTTGGCCTCGTGATGGAGAGAGTACAACTCAAGCTTGGGGGAGACTGAAGTCACTAATGCTCAAATGTCCTACTCATGAGCTCCCTAAAAACATTATTATCAATAACTTTTATGCAAGACTTCCTCTTCATGATAAGGATCTATTGGATGCTTCTTGCTCTGGATCATTTACACGTATGGAAGAAGAAGATAAATGGGATCTTCTAGACCGTATTTAAGACAATGTTGAAGCATGGGAGAATGATAAAGGAAGAAAGTGAGGTGTAAATTATGATTATGAATGCATTAAATCTTTTATGAGAACTGATGACTTTCATAATATTAGTAATGCTTATGGTCTTGATTCTCAAAGTATTGCAAATTATTTTAAGGCTTTTGCCTCTTATATTGAAATTCCTAAAAAGAAATGGAACAAGTATCATGCACCATATAAAGATATTGTTAATTATGTTCCTGCTAGAAATACTAAAGTTTATACCATGGATCATATTTTACTTGAACCTTAAATCGAGAAAAGACCATTCCCGGTTAAGGTAAAGGAACATTCTATGACAGCTAGGATGATTAACGAAAATACAAAGAAAGCTTTAGAACCTAATGAACAAATAGATGTTGAATCTGCAATAGCAAATATGAAAGACTTTGTCACTAAAAATGTAGAAGATAGGCACATTATCCTTTGTAAGGATACTTCTAATATTATTTCACATCCTAATGGAAATAGGAAAGCTAGTGTCCCTGTGTTTTCTGTCAGAATAAGTGATCATTGCTACAATGGTTCATGTGATAGTTATATCATTAAATTTATGCATGATACTGAAAGTTATTATGAGAGAGGGAAAATTGTTCTTATGCATCTCAATAATATTAGGTTTCCTCGCTTTATGCTGAAAGTTTTTATGTTGCACTTTTTTGCCTTCCTATGCTTGTAGTCTCTGGTTTCAAATATTTATTTTCTTACAAAATTCCCTTGCATAGGTAGTGGGTTAGACTTAAATATGTGTATATTTGCTCCTTGATGCTCTATTTTACTTCAATTCATACCCTTATGTGAGCATCATTGAAATTTATCATGCCCATCTTAATGGCTATAAAGGAAGAGCTTCTTGGGAGACAACCCAATATATTTTTGCTCTTAGTTTATTTTTGTTTATTTGAGTCTTGGAAGTTATTGCTTCTGTAATAAACTCTCCTTATCCTTTTTGTTTGGTTTTTGTGTCAAGATCAACCTCTAATGAGAAAGAAGTAAGATTTGGGGAAGTTGTTGTCCTGAAACAGATTTTTGTGCTTCACCGTAAAAAATTATAAAAAATCCCAGAATGTCGTACTGATTTGTAATTTTTTGTGTGCATGCCCCAGGGTATTATTTAACTTTTGTTAGTTTTGAACTTTTTGATTTGGGAAACATAAGATTTTCGAAAAAAATGATCAATACCTGCTGGACTGTTTTGACAGATTTCTGCCATTTTTGCATTTGCTCTTAAATCGATTTCCTTTTTGAATTATTTTTGGGCTTTCGAAAGGAGTTGTTTCAGTAGCTTATGTTCTGATGGATTTCAGTTAAAATTAAACCTAAAGGTTTATTATCTTGCATGCACTAATGTTGCTAATGAAGAATGTGTAAAGTTTTGTATGAAAGAAGTTTTCAAGTGGTAGGAGAAAATGATGTAATGAGATGAAGAGTGGTCAAAAGACTCAAGCACTATATTTCTAGAGATTCTTACAATGAATATATTGATATAATTCAAGCGGTGACTCCGGAAGAATTTATTAAAAGCCAAGTTAAGAGACCTGCAGAGTCCATTTTCGAATACTTAACAGTTCTGGTAAGAAAAGGTCTGCGAAAAACTTTCCAAATTATATTTTTGTAGTTTTTATCTAACATGGAAAATAATGAGTCGAAAGAGGGACGGAAACGAAGCCCGGGTGGCACACACCACCCCGTGGCGCGGTCCCACCTGGTCGCTCCACCAGGGAGTGTGGCCACCCTGGAGCCCGTCTCCGACCCGTTTTCTTCCAGTACTTTCCTTTTGTTGTTAAACTTCATAATATATAATCCTCCGGACCCCATGAGGTTCGTATATCGTGTTCTCGTCGTGTTTTCATTTTGATCTGTTTCTGACAGGCAGATTCTCAGTTTTGGAGCCACAATATTTTCCTCTGGATCAACCAAGGAGGATTCCTCTGGGGACATCATCAACCCATACATGTATGAGTTGAAGATTCACCCCAAGGAGTTATTGCTTAAAGATGGGAAGGTACAGATAAAAGAGGTTCAGGGCCCTAAAGGAGAAGGTACTCTGGAGGACAGGGTGGAAGCGCTGGAGCAAGAAGTCTTTAGGTATAAGAAGATGGATGAACGCGAAGTGGACATCATTCGTAAGATAAGTTCAGAACTCATCGCCGAGCACAAGAGGGAGACTGCTGAGCTTAGGATGAAATTCTCTCACTCCATCGAACAACCAACCAACTACAAGCACAGCTCTACGACATACAAAATCAAAACCGTGAGTATGAGGCTAGGTTCAAACATAGAAGTTCTGCTGCTAGTTTCAGGATATTGGAAACCAAGATGTCTTTTTCAATGGAGAACCTCTACCTTGGAAGTCGAATGATGACGAGGGAATAACAACACCACCGAAGGAGTAATTTGTCATCAGGTTTTGGCATCCCCTTGGTTTGTTTCAAGCTTGGGGGAGTAACATGGTATCATATCATTATCTTTCATCTTTTTACCTTTTTAGTAGAGTCATATCATAAATAGAGAAGTTATCATATAAGATGGTTTGCATTATGGAAGTATCTCCCCTCTAGTTAGATATGTATGTATCCCTTGGTGTGAGTTGTCATTATGGAATATTAATGTGAAGCTCTATCATTTACACTTTGCACATCTTATTTTAGTTTGCAAATTTCTGTTATATGATTGATCTTGTCGATAGTATTAGTATCACTTTGGGATCATTAAGTAAATTGAGATTGGTTTTGGCAAACCTAGCTCATGTTAGTAGCAATACTCTTAGAGGATTGAATGAAAAAGAGAAAAATTACTTTTAAGATATATAATTTCATCATCTTTCTTTCTTGTTTGGCTCATAAGCTTAGTATTCTCTAGTTAAGATCTTTTGTGTTTCCAAGGAAGATTGCATGATCGTTTCTATCACTTGTATGTTTGTTTGTTCCTTCAATTCTTATGCTTGCTGCTCAGCCTTGCTAGCCAACAACCTGTACCGAGAGGGAATACGTCTCGTGCATCCAATCCTAAAACTAAAACCTATGCCATTTGTGTCCACCATATCCACCTATTAGCATTATTGCTATTCCAAGTAAATTCATGTTTTATCTACCTTCCAAATTAAAAAATTTATGTGAAATCTAGTGATTAAAGCTCTCACAAACTTGATGGCACACTTTACTTTCTTGCACTTAATAAACTTGAACCATTGCGTCCATTTATGTCACGTATATGCTTGCACTTTATAAGTTGAGAATTAGCAGAACCATGTTGTCATGGGGAACGCTTTCAACAGTGCACTGATTATTCAGTTGATATCATGATTCTTTTGTTTATGGATCCCAAAAGTGTGAAATAAAAGGGGAGCTTGTAAGCTCATGGAGCTTGTATATGTGTTAGATAAACGCATGGGCGGCTAGCCTAAGCCATGCCTAATCATGGTGGAAACTTGCAGCATAGCCATAGTGAGCATTTGTGAAGCATCCTCAATAAAAACCTATGCAAATAGCAAATAAAAAGATCGCTGAGATGCTCATTGTCTGTTGCCTTATCATTTTGATATGGGATAGCTCTTGTATCATGGGGCAAGGGGTACCCTATTGGCGGTTCTCCATGATACACATGTACTTACAATGACAAGAACTTACTCATGACTAAAGTTGAGTAGCATGAGGTCTAGGACTTGTAAGCAAGGGGCATGATATTTTCAACTTATAACTTGTCAAGCATATCCTCATATTTGTTCACTTTAACCTTAATCACCTAAAAGATGCTTATGATAGGGGCAATGAGAGTTCAAAGCTAGTAAGTACCATAATTTTTGGAAGCTCTTTATGAAACTTGAAAGCCTTGTTTCCCTCTGCAAAGGGTCTATCTTTTACTTTTTAGTTGAGTCAGTAAACCTATTCCTTTCAATCTTAAGCAAGCATTTGAGTTGTTGAGATTCAATCACCCATATGATGATATATAATGTTTCTTATGTTCCTTGTTTTGCACACTGCTCTTATCTTAGTGGATATTACTTTGAAAGCTATCATTGAAAACCTATTATGTTTGACTCCTGCAATTTGTTAACCATTTTATGACCAAGAACAAGGTTTGCCACTACTAATTATGATTTACTTTATGCATCTTTATTGTGTTCCCCTTACACATTGCAAGTTAAGTTATATAATAGTGAGTTGTTTTCTATTATAATTTGTGTATTGATGAATGTGATGCTTCTTGTCCGTATTCTCTTTATCGACACTTCAATCCATAAACCCGTGGACATGTTTATTGAGCTTAGTTTTCGCTTGAGGATAAGCAAAGTCTAAGCTTGGGGGGAGTTGATACGTCCATTTTGCATCACCATTCTATATCATAATTCACTGTTATTCATTGATATATTCCATATTAAGAGATGGTACTTATGTTATTTCATCTATTTTTGCATGATTGATGTATTTGGGAGGATGAACCACCGGAGCCAGGATTTTGATGGAAAAGGCACTGTTTGGAGGCAAAATTCGCAAAGATCAGAAAATCCCGGAAAATATATGGAAAATCCTATTTTTCTAGAAGACGAAGGAAGCCAGAAGGGGAAGTGGAGATGGGCATAGGGGGCCCACACCACCCCCTGGCGTGGGCCATCCCTTGTCGTGCCACCAGGTGGTGTGGCCACACTGGCCCACCTCTAGCATCGCCCTCTGACGCATATAATCCCCTCGAAACCCTAAGACTCGGGGGGCGACCATAGAAAGATTCCGCCACCTCTACGGGGCGAAAAACTACACAGAGAGAAAGAGCTCTCCGGCAGGCAGAAATCTACCGGGGAAGTTTGTTCCTAGAGAGGGGAGATCATCGCCATCAACACCATCATCAAGCTGGACTTGAAGTAGATCATCATCATCATCTCCATCATCATCTCCACCAACACCATCATCACCACTCCATACCGCTGTAACAATTGGGTTGAATCTTGCATAGTTTTTAGGGGAAACTTTCCGAGTGTTGATTACTTGTTGTAGTTGATGCTATTGAGTGGAACCATTGAATTATTGTTATGTTCAAATTGTTACTTATCATTATTTCTTCTCTGATCTTGATCCATATGATGTCTCTTGAGTAGTTCGTTTAGTTCTTGAGGACATGGGAGAAGTCATGTTTTAGTAGTGGAATTGTGTTGAGAAAGATTCAATGGTTTGATAATTAAGTTGTGGTGTTATTCTTCCAGTGGTGTCATATGAATGTTGACTACATGATACTTCACCTTTATGGGCCTAGGGAATGTATTGTGTATTTGGCTACTAATCGTAGAGGTTGCCGGAGTGACAGAAACCTGAACCCTCGGTAGGAAACCTGCACAAGGGAGTGTAGGATCTCAGAGTTTAAGGCTGTGGTTAGGTTTTTATCTTAATTACTTTCTTATAGTTGCGGATGCTTGCAAGGGGTATAATCACAAGTATGTATTAGTCCTAGGAAGGTCAGGACATTAGCATAGGTTCACCCACACAACACTTATCCAACTAAAGAAGATTAATCAACTATATGAAGCGAAACCACTTGACAATATTTCCATGTGTCCTCGAGAACATTTGGTCATCTTAAGTAATACAACCGGCTTGTCCTTTGCTAAAGAAAGGATTGGGCCACTTGCTGCAATTCCTGATCCAAGCCACTCGTCAACACTTTCTGCTCCTTGTTGGGTTCGACACTCTTACTTATCGAAAATACTGCGATACACCCCCTATACTTGTGGGTCATCACGACACCATGTAGTTGCCATATATTTCCCCACCTTCGCTGCAGCCATAGACGATCGCCAATGTCGAATTGCCCGCTATTGAGCCACCTCCCCTTTAGATCAGACTGTTGCACACCGTCTCCCAACCCTAATTTATGATGCTGCCTTATAATGGGAGCCATAGCTGCTGGAATCGACGATGCCAATTGTAACACCTCGTCCACTGGGCTCGGGGGGTGTCAACAGCTTAATAGGATATCTAGACTGGCCCCACAGACCAACACTAGTCTTTTCTGCGCACTTTGTCCTCACTCGTGCGCACCCGGTACCCACTTCCCGGTCGGTCACCCATCCTAGAATTGCTCTAGGCCAAGCACGCTTAACCTTAGAGTTCTTTTTGAATGAGCTTCCAAAAAAGAAGTTGCAACTTGTTGATATGAGTATTCTATCAATCCTATTAAGCCATATGCCTGGTCTCACATACACCCACCCTTTAGAAGATCGATGCCCTCATCGATCAAGCACACCCCAGGAACGTTCCCTCTTGGCACGCGTGTGTGCGTCTAGTGATGGCACATGTGCCATGTCGTGTCCACTCCGGGCCACACGTTCCATGCTCCACATGTCCCGCCACTAACCCACACACACCCGTTTAACCGCGAGGATCGGCTCTGATACCACTTGTAACACCCCGTCCACTAGGCCTGGGGGTGTCACTCCTAATAGCTTAATAGGATATCTAGACTGGCTCCACAGACCAAAAATAGTCTGTTCTGCGCACTTTGTCCTCACTCGTGCGCACTCGATACCCACTTCCCGGTCAGTCATTGACGAGGGTTCAACTCATCAATGCCCATTGTTATGGACTTGGGTTTTGGAGAAGGAGGGAGCGTTGGAGGCATCGATTGGCTAGCAAACAAGCACATAGGGATGCAAGGTTTACCTAGGTTCAGGCCTTGTAGAGGCCCCTACTCCTGCTTTTCTACTCTTGGAATTATCAAAGATTACAGGGGTGCGCAGATGCAATCTGGCGATGGTGGCGAAAACTAGGGTTGTGATTGTCCTCCTCACCGCCCCTCCTAGCCTTTATATAGATAGGCTAGGTCTCAGGTAGCAGGTCGAGTCGGTTACAGATTAGGGTTCACCTTTTGAACTTTCTATCTTAAGCTTCTTCTTGCCTCGCAAGCAATCGGGGAGTCCGTGGGCCACTCGAATTCTTCATCGGGCCTTGGCAGCACCGTGGGCTTCTGCCATATCTGTGCCATATATACCAAACTCGAGTACCTATAGGGTATACCCATGTCATTAGCCCCCGAGTGTCCAGTGGAATCATAGATTTGACTCGAGACTTTATGAAGTCTTTCGAGTGCATGTCTGAGCATTTTTTCTAGTGTTCAGTTTGTGTCATAGGGATTGTTGATATACGTGCCTGATTTATCCGATGTATCAGTATCAGTTAACTGCCTTAGGGCAAAACAACGCAATCTACTCAAACTCGAGTCCCTGGACTCAAATTCAGAAAAGTGCTGGCGTAATTCGACTCAAGCCGTGGAGGTCTTACAGGAGTCAAATTCTAGTGTATAAGTGTGAGCACTCGACGCGTCCGTCAAGGCATGTTCATCGTACCTGTAGGCACGGATATATTTCTGGTAGTGCGTAGCAGATGTGTTGCCAGGCCTTATTCAGGTCTTATCTTCACGCTGCAAGTGCGACATCCGAAATTTTAGTCATCGCGGAGATGATTCGGGTGGCCCAGGAGATGTAATCTCTTTGTAGGGAAAATATGAGGCGGAGTCGCCATAGCATTCGAGTGTGGATGTTATTGACACACAGTATGATGTACAAATAATCATAGGGTGCGCGGCTAGCTCTCTCTATGGGAGTAGCCCCCGAGTGCCTATTCGAGTCATAGACTCGAGTGGGGCTAAAAACATTTTGCGACTGTTGTCGTCTTCAGTTGCTTGTTTCAGTCAAATGTGCTTCCAGCGCTCCCCGTGGGAGTAACCCGTAGTTCACAATCGAATCGTTGATTTGAGTGATGGGTTTGTCTTGACTATTGATACACCTGCATAAAAAATTCTTTCGGGTGTGCGGTCAACGCTCCTGTTAGGAGTAGCCCCCGAGTGCTTGGTTGAGTCGAAGACTCGAGAAAGAACTAAAGTAGTCAAAATCTTCTTCTGCTGGAATCGATGACATCAGTGCTAACGATGTGATGTCCTCAGTTGCCCGCGTGAGCGGCTTTGATGGGACATGACGAGCGGTGGGTCCCATTTTCTGACTTTGATTTGACTGGGCATGTGTAATCTTCTATTTTAACTGCGTCTCCTCGATTTCCACGCGTAATGGGATAGTGGGGGACGGTTCGTGGTTCACCCTCGCCGCGTGTCGATGGCGATGTGTGCCACGTGTTCAGTATGGTTTTTGTTGGCTGTTGGATGACACCTGCGAGGAGGTTAAGTAGCAGCGCATCTGCGGTAATTTTCCCCATCTCTCTTCTTGCTCATGCCTCCTTCGCCATTGTTGTTCTCTCTGTTTCCTTGCGCGCTTCCTCTTCGTGGCACTAGACCAGCTCCGTGTTTTCCCCAGTTACTTTCTTTGCTCGCATCGCCATCGAAAGATGGGCAAGAAGAAGGGAGGCGCCACCGCTGGATCTACGGCCATCATTGCCGCTGCCAAGAAGAAGGGTGGCACCACTATTGTGGGCACCAGCGCCGCCGCTGCAGGGAAGAAGAAGGGCGGTACCCGTGTCACTAACGGCTCCTGGCGCGCGTCCATCATCAAGTCCTCTGAGCTGCAGATTTATCGTTAAGATGGAGCTCTGCCGCTCACGGAAGATGACTCGCGAGTGCCTGGTGATGAGGTAATCTCTCATCCTCCTCCAGGTTTCCGGGTGATGTTCCTTGCGTTCATCATTCGAGGTCTCTCTCTTCCCTTGCATCCTTTTTTAGGAGTCTTCTTTGTTTCTATGGGCTCCAGCTGCACTAGCTGTCCGCAAATTCCATTCTCCACATCGCCTGCTTCATCACTTTGTGCGAGTTCTAGCTCGAAATCGAGCCACACTTTGGTCTCTTGAAGAAGATTTTTGAGCTGAAGCGTCAGTCGGGGTCGGGTTCGGTAGTCTACGATGTAGGAGACTGCAGGATCCACGTTGACTCCTCCATCATCTACTTTGATATCAAGCTCACCGCGTTTGTCCAAGGGTGGAGGGACAAGTGGTTCTATGTCCACGACCAGAAGTCCGACGGAGAGCACTTCGGACTCGCGCCCTTCGATCCTGTGGCAACTTGCAAGAGGAGGCGCTCCTGGAAGAACATCGTGATGCCTGGCAAGTCCGAGGAAATGGAGGTGCTGTATCAGCATGTCTACGACCTCGAAGGCCGCATAGGCAAAGAAGAGGGTGGCGCCGCTCTCATTCGCATGTGGTTGCGCCGCCGCATCCAGCCTCTGCAAGCTAGAGCCCATCCTATGTTCCACTGGACCGGTGCTGGCAATGTCACTCGCATATCTGCCGAGGGCATTTCTGCGGGTGAGGTAGATACGAGGTTGGGACTGGTGACCAAGTATACCGCCAAGGAGGATCTCCCTGGTGAATCAGCCGTGCCTCCTTTCGATGCCAACAACCCTCCACTGGAGGTAGAGTTTTTTTCGAAGTAGTATTGTATTTGTGCGATTGGTTGCCAAGTGCTTGAATCTGTGCTATTGTGTCTTCTGAATGCAGGACTGGAAGGTGTCCTCCAATTTATCTCCTCGACCTAAAGGGGTTATCCCTTGTGAAGCAGAGGAAGAGGACGAGTTGGAATCGACCGTCCCGATTGAAGAAGAGGAGGGAGCCCCCGAGTCCAGCGGCCATGACACTCGCAAGCGGTCCCGCAGCAAGGATTCTGACGCTTCTTTGCCGACGACGACAGGAGATACCTCTGCTGCTGCAGAGGAGCCAATCCCCGCCGTGCATGTGCGTGCCATGGCTCCTCCTACTCGGAAGAAGCTGCGACTGCCAAAGGAGTCGTCGGATGACTCCTTGGACGTCGACAAATTTAACTGGTAAGCTTTTAATGCTCGCGAGTTCGTTTTGCTCTCTCTGAGGTTGCTTTTTTTGAAGTTGCGTTGGGCATCTTTTGTAGTCAAGCGGCATCGTCATCTTTTGACGACGTCCAATTTGTGAAAGAGTCCGGAGTCGCAAACTCCAAGGCCAAGGAGGTGGCCTAACGACCTCCTTCTCCTCAAGTGGTGGCCTACTCTGGTGCCAATTCTTCGAGTTCCCCGCATGCTGGGGAGCACCAGATGATTACCCGGATGACTGCGCGACAGTCATCTTCGGAGTCCTTGGAGGAACATGTAAGTGTCCTTTTTATTGTTTGGCAGTCGAATTTGTACTTTGAGTTGCCACTGAGTCTTCGTTTCCCTTTGGTGTAGCTCATTATGAAGGAAGCTGCACAGCTCGCGGAGCAAGTTCTTGCTATGGGTCGACAGCACGCCCTACTGGACAATCGCCACTGCGCAGTCAAAGGCTAGCTTTGGATTTTGTCTTTGTCTTCGTGGAAATTTGTCGGCTCAATTGTTGTTATGCCCCGTCCTTTGTAGGTGAGCACAACAAGCTTCTTCGTCGTGTTTCGTCCCTCGAGAAGGGGCTTGCCGCGGTGGTGAAGAATCGCGACAAAGCAGTCGCAACCCTGGAGGAGTAGCGGAAGCGCGAAGAGGATTTGCGCTCTTCCACTACTGAAAGGGAGAAGTTGTTCGAAGAACAACTTTTATCGATTGCTAAGGCCCTCTCAGGTATTTTTCAGTTTGATTTGCGTTGCTCCTTGTGCGATGTCATGTTGTTGTGCTAACACCTTGTGTATGCAGATGCCGCCGGCCTGAGCTTTGACACCCAGTCCCTGCGTCGCGTGGATGCGTTGGCTGGCACCGTTGCTGCAGTCGAGGACCATAGTGTTTCCCTCCAGGAGACGCTGGGGAAGGCCAAGGATGTGCTCAGTCGCCTCGTGAGGACCTGACTCCCAAGGCTGGGTTAATTGAAAATCTTGACGACCTGGTGGAATCCTTCACTGGAGGTATTCCCACGGAATTCAGGAACTCCCATCGGTCTATCGGTGCCACCATGGCACTCGCGATGGTGCAAGCCCATGGCGTGGAGTTGGATCCTGCCGCGATTTCCAAGGCGATGCCTGTCGACGCCGGAGGCCAACAGGTAGTGTTTGCTCCCTTCGCTGGTAGCTGCGATAAATATGGGCCTCAACTTATCGAGACAGTCGCTAAATACTCTGAGGAGCAGCAGCGAGCGAAGGCGGCGAAGGCCGCAGCATCTGGGGCTACCACCGGCAAGTCCGTGGCGTCAGAGGCTGCCACGGATGTGATGAAGCCCCCGAAGTCAAAGTCGAAGTTGAAGAAGCAAAATGCTCCTTAGTCTTTATGTGTAATAAGTGTAGCTTAGCCTTTTGTCTAAACCGTGCTTTTGTGGGGGGCGTTCCCTTGACATTTTATCGAATTTGGCTGCAGTTCTCTATTTATCGATGTCTGATGAGTCTCATTTGCCTCTTTCTTTATTGTACCTAGAGTCCTTCGAGTGATCCTCATGACTCTCCTCCCATTGATGAAAGCTCGACGCAGCCGCGTTCAAGGGTGGAGGAATTGTCGTTGCTTTCGCGACTGCGTGATCGCATTAAGCAATTGGAACGTGAGTTGCCCATCATCAACGATAGTGCAGATGTGTGGAAGTCGAAGGCGGAGAAGGCCACCGCCCGTGAGAAGTATCTCTTGGAGGAAATGGCGCAGTTGAATGAGCAGTTCAAATGTTAGCTTTCTGCCTTCTTATCTTTTCCTTTAGTCAGTCGCGGCGACGCCTTGTCTTCATACTTTGTTGCTTGCTTGGTGTAGTTGTCAGCGCTCGTCATCCGCAGGATGAAAAGGACCGGGTGGCCATTTGAATGAACAACTTGACCCAGGAGCAGCTGTAGGCGAGTGGGTACTTTTGGGTGGACCACGATCGTGCGATCGCGCTCGCGACCCTGCAAGATCGTTCTTCTCGAGTGCTCCATTATTTGAAGAAGGCGCAGTCGTGTCTTAGGCACATTTATCAGACGATGTTTCCGATGGACGCTATCCCTTCAAGCCTGTTGGCCCTTCTGGCGAAGTTTCAAGATATAAGTGCGGTACACGTGTGTGTGCGGTAGCAATTGGTCACAAGTGCGAAGGTTGCCTTGTCAATAGTGTGACTGCATCGACCAGATGTGGACATGGCATCCGTTGCTGCTGGACCGCCGCTACCACCAGAAGGGATGACCTGGAACATGGTGCCGAACTACCAGGCGGTTGATGAGCTAGTAGAGGACATCGTCGTCTTCTTTGAAGAGCAGACGAATGTTCATCTTCTACAGCAGTAGCGTAGTTTGTATCCTGCACATAGATGTATGAGTGTTGTAAAGTTCATATGATTGTGTTGGGTGTACATAGGTGTGCTTGGTTTGTGCCCAAGATTGCCCCATCAAATATTTGGCTAGCCAAAAATTTGGTTGAGCCTTTGCTTGCCAATAAGTTGGCCAACATTGGCTAAAAAATTGAACTAGAGTTGATAGTGGAGCATTGGCATGTCAAAAATTTGGCAATAATCCAAACAAGAGCTAACCTTTTGGTCATGACCAAAATATTGGTATGGTACGCTTTGACCATAATCCAAACACACCCATAGTACCCATTGATATGTGAAGAGCTTGCTAGCTTGTGTATTTTTCGAGTGTATTGTACTCTTGCAGTTCCTTTTCGTTAGCCTGACTTGTGTTTATCTCAGCACCTTGCAACCTGTCAAGTGCGTTGCAACTAGGTTGGTGTTTATCAAGGGTTCGATTGGTGTTGTGTCAGCTACTCAAGATACTGTGATTTGTTCGTAGAACAAAAGTGTAAAGGGTGGCGCAACCCCCGAGTGATAAAATTGCAAGAAAATAAGGAAAACACAGAGTTTTGGGGCACTTAGCTTTATTTATTCGCAGAATAGTACGAGGTACAATGTGTGGCTAAGTAGCCTGGCTGAATAGCCTTATTTGTAATGTAAAAATGACTAGGGGTAGAAACGATGCAGATGTGCGACGTTCCAGGGGTTGGAGTATGCGACTCCGCTCTCGAAATCTTTAAGGCGATAGGTGCCACCTGGGATTACTTCTGTAATCACGTAAGGTCCTTCCCAAGGGGACTCGAGCTTGAGATGCCCTTGTTGCTTCAGTCGCAGAACCAGGTCTCCTTCGACGAAGGATCTGGGGCGTAGCCTTCTGCTGTGGTAGTTGCGGAGGCTCTGTTGATAGATCGTTGATCTCTCCACTTCGGTTTCTCGTGCCTCGTCAAGGAGGTCGACGGAATCTTCGAGTGCAAGAGTTGACTCCTGCTCGCTGTAAGCGACCACTCACGGATCTTTGTAGCGCACTTCTGCGGGTAGCACCGCCTCAACACCATGCACCATGAAGAACGGAGTATAGCCCGTGGCGCTGTTTGGAGTTGTGCGCAGGCTCCAAAGTACGGATTGCAGCACGTCTGGCCAGCATCCAGCGACTTGTTCGAGTGGCCGAAGGAGTCACTTCTTGATTCCACCGCACATGAGGCCGTTGGCCTTTTCAACTTGACCGTTGGTCTATTGGTGAGCCACCGAGGCGTAACTTATGTTGATTCCCAGGCCTTCGCAGAACTCCTGGAACTCCTTGGAGGTGAAGTTTGTCCCATTGTCCATGATGATGCTACGTGGCACCCCAAAGCAGTAGACAATGGACTTGAAGAACTTGACGACACTAGCTCCTGATTGATTCATCACTGGCATGGTGATGTCTACGCACTTCTATTCTTGTAGACAGTTGTTGGGCCTCCAAGTGCAGAGGTTTGTAGAACAACAAAAAGTTTTCCCCTAAGTGGATTACCCAAGGTTTATCGAACTCAGGGAGGAAGTGGTCAAAGGTATTCCCTCTCAAGCAACCCTGCAATCAAGATACAAGAAGTCTCTTGTGTCCCCAACACACCCAATACACTTGTCAGGTGTATAGGTGCACTAGTTCGGCGAAGAGATAGTGAAATACAAGTGGTATGGATATAAGATAACGGTGCTAGAAAATACTTTGATGGCGTGGAAGAGACTAAAGGCAAACTGAAATAAAGATGGAAGCAAGCAAACATGTAACAGATCTAATTGTAAACGGTATTTCAATGCTTAGAAACAAGGCCTAGGGATCATACTTTCACTAGTGAACACTCTCATATAAATATCTTCTCTTTATGATACTACTCTTAACTACTCTCCGGTTGAACACTCTAATCGATGGTAGGGCTATAACAGCACACCTCAAAGTAAGCCTTTCCCATCTAGGTAACCCCACACTGTCACCTTGAGCACTAGATGGTTCCAACAAACACCACAATTTCATAAAGACATCCAACTCCAAATATAACTCATAACAAGTATTTTTAATCTCTAGCCTAAGTGCCACCATGGTGTGCACGCTGTCACTTTCACACACATGGGGAGAGAAGAGATATGTTATAGCACTTGAGTAGCAAGGTAGATCTACTTGATTACAAAGCTCTGATGTGCTCGTCGTTCGACATAGAACTCGTTGGGAACCCCAAGAGGAAGGTACGATGAGCACAGCAGCAAGTTTTCCCTCAGTTATGAAACCAAGGTTTAATCGAACCAGTAGGAGCAAGGAAACACCCCAAAGGTGTTACTAGCTGAGCTTTGGCAGGGCGCACTACCGGTGCTAGTAGCAACGTGGAGACCTGCACAACACAACCACAGAACTTTGTCTCCAACTTGCGACAAGGTTGTCAATCTCACCGTGTTTTGCGGAAAACAAAGGATTAAACGTATCGAATGGAAAGAAGTAAAAGTTTGTAGAAAGTAAACACAAAGCAATAAAAGATTGTAGATTGTATGTAAAAGACAAGGACCGAGATCCATAGTTCACTAGAGGTGGCTCTCCTTAAGATAGATAACATGCTGGGTGAACAAATTACAGCGGGGCAATTGACAAACACCGAGAAAGCAATACATGCATATAGTAATCATCTTGACTCCTTTCAGACTTGATTGGGCATTACAACATAATACATAGACCGCCATCCAGCGACATCTATGACTAATAATCCACCTTCAGGTTATCATCCGAACACCCTCCAGTATTAAGTTGCAAGCAATAGATTATTGCTTTACAAACTGCGTGTAAAGTAAACAATACGATTGTTCTATGAACAAAGGATTGTTGTTTTCTCCCTAGTAGCAACAGCACATCTAGTACCTTAGAGATTTTTGTCACTTCCCCAGATTACCAGAGTCATGAACCCACTATCGAACATAAATACTAACTCTTGGAGTTGTTAGCATCTACTTGGCCAAGATAGCTACTAACAACGGAAAGCATGCAAGATCACAAATAACAAAGACATGATAGAATCAATAATCAATCTCAAATAGCATCTCAATATCCATCGAATCCCCGCAAACACAACATGCAGAATTACAAATAGATGATCTTGATCATGAACGGAGCTCACAAGATCTAGACATGAAAGCACAAAGGAGGAGAACCAGCCATCTAGCTACTACATGGATCCGTAGTCCAAGGATGAACTACTCACGCATCACACTGGAGGCTCGCATGGTGATGAAGAAGGCCTCCAGGGTGAATTCCCCTCTCCGGCAGGGTGCTGGGAAGAGCTTCAGATCCCTCCCGATCTAGGGATGGAGATGACGGCGGCTACAGACTCTTTCGTGGATTTTTGATCAGGTACTTAGGGTTTACATCCCGAGGGCATCTTATAGTCGGAAGGGGAGGCCGAGGGGGTGCCGGGAGCCACCACACCACCCCCTGGCGCGGGCCCAGCCTGGCCGCGCGACCAGGTGGTGTGGTCGGCCCCTGGCCCTTCTCCGTCTCGTATTCTGGCACTTGATCCCTTCCGGAAAAATAGGCACTTTGGCTTTTGTCCCGTCCAATTCCGAGAATATTCATTTTCTGACTTTCCTGGAACCAAAAACAGCAGAAAACAGGAAGCTGGCACTGTGGCTCTTGTTAATAGGTTAGTCCAAGAAATCATAAGAAGAGTACTCCAAAGTTGGAACAGAACACAAGAAAGTGGATAAAACCAAGCATGGAACATCAAAAATTATAGATACATTTGCAATGTATCAACATCCCCAAGCTTAACTCCTGCTCGTCCTCGAGTAGGTAAGTGATAAAAAGAAACAACAATTTTTGAGGTGACACGCACCATCAAAGACTTGATCAAAGTATTTGCAAAACATTCAAAGCTGGGATCATAGTACTTCAATCATAACATGAAAGACAAAGTTCTAGCAATAAGCAAAGAAACTATGATGCAACATGAAAAGGCACAAACAAAAGATTCATGAATAACAATGCTTTGCAAGACGTTTGTTTATTTCATATAAAGAAAACATAGCATAATAGTATTCATCTTGTCCCTCAATAGAGTAGCAAATATAAATGCATAGGACACCTTCAAAGTTCATAAGAGTGACTAGATATAACAGTTTAAAACAAGCAATAACAAGTTATGCATCAATCAACTAGTCTTGGGACAATGCACATAGAACTAAGAATGGCCACTATGCTCTCAAAGTAAGTGCATAAAGATAGAAGGTGGAGACTCAATATAATGGTGGAAGAAAGGCCTTTTGTAAAAGGAAGTAGGGATTCAAGTCTCATAAAGAGCTTCCAAAAATTATGGTACTTGTAGTTTTCACCTCTCATTGCCCCTATCATAAGCATCTTGAAGGTGATTAAGGTTAAACTGACAGAACTAAGAGGATATGCTTGACAAGTTATAAACCGAAATCTCATGCCCCTTACTTACGAAGACCGATCCTCATGCTACTCAACTTTAGTCACGAGTAAGCTCTTGTCATTGTAAGTATATATGTATCATTAAGAACCGCCAATGGGGTACCCCTTGCACGTGATACGGGAGCTTTCCCATAATCAAAATGACAAGGCAAGCAGATAATGTTCATCTCAACGATCTTTTTATTTGGTATTCGCATAGGTTTTTATTGAGGATGCTTCATAGAGTGCTCATTATGGTGATGCTGCAAGTTTCCACCATGATTAGGCATGGCTTAGGCTAGCGGCCCAGGCATTTCTCTAACACACATACAAACTCCATGATCTTACAAGTTCCACTTTTATTTCACACCGCCGGGATCCGTAAGGAAAAGAACATGATATCAAGGGGGTACAAAGTACAAGTGCAATGTTGAAAGCGTTCCCCATGGTACATGGTTCTGCTAATTTCAACTTATAAAGCGCAAGAATATACGCAACCAAGAAGGACCCAATGGTTCAAGTTTATTAGAGGCAATAAAGTAAAGTGTGCCATCAAGTTCGTGAGAGCTTTAATCACTAGTGTTCTCATAACAAGTTTAATTTGGAAGGTAAACAAAAGCATGAATATACTTGGAATAGCATAAGCTAGTAGGTAGGTATGATGGACTCTTTGGAATAACTTGGTTTAGGGAGTTGGATGCATGAGTGGAACTCATACTTGGTTGTGGAGTCTAGCAAAAGACTGGGAGCGACAAACTAAGAGAGCAATAATGGCCATAATCATGCAGAGCGACAAAACATCATTGATCAAAGCATAAAGTGATACTACAAGTTGAAAACTAAAGGATCATAAAGGCTATGGTGAATTTGGATAGTCACAACATGGTGTGAGCATGCGCCAAGTCAACCCAAATAAAGCATCAAAGGAGAATATCACTATACTATGATTTAATATGCTAAAACAACGATGATTCATCCAAGGCACATTAAGCAATCTCAATTGTTTATAACAAGTCATGCTACAACAAAGAATACTAAGCATAAAGCCAAAACAATATCAAGCATGGCATGACAAAGCATAGGCCACAGTCAAAAACGAGCTCTTTTTACCACATAAGTATGAACTTTCCTACTCTTTTCCAAACCAAACCAAACTATTTGCAAACCAATGTATGAAAGAGGGGATCCAACCAATTTATTCAGAAAACTAAGCAAACCAAGGCAAACAAAAACCAAAACTAAAACGAAAAAGAAGTTGCTCCAAGAAAAACACAAATGTGCATGAAACGATAAAAATGAAGCGTTTGGAAGAAACCTGAGATTTTTATTGATAAAGAAGGGGATGCCTTGGGCATCCCAAAGCTTTGACGCTTGTACTTCTTTTATATTTCTTGGGGTGACACGCGTGGCATCCCCAAGCTTGAGCTTTAGTCCATCATTCATCTCATTACTCATTCCTTCCATACACCTGAAATTTTTTCCTTCATACAAAACTTCACACAATCTCATTACCAACATTAGTGCACTCAAGATCAATAAGTCTCAAGGTTCAGTTCTAACACCAAATAAACTTCCATTAGAACACTATATACTGTAGTAATTTCCTCAAAAAGCTTAGTTCCCCAAAAGAACTCAAGAAGGAACCAACAAGAAGCAAATGCAGAAAATGGCAGAAATCTGTCAAAACAGACCAGCAGGTAAAGACGAATTTTTTCGAAGACTTTTTGTTGCTCAAATAAAAAAGTGTTGAACTAACTAAAGTTATATAACAACCTGGGACATAAACACAAAAAAGTACAGCTCAATCCGCCATACATAGATCTCTCACGAATTTTTATGGTGAAGCACAAAAATCTGTTTCGGGACAGCAACTTTCCCAATCATTACTTCACTCTCATTAGAGGTTACTCTTGGCACAAAAATCAAATAAAAAGGATATGGAGAGGTTATTACAGAGGTAATAACTTCCAAGACTCATCTAAAACTTTTGGGTTATCTCCCAATAAGTACTTTTCTTTAACGCCTTTAAGTTAGGCATAAGAAGCAAGAAAAAGGATCAAGTATTGTCAAATGAAGAAGCATTAAGATCAATACCAGAAATATTTTCAACAAGGCAAGGTATATCATCCAAGTAAGTTCTAGAGGATCCTTTCTCAATGCTCTTGGGTTCACTATTATCATCAAAAGGGCTTGCAAGAATAATCCAATCAAGATTCTTTTCTATGGCATCATGTATTGCCACTAGTTTAAAGGGTATTGGTATCTTAGGTTCTTCCCCATTAGGTTCGGTTTTGTTCATATTTTCTCGTGTACCAACAACATCTACACATGAGCCTAGCATATTGAAACGTTCAAAAACTTTTCTAGCTTCCTTGGCAACATCATAGAACTCCTTGAACAAAGTTTCTAGAATAAAATCCCTCTTTTCAGGATCCTCAATTTCTTTAAGCTTAAGAAACATTACTTGCATTAAGGGGTTGAGGTTAACAAACCTAGCTTCTAACATGTGAATTAAAGAAGCTGCAGCAATCTCATAATTTGGAGCAAGTTCTACAAGGGATCTATCCTCAGTATCTTCATGTTTGCTAACATGATTAAAGAATTCTTCAATATTATCTTTCCCAATTATAAAACCACTACCAATTGAAAGGTCTTTCAAGGTGAATGTAGGGATCAACATGGTGAGCTAAGGAAGAGGTGACAACTAAAGTAGACTTAATTTTTTTGTGTTTTTGATAAAGAAACAAGCAAACAAAGCAAAAAAGAAAACTAAGCAAAACAAAAACAACAAAGTAAAGAGATAGGTTATGAGGGACTCCCCTTGTGAAGATGTCCTTGACTCCCTGGCAACGGCGCCAGAAATTCTTGATGTGCTCGTCGTTCGACGTAGAGCTTGTTGGGAACCCCAAGAGGAAGGTACGATGAGCATAGCAGCAAGTTTTCCCTCAGTTATGAAACCAAGGTTTAATCGAACCAGTAGGAGCAAGGAAACACCCCAAAGGTGTTACTAGCTAAGCTTTGGCAGGGCGCACTACCGGTGCTAGTAGCAACGTGGAGACCTGCACAACACAACCACAGAACTTTGTCCCCAACTTGCGATGAGGTTGTCAATCTCACCGTGTTTTGCGGAAAACAATGGATTAAACGTATCGAATGGAAAGAAGTAAAAGTTTGTAGAAAGTAAACACAAAGAAGTAAACATCTTGTAGATTGTATGTAAAGAAAAAGGACCGGGATCCATAGTTCACTAGAGGTGGCTCTCCTTAAGATAGATAACATGCTGGGTGAACAAATTACAGCGGGGCAATTGACAAACACCGAGAAAGCAATACATGCATATAGTAATCATCTTGACTCCTTTCAGACTTGATTGGGCATTACAACATAATACATAGACCGCCATTCAGCTGCATCTATGACTAATAATCCACCTGCAGGTTATCATCCGAACCCCCTCCAGTATTAAGTTGCAAGCAACAGATTATTGCTTTATAAACTGCGTGTAAAGTAAACAATATGATAGTTCTATGAACAAAGGATTGTTGTTTTATCCCTAGTAGCAACATCACATCTAGTACCTTAGAGATTTCTGTCACTTCCCCAGATTACCAGAGGCATGAACCCACTATCGAGCATAAATACTAACTCTTGGAGTTGCTAGCATCTACTTGGCCAAGATAGCTAGTAACAACGGAAAGCATGCAAGATCACAAATAACAAAGACATGATAGAATCAATAATCAATCTGAAATAGCATCTCAATATCTATCGGATCCCCGCAAACACAACATGCAGAATTACAAATAGATGATCTTGATCATGAACGGAGCTCACAAGATCTAGACATGAAAGCACAAAGGAGGAGAACCAGCCATCTAGCTACTACATGGATCCGTAGTCCAAGGATGAACTACTCATGCATCACACCAGAGGCTCGCATGGTGATGAAGAAGGCCTCCAGGGTGAATTCCCCTCTCCGGCAGGGTGCCGGGAAGAGCTTCAGATCCCTCCCGATATAGGGATGGAGATGACGGTGGCTACAGACTCTTTCGTGGATTTTTGATCGGGTACTTAGGGTTTACATCCCGAGGGCATCTTATAGTCGGAAGGGGAGGCCGAGGGGGTGCCGGGAGCCACCACACCACCCCCTGGCGCGGGCCTAGCCTGGCCGCGCGGCCAGGTGGTGTGGTCGGCCCCTGGCCCTTCTCCGTCTCGTATTCTGGCACTTGATCCCTTCCGGAAAAATAGGCACTTTGGCTTTTGTCCCGTCCAATTTCGAGAATATTCATTTTCTGACTTTCCTGGAACCAAAAACAGCAGAAAACAGGCAGCTAGCACTTTGGCTCTTGTTAATAGGTTAGTCCAAGAAATCATAAGAAAAGTACTCCAAAGTTGGAACAAAACACAAGAAAGTGGATAAAACCAAGCATGTAACATCAAAAATTATAGATACATTTGCAATGTATCAAGCTCATGATTACAATATGATCATGCATAGAGAGAGAGATGAACACATAGGTACCGGTAGAACCCTTAGCCTCGAGAGAGAACTACTCCCTCCTCCTCATGGGAGTCAGCAACGACGATGGAGATGGTGGTGGAGATTGATGGAGATGGCTCCGGGGGCACTTCCCCGCCCGGCAGGGTGCCAGAATAGAGACTTTCTGTCCCCCGAATCTCCCCTTCGGTGGCGGCGGCGCTGTGGAACTTTTCGTGGCTGGAGGCTTGACGACCTAGGGTTTTTGCATCAGGAGGAATCTTATAGGCGAAGAGGCAAGGTCGGTGGGCGGCCAGGGGGCCCACACCACCTGGTTGTGCGGCCAGGGCTAGCCCGCTCCACCACATGGTGTGGCCACCCTGTGGCCCCTCTTCGTCTCGTCTTCTGGCTCCGTGAGTCTTCTGGTAAAATATTGACTTTGGCTTTTGTCCGGTCCAATTCCGAGAATATTCATTTTATGACTTTCCTGGAACCAAAAACAGCAGAAAATAGGCAACTGACACTATGGCATCTTGTTAATAGGTTAGTTCCTGAAAGTGTATAGAAATACTCCAAAGTGTGGACAAAACATAAGAAAGTAGATAAAACCAAGCATGGAACATCAAAAATTATAAATATGTTTGCAATGTATCAACATCCCCAAGCTTAACTCCTACTCGTCCTCGAGTAGGCAAGTGATAAAAGGAAAGAATAATTTTTGAGGGGACATGCACCATCATAAACTTGATCAAAGTATTTGTAAAACATGGATAGCTGGGATCATAGTACTTCAACATAGCATGAAGGATAAAGTTCTAGCAATAGGACATAGCAACTATGTTGCAACATGAAAAGGCACAAACAAAAGATTCATGAATAACAATGCTTTGCAAGACGTTTGTTTGTTTCACATAAAGAAAACATAGCATAATGGCATTCAACTTGTCCCTCATAGAGTAGCAAGTATAATTGCATAGGACACCTTCAAAGTTCATAAGGGTGACTAGATAGAAATAGTTTAGAACAAGTAATGTCAAGTTATGCATCAATCAAATAGTCTTGGGACAATGCACATAGAACTAAGAATGGCCACTATGCTCTCAAAGTAGGTGCATAAAGATAGAATGTGGAGACTCAACATAAAAGTAAAAGAAAGGCCTTCATAGAAGGAAGCAGAGATTCAAGTTTCATAAAGAGCTTCCAAAAATTATGGTGCTTGTTAGCTTTCAGCTCTCATTTCCCCTATTATAAGCATCTTGAAGTGATTAAGGTTAAAGTGAACAAACTATGAAGTATATGCTTGACGAGGTATAAGTTAGAAATGTCATGTCCCTTGAATACGAGGGCCGCTCCTCATGCTACTCAAGTTTAGTCTCCAGTAAGTTCTTGTCATCGTAAGTACATGTGTATGATAGAGAACTGCCAACAGGGTACCCCTTGCCCGATGATACGGAAGAATCCCCATATCAAAATGACAAGGCAAGCAGACAACGAGCATCTCAGCAATCTTCCTATTTACCATGGGAAAATGGTGCTTTTTTCTCTCTTTCCTCTTTTCATAATCTCTTTTTTCCTATTTTTCTCTTTTTTTCTCAATATAGGACTCTTTTTTATAAGAAGAATGCTTCATAGACAGCTCATTATGGTTACGCTGCAGGTTTCCACCATGTCAGCATGGATTAGACCAGCAGCCCAGGCGTTTCTCTAACACATATACATAACTCCATGGACTTACAAGCTCCCCTTTCATTTCACAACGACGACATCCATAGACAAAAGAGCATGATATCAACTAGGTACAAAGTACCAAGTGCAATGTTGAAAGTGTTCCCCATGACAACATGGTTCTGCTTATTCCCAATAATTAAGTGCAAGCATATACAACATAGACAACACAATGGTTCAAGTTTATTAAGGGCAAGAAAAGTAAAGTGTGCCATCAAGTTCGTGAGAGCTTTAATCACTAGTGTTCTCATAACAAGTTTAATTTGGAAGGTAAACAAAAGCATGAATATACTTGGAATAGCATAAGCTAGTAGGTAGGTATGATGGACTCTTTGGAATAACTTGGTTTAGGGAGTTGGATGCATGAGTGGAACTCATACTTGGTTGTGGAGGCTAGCAAAAGTCTGGGAGCGACAAACTAAGAGAGCAATAATGGCCATAATCATGCAGAGCGACAAAACATCATTGATCAAAGCATAAAGTGATACTACAAGTTGAAAACTAAAGGATCATAAAGGCTATGGTGACTTTGCATAATCATAACATGGTGTGAGCATGCGCCAAGTCAACCCAAATAAAGCATCAAAGGAGAATACCACTATACTAGGCTTTAATATGCTAAAACAACGCATGATTCATCCAAAGCACATTAAACAATCTCAATTGTTTATAACAACATGCTACAGCAAAGAATACTAAGCATAAAGCCAAAACAATATCAATCATGACATCACAAAGCATAGGCCACAGTAAAAAACAAGCTCTCTTTACCACTTAAGCATGAGCTTTCCTACTCTTTTCCAATCCAAACCAAACTATTTGAAAACCAATGTATGAAAGAGGGGGTCCAACCAATTTATTCAGCAAACTAAGCAAACAAAGCAAACGAAAACTAAAAACAAAAACAAAAGACGCTCCAAGAACAACACAACAGTTCATGAAACAATAAAAATAAAGTGTTTGGAAGAAACCTGAGATTTTTATTGATGAAGAAGGGGATGCCTTGGGCATCTGTAACTACCTCGGTGAATTACGCTCTTAGTTACATGCCTGGATGAACGAAAGTGGTTAAAATAGTACGGTGGGGCCCAGGGCCACTCACGGTAGACCTTTCGGCCGTCCTAACCACTTTCAGACAACGGGACAAGAACGAGCGGCGTAATCGGCAGGCGAAGGGATCAACTACATACACAAATGAGTATGTATGCAAGCCACATACAATAGTCCTCAGAGCCATTCCATCTAAAAGAAATAGAAATATTGCAACGCCATACGGCAAGATCCAAATGTCCTAGATAGATATAATAATTTAGGATAGCTCCTCATACATCACACATCAGAGTATCAGGCGGAAGCGGAAAACAAGATCCGAGTACGGATAAGAAGCAAATTGGCATAAGATGCCCCATAAATAAACACATCCCGCCCACAGATCACACGGATCCCCGTTCCCGGAATCTCTACACCGAACGATCGTTGCCAACATCATCTGTCTCTTCCACCCAGTATCCATCTTGCGGGTACACCTGTTCATCTAAATCAAACAATTTATTGTGTGAGACCCTAGGGGTACTCAGCAAGTCTTTATGCCGCTAAAGGGGACACAACCTGGGGTGACGCAATTGCAGCAAATGATAATACCTAACAATTATACAGATACTCGCTAACCATCCGCCTAACCAATGATAGACGGATGTCCGTGAAATTAAGAACAACAGTTATAACAGTATAATTAATAGATCCATCCTCCTCCTCGCTTACCAACGAGGAAGCGGACGAACAACCCCCATCACCCGTTGGCAGTTTTATTAACCATTCCATGAGTATTGCACTATTTACTAGTCAAGTACTTAGTCAATTTAAAAGCGGTACTTTAGTTATACTTGTCTCTGATCGAGAAACTGTGCTCCAAGTCGTCCATAACCGCGGACACGGCTTTCAGAAAGATTTACCCTGCAGGGGTGCACAAATAGCAACACACACTCGATCAACCTCGGAAAAACCAAATCAAAATCCAACGAGGCATTCACGACAAAGCAATCACAGGATTCAGAAATATTTCAGGGGGCCACCCCAATAAGCTACCCACAACGAAGTTGGCCGGCTCCGAGACGGACCCAGGGTTTGCGACGACGGCTGTAAACGACTGGGAACCCAAAAATGTGACTGGGCTTATCGATACCACGAAAACGTGGCACGATCCAAAACAGTACAGGTGCTCCTCGCATAATCTTAAATAAAGCAGTAACATGGCATAAGTACAGGATAGTAATAAAGCCCCAAACTAATTGTGGCCCCAAGAAATAAGAATGAATCAAGCTCTGGCTCAGGGGGGTCCATAAGGCCTCCCGGATGTGGATAGTGCGAATAGTCAAGGAACAGGAATCAAGTACTTGGGGTCCTACGGGACACAAGTGAGCATGAAAAACCAAATAGCAGATATTGCTCACCGGTGCCTCTTTCATTAGTTATCCCATTACTACTCAGTTTTAAGTTGTTGATGTACCTCGTTATCCATCAGACTCTCACATACCCTACACATGCTTTTCTACGACTCGCATGGCTCAAACAACTCCTGTAGTAATGGCTCATGGGATGGAGGAACAAGCTTCAGTGGGGATTAAAAGTAAAAGCTATGCAGTACTTGGGATTCAATTCAATGCAATCACGACTCAATGATGCAAGAATAAGATAGAGGCCATAGGTATTGTATGTATGCAAGCATGTGGTAGTGCTTGCCTGGCAGCTCAGTTGAAGCGAGAGATGGATCTGGGTAGTACTCCTGTGATTCCTGGTAATTTTCCTGCTGGGCGTCTATTCGAAGAAGAACCAAACAAACAAGGGCCAACATAAATAAAGTGCAGAAGCATATGAATTAAAATGCGACAAGCAAACAAGCATGCCATGATGAATGATGCACAATTTGATGGCATTAAAGTAGCATGGCAAAGGTGAGGTGTGGATACAAGAAATAAAGCATTGTATTATTTATTTAGCCAAGTTTTATTGTCATAAACAGTTCAGATTTTTAATAACAACATGATGCATGCTTCAATTCAGAACAAGGACTGCATAGATAGAACGGTCTCGTCGCGCTGATCGATTTAGACATATTATTTGTCAAATTTGGAGTTGTAGAAATAAAGTTATTAATTAATTAAGGAAAAGGGCATTTTATTGTAATTTTAATCATCTCGAAATTTAAAGTGCTCAAACATTATTTTGAATAGCATATTTGAATTCCTCACATTTTTCTGATTCCAAAACATATATTACTTGTATTATTTGGACTTATATTTGAAAAGTTATTTGAATCTGAATTGAATTTGAATTTAAAAACAATTTTTGAAAAGGTTTAATTAAAACAGGCACAGGAAATACTTTTCTTACTCAGCCCGTCCCAGCCATAGCCACTGACGGGTGGGGCCAAACGGACTGGGGCCACGCGCGCAGAAAATCCTTTTTCTACCGCGGCTCTGGCTAGCCCACGCGACTGCGGGGTGGGCCAACTGGCGAAGGCCCACGTGACAGTGGTGAGGATGGTAGAGGCTGACAGGTGGGGGCAAGCTGGACCACGGGTTGCGGCCCGAGGAACCCGGGGTTTTTTTGGCAAGATCGCCAGGGCAGCTGACTAGTGGGCCACGAGGTACCGCGGGTTGAGAGCGAAAATAAAAGGAGGGGGCTTTTGTAAAAAGGCGCCGCGTACTGTTCCTCTTCTCCACCGTCTGGCGGCAGGTCTGCGCGCGGCGCGGAGCGGGGGCTCGAACCCGGGTCGCGGGCGCCCGCGCTGAGGGGGCTAGCCAGTGCGGCGGGGCAAGGGGAGTTGACAGGAAGGTAGGCGCGGCCTAGTTAGGGTGTGACGCGGGGCGGAGAGCGTGCAGACAACGGCGAGCGGCGACGCACTGAGACCGTTCGACGAAAAGAGCGGCGGCGCTAGAGCTGTACGGCGGAGAGGAGGTTGTCTAGGAGGTGGAGGATCTTATCGCGGGGAGGCTGCCGGTGTCAGAACGGGAAGGGGTGCAGCGGATCATGGACGACGCTGGCGCTCCGGCGATCTAGGGTTTCGGGGAGCGACGAGGTACTGGCGGTCCTGGGGGCTTCCTCCTTCGCGACGGCGTGTAAAGGGTGATGCAGTGGGCCGTCCTTGATCTCCTCGGCCTCTTCCACGACGAGTTCGCCGGCTAGAACAGAGGGGCGACGCGGTAGACGGCGGGAACTGGCGGCAGGAGTTGGGCAACAGAGAGGAAGAAGGGGAAAGCGCGACAGAGCTTGGGGTGGATCTGGCGATGCTGGAGAGCCGTGGGGAGGAGGGAAAAGTGAGGTAGAGGGAGACGAGGCCGTGTGGGAGTCGGGGTTGGGGAAAGTGGCTTCGGCCTTTACCCTTTTCTTCTCGAGCACGTGGGCGAGCTGGGCCTTGTCCTGGGGCTGGGCAGCGGCAGAGGGGAGACTGTAGGTGGGGACGGTGTGGAGTAGCTGCAGGGTGGGGCTAGCACGCGGTAGAGAGAAGAGAGAAAAGAGAGGGGGTAGCTCTGGCTAGGTAGATGGGTAGCCTCGGGTTAGGGTTTTGTTTAGGGTTAGGGAGAGGGGTAGGGTTAGCTGAGGTGGCTGGGGTGGGCCAGGAAGAGAGAGGGGGTCAGGTGGCCATCAACAGGTTAGTGAGAGAGGGGGAGTAAGAGAGAGGTGGGAGGAGGTTTAGGGTTTAGTAGAATTAGGGTTAGGAGAAGAATAGAGAGAGGAGCTAGGTTAGATTTTATTAGGTTTTAGATTTTTAAAACTTGTGCAAAAGATCAACCCAAGTGGAACATAGTGAGGCTTGATTAAGTTAAGATGAGATGAAGAAGAACCCAAGAAAAGAGAAATAAAGGTTATGAGAAGAGGCCCCATTTGGATCATGCATGGGGAAAATAAAATAAAAGAAATAGATATGGATGAGAATATGGGGATGGTGGAATGGTAGGAGAGGGTCCACAAAGATAGGATCCATTAAAAATAAAGGGAAAACCAATGAGATAAAAGGTGGTGGTACTTTTGCATGGCCCATGCAAAATAATAATGCCATGATTTGTTTTGTGAAAACAATAATAATATTATGGCTTATTCTTATGCATTTCCAAGAAGTGGAGAAAAAGCCAAGCAAAAGAATTTAAAGGATTTGATCCACCCCAAACCACATGAGCTAGAATAAGAATATCAAAGGAAAAGAAATACAAGCTCATGGACTAGCAGGATGGTGGAATTATAAAGTGGTGGAAAAGAAAGGTGGTGGAGTTGAATAAAGATATGCCCCCAACTCAACTTGGGCATTTAAACAATATATCAATAACCAAATACAATATCAAGAGGCAAATACAATTTATAATGCATATGAGAGAAGAACCAAAAGAAAAGGGTTTTATATGATGCTCAAATGCAAGGTGGCATGATGACATGATCATGATATAATTATGATGCAACAATTATATATAGGAAGTAGCTAATATATTACTAGACCAAGTAGCATTACAATTGTTAGACAATTGGGATGCTACAGCATCCCCAAGATTTGACGCTTGTACTTCTTGGATATTTCTTGGGGTGACACGCGTGGCATCCCCAAGCTTGAGCTTTAGTCCATCTTTCATCTCATTACTCATTCCTTCCATACACCTCAAAATTTTCCTTCATACAAAACTTCACACAATCTTTATTAGCAACATTAGTGCACTCAAGATAATAGGTCTTTTAGGTTCAGTTCTAATACCAATAAAACTTCCATTAAAACAGTAGCTACTGTAGCACTTCCCTCAAAAAGCTCAATTCCCCAAAAGAACTCAAAAAGGAACCAACAAGCAGAAAATGCAGAAAATGGCAGAAATCTGTCAAAACAGACCAGCAGGTAAAGACGAATTTTTTCAAAGACCTTCTGTTGCTCAAATCAAAAAGTGTTGCACTAACGAAAGTTAGATAACAACCTGGGGCAGAAGCACAAATATTCACGCCTCAAAAAGACGTACAGAGATTTTACACGAATTTTTACGGTGAAGCACAGAAATCTGTTTCGGGACAGCAACTTTCCCAAGCATTACTTCTCTCTCATTAGAGGTTACTCTTGGCACAAAAAGCAAATAAAAAGAATAAGGAGCGGTTATTACAGAGGTAATAACTTCAGAGACTCATCTAAAACTTTTGGGTTATCTCCCAATAAGTACTTTTCTTTAACACCTTTAAGTTAGGCTTGATAGTTTGAGAAGATGCTCACATAAGAAATATGAATTGAAGTAAAAGAGAGCATCAAGAAGCAAATTCAAAACACATTTAAGTCTAACCCACTTCCTATGCATAGGAATCTTGTAAAGAAACAAGTCATGAAAGCACAAATCAACAAGCATAGTAAAGGAAAACAAGTGCAACTTCAAGATTTTCAACATAAAGAGGGGAAGCATAATATTGTTGTGATGCATAGAACCATGTTTCCCTCTCTCATAATAACTTCCAGTAGCATCATAAATAAAATTAACAATACAACTATCACATAAAACATTCTTATCATTAGCCACATGCATAAAATAATTATTACTCTCCCTATAAGCATAGTCATTCTTATTAATCGTAGTCGGAGCAATTTCAACAAAATAGCTATCATTATTATTCTCATAACCATAATCATCAAATATAGGAGGCATATTGTAATCATAATTAATTGCCTCCTCAATAGTAGGTGGACTGAAAATATCATACTCATCATTGTAATCATCATATATTGGAGGCATAGTATCATCAAAGTAGATTTTCTCCTCCATGCTTGGGGGACTAAAAATATCATACTCATCAAAACTAGCTTCCCCGAGCTTAGACTTTTCCATAGTATTAACAATAATGGTGTCCAAAGAATTCATACTATTAACATTACTATTAGTATGCAAATAAAGTTCCATAGGTTTTTTAATTTTCTCTTCAAACACTTCATTCCTAACTCAAGATAAATACTATAAAGCTCTCTAATTTTGTTGTTGTTTTCCATTAAGCCTAACTAGTGAAAACAAGAAACAAAAAGACAAAATTGCAGAATCTAAGGGAAATAACTTCGAGTACTCACACCGAAGGATGTGAGTACCTTTTACCTTACCTCCCTGACAATGCTGCCAGAAAATAGCTTGATGTCTACACACTTCTATTCTTGTAGACAGTTGTTGGGCCTCCAAGTACAGAGGTTTGTAGAATAGCAGCAAGTTTTCCCTTAAGTGGATTACCCAAGGTTTATCAAACTCAGGGAGGAAGTGGTCAAACGTATTCCCTCTCAAGCAACCCTGCAATCAAGATACAAGAAGTCTCTTGTGTCCCCAACACACCCAATACACTTGTCAGGTGTATAGGTGCACTAGTTTGGTGAAGAGATAGTGAAATACAAGTGGTATGGATATAAGATAACGGTGCTAGAAAATACTTTGATGGTGTGGAAGAGACTAAAGGCAAACTGAAATAAAGATGGAATCAAGCAAACATGTAACATATCTAATTGCAAACGGTGTTTCGATACTTAGAAACAAGGCCTAGGGATCATACTTTCACTAGTGAACACTCTCATATAAATATCTTCTCTTTATGACACTACTCTTAACTACTCTCCGGTTGAACACTCTAATCGATGGTAGGGCTATAACATCACACCTCAAAGTAAGCCTTTCCCATCTAGATAACCCCACACTATCACCTTGAGCACTAGATGGTTCCAACAAACACCACAATTTCATAAAGACATCCAACTCCAAATATAACTCATAACAAGTATTTGTAATCTCTAGCCTAAGTGCCACCATGGTGTGCACGCTGTCACTTTCACACACACGGGGAGAGAAGAGATATATTAAAGCACTTGAGTGTCAAGGTAGATCTACTTGATTACAAAGCTCATGATCACAATATGATCATGCATAGAGAGAGATATGAACACATAGCTACCGGAAGAACCCTTAGACTCGAGAGAGAACTACTCCCTCCTCATCATGGGAGTCAGCAACGGTGATGGAGATGGTGGTGGAGATCGATGGAGATGGCTTCGGGGGCACTTCCCCGTCCCGGCAGGGTGCCGGAACAGAGACTTTTTGTCCCCCGAATCTCCCCTTCGGTGGCGGCGGCGCTGCGGAACTTTTCGTGGCTGGAGGCTTGACGACCTAGCGTTTTTGCATCGGGAGGCATCTTATAGGCGAAGAGGCAAGATCGGTGGGCGGCCAGGGGGCCCACACCACCTGGTGGCGCGGCCAGGGCTAGCCCGTGCCACCACATGGTGTCGCTACCCTGTGGCCCCTCTCCGTCTCGTCTTCTGGCTCCATGAGTCTTCCGGTAAAATATCGACTTTGGCTTTTGTCCGGTCCAATTCCGAGAATATTTATTTTCTGACTTTCCTGGAAGCAAAAACAGCAGAAAAAAGGCAACTGGCACTGTGGCATCTTGTTAATAGGTTAGTTCCAGAAAGTGTATAGAAATACTCCAAGTGTGGACAAAACATAAGAAAGTAGATAAAACTAAGCATGGAACATGAAAAATTATAGATACGTTTGCAACGTATCACATGGCCTTGATACACTTGGTGAATTTGTCGACCGCGACTAAGAGGTAGATGTATCCTCCTTGCGAGGACTTTGGGAGCTTTCTGACCATGTCGAGTCCCCATTGTGCGAAGGGCCAAGCCAATGGTATTGGCCTGAGTTCTGCGTCAGGTGCGTGTGGTTTGTCCGCGGATCGCTGGCAAGTGTTGCAGTGCTGGACGATGTCCTTGGCATAGCGCATGGCCATGGGCCAGTAGAATCCATCTCGTAGAGCTTTGGCGCCGAGGGTGCGACTGCCAGCATGATGTACGCAAGTGCCTTCATGTATGTCGAGGAGGACGGCCCTTCCGTCCCCGTTGGAGACGCACCATTGAAGTACTCATGTGATGATGCGCTTGTACAGTTCGCCGTCGATAAGGGCGAATGCCTTGGATCATCGCGTGATGTGTCGCGCATCAGTCGGGTCATCTGGCAGTCTCTTGCTGAGTAGATATGTGATGTAGGGTTGTGTCGAGGATGGCTCGATCATCATGACACCCATTGGTCCTTCGAGTCCTGTGTCAAACTCCATGTTGCCGAGTGTCGTTGGCTCGTGGGTGGCGTAGCCCTCGAGCCCGTTGACGTGCTTGATTTCTTCTCTGGAGCTTTGGGCTTGATGGAGCGCTCGCAGATGCGTTCGAGGAATACCCTAGGCGGTATGGGGGCGCAGGTGGAGCCAATGTTGGCGAGTAGATCCGCCTCCTCGTTGCTTTCACGGCCCACATGCCGCAGCTCGTAGCCGTCGAAGTCTCCCTCGAGTGTGTCGTAGAGGTCGTGATAGGCAATCATGTTGTCACTTAGTGCGTCACACTCGTGCATCGTTTGGTTGACCACCAGCTTGGAGTCGCCGTAGATGATGAGCCTCTTGGAGCCGCAGGCTTTCGCCATCTGCATCCCATGGATTAAGGCCTCGTATTCGGCTTCGTTATTGGAGGCAGTGAACTACATTTGCAGAATGTATTTGATCTTGTCTCTTTGGGGTGATGTCAGTATGACTCCTGCCACAGCTCCGTCCTTTCGCTTGGACCCGTCGAAGTGCATTGTCCAAAGGTAGGACATATCTGGCTTGTCGGGAGCTGGTTCTCCATCGAGTGCACGAGAAAATCCGGGAGGACTTGTGATTTAATCGCGTCGCGCTTCTCATATGTGATGTCTCGTGGAGACAGTTCGATTCCCTAAAGCACGACTCATCTAATGGTGTCAGGATTATTGAGTATATGCCCGAGCAGGCCGTCATTTACCACCACGATTGGGTGCTCCTGAAAGTAGTGGCACAGTCGCCTGGCTGTCATGAAGACGCCATCTGCTAGCTTCTAGTAGTGCGGGTACCACTTCTTTGTTGGTGTGAGCACCTCGCTGAGGTAATATACTGGGCGCTGGACCCCATGGACCTTATTTTCTTCGGCTCGTTCCACCATGAGCACCATGCTGACCACCTGGTTGGTGGAGGAGATGTAGAGCAGCAACGGTTCCTTTTCGCGAGGTGTCACCAGTACTAGCAAGGTGGACAGTAGACGCTTGAGATCTTCGAATGCTTCTTGCGCCTTGTCTGTCCACTCGAACTTGTCAGCTTTGCGGACAAGTTGGTAGAAGGGTAGTGCCTTTGCGCCTTTTACGTTCTTCGGCTTCTCCATGGCCAGTATGGCCTTTATTTTCTTTGGGTTTGCCTCGATCCCTCTCGTAGAGATGAGATACCCGAGTAATTGCCCAGATGGCACGCCGAAGGCGCATTTGTCTAGATTGAGCTTGATCCGGTAGCGGTCGAGGTTGGCGAAAGTCTCGTGGAAATCATCGATTAATGTGGCTTCCTCTTTGGTTTTGATGACGATCTCATCAATGTAGACTTGAATATTGCGACCAAGTTGGTTCTTGAGGCAAGCCTGCATGCACCGCTGATAGGTGGCTCTTGCGTTTTTAGCCCCAAGGGAATCATGTTGTAGCAGAACACACCAAAAGGCGTTGTAAACGCTGTTTTCTCCTAGTCTTCCTCCTTCATTCGAATCTGATTGTAGCCTGAGTAGGTGTCGAGGAAGTAGAGGCGCTCACATCCCGCGGTGGATTCGATGATTTGGTTGATTCGTGGCAACGGGAAGTGATCCTTTGGGTAGTGCTTATTCAAGGAGGTGATGTCCACGCACATCCGCAGGATATCCGTTTCTTTTATAGGCACAAGCACTGTGTTAGTGAGCCAGGTGCTTTCCTTGATCTTGCTTATGAAGTTTGCATCGAGGAGTCTATTGATCTCCATTCCGACTACTTTTGCTCTTGGTTCAGACAGTCATCGCATCGTTTGCTTGACTAGCCTTGCGTCTGGATTCACGTTGAGTGAGTGCTCGGCGAATTCCCTAGGAACCCCTGGCATGTCCGCTGGATACCAGGCGAAGATTTCCCAATGCTCACGGAGGAATTCGATGAGCACGAGTTCCTATCCGGAACTCAAGTTATCAGCCATGAGGGTCGTCTTGGTCGGGTCCGTTGGGTGGACCTGGACTTTCTTCACGTGCACCGATGAGTCGAAGGATAGGTCGGGTGAGCTTGGCCGTCTTAGGGGAGGCAGACTGTTGTTTGTCGACTCCTTCAATCTTGCGAGTTCCTCCTGCAGGCCAAAGGACTGGGAGATTCTGTTGAATTCCCTATCACAGCTGTCAGACCTCTCGAAGCTTCCATTGATTGTGATGACGCCGTTTGGACTTGGCATTTTCATCTGGAGGTAGGCGTAATGCGGCACTATCATGAACCTAGCGAACGCGACGCATCCGAGGATGCAGTGGTATTGTGAGGGCCAGTTGACGACCTCAAAGTCGATGTGCTCTCGCCGAAAGTTTTGCAGCGTGCCGAAGATGACGTCGAGGTTGAATTTACCCAGGGGATATATGACCTTCCCTGGGATGATGCTGTGGAACGTCGTGTCTAAAACTTCTAGGCAAGTCAGAGGGATCCTCATCGCACGCAAGGTACTTGCGAACATGAGGTTGATGCTGCTCCCACAGTCCATGAAGACACGACTCATATCGAAGCCCTCGATCTGCGCCTCGAGTACGAGGGGACAGTGGCCTGACGAGGAACTTGGCGCGGGTGGTCGCGCTTGTTGAAGGTGATGAAGGAGTCGCTTCCACTGAGGTACTCAGTGGTGGAGGGTGGAGAGTTTATCACCAAATTGACTTGGCGAGTGATGGCCTTCTGCACTAGATTTGAGGGACGCCCTTTTTGGATCATCCCCATGTTGCCCACGGCTCATGGGTATGGCTCGCGTCCATGATGCTGGATCGGCACGGCCGCGGGTGGTGGTGGTCCGGGTGGTGGTAGAGGAGCTCCTTGTGCCACAGCACCTGGGGCAGTTCCATAGCCCCTACTGATCACGTCGCGATTCATCTGAGCCAGGCCCTCGTGGAGTTTGAGGAACTCGCGGCAATCCTTGAGAAGGTGGCTGGATTTATTCTTGCCGTCGTGCTTGTTGATACATTGCAAATGTATCTATAATTTTTGATTATCCATGCTTGGTTTTATCTACTTTCTTGTGTTTTGTCCACACTTTGGAGTACTTTTCATACGATTTCTTGGACTAACCTATTAACAAGAGCCACAGTGCCAGCTGCCTATTTTCTGCTGTTTTTGGTTCCAGGAAAGTCAGAAAATGAATATTCTCGAAATTGGACGGGACAAAAGCCAAAGTCAATATTTTACCGAGGGACACACGGAGCCAGAGTACGAGACGGAGAGGGGCTAGGGCCCGGCCACACCACCTGGCCGTGTGGCCATGCCTGGCCCGCGCCAGAGGGTGGTCTGGCCGACCCCAGCACCCCCTCGGCCTCTCCTTCTACCTATATATTGCATCCGATACCAAAACCCTAAGTACCCGATCAAAAATCCAAGAAAGAGTTTGTAGCCGCCGTCGTCCCTGTCCCTAGATCGGGAGGGATCTGAAGCTCTTCCTGGCACCCTGCCGGAGAGGGGAATTCACCCTGGAGGCCTTCTTCATCATCATGCAAGCCTCCGGTGTGATGCGTGAGTAGTTCATCTCTGGACTACGGGTCCATGTAGTAGCTAGATGGCTGGTTCTCCTCCTTTGTGCTTTCATGTATAGATCTTGTGAGCTCCTTTCATGATCAAGATCATATATTTGTAATTCTGCATGTTATGTTTGCGGGGATATTGAGATGCTATTTCAGATTGATTATTGATTCTATCATGTCTTTGTTATTTGTGATCTTGCATGCTTTCCGTTGTTAGTAGTATCTTGGCCAAGTAGATGCTAGCAACTCCAAGAGTTAGTATTTATGCTCGATAGTAGGTTCATGCCTCTGGTAATCTGGGGAAGTGACAAAAATCTCTAAGGTACGAGATGCGTTGTTGCTACTAGGGAGAAAACAACAATCCTTTGTTCATAGAACAATCGTATTGTTTACTTTACACGCAATTCGTAAAGCAATAATCTGTCGCTTGCAAGTTAATACTAGAGGGGGTTCGGATGATAACCTGAAGGTGGATTATTAGTCATAGATGCAGTTGGATGGTGGTCTATGTATAATGTAGTAATTCCCAATAAAGTCTCAAAGGAGTCAAGATGATTAGTATATGCTTGTATGCTTTCTCGATGTTTGTCAATTGCCCCGCTGTAATTTGTGCACCCAACATGTTATCTATCTTAAGGAGAGCCACCTCTAGTGAACTATGGACCCCGGTCCTTTTTTACATACAATCTACAAACTGTTTACTGCTTTGTGTTTACTTTCTACAAACTATTACTTCCTTCCATTCGATACATTTAATCCTTTGTTTTCAGCAAAACCGGTGAGATTGACAACCTCATCGCAAGTTGGGGACAAAGTTCTGTGGTTGTGTTGTGCAGGTCTCCACGTTGCTACTAGCACCGGTAGTGCCCCCTGCCAAGGCTCAGCTAGCAACACCTTTGGGGTGTTTCCTTGCTCCTACTGGTTGGATTAAACCTTGGTTTCATAACTGAGGGAAACTTACTTCTGTGCTCATCATATCTTCCTCTTGGGGTTCCCCAACGAGCTCATCATTCACGAGCCATCAAAGTATTTTTCTGGCGCCGTTGCCGGGGAATCAAGGACATCTTCACAAGGAGAGTCCCTCATAACTAATCTCTTTACTTTGTTATTTTTTTTGCTTAGTTTCTTTTGCTTTGTTTACTTGTTTTGTTATCAAAAACACAAAAAAAATAGTTTTACAAGTTTGCTTTCTTTATCAAAAACACACAAAAAAAATTAAGTCTCCTTTAGTTGTTACCTCTTCCTTAGCTCACCATGTTGATCCCTAAATTCACCCTGAAAGACCTTTCAATAGGTAGTGGTTCCATAATTGGAAAAGATAATATTGAAGAATTCTTTAATCATGTTAGTAAACATGAGGATACTGAGAATAGATCCCTTGCAGAACTTGCTCCAAATTATGAGATTGCTGCAGCTTCTTTAGTTCACATGTTGGAAGCTAGGTTTGTTAACCTCAACCCCTTAATGCAAGTAATGTTTCTTAAACTTAAAGAAATTGAGGACCCTGAAAAGAGGGATTTTATTCTAGAAACTTTGTTTAAGGAATTCTATGATGTTGGCAAGGAAGCTAGAAAAGTCTTTGAACGTTTCAATATGCTTAGCTCATGTGTAGATGTTTTTGGTACACGAGAAAATATGAACAAAACTAAACCTAATGGGGAGGAAACTAAGATACGAATACCCTTTAAACTGGTAGCAATACATGAAGCCATAGAAAAGAATCTTGATTGGATTGTTCCTGAAAACCCTTTTGATGAAAATAGTGAACCTAAGAGCATTGAGAGAGGATCCTCTAGAACTTATTTGGATGAGATACCTTGCCTTGTTGAAGATATTTCTGGTATTGCTCTTAATGCTTCTTCATTTGAGAACACTTGATCCTTTTTCTTGGTTCTTATGCCTATCTTAAAGGCGTTAAAGAAAAGTACTTATTGGGAGATAACCCAAAAGTTTTAGATGAGTCTTGGAAGTTATTACTTCAGTAATAACCGCTTCTTATCCTTTTTATATGCTTTTTGTGCCAAGAGTAACCTCTAATGAGAGAGAAGTAATGGTTGTGAAAGTTGCTGTTCCGAAACAGATTTATGTGCTTCACCGTAAAAATTCGTGTAAAATCTATGTACGTACTTTTGAGGCGTGAATTTTTGTGCTTCTGCACCAGGTTGTTATCTAACTTTCGTTAGTACAACACTTTTTGATTTGAGCAACAGAAGGTCTTCGAAAAAATTCATATTTACCTGCTGGTCTGTTTTGACAGATTTCTGCCATTTTCTGCATTTGCTTCTTGTTGGTTCCTTTTTGAGTTCTTTTGGGGAATTGAGATTTTTGAGGGAAGTGCTACAGTAGATAGTATTCTAATGGAAGTTTATTGGTGTTAGAACTGAACCAAAAAGACTTATTATCTTGAGTGCACTAATGTTGCTAATAAAGATTGTGTGAAGTTTTGTATGAAGGAAAAATTTCAGGTGTATGGAAGGAATGAGTAATGAGATGAAGGATGGACTAAACCTCAAGCTTGGGGATGCCACGCGTGTCATCCCAAGAAATATCCAACAAGTAAAAGCCTCAAAGCTTGGGGATGCCCAAGGCATCCCCTTCTTCATCAATAAAAATCCTAGGTTTCTTCCAAACGCTTCATTTTTATTGTTTCATGCACAGTTGTGTTGTTCTTGGAGCGTCTTCTTTTTCATTTTCATTTTGGTTTTTCGTTTGCTTAGTTTGCTAAATAAATTGGTTGGAACCCCTCTTTCATGCATTGGTTTTCAAATAGTTTGGTTTGGTTTGGTTTGGAAAAGAGTAGGAAAGCTCATGCTTAAGTGGTAAAGTGAGCTTGTTTTTGACTGTGGCCTATTCTTTGTCATGCCATGCTTGATATTGTTTTGGCTTTATGCTTAGTATTCTTTGTTGTAGCATGACTTGATATAAACAATTGAGATTGCTTAATGTGCCTTGGATGAATCATGCGTTATTTTAGCATAGTATAGTAGTATTCTCCTTTGATGCTTTATATGGGTTGACTTGGCACATGCTCACACCATGTTATGACTATCTCAAGTCACCATAGCCTTTATGATCCTTTAGTTTTCAACTGTAGTATCACTTTATGCTTTGATCAATTATGTTTTCTCGCTCTGCATGATTATGGCCATTATTGCTCTCTTAGTTTGTCGCTCCCGGTCTTTTGCTAGCCTCCACAACCAAGTATGAGTTCCACTCATGCATCCAACTCCCTAAACCAAGTTATTCCAAAGAGTCCACCATACGTACCTACTAGCTTATGATATTCCAAGTATATTCATGTTTTTGTTTACCTTCCAAATTAAATTTGTTACGAGAAAACTAGTGATTAAAGCTCTCACGAACTTGATTGCACGCTTTACTTTCTGCATTTAATAAACTTGAACCATTGGGTCCTTCTTTGTTGCATATATTTTTGCGCTTTATAAGTTGAAGTTAGCAGAACCATGTATCATGGGGACGCTTTCAACATTGCACTTGTACTTTGTACCCCGTTGATATCATGTTCTTTTGCTTATGGATCCCGGTGGTGTGAAATAAAAGTGGAACTTGTAAGATAACGGAGTTTGTATATGTGTTAGAGAAACACCTGGGCCCCTAGCATAAGCCATGCCTAATCATGGTGGAAACTTGCAACATCACCATAATGAGCACTCTATGAAGCATCCTCAATAAAAACCTATGCAAATAGCAAATAAAAAGATCGCTGAGATGCTCATTGTGTGCTTGCCTTGTCATTTTCATTATGGGATAGCTCCTGTATCATGTGCAAGGGGTACCCCATTGGCGGTTCTTTATGATACACATGTACTTATAATGACAAGAGCTTACTTATGACTAAAGTTGAGTAGCATGAGGTTCGTTCTTCATAAGTAAGGGGCATGAGATTTTGGTTTATAACTTGTCAAGCATATCCTCTTAGTTGTGTCACTTTAACCTTAACCACCTTCAAGATGCTTATGATAGGGGCAATGAGAGCTGAAAGCTAACAAGTACCATAATTCTTGGAAGCTCTTTATGAGACTTGAATCCCTACTTCCTTCTATGAAGGCCTTTCTTTTACTTTTATGTTGAGTCTCCACCTTCTATCTTTATGCACCTACTTTGAGAGCATAGTGACCATTCTTAGTTCTATGTGCATTGTCCCAAGACTAGTTGATTGATGCATAACTTGATATTGCTTGTTTTAAAATGTTTGTATCTAGTCACTCTTATGAACTTTGAAGGTGTCCTATGAATACTATTATGCTATGTTTTCTTTATGTGAAACAAACAAACGTCTTGTAAAGCATTGTTATTCATGAATCTTTTGTTTGTGCCTTTTCATGTTGCATCATAGTTTCTTTGTCTTATTGCTAGAACTTTGTCTTTCATGTTATGATTGAAGTACTATGATCCAAGTAGATGCTAGCAACTCCAAGAGTTAGTATTTATGCTCGATATTGGGTCATGCCTCTGGTAAACTGGGGAAGTGACAGAAATCTCTAAGGTACTAGATGTGTTGTTGCTACTAGGGAGAAAACAACAATCCTTTGTTCATAGAACAATCATATTGTTTACTTTAGACGCAATTCGTAAAGCAATAATCTGTTGCTTGCAACTTAATACTAGAGGGGGTTCGGATGATAACCTGAAGGTGGATTATTAGTCATAGATGCAGTTGGATGGCGGTCTATGTATAATGTTGTAATGCCCAATCAAGTCTCAAAAGAGTCAAGATGATTAGTATATGCTTGTATGCTTTCTTGATGTTTGTCAATTGCCCCGCTGTAATTTGTTCACCCAACATGTTATCTATCTTAAGGAGAGCCACCTCTAGTGAACTATGGACCCCGGTCCTTTCTTTTACATACAATCTACAAACTGTTTACTGCTTTGTGTTACTTTCTGCAAACTATTACTTCCTTCCATTCGATACATTTAATCCTTTGTTTTCAGCAAAACATGTGAGATTGACAATCTCATCGCAAGTTGGGGACAAAGTTATGTGGTTGTGTTGTGTAGGTCTCCATGTTGCTACTAGCACCGGTAGTGCACCCTGCCAAGGCTCAGCTAGCAACACCTTTGGTTTCATAACTGAGGGAAACTTACTTCTATGCTCATCATACCTTCCTCTTGGGGTTTCCCAACGAGCTCATCATTCACGAGCCATCACTTGTCAATGTAGAAGTGCACGTTTGATGGTCTGGACAGTTTGTCCTGGATGGATGTTGCAGGTGCCTCTTCACGAGTGCGGCGCTACCACACCTGTGTGGTTTTCTTGCTATCGCGGTATCCACCACTACGATATCCACTGTTGCGGTTGTCGTCGCGTTTGTCGGTGTAGCCGACTATGACCACAGTGACTTCATCCAGGTCATCGTAGACGCGCATTCGACGTTTGCCCCGGCGGTCGCATTTGCCCCCGAGGTCGTCATCATCGTCGGAGTAGGTGCAGTTTTTCACCAAGTCTTCTCCGTCCGCCCACCGATTCGCGATTTCCATCAGGTGGTCGATCGTTTTGGGCTTCGAGCGGCCTAGCTCCTCCCTGAGCTCTATACAGCGGACGCCACCATTGAATGCGTCGATTGCGCGGTCCTCCGAGATGTTTTCTGCGGAGTTCTTGATCATGGACCACCTCTGGATGGACGATCGCAGCGCCTGCCAGACCTTTGCTAGCAGCTTCTCAATTCTTCGACTGATGCGGGCCTTTTGTAAGTGCCCTTGAAGTTGCGCACGAAGGTGTAGACCAGCTATTCCCAGCTGCGAATGGATCAACGTGGGAGGTTGTTGAGCCATGCGCGAGCGGCGCCCTGCAGCTGTAGGCATTGCATGGCCGTGCTTCGACTCCCGCCGTGTAGCCTTATGGAGGAGATGTGGTCCTCCAACCAGATTTTGGGTCCTGCAGGCCGTCAAATTTTGGGTTCTCCGACAGGAGTTTGAACCCCTTTGGCATTCGCTTCTGCCTAATGGCCCTACTGAAGCATCTGGCGCCGCAGAGCTCAGTCTCGTCTTCTTCCGAGTCAGTCGAACAAGCATGCATTGCCCGCATCTTGTCGACCTTGCGCTGCGTGATGTCATCACGCGCGTCGTAATCGTGGTCATGCCGTCGTGAGCGGCGTCGTCGTGACAGATCGTGACTGTCGTCACTGGAGGAGTACGAGTAGTAGTATTCATCCAGATCCTAGATTTTCTTTGGCTTTGTGTTGGTTCTTTGTCGAGGGCGGCCTTGATTAGCCCTAGGCCCGCGATCGTAGATCAGTGCATGGCAGCTCACGGGTCTCCAGCAGGTGGCTGGTTGTTGAGGAGGTAAATGGTGGCCGCCGTCACCATAGCTTGCAGTGTCTTTGGGAGCATGTTGCCCCGCGTATCCAGCGTCATAGAGCCGAAGTCGAGGACTTTCGTGGCTTCTACGCGTTCTTGCTCGGTTAGGTGGGCCAGTCCAGATCGCCTCTTGGTTGCCATATACTCATTGCCTTTGGAGGAGGATCCTCCGTGGGAGGAGAGCCCAGCTCGTCGAAGACTCGACTCGTCCGCCGCTTTTCTACGCGCCTCGAGTTGTGCAATCACCTGCTATTGGCGCTTGAATTCCTCCTTCAGCAGCCAATGGTAGCCCATCAGCATGTCCTGCGGTGTGTTGGGGGATAGAGGGTTGCCCCGTAGAGCTTCTCGACAGCAGGCCCACTTGTTGTCGTTGAGCTTGATCATCATACGCTCTCCGGTGTTTTCATTTGTCATGAGTGATGGTTCTCCTCCTGTCCCATTGTTGACGGGCGCGCCGTGACCACCGTTGGTGGGGCCGCCATTGGGTGCACTGCTGTTGGGTATACCACCGTTGGGCGGTCTGGTGCCAGAGCCGGTGCCAGCGTTTTCGCGATTGACGTCGGTATCGCCCGCGTTGATGATGGCACACATGAAGTGATTGGGGAAGCTATTGCTCCCACAACTCTCAGATCCGAAGCCATAGGCTCCATCTTCTGTGGCTAGGTCACCCAGATCAGATCCGCGACTAATGTCGCTGTCCGTACTCCCAGATTTTGCTGAGGTGTTGAGCTCGCTGAGGGTGCCGATTGGTGGCGGGAACCACGATGCTAGAGAAATCGCGGGTGTCGTTGGCTGGTCAGGCATGCGAAGCGTGCCTAGTTAACCAACCTAGAAGCGGAAGCTCCCAATCGCTAGGCTGATCCCATCGCCCACGGACTCGAAAGTCGGGCGAGCGGCCGGCGTGTGGACGGTTAAGTCGAACGCGCCGAAGAGCTAGCGAATCTCTGCTGTTGCAGAGTTGTAGATTGCGATTGACGGGGCCGAAGAAGCCGTGACATCCGTACTCCCAATTCCCACAGACGGCGCCAATTGACGAGGGTTCAACTCGTCAATGCCCATTGTTAGGGACTTGGGTTTTGGAGAAAGAGGGAGCGTTGGAGGCATCAATCGGCTAGCAAACAAGCACACAAGGATGCAAGGTTTACCCAGGTTCAGGCCTCGTAGAGGTCTCTACTCTTGCTTGTCTGCTCTTGGAATTATCGAAGGAATCGAAGGTTACAGGGGTGTGCAGATGCAATCTGGTGATGGTGGCAAAAACTAGGGTTGTGATTGTCCTCCTCGCCGCCCCCTCCTAGCCTTTATATAGATAGGCTAGGTCTCAGGTAGCAGGTCGAGTCGGTTACAGATTAGGGTTCGCCTTTTAAAATTTCTATCTTAACCTTCTTCTTGCCTCGCAAGTAATCGGAGAGTCCGTGGGCCACTCGAATTCTTCATCGGGCCTTGGCAACGCCGTGGGCTTCTGCCGTATCTGGGCCGTATATACCAAACTCGAGTACCTATAGGGTATACCCATGTCAGTCACCCATCCTAGAATTGCTCTAGGCCAAGCACGCTTAACCTTAGAGTTCTTTTTGAATGAGCTTCCGGAAAAGAAGTTGCAACTTGTTGTTATGAGTATTCTATCAATCCTATTAAGCCATGTGCCTATTCTCATACCAATGCGCCGCTGTTCGAAGGGCATCACCGGCTTCCTTGGTGTGAGGATGCGTCCCTCCGACCTCTTCGCCGCTGGCAGCAGCCAGGACATGAGTCACTGGTGGCTGGGCACCTTCGACAGCACCAAGGAAGCGGCAGACGCCTACGACGTGGTCACGACCTCAAGTTCCCTAACATGGAGTCCCTAGAGGTGGCATAGATCCTCACTTCACCGGTGATGCAGTTCATGCCAGAGGTGGACTGCACGACACAGAGACAATAGCGCCACGCACAAGGCAGCGATAGGTGGCGGCGCTCGACGACATGCGACAGGCGTATTTTCTCAATCTGATGTTTATATTCGGTTTTTGTCACACTTCGGCTTGCTCAGGATTTGAAAATTTTCTAGGTCCGCCTTTGCCTATGTCCATTACCTCCATGGTGATATCTAGAGTTTCCATTCCCATTATGGAAGGCATGGGTCCTCTGGTGCAGCCCTGAGTTGTGATTACCACTATACTTCCACTTGCACCTTTCATCTTGGCCATGTTTCCCTTCAAGAGTTATGGCTTTATGTTGGGAATATGCCCTAGAGGCAATCGTGTATGATGTTATTCCCAATGTATTCATAAAGTTATTGTCCATGTATGAACTACTGATATGTATCATTGAATATGTGTTCGATTATGGAACTATATATTCATGTTGTTCATACTAGTTGTCCTTGGTCATTGAGGTTGTGCTGGATACACAACTTAGACTAATGTGAAAGTCGGCTGATGACTCGGTTCCACTTGTCATGGGCATGGAGATGCTATTCCGACTTACACGAATTTGGCTAAAGAGTTTAGCTAGTCTGATTGACCCATATGGAGATACAACAAACAAGTCGTCATTTGTATGTGTCAATCAATATGATCCTTAGACCGGAGGTTATTGCACAATCCGAGTTGAGGATCACCAACTTAGGTTCTATCAAACATTGTTCCATCACTCGGTAGTTATAAAGGCAGAGTTCTGGTCGACTGAGAATCAAGTTGCATGATGTGGATGACCAAGATGGGATCTTGCCCCTCAAACTGGAGAGATATTCTCTAGGCCCTCTCGGAAGATATGATTCGGAAAGCATAGCCATGCACGACTCGGTTAAGTGTTAACCGAGGCGGTCGACTAAGAGTTAGTCAGATGAATCACTTATCTCGGATTGAGAAGAGAGTTGAGCTATTTGAAGGATGACGATTATTTGCTAATAGCTTGACAAGATGTATCGTGAGGCAAAAGGGACTCTGACGAAAGTCGCATTGGAAGGTATGTCGTCATGACTCTTTGGTACTTGGGAGTCGACATGTTCTGCTAGGAGCCGCTACCGACTAATCGGTCACGAGTGAAACTCGGATTGTGTCCGAGTCAGCATGAGCCTATCGGGTCACATACTTAAGAGCGGGAGCAAGTTTGGGTTAGACCTGAACTGGAAATCTATTTGGGTTGGTGATGGCTTTGAAATATAGCCATCTACATCCACATTTAAACTGGATATTACTCATATTTTTGATGAAATATCTCTCTAAACCATGCCAGTAATGCCTAATATTCAGATGGGTATGCAATCCTTTCTTTTATATTTTTCCTGCACAGATAATGTTGTTTAAAGGAGGGAATCACTACATTAAAGTCAAAGATACAAGATTTTCAACAACCAGAAGAAACCAGGAGCCGTAAAGCGGAGGCAGACACTTTAACGACCAACTATATGACCGGAGCAAAATTCTGGCCGTATAGCTCCGGTCGTATAGTTGGCGCCGCCACCGTGAGGTCAAACAGAACAACGTGAAGGGACCCCTATATAAAGAAGCCTCGAGCGACGAGAAAACAAGCTCCGACCTCACAAAAATTCTCTGCCACAGATCACCAGCCGCCTCCAGATCTCAAAACCCTTCTCCATCTCCATAGCCATATTCCACCACTTGTAATAGTAGATCTCTTCTCCGATTGGCGACATTGTAAGACTATTTCTATCAATCTTATGATTTTCATTACAATGTTTATGATTGTTGATCTCATCTCTATGTGTGAGTAATTCTCCTTGGGATAAGGGCTTCGGCCTAGACGTGTAGCATTTGTGCATGTTATTTATCTTAGATGGGATCGTGTATTAGTGTGTATGACATGATGATTATTTTATCCTCTCTTGCCTCAATCCAAAGACTTGTTGGGTACCCAAGACCCGAGGGTTGAGCCAGGTATAGGGAGTATCAATAATGACTAATCTGCAGGTTGGGAACCCTAGTGACAAAAGGGGTAGTACGGCTGTATGTGAGGGATTTGCTTGGGATTAACGGTGACATCACTATGCATATCCTTAGTTCTCTTTCTTCTATGGATGAGACTAGTAGGTTATTGCTATAAGCGGTTGCGGAGGCAATAGCAATTATGGATGCACTGCCCACATATAATTTATCTTGCTCTAACAAGTACATGCACACTTTATTTCTATCTTTTATTCCCATCAGATGTTTTGCACAGCTATAGGTGAAACCGAATGCCCTAGACCCTCTCTCTCCATCATCGACAATAAAAAAAAGACGCAAGCTATTGGTCCGGTAAAAACACAAAAGGAATTCTAGAACTCCCGAAGGTCTGTTAAAGTAACTTAACTACGCATTCGCTTCCCGAGGTTTCGATAACCTAGGTCGGGAAAAATAAGCTATACTACATCTATAATCCGGATCGAAGGTATCAACCCTTTTTCTGGCACCGTTGTCGGGAAAGCAATAGATACCCTAGTGAGGTTATTAAGAACCTTGCTAGTTTTAATTCTTGTTTTTAATTTTGTTAGTTTGCTTTTAGTCTTTATTTGATAAACAAAAAAATTAGTTAACCTTTAAATTCTTGCTTTTACTATTATAATTATTTGTTTAAGAAAACCCAAAAACATAGGAAATATGGCTGAAAAGAAGCTTGGGGAGTTTGCTACTCCCAACAATGATTATTTTTGTACTCCTATTACTCGGCCAGCAATTGTTGCTGATGACTATGAAATTAAGCCCCATTACTTAAGTTCGGTTCAACAGAATAAATTTGGAGGCTCTGTTGTTGAAGACGCAGATATGCACTTGAATACTTTCACTAAAATATGTGATATGATGCGTATTAAAGACATTGACCTCGACTTGGTCAAATTGTGTTTATTTCCTTTCTCTCTAAGAGGAAGAGCAAAAGAATGGTTGCTATCTTTGCCTAGAAATACTATTACATCATGGGTGGGGTGTACTTCTTTATTTATGACTAAATTTTTCCCACCTGCAAAGACTATGCAACTCAGATCTAATATTACTCGCTTTAGACAGGAAGAGCATGAGCCACTAGCGCTTGCATGGGAGAGGATTAAAGAATGCTTAAGGAACTGTCCTAGTCATGGGATGGAAGATTGGTTAATCCCCCATTTATTTTATAATGCACTTAATCCTGTGTCTAAGTCTATGCTTGATACTGCAGCTGGAGGAACGTTTATGGGTAAACATATTATCGAAGCAAAGCAGGTGCTATACAATATGCAAGACAACCATGCTCAATGGCATGTGGAAAGATCAAACACAAAGAAGGTGAACTCTATTTGACCACAAGAAAACAAAGAACTCAATGCTAAGTTGGATGAGCTCATACTAGCTGTAAAAGATAAGGAAACCCAGGTAAGAGCCACTCCTGAAACAAATATTGAAGAAATAGACCTTGTAGCGCGTAATGATTATAACCCTGCTTAGAAGAAGAGTTACAATACTAAGTTTCAGAAACATTATTCTAGTCCTGCAGGTAATTCAAATAATAATATGGGAACTAGTAATAGTAGTATCCAAGAAACACTTAAGTCTTTTATAGACTCACAAAATGAACAAAACAATATTCTTGTTAAAATAACGGAGAACCATGATGCTATGCTTGGTAAATTATCTAACCAAGTAGTTAGTTTGAGAAATGATTTGCAGGCCCTCCAAGAAAGAACGAGGATCGTTGAGGCACAACTAGGTAAGATAACCAAGAGTCAAACTCTCATTCTAGCTAAATTTGTAGGTAAAGCTGAGCCCAATCCGGTTGAACTTAAAATGAAGAGGATCCAAAGAGAGGAGCCTGAAGAACTTAACTATAGTAATGCTCCTTCACCAAGCTACACAGTTGAAGATCTTGTAAAAAGGATCAACGTCAAGATTCCAGTGAGTGAAGGTAGTGAGGAAGTTGTGTACCAGCACTTCGTTAATCAGGTAGCAATAAAGGTACGTGATCTTGAGGAAGAATACAAGCAAATTGCTTAAAAATTACCTGTTAAACTAGATGACATATTTGAGCCTACTATTAAGATTAAAATTGGAACCAATGAGATAGATGCACTTTGTGATCTAGGTACAAGCGTCTCAACAATTCCAAAGAGTATTTTTAACAAGTTAAATCTTGGCTCCTTTGAAATCACTGAATTAAAATGGCATCTAGCAGATTCTACCTACAAACAAGCTGTAGGAATTAAGGAGAACACTTTAGTATACATTAAAGGCTGTCCCACGCTCATTGATTTTGTTATTATTGACATGCCTGGAGATGCTACTGCTTCTATTATTTTAGGCCATCCTTTCTTAAGAACTATTAAGGCTTTGATTCATCTACATGAAGGGAACGTGAAGCTACAATTTCCTTCGCGGGATCCTTTTGTTATTCATTTCCCTAGGAAGAAGAAAGCCAAGCATGATGAAAAGGAGGCCATCACTTTGAAGGCCAATTACTTTGGAGTGGGTGTTCCACTCATTTGGCCCAAGTGAGTATCGTCATGAACGGAGCTCACAAAATCTAAACATGATAGCACAAAGGAGGACAACCAACCATCTAGCTACTACATGGACCAATAGTCCAAGGGTGAACTACTCATGCATCACTCTGGAGGCATGCATGGTGATGAAGAATGCCTCCGGGGTGATCTCTCCCCTCCGGCAGGGTGCCGGGAAGAGCTTTGGATCCCCTGATCTAGGCATGGAGATGGCGGCGGCCATAGACTCTTTCGTGGATTTCTGATCAGGTGCCTAGGGTTTTCGTCCCGGGAGGCTTTTATAGGCGAACGGGCAAGGTCGGTGGAGCACTAGGGGGCCCACACCCCCTGGTGGCCCCCCTAGCCGCACGGCCACCAGGTGTGGCCGCCCTGGTGCGCCACTTTGTCTCCCTTTGGTCTCCGTGTTGCTTCGGGTAAAATATTGACTTTGGCTTTTGTCCCGTCCAATTCCGAGAATATTTCTTTACTAGCTTTTCTGAAACCAAAAACAGCAGAAAACAGGAAACTGGCACTGTGGCATCTTGTTAATAGGTTAGTTCTAGAAAATTTATAAAAATACCTCAAAGTGTGAACAAAACATAAGAAAGTAGATATAAAACACGCATGGAACATCAAAAATTATAGATACGTTTACGACGTATCAAGCATCCCCAAGCTTAACTCCTGCTTGTCCTCGAGTACGTAAGTGATAAAAAGAATAATTTTTGAGGTGACATGCACCATCACAATCTTGATCAAGGTATTTGTAAAACATTGATAACTGGGATCATAGTACTCTAAACATAAGCATGAAAGATAGAGTTCTAACAATAAGACATAGCAGCTATGTTGTAACATGAAAAGGTACAAACAAAAGATCATGAATAACAATACATTGAAAAACGTTTGTTTGTTTCTCATACAGAAAACATAATAAGAGTGGTATTCAGCTTGTCCCTCATGGTATAACAAACATAAATGCATAGGACACCTTCAAAGTTCATAAGGGTGACTAGATACAAATAATATAAGAACAAGCAATATCAAAGTTATGAATCAATCAACAAGTTTTGGGACAATGCACATTAAAATAAGAATGAGCACTATGCTTTCTCAATAGGTGCATAAAGGTAGAAGATGGAGACTCAACATAAAAGTAAAAAAAGAAAGGCCCTTCACAAAGGGAAGCAGGGATTCAAGTCTCATAAAGAGCTTCCAAAAACTATGGTACTTATTAGCTTTCAGCTCTCATTGCCCCTATCATAAGCATCTTGAGGTGATTAAGGTTAAAGTGACACAAATATGAGGATATGCTTGATAAGTTATAAGTTGAAAATCTCATGCCCCTTGCTTACGAGTACCGAACCTCATGCTACTCAACTTTAGTCACGAGTAAGTTCTTGTCATTGTAAGTACATGTGTATCATCGAGAACCGCCAACGGGGGACCCCTTGCCCCATGACACAGGAGCTATCCCATATCAAAATGACAAGGCACCAGACAATGAGCATCTCAGTGATCTTTTTATTTGCTATTTGCATAGGTTTTTATTGAGGATGCTTCACAGAATGCTCACTATGGTTATGCTGCAAGTTTCCACCATGATTAGGCATGGCTTGGGCTAGCCGCCCAGGCGTTTCTCTAAAACACATACAAACTCCATGAGCTTACAAGCTCCCCTTTTATTTCACACCGTCGGGATCCATAAACAAAAGAACATGATATCAACTGAATAATAAGTGCAATGTTGAAAGAGTTCCCCATGACATCATGGTTCTACTAATTCACAACTTATAAAGTGCAAGCATATACGCAACATAGATGGACACAATGGTTCAAGTTTATTAAGTGCAAGAAAGTAAAGTGTGGCATCAAGTTTGTGAGAGCTTTAATCACTAATTTTCACATAACAAGTTTAATTTGGAAGGTAGATAAAAGGATGAATATACTTGGAATGGTGTAACACACCATGCATAGGAATTTATAGTGTACTCTTTCGAATAACTTGGTTTTCTTGGAGGTTGGATGCATGAGTGGAACTCATACTTGGTACAGGTGGAGGCTAGCAAAAGACTGGGAGGGACCAACTAAGAGAGCAATAATGATCATATCATGCAAAGCGACAAAACATTATTAATTAAAGCGTAAAGTGATATTACAAGTCAAAAACTAAATGATCATAGAGGCTAAGGTGACTGGTTCATAGTCTTAACATGGTGTAAGCATGTGCCAAGTCAACCCAAATAAAGCATTAAAGGAGAATACCACAATATTATGCTTTTGTATGCTAAAACAACGCATGATTCTTTCAAGGCACATTAAGCAATCTCAATTGTTTGGAACAAGTCATGCTACATCAATAATCACTAAGCATAAGTTCAAAGCAATATCAAACATGACATGATAGAGGCTAAGCCACAGTCAAAACAAGTTCCTTTTGTACCACTTATAAGCATGAAGCTTCCTACTCTTTTCCAACACCAATCAACTTATTTGAAACCACATATGAATGCGGGGGTCCAACTAATTTATTTAAGCAAACCAAAAAAACTAAAAACAAAAACAAAGACGCTCCAAGAACAACACAACTGTGCATGAAACAATAAAATGAAGTGTTTGGAAGAAAGCCTGAGATTTTTATTGATGAAGAAGGGGATGCCCAAGGCATCCCCAAGCTTTGACGCTTGTACTTCTTGAATATTTCTTGGGGTGGCACGGGTGGCATCCCCAATCTTGTGCTTTTGTCCATACTTCATCTCATCACACTATTCTTCCCAACACTTGAAAATTTCCTTCATACAAAACTTCACACAATCTTCATTAGCAACATTAGTGTATTCAAGATAATAAGTCTTTGGGTTTAGTATCAACACAAGTAAACTTCAATTAAAACACAAGCTATAGTATCAATTTCTTCTAAATTCTCAGGTGATCAAAGAGAACTCAAAGAGAAAGAGATTAAGATGCAAATACAAATTATGGCAGAAATCTGTCTAAATAGACCAACAGGTAAAAACCGATTTTTCCAAAGAACTTGTGTTGCTCAAATCGAAAATTACTAAACTAACGAAAGTTAGATAATAACCTGGGGCATAAGCACAGAAAATTACAACTCAATCCGACATACAGGGATTTTTCACGATTTTTTACAGTGAAGCACAAAAAATCTGTTTCGGGACAACAACTTTCCCAAGTCTTACTCCTCTCTCATTAGAGGTTATTCTTGGCACAAAAACCACACAAAAAGGATAAGGAGAGATTATTACTGAGGCAATAACTTCCAAGACTCAAGAAAAGAAAAACTTACTGAAAGTAAAAATAATTTGAGTTATCTCCCAATAGTGCTTTTCTTTAATGCCTTTGAGCTAGGCTCTGTAATTTGAGAAGATGCTCACATAAGAAATGAATTGAAGCAAAAGAGAGCATCAAGGAGCAAATATGATACACATTTAAGTCTAACCCACTTCCTATGCATAGGAATCTTGTAAGAAAATAAATCAAAGAAGCACATAGTAACAAGAATGGGTAGATAAAACAAGAGCAACTTTGGAACTTTCAATATAAAGAGAGGTGTTTTAGTAACATGAGAATTCCAACAACCATATTTTCCTCTCTCATAATGATTTTCAGTAGCATCATGAACAAAATCAACAATATAAATATCACACTCATCCTCCTTTGGTAAGCATGGAGGGCGATCAAATAAGGTATTAGTTAAAGAGTTACTCTTATTGGGAGGTAGACATGGGTAGCTGCTCCATTCTTCCTCCTCTTGATCATCACTCTCCTCCTCTTTTTCATTCAATGTGCTTCCAGTTTCAGCAATTTCTTCTTCCATAGGCTCTCGCAAGGCATTAGTCTCTTCCGTTGGTGGAGAGCATCTATTAAGATATTTAAGAATATAGCTATTTTCTTCCTTGTAATTATCAAAGCAAAATTTAAGTATATCATAAACCTCATATTTATAAGGTGCATAATCAGTATTTTCAAGCTAATAAGCAAGTTCGAATGCACCCTTCCAAGAAATAAATTCTTCAATTTGCTCCACATCATAAAAGTCATAATTTCCCTTAACATAAGAAGATATGGTAACATTATCATTATACTCACATTGAAAAGGAGGGTGTTTATACCTCCTACAACAACAAGATTTATCAAAGCAATAAGTAACATTATAAGTAGATCACACATTTCTAGCAATGGTATACAATTTATTAATTTGTTCCCATAAGTGTTTTCCTTTTTGTGACAAGCGGTGTTCCTCATAATATTTTTGTTCTTCCGTGAACCCACCTTGCCAATAAGATCTAGTTTCAAAGAAACCAACAATTGGTAGAAAGCATGATAAAGCAAGACAATACCATACCAACAAAAATAACAACTATAGTAGGAACTATTTTTGTATTTTTGATAAAAAAGCAAACAAAATAAAGTAGAGAAACTAAGCAAAACAATAACAAAGTAAAAAGATTGCTTGTGAGAGACTCCCCTTGCAAGAATCTTCTTTCACCCTGAAAAGTGATTGACGAGGAGGGAGAGATTCAAGCTGTCCTTAACTCCCCGACAACGGCGCCAGAAATAAGCTGCTTGTGGCTCAAGATATGTAGAGCTCGTTGGAACCCCAAGAGGAAGGTATGATGAGCATAGCAGCAAGTTTCCCTCAGTTATGAAACCAAGGTTATCGAACCAGTAGGAGCAAGGAAACAACTTGGAATCCTACACAACACAACCACATAACTTTGCCCCAACTTACAGTGAGGTTGTCAATCTCACTGGGTCTGCTAAAAACAAAGGATTAAACGTATTGTGTGGAAGATAGTAATTGCTTGCAGAAAGTAAACAGTAAACGGTAAACAGTAGATGCTGTATCAATGGTAAAGGAATAGACTGGGGTCCACAGTTCACTAGAGGCGTTTCTCCTTAAGATAAATAGCATGTTGGGTGAACAAATTACAGCGGGGTGATGTCTACGCACTTCTATTCTTGTAGACATTTGTTGGGCCTCCAAGTGCAGTGGTTTGTAGAACAGCAGCAAGTTTTCCCTTAAGTGGATCACCCAAGGTTTATCGAACTCGGGAAGGAAGTGGTCAAAGGTATCCCCTCTTAAGCAAACCTGCAATCAAGATACAAGAAGTCTCTTGTGTCCCCAACACACCCAATACATTTGTTAGGTGTATAGGTGCACTAGTTTGGCGAAGAGATAGTGAAATACAAGTGGTATGGATAATTATAAGTGGTAACGGTGCTAGAAAATAGCTTGGTGGCGTGTGGTTGACGTGAGAAAAGACTAAAGGCAAACAGAAATAAAGAAGGAAGCAAGCAAACATGTAACATATCTAATTGCAAACGGTGTATCAATGCTTAGAAACAAGGCCTAGGGATCATACTTTCGCTAGTGAACACTCTCATATAAATATCTTCTCTTCATGATACTACTTTGAACTACTCTCCGGTTGGACACTCTAATCCATGGTAGGGTTATAACAACACACCTTAAAGTAAGCCTTTCCCATCTAGATAACCCCACACTGTCACCTTGAGCACTAGATGGTTCCAACAAACACCACAATTTCATAAAGACATCCAACTCCAAATATAACTCATAAAAAGTATTTGTAATCTCTAGCCTAAGTGCCACCATGGTGTGCATGCTGTCACTTTCACACACATGGGGAGAGCAGAGATATATTAAAGCACTTGAGTAGAAAGATAGATCTACTTGATTACAAAGCTCATGATCTCGATAAGATCATGCATAGAGAGATAGAGAGATGAACACATATCTACCAGTAGAACCCTTAGCCTCGAGAGAGAACTACTCCCTCCTCATCATGGGAATCAGCAATGGTGATGGAGATGGTGGTGGAGATCGATGGAGATGGCTCCGGGGGCACTTCCCCGTCCCGGCAGGGTGCCGGAACAGAGACTTTCTCTCCCCCGAATCTCTCCTTTGGTGGCGGAGGCGCTGTGGAACTTTTTGTGGATTTCTGATTGACTCTCTAGGGTTTATGCATCGGGAGGCTCTTTTAGGCGAGAGGGGAGACCGAGGGGGTGCCGGAGGGGCCCACACCACCCCCTGGCGCGGCCTGGCCTGGCCCGCGCCACCAGGTGGTGTGGCCAGCCCTTGGCCCCTCTCCGTCTCATCTTCTGGCTCCGTGAGTCTTCCGGTAAAATATCGACTTTGGCTTTTGTCCGGTCTAGTTCCGAGAATATTGATTTTCTGACTTTCCTTGGAACCAAAAACAGCAGAAAACAGGCAACTGGCACTGTGGCATCTTGTTAATAGGTTAGTCCAAGAAATCATATGAAAAGTACTCCAAAGTTGGAACAAAACACAAGAAAGTAGATAAAACCAAGCATGGAACATCAAAAATTATAGATACATTTGCAATGTATCAAGGGGCAATTGATAGATTGAGAAAGCATAACAATGCATATACTAGACATCTTAACTCCTACGAGATTTTATTGGGCATTACAAAATAATACATAGACTGTAATCCAACGGCATCTATGACTAATAATCCACCTTCAGGTTATCGTCCGAACCCCCTCCAGTATTAAGTTGCAAGCAACAGATAATTGCATTAAGCAAAGTGTGTAAAGTAAACAAAACGATTGCCCCATGGACAAAGGATTGTTGTTTTCTCCCTAGTAGCAACATCACATCTGTAGCCTTAGAGATTTCTGTCACTTCCCCAGATTACTAGAGGCATGAACCCACTATCGAGCATAAATACTCCCTCTTAGAGTTGCAAGCATCTACTTGGCCACGATAGCTACTAACAACAGAGAGCATGCAAGATCACAAATAACATAGACATGATAGCATCAATAATCAATCTGACATAGTATCTCAATATCCATCGCATCCCCGCAAACACAACATATAGGATTACAAATAAATGATCTTGATCATGAACAGAACTCACAAGATCTAAACATGATAGCGCACAGGAGGAGAACCAACCATCTAGCTACTACATGGACCCATAGTCCATGGGTGAACTACTCACGCATCACTCCAGACGCAGGCATTGTTGGGGATATACTTTCCGGGTATCCTCACAGTTCCTCACTGACCAGGGTGGCCCACTTCGGGTTAGAGCTTTGCTTCACGGGCGGCCCAGTTAGGGAGGGAAGACGGAGTTATGTCCGGCTACGGGAAGGCCCAGAAGACTTACAGACTTGGCTCATAGTGTTACCTGTAGTTCAAGATGTACTTTGTAACCGTCTCTTAGTCGTAGCCGGATAGATCTCTCCTGTAAACCCTAGGCCGGATATCTATATAAGATGTCCTAGGGAGAGCCTTTAGGGCACCCTCAATAGTCTACAATCTCAACTCGCACAGGCGAACCCTTGTAACCCATATTCCGGCTCTGCCGTATTACTGGATTGCTAGCAGGAGTAGGATCCGTCCAAAGCCGGCGGATTTGAACCTGGGTAAACTTGTGTGCTCACCGTCCCGGAACACCGTACGTCTCACACCCCTCTCTTCCGCACGCCTCGAGGACCCCCTCATGGCATACTTGTCCTCAATCCGACGACAGTTGGCGCGCACTGTAGGGCAAGTGAGCTTCGGATCTACGTTCCGAGTGGAATCTGCAAGAATCAGAATCAGCGAGACTATCACCGTCAGTCGCATCCTCTACGCTAGCGACGTCCCTCTCATCCTTCTCGACGAGACCTGGATTCCGGCTAGGGAGGCCATGGCTGCCTACACAATCATGTCTTTTGGCGAGATCGATGTTTACATCGGTTTCGCTGAACCTGCCCCACCCACCCCAGCGGTGATGATAGAGGCAGAAGAATCTTCTAGGTCCCCTTTGTCCGCAGAGGCGGCAGAGTTCCGGATCTCAGAAAACCCTAATCCCACCGAGCCCACACCAATTGCGGAGATAGTGGAGAAATCCGAGCCTGAAGAAGACCTAGCGGCCCAAGTCGAATCTGGAGTGGATCTCCTTGGAGACACCGAATCCCAGATTAGCCCTCCCGCCGAAGTCGAAATCCAGGAGGAGCATAGCAACGACACTGTTTCCGGCTCTGATGACGCCGGGACAGACCTGCCTTTCCTAAGGTACACGCTGCGACGTATGATAATGCAAAACTCAAGCGCAGATGCAATTCTCGAGGCCATCAAAAGTTTCGACGAAGCTGATCGCGAGGGCCGTAGGTACCTCAGGAGGAACGCAACACACTTTGTTGGATACATGGGATCCAGATCCGGCTCTGCCGATGCTGGAGACAACACCGACTTCGTGCTGGAGGCAATTGGAACAAACGCCGACGTAACCGCATCCTCGGATGAATCGATGACGTCGACAGATTTCCGAAAGTTCTCCACGGAATATGAAGAGGAGTATAACTCCAAAGCTGCAGAAGAAGGAGAAGCCATGGATGAAGGATCCGGGGAACACTCTCCAAAAGCGCAGGATGACATGGAAGTCGGAGATAATCTCGAAGTCCAGATGTCCAAAAGTACCGATCAGAGCTTGACTTCGGGAAACGGACCCAAAGCCGTCTTTGCTACCGGCACTGCCAAGAAGGTAAAGAAGAAGAACAAGAAGAACAAGACCCTGGAAAAAGACCCTTTGACAAAGGAGGTGATTGCCGAGGAATATGAGCAAGACTCGGATGGAGCACTTATCCCAGAAGAGCCGAAAAAAGAAGAATCGGTGGATGGACACGTGATCACTGAAGGTGCGCGTAAACTCATCGATGCTGCATTAACCACACCTATCCCTATAGCTACAGAACTTACTGCTGAAGAGCTGGACGAAAGGGCCCAAGCCCTAGAAGCGCGTCGTCAACAACTCCTGGATGAAGCCAAAAACATCAAGGGGGAAAAGAAACGCATGGCAACTAAGGATTACATGTCTCGGTTGCATCAGAAGACACAGAAACATTACATAGGTAACGGTAAATTTTTGGAAGTGAACAGGGTCCTCTTTGAAGGAGATCTAGGGATGCCTCGTCTCAACAGCAAAGGAGATCTAGTGTACCCAACACCTGTACAGAACACTGTCGCAGCTCGACATATCCTGTCAAATAACCTAGGACCAGAATAGGTTCGATTGGGCATCAAGCTACTCACCAAGGGTCTGGAGCAACAAATGGCTGCGAAACCCGGAAGTGGAAAACTGGTCTCCAAATCCGACCAATGTCACACGGACTCAGCCTGGAATGATATAAGGCCCCAGCGTGTTCCGGAACAGCATCACCGTTCCGACCAATGGGAAGACAACTACTCCAGAACCAGATCATCAGGACAGCACCATAGATCTGCGCGTGACTGGAGCAACGTCGCTCCAGCGGCCGAGCAAGAGGCCATTGCTGCACTGTATTCGAGGAACCCTCCCCGGCGAGAGTCGAACGATCGAAGGGGAGAGATAAAGAGAAACGTCGGGAGGAGGATCGTCAAAAAATGCCACCTCCTAGACATACAAACCGTCCGGCTAAGCCTCATCATAGTGGGAACAACGGACGAAGGAACGATGGAAACCATGTCGGGACAAGCCGACAGGGGGCTCGTCGTAGTGAAGACCCTCCCGGGAACCGGAATAATGACGCTCCGGATGGAGGCCGGTGAACAGCCGGAAACAATCCAGCTGCCCCACCCTCTCCACCAAGTAGTCATCACAATGGCTCTCAAGGGGGACAAGGAGGACGACGTGGCGGAGGAGGTGGTGGCAGAAACCGAAGTCCGACTCCAAGGCACCGCAGCCACAACCGACATTCGGGACGATCTCTATCCCCGAACGACGCAAGGCACAAGATCAATTCCAATATAGAGGCGCGGCGCTACGAAAACGATGATATCTACATGGGCCCAAAGTGCTTTGTACCACGCATCAGAGCTACAAAATTCCCGGAAGGATTCGTTATCTCAAGACATATCCAAGCCTACGACAACATTGCTCGGCCAGATACCTGGCTACAGGATTTTTTCCAAGCTTGCTGCATCACCAAAGGAGGAAACGGCCTGGTCGCAACCCGATATCTCCCACTTATGTTACGGAATATGGCACGACCATGGCTTAATGAACTTCCGGCGAACACCATCCACAACTGGTATGACATGCAAAGTGCGTTCTTTCGGAATTTCAAAGGCACATACCGGAGGCCCTGTACGGTCGGAGACCTACAACGTTGCACCCAGAAAGCCGGAGAAACTTGCCGGCATTACCTCGGATGATGGATCGACACCAAGAACTCCTATGGAGGAGTAGATGATCAAACTGCGATTGAAGCTTTCTTGTAGGTCTCCCAATTGGTCTACTGCGCCATCGCTTGAACTGTGACAAAGTCACTGATTTGGGAGAGATGATAGAAACAGCGAGCAAGTATGCAGATGCTGACAACGATGCAGAGGGATTACTCAATGCCCTAGCTGTGCCACAGTCGGCAAAACAACCAAAGCAACAGGCTCAGAAGCGCAAAAATACCTCGGAAGAAAAACCCAACGCGGAAACGGCAGTGGTCACTGCTACTTTCGGGTCTGGAGGATGAGGAGGATGCGGTGGAGGCCAGGGCGTGGCCGTGGGACTGCAAGAGTCCAAGGTAGAGGAGACCAGCAACCAGGAAAAACCTACTCTTGGGCTGACATTGCCAATAACCCATGTGTGCATCACTTGGACGCCAATGGAGACCAAGGAAGATTCCGACATGGAGGAAGCTGATGCTTCAAATCCCAAGCCGGAAGGGAAGAAAAATTTTCCAACCAAGAAAGACACTTATGTCACCTTCCTCGGATCTCAACCAGCAAAGGTCAAGAAGGCAGTTCTGCATGAGCTCAATTCCACAGTTCCGGCTGTCCCCCAATTCTTGGACTGGTCGAAAGTGGCAATCACATTTGACCGCGCTGATCATCCGCCTAAGTTGCATAGGCGAGGAAAATACGCCGTAATCGTCAATCCACTTATTGACGGTTATGGTTTCTCCAAGACCCTCATGGACGGCGGTAGCAGTATGAATATTCTCTATGTCGAAACGCTACGTCGGATGAAGATCTCGGAGACCCAGCTGAACCATAGCTCCGTGATTTTTCACAGAGTTCTCCCAGGAAGACAAGCTAATTCCCTGGGGGAGATTACTTTGGATGTTACCTTTGGAACTCCAAAGAATTATCGGACGGATGCACTTTCATTCGAAGTGGTCCCGTTCAAGAGCGCGTACCACGTTATATTCGGATGTTCGGCTTACTGGGCCTTTATGGCTTGTCCGTGTTACACTTACAATATAATGAAAATTCCAGGTCCCAACGGCGTAATCACTATCAGGGGAGACCCGAAAAAAGTGTGAGAGTGCAAGGATGGAAATGCCGCCTTTGCTGAAGTCGTGCTACACGCCCAGGAGTACCAGGTGATCAAGAAGAGCATAGATCCGTCCGAGATGCCCGCAACGAAGAAGGAGGTGACAAAGCTAAATCCAGAGTTCAAGGCATCCGAAGAGACGAAGAAGACGCCGTTGAAGGATGATGACCCCTCTAAGGTGACCCAGATAGGCGTAGGCCTAGGTAGCACATAGGAAAGCGCGCTCGTCAAGTTCCTCCAAGCAAATCAAGATATCTTTGCATGGCAGCCATCTGACATGACCAGAGTACCTAGGGACCTTGCCGAGCACTCTTTAAATGTAAACCCGAATGCTAAACCCGTCAAACAGTCCTTACGATGAGTTGGCGATGAAAAGCGTAAGGCAATAGCTAAGGAACTAGCACAACTCAAGTTAACCGAATTCATAGAAGAGGTCATCCACACTGAGTGGTCGGCCAATCCTGTAATGGTCCCTAAAAAGGACACCACTGATTTAAGGATGTGTGTTGATTATACTGCCTTGAACAAGGTTTGTCCAAAAGATCCGTTCACTCTGCCTAGAATTGATCAAGTTATCGATTCTACGGCAGACTCGGAACTCCTCTATTTTCTCGACGCATATTCCGGTTATCACCAAATCTGGATGAAGGAATCTGACAAAGTCAAAACTTCATTCATAACCCCCTTCGGAACCTTCTGCTTTGTTACGATGCCCTTTGGGCTGATGAACGCAGGAGCTACGTACCAGCGCACGATGCAGCGTTGCCTCCATGACCAACTCGGACGCAATGTACATGCATATGTGGATGATATTGCGGTGATGTCCAAAAAGAAGGAAACACTGATTTCCGACTTGGAGGAAACGTTCGCCAATCTACGAAAATTTAACATCATGCTTAACCCGAAGAAATGTTTCTTTGGAATACCAGCCGAAAAATTGTTAGGTTTCATCGTGTCTCAAAGAGGCATAGAGGTGAACCGGGACAAAATCAAGGCTATACTCAATATTTCCAGGCCAACACGCCTAAAAGACGTACAAAGACTAACTGGTTGCATTGCTGCAGTCAGTCGGTTTGTAAGCCGGCTTGGAGAAAGAGCCGCACCATTATATAAACTCCTGAAAAAGACCAAGGATTTTGTTTGGACCGACGAAGCTGAAGCTGCACTACAAGACCTGAAGAAAGTACTCCCATCTGCTCCTATCCTTGCTGTGTCGGAACCACAGGAACCGATGTTGCTCTATCTTGCTGCGACAAACAAGGTCGTTAGTATCGTCATGGTGGTGGAGAGACCAGAGGAAAATCAGGAACACCTGTTACAGCGTCCGACGTATTTCATCAGCGAGATCCTGACAGAATCCAAACAGCGGTATCCGCACTATCAAAAGTTGTCTTATGGTGTTTTTCTAGCATCTCGTAAGCTACGACATTATTTTCAGGAGCATCCAATTACCGTGGTGAGCATAGCTCCCATGAGAGATATAATCAACAACAGTGACGACACAGGACGCGTCGCCAAATGGGGCATCGAGCTTTCAGCTTTTGATATTGAGTATAAACCTTAGACAGCAATCAAATCTCAGATCCTTGTTGACTTTGTCGCTGATTGGACGGAGACAAAGGAGAACATGATCCTCCTTGAGTCGGAATACTAGACCCTCTATTTTGATGGGTCTAAGGCTCGAGGGGGCTCGGGGGCTGGCGTGGTGCTCAAATCACCCCAAGGAGATAAACTTCTATACGTATTGCAGACCCACTTCACAGCGACGAATAATATCGCCGAGTATGAAGCACTGCTGCATGGAATCCGGATTGCTAAGGATATTGGCATCCGACGTTTGATGTGTTGCGGAGATTCGGATCTTGTTGCTCAACAAGTGTCGGATATTTGTAATGCAAATAAACACATGGTAGCATATAAAGCTGTCGTGGATGATTTATCTAAATCGTTCGAAGGGTTTGAGGTTCAACACATCCCTCGAGCAGAAAATGAGGAAGCGGATGCACTATCTCGCATAGGCTCTGCACGGAAAGAGGTCCCGGATGGCGCTTTTTTAGAGCACCTCAAAGCTCCCTCAATAAAGGGAGTAGATGAGGAATATCCGACCAAATCCGACTCACCTCTGATAGCAGTTCTGGCTATAATTCCCAGCTGGACTCAACCCTACCTTGATTATTTGGTAGATGGCAAATTACCCGAAGACGAGGTTCTGAGCCGGCAGATTATCCGACAAGCAAAAGCCTACACTGTAGTTAAAGGTGAGCTCTATAAGCGGAGTGTTTCTAGGGGGTTTCAGCGTTGTGTTTCTGCGGAAGAAGGAGCAGAAATCTTAAGAGAAATCCACGAAGGCGAGTCAGGTCACCACGCTGTAGCCAAATCTTTAGTGGCAAAAGCTTTTAGACACAGATTTTTCTAGCTTACAGCTCAGGCAGATGCCGAACGATTAGTCAAGACGTGCAAAGGCTACCAAAAGTACGCCAAACAAGCTCATGTTCCGGTTGATCAGCTGCGAACAATACCTATAACATGGCCTTTTGCGGTCTGGGGGCTTGATATGGTAGGACCGTTTAAACGAGCTCCAAGTAGATTTACTCACCTCTTAGTGACGGTGGATAAGTTCACCAAATGGATCGAGGCTAAACCTGTCACTAGTTGTGATGGAGCAACAACCAAAAGATTTGTCGAGGATGTCATAATCTGGTATGGTTATCCGCATAGCATTATCACGGACAACATGAGTAACTTCTCTATGGGAGAATTGACTGAATTCTGCAACGAGCAAAATATCCGGCTTGACATTGCGTCAGTCGCACATCCATAGGCTAACGGACAAGTCAAAAGAGCAAATGGTTTAATCCTACAAGGCCTAAAACCAAGACTCGAAGCACTACTACGACGTGCTGCGGGGGCTTGGGCAAAGGAATTACCCTCTGTAGTATGGAGTTTACGAACAACCCCGAACAGGTCAACCGGATACACACCTTTCTTCTTGGTCTATGGTGAAGAAGCAGTTCTTCCTAGTGATATAATTCATACTTCTCCTAGAGTGGCTGCGTATATTGAAGAGGATGTCGAGATTTCTCGACAAAATGATCTCAACTTAGTCGAAGAAGTTTGTGTCGTTGCTGAAATGAGATCAACAACCTATCAGCAAAAGTTACGCAAGTATCATAATTAGAGAGTCAGAAACAGATATTTCAATAAAGGCGATTTGGTTCTCCGGCTTATGCAACAAACAAAGCACAAACTTTCCCCAGTATGGGAAGGGACCTTTTTAGTTAGTCGAGTATTGCACAATGGTTCGTACTACTTAACTGACATGAGGCCAGTCAAAGAAAGACCTGCTACTAAGAAGAGAAAGAGAGCTGGAGGCAGTACAAATCCGGATGAGTTAGACAGACCATGGAATATTGCTCAGCTATGTCCCTTTTATTCTTAGTTTATCCTTCTTTGTAAACATATATATGTACATGTTCAATGAGAAATAAAAGTCTTGGTTGCCTCAAGTTTTTTCTGAGAAGTTTTTACCATCTTATTTCCTACTGATCATGTCATAGTCGAAAATCCCAGAATACTTGAAAGTACTTTATCCTCATGTTTGTTCTGGTTTAGATTTCCGATTCTAAAAATGCTACCTTCGGGTATAACCCTAAAAAGTTTCTAGTTTATACTTTGGTTATTTGTCTAATTGCCGGATGCGGGCATTTTCCGAGTAGTGAATTGTTGGTACTGGAAGCCGGCTTTGTTTCCAAGTTTAAATTGGTTTAGCAATTGAGCTCCGTTGCTCGGCAAAGTTTCCGTGCAGAAGGTTTAGCCGGCTCACGAAAGGGACGAGGCGGAAAGCCAGATAAACGATAAGTATACGCGAAAAAATACAAGTGCTTGTGTAAACATTTTAGGCACACAAAAATTTAAAGCCAAAAGTGCTGAATAGATCAAAAGCTTAGCACTAGCAAAATTATAGTACTACATATTTACAGACCCATCATGTTTTTCAGAATAATACAAATGTTTCTGGCAATCTATGATGCAGGAGGAGAAGAAGGAGCTGCCGGCTCGCTGGATACATCGCCTTGATATCGTTCCGAGATGTCCGCATTCGAGACGGTGCGGTCATCTTCGGAAACTTCTGCTGCTTATTCTAGAGGCGGAGGCGGAGTGTCCACGCGGGTGAAGAAAGGAGTGTCGTAGCTGGTCAAATCAGCCACGTGACACCCATATCCGGCACATGAGTCCATAATGCCTTGATATCCTGCTCCTGGCCGTCTGCATCCACTGTAGAATACCCTCTGGTCACTTCCCATATCTCCATGCTTCCATGGTGGCTCATGACCATGGTGAGAGCATTCTGCGCTGCGGATCGCGCGTACGACATATTCCAATCCTGGACAAGCTGCGGCATCTCCTTCGCCTTGTCCCGCACCTTAAAATCCGACATGCTATGCATGTCCGGATTCTTGAGAGCTTTGCCAATATCCTCAAGGGATTGGCGGAAGTCATGAAGCAGGTCACCGACTTGGGTAAGCCGGTGGGTGTGGGGCTCGGCGGAGGTGGAGTCCGTCAAGTTCAGAGGACCTATACACAAATCAGTTAATAAAATCTGACATTAAAAGAAGTCGAAGAAAATAGACAGGTCAGACATATGGAACATACCGAAGATGACGTCGTCAATCTTGGTCTTCTCTTCCCGAAGACTCCAGAGTTTAGCCCGGAGCGCCTCGGAAAGGTCCCTCTCTCTGCATAGCTCGTTATTGAGGTCCAAGATTTTCTGATCTTGAGCAGCAATCTTGCGATCACGCTCATCAGTAGACATGGAGGAGGACTCGAGAACTTGAGCTATGCTCTTCTCATGATCCGCTTTGAGCTTATCCAGCTCTTGGCGAAGTTCCTTGTTCTCCACCACCAAAGTTTTGAGGTTCTCGGCCTCTACAATCATGGCGCAAGACTGTTTACCAGCGCTATAAGTCAGAAAAGAACAACAGTTCAGTCAAAGTTCAACTATGAAAACATGAAAGACAAGGTTTGAGTGTCGGAATGTTTACCTTCGGCCTCATCCTTGGAGACCTTAAGCTCAGCATTCTTAAGTCGGAGAGCCCTAATCTCTCTCCGCTTATCGCAGACATTTTTCAACAAATCCTGGTTATAGGAACACACTTTCTGTAAGTCAGAATACCCAACGTCAGAAGTCTACTAAAGACTCGGGCTAATATTTTTACTAATATCAGCACGAGCCTTGGGGGCTACACTAGTTCATTCTTTGGCATCCTAAGGAAGCATAAACCCGGATTATATATCCTACTTCATGCTTGGGGGCTAGAGGATATGATATGAAATAAAGGAAAAACAGGAGTTAGAATTCCGACTTACATATTACTCGCGAGTAAGTTTATCCAAACTCGCATTTACTTCAACAGCAACCTTCTCGGCGAGAGTCAGAGGGACCACTGTTGTTGTTGGAAGCTCACCGGTCCTTATCCTCTCGTCGCGAAGACGCACTTGTGCAAGAAGGTCAGAGTGCTTGATGTCCTCTGCCTCTTGTGCTTCTTCTTCGGCAGATAAATTTCTTTTCTCCAGGCATTGCCTAGCCAGCCGCTGGATCTCTTCCGCAGATTTCCGGGACAAGCCAAACTTGGCAAGACCCGGATTGCTGAGAAAGTTTTTGGCGAAGATCTCCGCCGAGGGATCATTACCCGAAAAGGGTTCACCCTTATCTATACCTGACTCACTCATGGTGACATCAGTTTGTGATTCAAGGATCACAGGCTCCATTGAAGGAGCCGGATCTTCTGTGACAGCCGGAGAAGGAATGATCACCGGCGTTGCTGAAGGTTAGGGGGCAGGAGTCAGAGGAGCCACTGCAGGAGAAGCCATGGAAAGCTTCATCTGTCGCAGGGGCTTCCAAGAGGTTCCCTTCCCCTTACCCTTGATGAGCTGCTTAGCTCTGAGAATGTAATAAAGTCGAAAACATTACATCTCGCAAGAAAATTCGAGTAAGGTACAAAGGCGGAAATTGTGTTGAAAGTTACCTCTTCACGATAGGCACCTCCTTTGTGCCGACAGCCACTGTCGGAGCCTTGCGTTTCTTAAGCGCAATGTCCGGCAACGGGACCAGTCCCGCCTCCTGAGAAATCTCTAGAGGATATCCCTCGAGTGGAGCAAGTTCCGACTCGGGGAGGTCAGCAAGCTGAAAAGAAGAAAACATATCAGTATTGCAATGTAACTTAAAGATTGAAACACATAAAAAGGTTTATTGTTAGAAGCTTACCGGCACTACGGGGTTTTCCGCCGTATGCATATCCAGAGAAACCTCCGGGATCCTCCTCTCGATCCGCTCCCTTATCAGCCATTTAATCTGGCTTATATAACCTTGCGTGGTATAGGCTCTGGGGCTGATGCAGAGGGAATCTTTCTTGGATGACGTGATGGAGTGCATCAGTCGGTCTCCGTGGTACTAAAGGGGTTGGATCCGGCGTGAGACACAACATTGGACCAAGTCGGATCCCTTCAGCCCTTTGTGTTTGATCAGATATTCGATCCGCCTCTTAGCGAGGATCAGATCGTCACTGAGAGCCGGAGCGGCCTCGTCCCAAGACGGTTGGGCCGTGGCAGCTCCGTCGACGAAAGCCGGCAAAACAGTGGCTTTGTCGGGAGCCGGAATATCCTTGTGATAAAAGAAGGTGGCTGTCCACTTTTTGACCGAGTCACTAGCTAAGATCTTGGGATATGCGCGCTCGCGTCTAAGTGAAAAGCTAATTGTACCGGTGATATAAGGAACATCGGCAGTGATAGAATTTCTCCAAACATGAAAGTAGTACCGGAATAAAGTTAGACTCGGCCTAATGCCGAGAAATCCCTCGCACAAAGACGCATAAGCGCTCATCTCTAGGAGAGAGTTGGGAGAAAGATGGTGGAGTTGAACACTATAATGGTCTATCACCTCGGAAAATAATTCCGAGGGAGGAAATGACAAACCTCTGTCGAGGTGGGTGCTGAAGTGGACCCGCTCGCCGGTGCGCGGGTTGGGGACGGTCTCCCCGAAGCAGCTCCGCCAGTTGTCGGTGCGGAGGAGCCCTTCTGTCTCCACGCCACAGAGCTTCTCGTCATCCAGCACGCAGGGGATCCAGACCCCACAGAAGCTTTCCTTCTCCGCCGCCGCCTCTGTCGCCGCCGTCGCTGCCACTGCCGCCAAACCGGAAGAGGATGAAGAAACCATTTCTCCGGTGAGCTAGTGGCCTAGGATGGGCGGCGCTGGGAGTTCTTGGGGGAAGCAGAGAAGCTCTGTGCGTGGGGGAGATTTGGAGGAGAGGAAACGGCAAGGGAACAGGTGAAGAAAGGAGGAGGAGAATCCTCACCCCTTATATCCATCTAACCGTGCCAAGATTCGTGCAAATGGAAGAGTGTAACCGCCACGCGTCATGGAAGGAACTAGGAAGGACCAACGCGATGATTACGTCGCCTCCATCTCCGCGTACGCACGAAAACGACGCCTCGGTTCCATGAACTAAGGACCCACCAACGGTCGTACTGATAGGATGTCTGTCAGATGACGTGACTTCACCATGACTGGTGTCAGGTGGCGTTAGAGACCAAGTTCCGGCTTAGTTTGAAATCAAGCTGGAAAATCCGAGTAACCTGTTGATAGGTCCGACTTATTTTTAAGACCCGGCTCGTATTTTTTGTTGTGAAGTTTGAGGAACCCTTCAAGATTCTGCAAGCCGAAGATCAAGCTAGGCGATGATAAATCCGACTTTGGATCTTGGAGACTTCCGGGGGCTACTGTTGGGGATATACTTTCTGGGTATCCTCACAGTTCCTACTGACCAGGGTGGCCCACATCGGGTTAGAGCTTTGCTTCACGGGAGGCCCAGTCAGGGAGAAGAGACGGAGTTCTGTCCGGCTACGAGAAGGCCCAGAATACTTACCGACTTAGGCCCATAGTGTTACTTGTAGTTCAAGATGTACTTTGTAACCGACTCTTAGTCGTAGCCGAATAGATCTCTCATATAAACCCTAGGCCAGATATCTATATAAGCCATCCTAGGGAGAGCCTTTAGGGCACCCTCAATAGTCTACAATCTCAACTCGCACAGGCAAACCCTTGTAACCCAAATTCCGGCTCTGCCGTATTACTGGATTGCTAGCAGGAGTAGGATCCGTCCAAAGCCGGCGGATTCGAACCTGGGTAAACTTGTGTGCTCACCGTCCCGGAACACTGTACGTCTCACACCCCTCTCTTCCGCACACCTCGAGGACCTCCTCATGGCGTACTTGTCCTCAATCCGACGACAGACATGGTGATGAAGAAGGCCTCCAGGGTGATCTCTCCCCTCCGGCAGGGTGCCGGGAAGAGCTTCGGATCCCCCGATCTAGGGATGGAGATAGCGGTGGCTATAGACTCTTTCGTGGATTTCTGATCGGGTGCCTAGGGTTTTCGTCCCGGAAGACTTTTATAGGCGAAGGGGCAAGGTCGGTGGAGCACCAGGGGGCCCACACCCCTAGTGGCGTGGCCACCAGGTGTGGCCACCCTGGTGCGCCACTTCGGCTTCCCTCGGTCTTCGTGTTGCTTCGGGTAAAATATTGACTTTGCCTTTTTCCCATCCGATTCCGAGAATATTTCTTTACTAGCTTTTCGGAAACCAAAAAATAGCAGAAAACAGGCAACTGGCACTATGGCATCTTGTTGATAGTTTGTTCCAGAAAATGTATAAAAATACCTCAAAGTGTGAACAAAACATAAGAAAGTAGATATAAAACAAGCATGGAACATCAAAAGTTATAGATACGTTTATGACGTATCAAGCATCCCCAAGCTTATGCTTTTATCATCATCTTCCTGCAAAAATTAGTGCTCTCTTGTGCAACAATATCCCTATTATTGTAGTCAACAACATACATATTTTCCTTTAAGTTGGCTATACAATAATTAAGGTGAAGAGTAATTCCCATATCACCTTTACAAGCTACAACACTAGTTTTAAAATTTTCATCAATGAAGGTTTTTAATTCATAAGCTGCCATAAAAGTAACAAATTGCTCTACTTGTTCCCTCCCTAAATGAGCATAATCACCTCTATTGTAGGAGGCAATGACATGATATTCATGGAACATACAATGAAATTTAAATTGTCTATCATATTGTTTAGAGCAAAAAGTTACATCACTATGATATTAAAGCAACTCAGTAGAAGTAGAATCTAATTTTTTAACCAATACCCTAGTATTTTTCCCTTCTTGTGATTCTCTATGTTTCTTAGCAATCCCAGAACTGTGCAAGTATCTAGACAAAGCATCATTTATGTCCATGCTTATGCCCACAAAAGAAGTATTTTTGGTATTTTCCATTTTCTATTTTTGTGGGTTTTAGTTTTATAAAAAATGTACTAAAAGTAAACTAGCAATGCAAGCAAGAATAGAAGCCTAGCGCTACGCTCCCCGACAACGGTGTCAGAAAGTATATTGATAACCCCCAAGTGTAGGGGATCACCGTAGTACAATTTGATAAGTATTTGAGTCGAACCCGCGAGGAGCTGAAGGTAAACTATCTATTCTCTAAATCTTATATGGCCTTCTATGCAAAGCTAGGATCTAAAGTGTGTGTGTAGTTGTTTATGGAATTAACTAGAAAACAATAAAGTAGTTGAAATAAATACTATAAGTAAACAATGCAAATGAAGTGGAGCTAGTGGAGTGGATGTGGATAATCTATGGGAGCAAATGTTTAGGCAAATTGCTATTTCGATTCATTTGGTTGTCACAATTAGTGAAGCACATATATAGTCTTTTTATTGTTTCTTCTAGGAGTAGCCATAACTAGGTGTATCCATAGATACGAACAAATACACCACTAGTGATTGATCCCAAGGCCGATTAAGAACAAATAAGGGAATATTATGACATAAAGTCCAACCAGTGCATTTAGATCTAGGATCCCCATGATAATATCCCTGTTGTAACCATAAATTAATACTACATGTATTTCTAAGACTTGGGATTCGGCTTCTGTCAAACTCCATCTATCCCTCATCCTATCAACATGCAACAGTGACAACCTTGTGCATCCCCAACATATGTGTGCACTCATATGTTAGTGCATCAAGATCATCATAGAAGATAACATATATTTGTATGCAACCAAAACAAACTATTATCACAATTGCCATAAACAAGTCACCACTCAAACATCAACATATAGAGATACAATAGATCATGGGAAAACAATATATTGCATCATACATCATATTTGCCAAGAGATTGCAGTAGGGGTATGGAGAGGATCTTGCTGTAGATGTTGATGATGAACACGCCGGAGGGGGTGGAGTCCACCGGAGGCAATTTCGGCAGCGTTTCCCTCCTCCGATCTCCACCGACGGCGGCCTGCAGACTCTCTGTTTATGTGTTTTCGATCTCGACCTCCATATGTCTCGAGAAAGGCTGTCAGGGGGTATATATAGATGATTTTAGGTCAAAATGAAGCGAATGGTGGTGGAATCGACAACATCGGAGTTTCGACGGCTGAGATAGCCCTAGTGGCGCGCTCTCTAGTAAATGGGCTCCCATTTTCAGCTCGTTGGGCCCTTGGGCTCTACTTTATCTCGTTTGATTCGTATGAAAATTATCAAACAACTCCCATTGACCATGCTCTATTTCGAGTTTCGTAGCTCCTGGAAAGTCAAAAACAGTAACATAAGGTTTTTCTGCTAGAAAAGTTTAGAACCAAAAGAGAGGGGATTGTTTAGAAAATCCCTAAAATCAATGTAAAACATCGATCTAACATCATATATGTTTCAAATATGTGAGAAATCATGTCAACAAACTACAAAGTTCATGTATGTATTTTATATGCATCAGCGGCGACTAAGCCTGTGCCTCGGTGTCTATAAGTGTCAGCGCCCGAGCTCCGTGTTGTAGTGATTTGGACTCATCAAGCATCAATAGACAGGGGCGTATTATTGTTTCCGTTGTTATTGTTCCCATTGTTGTTACCATTGTTGTCATTGTTGGAACCAAAAGAAAGTAATACTTCCCATGCAAACAAGCTCATGCAAAAATAATCATTCAAAAAATCAACCACAAGCAACCATCACATAAGCAAACACACATACAAAAATTGTTCCATGAGTTTAAACTTAGCACTATATAACCACAAAATACTTTAAAAACATTGGTAACAACATTAAGATAAAATAGAACAACATATAAGAAATAAACCGGATGATAGAGAAGATCAAGCGCACAGAATGTTGGGGATATACTTTCCGGGTATCCTCACAGATCCTCACTGACCAGGGTGGCCCACTTCGGGTTAGAGTTTTGCTTCACGGGCGGCCCAGTTAGGGAGGGAAGACGGAGTCCAATCCGACTACGGGAAGGCCCAGAAGACTTACCAACTTAGGCCCATAATGTTACTTGTAGTTCAAGATGTACTCTGTAATCAACTCTTAGTCGTAGCCGGATTGATCTCTCATGTAAACCCTAGGCCGGATATCTATATAAGCCGTCCTAGGGAGAGCCTTTAGGGCAAGAACACCAGACACCTCAATAGTCTACAATCTCAACTCGCACAGGCGAAACCCTTGTAAGCCATATTCCGCCTCTGCCGTATTACTGGATTGCTAGCAGCAGTAGGGTCCGTCCAAAGCCGGCGGATTTGAACCTGGGTAAACTTGTGTGCTCACCGTCCCGAAACACCGTACGTCTCACACCCCTCTCTCTCGCACGCCTCGAGGACCCCCTTATGGCGTACTTGTCCTCAAACCGACGACACGGAAGGTAAAGCATTTTCATGTCTGCCTTAGGTTTGCAGTTTATCTTTGTCGCACCTGTTCACTGAATCTTTTTTCATTGCTTAGCCCAAGCTTTGAAGGACAAGGAAATCTGGGAGAAGGCGGCCAACGCGACCATTTTATAAACCGAAAGCACGCATAGCTATCTAGCACGCATCCTCAACTCACAGAATATCTTTGGTAAGTTTTCTTCCCAATTTTGTTGCTTTTGTGCCAATCACATGAATCTACTGATTCTGTTCTTTTTTCAGGTCCGCTTGGTCATCTAGAATCGCACAAGGTGGATCGTCAAATGACAAAATATATCTACGTATCCGCGAGATGATTGATACTTGTCGTGATATCGCCAAGGACTTGATGGTTAGGGAGGATGCCACTTGCTCGGCCAAGGACCTGGTGACGAAGATGTATCTCGTCCCCGGCGAAATTTCTGATTGGAAGAACTAAGAGGCGAAGCAAGAGTAGCTTTTACGTTTATCAAGGCCCGTTACTCTTGTGGTGGAGATTCCGTACATCTCGGAGTTCATGCTAGAGGAGGAGGATAACGACAAGCCCATCAATGCCAAGGTGGTCCAACATAGCGTGCTAGTCTATGATAACCGCGTCACCGAGACCCTTGACGTGTCCAAGTGCTACAAGGCGTATTCTATTCCGACTAGCCCCCTGACTCCCGAAGAAGACGAAGAAGAAGATGATGCCAGCTCAAAGGATCAATCTCCAGAGTGGAGGATACGAAAAAGTTTCTATGATTTCCACAATAGTTCTAATATCAAATCTTGTCCTTGATAACCACACGGTAGAGTTGGGATACATGGCAAATTATTTTTGTCAGCAGGTTGCTAGAAGTGGATAGGAAAATTTGTCTATGATTTCCACAATAGTTTCGACATTAAACATAGAAAAATATGAAAATGGATACTACATTTTAGTTCTTCTTTCTGTTTCTGGTTCTTCTCCCTTTATCTTTTCCGTTACGTTATTTTTTATTAAATACGAAGAAATTTCTAATTTGAACTTTTTAAATTTTGAACATTGTTAAAAGTCGTTTTTAAACCTAAAACATTTTTTAATTAGAACATTTTTCAAATTCAAACTGAAATCTGAAAAATTTAAATTTCGTACATTTTTCAAGTTTGACTCCCAATCCTTGCAGTTTCGTACATTTTTCGAAAGGTACTCCCGATCCTTTTCAAAAGGTGGATTTGAAATTTTGAAAAAGAATCAAGTACATCTCCTAGGGATGCGCTAGGCCGCTAGGGAGCCCAACCAAGCTTAACCATGGGCTGCTTCGAGTATACCTCCCCTGTTCAATCCACCCTCTACACCCAATCCCAATATAGAAAAGAAAATATCCATCGCCGCCAAACCCTAATCCTCCGCTCGGCTGGCCGGCAACCCCTTTCCTCCGTGGTCGTGCTGAGTGTCCCCCGGGGGATCGAAACTCCCGATCCCCCGCCTGACATGTGTCTCGTCCTCCTAATCCTGAACCACTGCAATGAAGAAAAATACTCCCGATGACAGAAAAATAAAGTCCGAGAAAACATACAAAAAACTCACTCCGCAAACGACGCCCCTGGCCGTCGCCCCTTCACGAGCCCCAACCGTCACCGGAGTTGACACCATAACAGCTTCGTAGATGAGCATCACCGGTGGCATTGGGTCCTGGCTTACAACTCTAACAGTGCAGCCTGTAGCACCGTCAGCAGCAGGGTCGCCTAGCGCTTATAGCAGCACCGTTGGGAAATTGTATCAACGCCGCCAGGCGGTTGTAGCAGGGCCGGTTGGCGCTTGTAGCAGTGGTGAATGGAGATTGTAGCAATGCTCTCTGGCGCTTATAGCAGGACTGTCTAGCGTTGTAGAAATGTCGGCAGTGCTTCTAGCAGGACGCTTCCCGCCGCGATTGTAGCACCGACGTCAGACACTTGTTGCTGCGCCATCGGGCAATCGCAGTAGGGCCGCCTCGTGCTTGTATTAGGGCTGCCCGACAATCGCCGCACGTAGCACCGGCAGACTGGTGCCTTTCATTCTTAGCACCCTTGTAGCAATGCCATCCTCCAGGCGGAGCTAGAATTATTCATGAGTATGCCATGAATACCTAATATTTTTGGCAAAAAAATTCAGTATATAAGCCCCTACATGCATATACATGAGGGTTCTTCTGCAGGCGTTACACTTTAAAAATTTGAAAAAAATACGCTGTCCCGAGCCCTCCCAAGTTCAGCCGTTCGAATCTGGGCCAAATATCCAACTTGGGCTTCAGTTGGGCTGCCACCGACCCACGTTTAGCTCCTGCGAGGCTGCTAGCGACGAGGCACTGAATTGACACGGACGAAAACGGCTAACCGCTCCTCTTCCTCGTCTCGATTGACCTCGGCGGCTCAGCCGCCGCCCGCCGGCCAGTATTCAGGCGCCTGCTCGCGGGCGCTCCGCCGCGGTTCGCACTTCTCAGATAATTCCCCTTGTCTCCCTGCTTGCGCGTCGCCTCTCGCCCCACTGACGGCAGCGCGTCTAAATTCTGGCATCCTGGGATCGGTGACTGTGGCGCGTCTAAATTCTGGCATCCTGGGATCGGCAGAGCAACAGTTCTTCACCACAGTAAGAAGAAGACGTGATTCATTGTTCAGGTATAATTTCTGTATTTTGTACCTTGAAATCCGATGTGATCAGTTTGTGACTTTGAATTCAGAATTAGAAGGGATCAGTTGACAATTGTTACGAATTCTACCTTGATTCAGAATCAGATTATCAGAAGTGTTCAGATCAGTTCACTCACGGTAAGAGGTGCTTCACTTGTAATTTTCTTACAAGCATACTATTCTTGCAACTACAGTACTTGTGAATCACCCGTGCTCGGTATTTAGATAACTTGATTCTTTCCCAGGAGTAGTATGCCCCCGGGTAGGGCCACGCCGGGGTATAAAAGGCCGAGTTAGCCAAGGTTTGGCAAGGTCAAAGCGGACGCTGGCCGGGTCACCTCAAGGCAGGCCGAGTCTCGGAGTAACCCAGACCAGAGGATGTCCACCTAACGGAGCCTCGACCGACTTAAGCAGTAAGTCGGATAGGAGAATTTAACTTGTATGCAGGAACGGGTGTGGCCGGGTCAACTATGATCCGGGTCATATCTAGCTTCTAGGAGAAGGAAGGAATCTCGCTGGTCAAAAGCAACCCCGGTACGCACTGCATGAGCGAAGCGAACAGGGGCAGGACCACCGAGGCGTGGCCGACAAGAGGTGACGACGCTCGTGTCGGCTGACGCAGGCGCCGCAGAGGCTCACGTAGCCTCTGCATGGGTGACGCGGGGGAAAAGCAACCCGGCTGGCTTACTATTTTGGGAGGAGACATATTCCCTGGAATATGCCTCCACGTATGTCCTAAGTGGAGACCTAGCCACCCCTATATAAGGAGGGCTAGGGCCTCTGTAGAAGGGGTTCCGCTATTCTGATTGGTTTAGGTTCTAAGGGTTGATCTCTGGTAGGTCTTGTATGGGTCTACTGTGGGTGAGAGTAAGAGAGTTCCTTCTTCCTCCTCTCGCCAATACAGCTTTAGGAGCACTTGTAACCTTGGAAGTAAATCATATATAAATCTTCTGTGTGAGGAATCACCTCATTATCCCTCCCTGAATTTCCCTAGTGCATTTAGTCTCCACCTTTAGCCTATCCATGGCATCTGCCGTGACACCACCACGACAGTTGGCGCCCACCGTGGGGCTAGCAGCGCTAGCAGGGGTGAAGATCCGGACGGGAAACCTCATCGGCACGGGTGAACGCATCATCTCCGGGCTTGTCCAGCGCTTTGGAGCGCTGGATTTCGTCAGCGACAACGCTGGCTGCTTCGGCACACGTCCTCTTCCGCGCAACGGCTTCTTCGTCAAGCTCGGCGCGCACAAGGTCTACGTCGCTGTGGATGTATCCTGCGTTCATCCGCGGCACGTCGTCGAGGCGGGCGAGCCTCCCCTTAGCGTGGCTCACGGGGCGCGTATCACTCGCTCCCCAGACTGTGTTGAGGTGATGATGACTGCGCCTAGCGCTGGCACAAGCAAGGATCCGGCACCAGATCCAGAGGTAACAGCCAAGGCACCAAGAAAAGGTAGAGGTCCCCCACTAGAGAGGCCGAAGAATGTGTTGCGGGAAGCGATGGATAGCTTGGCAAACCCTGTAGCAGCAGTGGTAGATCCGGCTCAGTCACATGCCGAGCTAGAGGAGACTAGGCAAAAAATTCTAGAAGGTGCGAAAAAGATAGTTGCGGCTCAGCAGTTGTTGAACATGACGCTGCGTGAGTACGTAAAGGCAAACAAAGTTGATGCTGTAAAAGTAAAGGGGAGAAATCTCATGAGGGAAATGAACAAAGAGGGTGATACCAGGATTGAGGAGTCAGAAAACTATTTGTCCGTGGGGCTGCCGAGGTACAGTACCCTGGCTAAGAACCTCAGAGTAGCAGATGCAGCTGCATCCGAGCTAGAGGGCCTTACAGGTGAAGCCTGTCAGAGGCAGCAAGAAGGGTCAATGAGTTGGTTCAGATCGCGAACAGACAAAATGAGGAACTGCTCAGGGCAAACCCGGAGAGAGCTAGGGCCTCCAAGATCGTTCATTCGGCGGTGGGTAACCCGGAGAAATCCGCTGGAGCCGCATCGTCTCCTCATGGCGGCCCTAGGAGAGAAGAGATAGTAACCTCAGCCAAAAGAAACAAACAGATCGTCCCGTATGACCCAACGAGGGCAGGGAAAGGAAAATAAGTACAGAGAAATGATGATCGACGAAGTGTGAGCCGAGGAGAAGCTGGCCGAGGTAATCGCGACCAAGGCAATGCCGGTCAAGGAAACACTGTAAATGGCAATGCCGGACAGCGTAACTCGGCAGGACAACCGCAACAGCGGAATATACCAAGGCAAGAGCAAAGTGTCGGCCGGGGTATGCAACAGAGAGGCGCTCCAAGAGAGCAGGACCGGTATAATGATGGAGATTCGGAAATGGTGAATGCAGGATACCCAAGGCCGGACTATCATGTGATAGGGTCGAGATTGGGAAGCAGAGATTTGATGCCGGATGATGCTAAGCTAAAACTGGATCGACTGTATAGGTCGGAACAGATTGAGTGTCAAGGTCCTCCGGGTCCTGCGTGTTTTGGGACCCGGATCATGAAGGAGCCTCTGGTGCCTAACTTCCAGTTACCCAGAGGTACTAAGACGTATGACGGTAGTACAAAGCCGGAGGATTGGTTGATAAACTATGCTACAACAGTGAAAATTGCTACATGCAACTTGAGATGGGCTATGAGATATGTACCCCAGATGTTGGAGGGGCCAGCGAGGGTGTGGTTGAACAATTTGGCGCCCGTAAGCATTAACTGCTGGATAGATTTTGAGGAGATGTTCATCAACAATTTCTCAAGTACATACCAGAGGCCAAATATGCCACAAACCCTAGCTATGTGTAAGCAAAGACCGAATGAGACGGACCGAGAGTTCTTAACCCGATGGTGCACTGTGAGAAACTCATGTGAGGGCGTGATAGAAGCACATGCCATAGCGTGGTTTGCGCAAGGATGCAGATATGCAAGCGAGCTGTGACAAAAGTTGCAAAGGAAAATGCCAACTACGTTGGCAGAGATGATCCGGATCGCTGATTCGTATGCTCTGGGTGATCCGACTCAACCTAGGCTCGTATCAAACGAGTCAAATGATGAGTACTACCAGAGAGATGGAGCCGGATCATCCCGGAGAAATGACTACAGAGGTAAAAGAAGAGATGACAGACCGGATCACCGGTACAGTTCGCAACAAGTGGCAGCTGTGAATCAAGATCAGCCCGGAGCAGGGGGCAATCAACGTCAGAAAACTGGAGGGCAATGGACTCCGAGAAGTGATGGTAAGAAAACTTGGACGCCAGAGCAAAAGAAATAGTGGCAGGAAAAGAAGGACCGTCCGAGGTATACTTATGAGTCAATGTTGGATCAGCCATGTAAATTTCACACGCCAAATCCGAATAACCCAGCGGGTCATACAACAAGGCAACGTGAGTGGATGCGCAAAATAGAGCAAGGTGGTTCGGGGAATGCTCAGGCACCCCGGAATGATCAACCTCGGCAGGAGTTACCCCGACAGCAATTGCTCTCCGGAGCAAACACGCAACAGCTAATGTTGCCTCCCCCTCCGCCGAGGTATGATAACCATGAGAGAAGGGATGCAGTGCATCAAGTGGAAAACCAGCATCAACCGAATCAGAGGTACCCCGGAAATGAAGGGAGGAATGAGTACAGAGAGCATCATCAAAGTTACTGTGTGTTCACCACTGAGGAAACAAATAGAAAAAGCTTGCAACGTCGACATATGGAGATGAATGCGGTAATGCCCGCAGTGACGAGGTATATGTCTTGGTCAGATTAGGAAATTACCTGGAATATCAAAGATCATCCCAAGCTTATGCCAAGTCTTGGTTCATATGCGTTGGTGCTGGATCCGACATTCATTGGGCCAAACATCAATGTGAGGTTCTCCAAGGTACGGATTGACAATGGCAGTAGCATTAACATCATGTATGCGGATACAATGCGCAAGTTAGGTATCTCGGAGAACATGCTCCAAGCTACAAGGACAACTTTCCATGGTATTGTGCCCGACATTTCTTGTGAGCCCATAGGCAAGGTCCGGGTTGACGTATTGTTCGGCACGAGAGAGAACTGCCGAACTGAAAATTTGGAATTCGAAGTGGTGAACTTGGAAAGTGCGTATCACGCGTTACTCGGAAGGCCAGCACTGAACAAGTTCATGCCAAGTTGTCACATCAGTTACTTGAAGATGAAGTTGCCCGGGCCAAACGGAGTGATTACCATTGCTGGGGATTTCCGACGTTCCATTGAGTGTGCGTCGGCCGGGTCTAACCTGGCCGAGTCACTCGTGATTGCGCAAGGGAAGAGGAAAATCCAAGAGGTGGCGGCATTGGCTCAGTCCGCACAGTAGTATATGCCGGCGCTGAGTAACCCGCATGGAAGTGTCTCATTCCAAGCCACAAAAGATACCAAGAAAGTTCATGTTGATGATATGTTCCTAGAGCGCACCGTAACAATTGGTGCCGGGTTAGGTGACAAATAGGAAAGCGCGCTCGTCAACTTCCTCCGTGAGAATCGGGATATTTTTGCTTGGTCCACACAGGACTTGCAAGGTGTTCCGAGGGAGTTGGCCGAGCACTCTTTAAACGTGAGACCCGGAGCAAAGCCGGTGAAGCAACTTCTCCGCCGCTTCGCCGAGGATAGGAGAAAGGTCATTGGAGATGAGATAGCTCGGTTACTAGCTGCAGGATTTATCATGGAAGTTCTTTACCCGGATTGGCTGTCTAATCCGGTGCTGGTGGAGAAGAAGAAGGATGATCCGAATGTGGCGTTGGTTTGGCGTATGTGTATCGATTACACGAACCTGAACAAGGCGTGTCCAAAAGATCCATTTCCATTGCCAAGGATAGATCAGGTCATAGACTCAACTGCTGGATGTGAATTGTTGTCGTTCACTGATGCATATTCTGGTTTCCACTAGATACCTCTGAATCCGGATGATCAAATAAAGACTGTATTTATCACCCCGTATGGGGCTTATTGCTATCGCACCATGCCGTTTGGCTTACGTAATGCAGGGGCAACGTACCAAAGATGTATGCAAAAATGTTTGCATGACCAAATTGGTCAAAATGTACAAGTGTATGTGGATGATGTGGTTATCAAGACCAAGGAAAGCAAAATGCTCCTTGACGATATCAGGCAGACATTCGCGAACCTAAGAAGGTTCCGGATGAAGCTTAACCTGGAAAAATGTACCTTCGGTGTCCCGGCTGGAAAGTTACTCGGATTTCTTGTCTCCAGCCAAGGTATCGAAGTTAATCCAACTAAAATCCGGGCCATTGAATGAATGGAACTGTCGAAGTGTCTTAACGATGTCCAGAAGTTCACTGGTTGCCTGGCATCATTAAGTCAGTTTGTATGTCGGTTGGGAGAAAAGGCATTGCCTCTTTACCAACTCATGAAAAAGTCGGATAAGTTCGTTTGGACGCCGCAGGCCAATGAAGCCTTTGCCCACTTGAAGAAGATGTTAGCCACTGCACCAGTGTGAGCCTCTCCACTATCAAAGGAGCCAATGTTGCTCTATATAGCCGCAACCAACCGAGTTGTAAGTGCAGTGATAGTGGTGGAGCGCGACGAGGAAGGTAAGTCGGTGCAAAGGCCAGTGTATTACATGAGTGAGGTATTATCATCCTCAAAGCAGAACTATCCACACTATCGAAAGGTGGCGTATGGCGTGTACATGGCAGCTAAGAAGCTAAAGCACTATTTTGAGGAGCATCCCATCAGGGTAATATGTGAGGCTCCTATATCCGAGATAATGAGTAACAAGGATGCGAGTGGCAGAATTGCAAAATGGGCAATTGAACTAGCTCCTTATGCGCCACAATATGACAGAAGAGAGGCAATCAAGTCTCAGGCTGTGGCGGACTTTTTTGTGGACTGGGCCGAGGTGCAATACGAACCGCCGCTACCAGATCCGAACTATTGGCGAATGCACTTTGATGGGTCAAAAACAAAAACCGGGCTAGGCGCCGGAGTCGTACTTACCTCGCCAAAGAAGGACCAGCTGAAATACGTGCTGCAGATCCATTTCGTGGCATCAAACAATGTCGCTGAATATGAAGCACTTGTGCATGGGCTCAAAGTGGCAAAAGAGATTGGGATACGTCGGATCCTGTGCTTTCGCGACTCGGATTTGGTAGTACAGCAAGTGTCGGGACTGTGGGACACCCTTGATCCAAACATGGCTCTGTACAGATTTCATGTGCAGAAGATATCTGGTTACTTTGAGGGATGCGAATTTCATCATGTACCCCGGGTGGAAAATGAGGCTGCCGACATGTTGTCGAAGCTCGGGTCAACCCGACAAGCAATTCCACCGGGTGTAGCATTAGAGCACCTCAGAAAACCATCTATTAGGCCGTCCCCAGAAATCGACTCAATTTACGTCCCAGAAGATACAAAATCCGGAGCTGTGCCCATGGGCATTGACATGGGAGGTGGTGCGCGAAACCCGGGGACTGCCTCAGCAAACCCGGGGACTGCCTTCGCAAGACCCGGGGACTGCTCAGCGTGATCCGGTCGAAGTTATGCCGGTGGATCAGATGGAAATTGATGAGGATGTGTTCCCCGTGCGAGCAATACCAGCTTGGGCACTACCTATATTTCAATTCCTGAAAGATGGAACTTTGCCCACTGAGGAGGTACTATCCAGGCAAACACAGAGGAGAGCTAAGGCATACACGATCATCAATTCCGAGTTATACAAAAGGAGTGTGACCAATGTCCTCCAGCGATGCGTGGACCCGAGAGAAGGGCTTGACATCCTCCGAGATATACATCAAGGGGAGTGCGGGCACCATGCCTCGTCCCGAGCCTTGGTGGCAAAATCTTTCTGACATGGATTCTACTGGCCAAGTGCCTTAGAACAAGCAGAAGATCTGGTGAGGAAATGCAATGGTAGTCAGAGGTATGCTACCAAGACACATATGCCAATGTCGAAGCTCAAGACCATACCAATTACATGGCCATTTGCCGTATGGTGCTTGGATATGGTTGGCCCGTTTAAAGCAGCAAGGGGGAATATGACTCACATTTTGGTCATGGTGGACAAATTTACAAAATGGATTGAAATGAAGCCTATAAGAAAATATGATGGAGCTACGGCCGTAACATTTCTCAAAGACATCATCTTGAGATACGGTTACCCTCACAGTATCATAACTGATAATGGCACAAATTTTGCTGAAGGAGCGTTTGCGCGTTTCTGCCGGGATAAGAAGATCCGGCTGGACATAGCCTCGGTAGCCCACCCCGCATCGAACGGACAAGTGGAAAGATCCAACGGATTAGTATTATCCGGGATAAAACCCCGGCTCATTGAGCCGCTGCAAAGATCAGCGGGGTGCTGGATAGAAGAACTACCAGCAGTACTGTGGAGTTTAAGAACAACTCCGAATCGATCAACAGGCTATACGCCGTTTTTTCTGGTATATGGGGCAGAAGCTGTATTACCAGCCGACATAGAGCATGATTCGCCTAGGGTCACCCAATACACAGAAGTCAAAGTGCAAGAAGCCCGGTAAAATGATGTTGATCTGCTGGAAGAAGCGAGAGAACAGGCATTGTCCAGATCCGCCATATATCAGCAAAATCTCCGACGCTATCATAGCCGGAAAGTAAGCCCCCGAGTCTTTCGGGAAGGCGATCTGGTGCTCCGGTTCGTACAACGTACTGCTGGCATGCATAAATTATTCCCCCCATGGGAAGGGCCATTCATTGTGAGCAAAGCATTGCACAATGATTCTTCTTATCTCATAGATGCAAAGCCACAGGAAAAGAACAAGGCGGACAGGTCCGGCGAGGAATCTAAGTGTCCATGGAATGTAGCTCTACTTCGACCTTTCTACACTTAACTAAGAAGTGTATGTATCCGAGTCTTCTCAGATGTCGGTATGTATGCCGGCAATGAGCCTATCAATGAAATGTTGGCACCTCGAGCAGTAACTCGGGGACTGCCTTAATAATATTTGTTATCTTTTATTATTTATACGTCAGCTGGAGTAAGTTGTTCTACTTAACTCGGTTTAGTAGTGTGTGGGCAGCAAAAATCCAACTCTTCGACTTGCTGCTGTCCAACAAGAATTGGCTTCATGGCAAGCAAGAGAACAAGTTTGGAACTGCCTTGCACATGAAAAACGACTAAGGAAAAGAACTTAATCGAGCCGATGTTTGTTTTCCGGACTAACCTTGTATTTACATTCAAATTACTATGTTGAATTATTTTGAGCTAAGCCTAAAGTTTCCAAGTATTGTTAAAACAATTTTTGAAGCTCGGATTCATAAGTTGTAAAACCGAATCAAGGTAGACACGAACCGAGCCAAAAGATTGGACGAACAAGAAAATGAAACTCGGGGACTACGCCCAAGCTAATCCGGCATAAGAAACTTAGTAACAAAATATCACATGCGTACTGGATACAATTCCACCCGGCATACCAGGGATCTGATAAGTTTTCAAGTGTTTTCAGTCAAGGAGCAGCAGGAGGAGGAAGCTCGGCATCATCTTCACCGTCTTCGATATCCGAGGCATCGTCCTCTCCATCCTCGTCCGAGCCATCTTCAACGTTCTCAACCTCTTCGTCACCAGCGGCTTCCAGGAAGCTCGGTCCCTCAGTCCATTCATGAATGGGGGCATATTCGATGAGACTGTGGGCGCACGCTTGGCGCCGAGTGAGCTACCCACTCCGGGTCATTGGTCTAGGGGGATCCAGTGCGCATGCGCGCTAGGAGGTTGAGATCGATCTTCTCGTACCAAGTGAGTACGTAGTGAAGAACGGTATCAGCTGCAGCGCGTCCAGCGGACTCCCTCCAAAGGTCGAGCTGGGTCTCGATCTCCATCAATTTTTCAACAAGACTTATGGAGTCTCCGAAGCGTCTTCTCCAGGCCAGAACGTGTTGAAGATTCGGACTGCAACGTCGAGGATATCCTTGCCATAGTTCTTGATGAGTTCCACACGAGATGACAGGCTAACCAACATGTCCTCCATGTCATAGGGAATCTCCTCACCGCCAGGAGCAGCGGGAGTACCCCTCTCGGCGGAAATCAGCAACAGCGGTGCTCGCGATGGCAGTGCCCTCAGGAAATTTGCCTGAAAACGAGACAAGAGAAACAAGTAAGAGAAAAGACATGTGAAGTAACCCGGAGAAATATGTCGGATAAGGGAAAGGAGCTTACGTGATATATGGCTAAGGATCCGGGTCAACTCCCTGGTACAGTCATCACGTCTTTTGTGAAGCTGCACAAGTTCAGCATTCGCCGACTTAAACTCAGTGTCGGCCTCCTTGAGTAGATATTGGTCCTTGGCGATCTGGAGATTGAGGCGCTCCCGCTCTTCAGTGTAGTCCTGGCCAACCTTTTGGAGCTCGGACTGGTGATGTGCTTTCATTTTCTCCATATCAGCCTTGAGCCTGGCGATCTCATCATCCTTGCTTCGGAGGAGGGCGAGCTCATCGTTTTTCTTTTTGAGCTCGGCTTGATGCTGTCCTGCTTGTTCGAGAAAATGCAGCATCATATCAGGCATGGGCACACTATCTTCAAGAGATGCTGAAATATTGTATTGACCTGGCAGAGCCGAGGTATGAATGTTCGCTGAGCCAAGGAGAAAAGGAGATGGAAAGCATAGCAAGGTCGGACAAAAGTAACTTACCCTTGATCTGATCCAAGTTCTTCCTCATAAGCTTGTTCTCAGCCTCCACCCCAGCTGCGGAAACCGAATGATAGGTTAGTTCGGCAGAGGAAAATAAAGAAAAACGGAGAAGTGCCAAGGAAGAAACTTACCCCTTTTCTCGTGTTCAGCGAAAAGTGCATTATGCTTGGCGCGCAACGTCTTATGGGTGTCAAGGAGACGCTGAAACTCAGCGCTACGGCGGTTGGTGGTCACCTGCAAAGAGTATAAAGATATAACTTAGCCTTGTGCATATTCGAAGTGTACTAAATCCGAGCCAAGTAGAACTTAACCCGGCTCTAGGTGTGTGCATATTCGAAGTGTACTAAATCCGGGCCAAGTGGAACTTAACCCGGCTCTAGGTGTGTGCATATTCGAAGTGTACTAAATCCGGGCCAAGTGGAACTTAACCCGGCTCTAGGTGTGTGCATATTCAAAGTGTACTAAATCCGGGCCAAGTGGAACTTAACCCGGCTCTAGGTGTGTGCATATTCGAAGTGTACTAAATCCGGGCCAAGTGGAACTTAACCCGGCTCTAGGTGTGTGCATATTCGAAGTGTACTAAATCCGGGCCAAGTGGAACTTAACCCGGCTCTAGGTGTGTGCATATTCGAAGTGCACTAAATCCGGGCCAAGTGGAACTTAACCCGGCTCTAGGTGTGTGCATATTCGAAGTGTACTAAATCCGGGCCAAGTGGAACTTAACCCGGATCTAGGTGTGTACATATTTGAAGTTATCAAGGAGCTACGTTAGCTTTCTAAGGAGCATCCGGCCGAGCAACAAGTTACTCCCTCGGAGGCTCGGGGACTAATGGTTGTATTACTAAATACCTACAACTGGCTAAGGAAAACGAGTAACGTACCTCCATCATCCGACCCGCGATGTTGAGTGCCTTAAAGGCGGTGTTCATTTGAGCGGAGAATTCGGTGGGACCGAACTTATCCGGGAGATCAGCGTCTTGGACTACCTCTGCCTTGTTCCAATTCATGATGAATTCAATCAGGCTCGGAGGATATCGCTCGCCGGTGGGCATATGGGGTGCCACCAAGCCCTTCGCATGCGCCTCTTTCCTCTCAACCAGGGCAAGGGCCGAGCTGGTGTGCAGAACAAGTTGCTGCACATCAGCTGGCTCGGCAGGGACGTCCTTCGGGCCTGGAGGTTTCTTGGGAAGCATGGATGCGAGGGTACGCTGTCCAGCCTCGACGGATGCTGTCCTAGTGGCGTCAGGGGCCTTTTTGCCCTTGGGCTGTTGGGAGGAAGAAGTGGTCGCAGCAGATTTCCCCTTAGGAGCTGCCTGGATACTTCCTCGCCGAGACTGAGAAGACTCGGACGAGGCGGAGGAGCTTGGAGCTGGTGCTCTTGTTGCTGAACTTGGTGCTGCTGCTGATGTTCTTGCTGCCGGAGTTGGTGCTGGTGCCGGAGTTGGTGCTGGTACCGGAGTTGGTGCTGGTGCTGGAGTGGTTGATGGTGCTGGAGCTGGTGCTGGTGCTGAGGTAGCCTCGGCTGGGCCGGTCTCCCCCGCTCCAAGGTTACCCCCCTCTTGACGAGGTGGAATAGAACCCAGAGCAGCCGCAGAACCCTCTGGAATAGGGCTCAGCGGGCGTGACTCGTCGTCACGAGGGGGAGAAGGGCTAAGTCGGAGCGGCGAAGAGATGCTAGATCCACTCTGGGGGACCTCCACCGCAGCCCTGCCGAATCAAATAATGTCAAAAGAGAAACTAAAACAATGCAAGGAAGAGTAAGTTGCAGAGGGAAAAGAGGCTTACGCATCTGAGGTCAGGGGCTCCTTGGGTTTCCGAGCCCTTCGTGCTGGGGCCTTTACTGCTGGCTTGGAGGCAGTTTTGTCTCCGGACTTCTTTCGCCTTTTGGCGGGCTGAGAAGGTCCGGAGGAGGAACTTGATGCATCTCCACGCTTCTTCTTCGGCGCTACCGGAACAGGTTCACCCGTAGCAAGGGGAGGGTCCTCGTGGATCTGCCCACCGGGGTTAGCTGATGCCGGAAAAGCATAAGAAAGGGGGACAGCGTCAACAACTTCCGTCACCTCCACATCTGAGTCATCTTCATCATCATGCCAATCTCTAATAGAAGAGAGTTTACCGGTGGGTCGCTTCGTAGCGTCGGGCATCGGGAGGAACATCTCCTGATCCGGCTCTTCCTCGTCCGGGGTCTCCCGGTCAGGCGCCCACTTAAGGGTCGGATCGGTGCCATCCTCGAGGGTTTGCTGAAGGAATAGCTGAGGAAAAGAACAGACAACAGAGTTAAAAATACAACAATGACCAACATATGATTTAATCCGGAGAAAGTTTGCGCCATGAGGCTTACCACGGGAGGAAGCCTATCGCGGCAAAAGTGCTCAATTCCCCATGTCCATTCAGAGGAGAAGTCTTTGTGGGTGGTGAAGAGGGCCTTGACCCGGCGATAGATCTCCGTGTTGCTCAACTCGAAGGACGAGGTCCGGTTGGGGTCGCGGCCCCAGCTCATGTGGCACAACTTGTGAGTGCGCTTCTGGAGGGGGGAGATCCGGTTGCGGACGAACGTGATCATGGCATCCTCGTTGCGCAACCCGAGCTCCTTCAGCTCCGCGAACCTTTTGTTGACCAAGTTAGCCAAGGCCGTGGGCTTCTTGGGGACAACGTCCCACAACTCTGGGTTAGGAGGACCCGGAGCATAGGGGAGCAGCCGGATCAAGTCTTCAGTGCCCTCGTTCCGGACATAAAAGAAAGTCCGGGCCCATCCTTTGCAGGAGTCTAGCCCGGTGACTCGGGGGAAGACGGATAGCCTCCGGGGTGAGATGGACGCAGCTCCGAATTGCGTGAGCTGCTTGTCCTCCGGATCAAGTTGAATGTTCGGAATAACATTACGACGAAGACCGAAAAACCGGATCCATAGCTCCTTCATGGGCCATAGTCTGGCATAGCCTTCGATCGTGGAGGCGAAGGCAGAAAGAGAAGTAATTGTGTTGGCAGGAAGGTGGTGCGGCTAGAGTTCGTAGGTGCTTAACCAGTCATGGAAGAAGTCACTGACCGACAAACCGAACCCCCGCTGGAAGTGGGACAAGAACACGACGAACTCACCCGGATTGGGTGAGGGGGCGAGTTCGGCGGAGGCGAGGCGCGCGGTGACGCCGGCAGGGATGCGTCTGGTGCGGTAGAGCCAGTCCAGGTCATCTTGGGAGACCCAGGACCCGGCCCACGCACCACGGTCCGCCGCGGCGGTGTCTTCCTCCATCTCTTGCTCGGCAATGGTGAGCTCCTCCTCTGTCATCATGTGTTCGATGCCCTCACTAGCGCTAGCGGCGGTGGGGGGCAACGGCCTAGATTGACAACGACCCGTGGCGGAGGAGGCGTGTAGCGGTGGCGGCGATGCAGAGGCGTGGGGAAGTAGTGCGGCGGCGGCGCTGCTACTTAGAAGCAGTGGCGGCGGCGTTGTCGCGGGGAAGACGAAGGAGAAGAAGAGCTAGAGGCAGAGGGGCGCGGAAGGAGGAAAAGACCTAAGGGGTGCGCCCCTCCCCTATTTAACCACTCCCTCGAGGGGGAAATGGGATCGTGTCATGCGGGTATGCCACACGGTGTGGCCGTGTATGTCCCGCGTCAACCAATCAACAACGAGCCACACGGAAGGCCACAGGGTGTAGCTGATCCCATGACGTGACACATTGATGCGGAAAACGAGGAGGCAGGCGTGACGTGACCCGCGCGCAGTGATAACTGACAATTACTGCGGCGGTTACTGTGGCTGGCCCTTAAAATGAGGCAACCTAATGATTAGCCTCCACGTGGGTTAGCGTACGAGAGAAGGAAAGAAGACCCGGATGAGACCGTGGTAACCCGGCTAGCTAGTGAAAACTTGGAATGTGCCAAGGGAAAGTAAAACCATGAGGTCCGAAATAAGGTGGTAACCCAGCCAGCAAGTGAAAACTTGGAATGTGCCAAGGGAACGTAAATCCATACAATCCGAGATAAGGAGGTAACTCGGAGATAACGTCCAAAGCTCAGTGAAATTGAACCTGATGTGGCCTTAGCGGCCAAGGCAGCTAAGACCACACCAGCTTCGGGGACTAATGTTGGGGGGATACCCCCGGGTAGGGTCACGCCGGGGTATAAAAGGCCGAGTTAGCCGAGGTTCGGCAAGGCCAAAGCAGACACTGGCCAGGTCACCTCAAGGCAGGCCGAGTCTCGGAGTAACCCGGACCAGGGGATGTCCACCTAACGGAGCCTCGACCGACTTAAGCAGTAAGTCGGATAGGAGAATTTAACTTGTATGCAGGAACAGGTGTGGCCGGGTCAACTATGATCCGGGTCATATCTAGCTTCTAGGAGAAGAAAGGAATCTCGCTGGTCAAAAGCAACCCCGGTACGCACTGCATGAGCGAAGCGAACAGGGGCAGGACCACCGAGGCATGGCCGACAAGAGGTGACGACGCTCGTGTCGGCTGACGCAGGCGCCGCAGAGGCTCACATAGCCTCTGCATGGGTGACGCGGGGGAAAAGCAACCCGGTCGGCTTACTATTTTGGGAGGAGGCAGACCTAGCCACCCCTATATAAGGAGGGCTAGGGCCTCTATAGAAGGGGTTCCGCTATTCTGATTGGTTTAGGTTCTAAGGATTGATCTCTGGTAGGTCTTGTACGGGTCTACTGTGGGTGAGAGTAAGAGAGTTCCTCCTTCCTCCTCTCGCCAATACAGCTCTAGGAGCCCTTGTAACCTTGGAAGTAAATCATATATAAATCTTCTGTGTGAGGAATCACCTCATTATCCCTCCCTGGATTTTCCTAGTGCATTTAGTCCCCACCTTTAGCCTATCAATGGCATCTGCCGTGACACCACCACGACAAGCCTTGTTATTTCAATTCATTGTAGGAGACAAGATGTTACATGAATGCATAGGCATATTCGTCAAAAGCTTAAATGCTAATACGCTGAGTGTTCTGACTTCATTCACTTTGGTTGGGTATGATGAGGGTCTTAATTACATGAAGTATGGATACCGTGATATTTCCAGGGTTGGTGCTGCCCTCATCTTTTCTTCCTCCTTGCCTTGCTTATTACTCAATAATCATGCCATATCAATACCTGTCTTTGCAGATTGAAGTGAAACTTCCAAATCATCAAGTTGTCAATGCGGAACTAGTGCATGCTCACGATTATTATGGTCTTGCCATTCTCAACATCGACAACATGCCACCTGGTTTTCAGCTAGAATACCTCAGTCTTGATCATGATGTGGAATTCAAGCCTTATGTTGATGTGGTAGCTGCATGGCGCTCTCACAAGAATGGAGAATTTAAGACCACAACGGGGACACTGGATGACATACCTGAAAGCGGTCAGCATTATTGGTCCAGCACATGTAAACTCAAGACGGTGAGCTGTTAAGTTCTCTCTGTTTTCTACTTGGTTGAAACAAATAAATGACCATCATTATATATTTTCACGTGCTGAATATCATATTATTTGAGGCATCCATTATGGGTTGCATGTATATATTCTGTCTAACTTTCTTCATTGTCACTTCAATATGTGCTAGGCTGGGCTTGGAGGTGCGCTTATTGATTACCATGGGAATTTTATTGGAATGAGCAGCTTCCATGGCACAAATACTGAATACCTCACTACCTGCGTACCTCTGCATCAAATCCTTGATTGTTTTCAGTATTTCGGGATGCTGCCCGAGTATGTATTTCGAGTCTTTCTATATCTACGATGCACAACTTTTCATGTAGTTTTCCTTGTATGTTATTGTGTCCCACATCCCTATTCTATTGCATCTTGAAAGGGCGTAACATTTCGTTAACATGATGTTAGTCAAATGTTTTTTGTTGGAACCGTCCTCAGATGTACTGTCAGAGTCCCACCTGCCATGCTGGACACCGACATGGACATGGGAGTTGCTAGGAGGCGAGAGCGGCCCATTCGTCTAATCCAGCCCAACAGACGGCATGTTGGCCCAGACTGGGTCTAGCGGTGACCTATGCTGAGTTTTCTTCTTAAGGCAAGGAAGGACAAGTTCAGAGGCATCCTCGGGATCATCGGCGAAACGGCGGCGACGGCGGGAGTTTGTCTCCTTGTAATAGGATAGCTTGTTCCACATCAATCTCCCAGTTGTAACCAAATATTGCCACTGATTATCGTTGTTAATCGAGAGAGTCATCGGGTACCTAACATCTGGTATCAGATTTGCTAGTTTCGATCCAATCCACCCACATATTCCACCGATTCGTCTCCGAGCAGGCTGGAAACTCGCAAGCGAACCGAGGATCGACGACGACTCCGGGACTCAATGGATTCAGCACTACGTGAGTACCTGGACCGGATGGAGCTCAACGCCAACACCCGCACCGATGCGATCCTTGCGACCCAGAAAGGCCTGTCGCAGCAGATCACGGTGCAGACGGCGCAACTGCGCGATCTAGCAGAGTGGCGGCCGGAGATGGAGGCGCGTATGGCCACGCTCCAGGCGGCGGTGGCGGACCTCCAACGTACTTGCGCTGCTCCAGCAGCGAGCGATGGTGGAACGGCGGCGGCCCATCTGGCCGCATCTTCCCCACCATCACATGAAGGGGCGTTCCACGGGCAAGCAGGCCACGGCGAGGCATCCAACTCCGGGGGTTTTCCGCCGGTGAACCTAGTTTCACCCTCGGAACTCCCGGTCACGGGTATGAATTCACTGCAATTCCCATACTCTGTTCCGTCAGCTGACCCAAATTTAGTTACCAATCAATTGATGACTGCCATGGCATCCACTGCACCAGCTATGCACTTTCCTCAGTTTACTGGCGAGAATCCAAACTTATGGAAGACACTGGCAGAGCAGTACTTCCATATGTTTGCGACACACGAGTCTTATTGGGTACCAATGTCCACTTTGCATTTCAAAGGAGCTGCGGGCATCTGGTTACAGGCAGTGCATAAGCGTTTAGCTGGCTTAGATTGGGTCTCATTTACTTCCTTACTGTGCACCCGTTTTGGTCGCGATAGGCATCAGCTTCTTATCCGTCAGTTCTATGCTATAAAGCAACTGACGACAGTAGCAGATTACATTGAACGTTTTGATGTTCTAATGAACCATTTAATGTCATACTCTGAAGATACTCATCCATTTTACTTTTTGACACGTTTTGTGGAGGGCTTGCAACCGGATATCCGAGCAGTGGTCATGATTCAGAGACCTGTCGATCTGGACACTGCCTGTTCTCTGGCACTTCTTCAAGAAGAGGTTTCTGAAGGAGAATCAGTCTCTACACCTCGCCACAATGAGCACAGATACATTCGAGTTCCCGCAAAAGGATTGCCTGCTCCACAACAAGGTGGCCTCTCTCGTCCACCTTCCAGGTCTGATGATTAGCGGGGACTGGAAGCTGCTCGTGCAACAGCTGACGAACGCATTACAGCTCTACGTGCTTATCGGCGTGCAAAAGGACTGTGCTACAGGTGTGGTGAGCGTTGGAACAAAGAGCATGCATGCCCAGCCACTGTACAGTTCCATATAGTGGAGGAATTACTGGCTTTATTTTCACCGGAAGAATTAGCAGGGACGGAAACTGACGAACAGCTCTCTGCAGATACTGAAATGGCCTGCTCAATATCAGTGCACGCTCTTACTGGTTCTTCAGCTAATATACCAGGTGTGATCCAGTTGCAGGCATTCATTGAGGATAAAGAAATATTGATACTCGTGGATTTAGGAAGCTCCACTTCATTTATCAATCAACAGCTTGCATCCACCTTGACAGGAGCTCAACTTCTTCCTCAACCGTGCAAAGTCAATGTGGCAGATGGGACGCAACACAGCTGTACCTCGTATATTCCTAAGTGTCAGTGGGTTGCTAATGATCACCATTTCTTCACTGACATGAAGATTCTTCCTCTGGGTTCTTTCGACGCCATCTTGGGAATGGACTGGCTCGAAGAACATAATCCAGACATTGATTGGGTCACTAAAGCACTGAAGATTCAACAATCACAAGGGGTGATACATCTGCAAGGCCATCACCAGGGTAACACTCAGTGTTCAGCAATATCAGTTACAGAATTGTCCAACATTTGCCGCCAAGGTTCTGCAGCACATTTAATTCATGTTTATGCTCTGGATGGTGAAATTCAAGTCAATGAAATTGTTCCCACAGATATACATGCCGTCATCGAAAAATTCGAAGATGTATTTGCAGCACCAACTTCTCTGCCACCTAGGCGTGCTTGTGACCACCGCATTCCCCTGATGCCTGGAGCACAACCAGTGAACATGCGGGCCTATAGACACAAGCCTGAACTGAAAACAGAGATTGAGCGACAAGTGAGTGAACTTCTGGAGTCAGGAATCATTCAACACAGTACCAGCCATTTCTCGTCTCCGGCCATTCTTGTCAAAAAGAAAGACGGTACCTGGCGGTTGTGTGTTGATTATAGGGCACTCAATTCCATGACCGTGGTTAGTAAGTACCCGGTGCCCATCATCGATGAACTCCTTGATGAGCTTGTCGGTGCCAAATGGTTCTCCAAAATGGATCTGCGAGCCAGGTACCATCAAATTAGACTTGCTGAGGGTGAAGAGTTCAAAACAGCATTCCAAACTCACTCCGGTCACTGGGAATACAAGATTATGCCATTTGGTCTTGCAGGCGCCCCGGCAACCTTCCTCGGTGCCATGAATGCTACCTTGCAGCCTCTCCTCCGCAAGTGTGTGGTTGTTTTCTTCGACGACATTCTCGTGTACAGCCAGACTCTTGCAGATCACGTGCAGCATCTGAAATCAGTGCTAGAATTACTCCGTCGTGACAATTGGCAAGTAAAATTATCTAAATGTTCGTTTGGGCAGCAGCAGATTGCTTATCTTGGGCATGTGATAAATTCTCAAGGGGTTTCTTCAGATCCACAAAAGATTAGCAAGGTGGCGACCTGGCCTGTCCCTCAAAATAGCAAAGACGTCCGCAGTTTCTTGGGGCTTGCAGGATATTACCAAAAATTTGTGCAACACTTCGGCATTATTGCTCGCCCTCTCTTCAATCTGCTCAAGAAAAGTGCACCTTTTGTCTGGACAAGCGAGACTGAAACAGCCTTCCAAATTCTAAAGCAAAAGCTTGTTGAAGCACCGGTGCTCAAGTTACCTGATTTCAAAAAAACATTCACAATTGATACAGATGCTTGCGACACTGGTGTGGGTGCAGTCTTGCAGCAAGATGGTCACCCTATTGCATATATGAGCAAACCTCTCGGTCTGAAGAATAGGGGGCTTTCGACCTATGAGAAGGAATGCCTAGCGGTGCTCATGACGATTGAACAATGGCGTCCATATCTGCAGAACAAAGAATTCATTATTCGCACAGACCAAAAGAGTTTGGTACATCTGGAGGATCAACGTCTCACCACGAACTGGCAACACAAGGCATTTACCAAACTTCTTGGCCTTCAGTACAAACTCTGTTATCGCAAGGGAGTGGAAAACCGAGCTGCTGACGCACTGTCTCGTCGTCAACACGAAGCCGCAGTTACTGTCACTGCAATTACCGAGTGTCAACCAGCTTGGCTTGATGATGTCAAAGCTAGTTATGCGACTAATCAACATGCCTCTGAATGGATTTCTAAATTACTTCTCGGCCCTGACACTAAAAATCGGTTTTCTCTTCAACAAGGTATCCTCTATTTTCGCAACAGAATTTGGTTGGGAGGATCAGTAGAACTACCACAAAAGATTTTGGCTGCTTTTCATTCGAGTGCAATTGGCGGGCACTCTGGATTTCCCGTGACCTACAAGCGTATCAGACGTCTCTTTGCATGGCCCAAGATGAAGAATCACATCAAAGAATTTGTGCAGTCATGTCTGATATGCCAGCAATCAAAACCTGAACGAGTCAAATACCCTGGCCTCCTTCAACCCCTGCCCACACCTGATGGCGCCTGGGAGATGGTTACAATGGACTTTATCGAAGGCCTCCCCAATTCTGGCTTCTCAAACTGCATAATGGTGGTGGTCGATAAGTTCACTCGTTATGCCCATTTCATCCCATTGCACCATCCTTTTTCAGCAGCCAAAGTAGCCTCCGCCTACATAGATAATGTGTTCAAGCTCCACAGCCTTCCCAAGGTCATGATTTCAGACCGTGACCCGATCTTTACAAGCAAATTTTGGAAAGAAGTGTTCACAAGAGTGGGAAGTGAATTACACATGAGTTCCGCATACCACCCAGAAACAGACGGCCAATCTGAACGGGTAAATCAATGCTTAGAAACCTATTTACGCTGTTTTGCTCATGCCTGCCCTCATAGATGGAGTCAGTTTCTCTCCCTTGCCGAGTTCTGGTACAACACAAGTCCACACTCAGCCTTGCAAACATCACCGTTTGTCGCTCTATATGGTCATGAGCCGCGCCATTGGGGCATTGAAGCAGCATCTACTTGCCCTATACCATCTGTGCAAGAGTGGCTTGAGGAGCGCCAGCTGATGCAAAAACTTCTTCAACACAACTTGCACTATGCTAAGCAACAGATGAAAAGGCAAGCTGATAAGAACAGAACTGCTAGAACATTTGCTCCAGGTGATTCAGTCTTCATTAAGCTCCAACCCTATGTTCAATCATCGGTTGCTCGCAGAGCCAATCACAAGCTGGCTTTCAAGTACTTTGGCCCTTACAACATTAGTCGTAGCATCAATCCCACGGCATATGAGGTGCAGTTGCCAGCAGAATCCAAGATACACCCTATTTTCCATGTGTCGCAGCTACGAAAGGCTCTGATCCCAGGTACAAAAGCTTCCTCTACTCTTCCAATCCCTACTGACGTCCTAGCTATTCCTATGAAGATCCTAGCACAACGTTGGAAGCGTGCACACTCGGGACGACGCGAGCAAGTGCAAGTACAATGGTCCAATTCTGATGTTAACGACATTACCTGGGAAGACAAGCTTGAACTTCAACAACGCTTTCCGGCTGCACCGGCTTGGGGACAAGCCGGTACTCAAGGGGGAGGGGATGTCAGAGTCCCACCTGCCATGCTGGACACCGACATGGACATGGGAGTTGCTAGGAGGCGAGAGCGGCCCATTCGTCTAATCCAGCCCAACAGACGGCATGTTGGCCCAGACTGGGTCTAGCGGTGACCTATGCTGAGTTTTCTTCTTAAGGCAAGGAAGGACAAGTTCAGAGGCATCCTCGGGATCATCGGCGAAACGGCGGCGACGGCGGGAGTTTGTCTCCTTGTAATAGGATAGCTTGTTCCACATCAATCTCCCAGTTGTAACCAAATATTGCCACTGATTATCGTTGTTAATCGAGAGAGTCATCGGGTACCTAACATGTACAACCTAATGTGCTTAACCTTGTTACAAAGTAGATTTATGTGCTGAATTAGTGAATAAGTTACATGATCGAACATAAAAGAAAAACTGAACTCAATCAATGACCAAAAGATACAAAAACATGACTCCTCTGTTTCACTACACGTGACCTCAGCCTGCCATGTGCCCAGAAAAAGGTGTATGACCACCACTTGTTATATCCAGTGAACTTTCTGCAAGGCAACTGAAAAAGGTGTACAAAGTGAAAATAGTAGAAATAACTAGACTCCTGGTTTCTTCAAAATGACAGATATTTTAGAATGGAGCTTCCGAGTTTGGGGTTACATACAGTGAAACAGATGGGATTATCTAGCTCGGGAACAATTGCTTGTCTTTTGAGCCCTTGCGTAGCTTCAAATTGCAAGGGACCGTTACATCCCTGAGTTTGGAGTAATATTTCTTAATTCTGTTATTTTGCTATGAAATATTTGTAACTAACTGTATCTGATTCCTCATTTAATGCCTCAGTTCATATTATTGTCTTTGGTTGGTTGGTTTATTAGTGAGAGTTTTCTGGATTGCGATGCAGAACTGGACTTCCGCCAACGGGTGGTTATGGTACAAGAAAGGGTAGCACATGCGAGACAAGCGAGACACAAAGATATTCTGCATCTGACATAGAATGTATGTATCGCCTGGGAGGTCAATGTGAGCATAACACTAACTGGTTAGAACTGTTATGTTTCTTATTACCACACTAATGTGTGGTTTGTGCTAATTATTTCATGTTGTTACTTTGTTGCAACAGATTTCGCTGATTATTTATACGAGTTGGCGATGACCCTGGGTTATCCCTTACCAGACCCGCATCAAGCTTGTCGTGAGTCATTGCTGTTGTTATCTTGTTTGTCCCCTTATTCTGATAGCTTTATACAAACATTTGAAACTTGATTGAACAGGTGGCATGTATCTGAAATATTCTTTTGAAGATGAATTTGGACAAAATATCTCAAGTATTCTAAGCAAAAGAGTTGCTTTTAAAGTGTCTCAGAGTGTTGTCTCGCTTGCTTCATTCAATGGTGATTGTACTGTTATATAGTCATATCTTCACATATAGCTTTTCAGTTGGTACTAATAATTTAAATTGTGATCTATGTAGGAAAGACGAGGTTTTTTGCTTGCACAGGAGTATTTATAGGCCACAATGCACGCTCAAAAATTCTGACTTCAGCAAGTTTGGTTAGAGATTCTAGTGATGATATTCATCAAAAGATTAATCATAATCTGAGGGTTGTTACTATTACCACTATTTAATCCTTCTGTTTTTTCATTTAAGAATACTGACCTTAGCCTTTTCATTGCAGATTGAAGTGCGCCTTCCAAATGATCGTCGAGTCAAAGGGATATTGACATATTGTAATCTATCTTACAATATCACTATTATTGACATCATGGAGCCCCGGCTTCCTTATGGAATAAGACTCCAGGGGCATAAGCCTGTTAGCAATGGAACAGATATAGTGGCAGTAGGTTGTCTCTTCCAGAATCGCAAATTAATGGCCACAAAGGGCAGTTTAATTGATAAAAACCCTTGTTGGCAGCAACCACAGAGTTGCACTGAACTTAGCTTCTCCACTTGTAAAATCGCTAAGGTATTTTTGTTGTCAACTTACTAGACGTATCGTAGTACTACCTCTGCACGTTATTACAAATATCTTGATTCATGAAACTCTTTTCTTGTGTCACCCTTTTGTTTGCTAGGCTGGAATGGGGGGCCCTCTTATTGACATGCGTGGGAATATTGTCGGTATGAACTTCTATCATGAGGAATGTACTCCGTTTCTTTCGAGCAGTATCATTCTGAATCTCCTCAAGAATGATTTCTCGAAGGATATTTGTGCGAAATGGTGCGCTGGTTGTATGTATGTTTATTTTATATTATTGCGCAACTTGCTTTCATGTCATCATAATAAATAATAATCAGGGTTTAGGGCAGTACTATTGCCTACTGGCACTTGTCTTTTCTAATCAACCTGTTGGGCCACCGTGGCAACTAGTTGGGTTTGCACTAGTTTAACATGCACTGATGTATGATTGTGATAATCTTCCTCCGTGTTTGGCTTAGCTCTAGTTTAAGGATTGCTAGATTGTTCCATGCTTTTAATTTTACAGAAGCAACAACATGCATGCAAAGAAGGGTTATATTATACTATATAGCTTTATCTGATGTAGACTTGTCCTAAATTGGTTGATTTAGCTAATTCGGTCTTTCAAATATTTTTGTAGTCTAAAGGATGGGCCCGTTGTTATCGCTGGTACAAACAGGTATTTCTTTTTTTTTTCACCTGTTGTTGGTATTCCTATTCATTGCTGCAGATAAACTTACATTATATTTTTTAAATTACAATTGCTCAATAGCAGATGGCTTTTGACCGAGCCAAGTTGGTGTTATCCACCGGTTAATCGCAAGAAGTCGTTATTCTTATCCGCCAGCTTTCGTGGAGGTTAACTCTTGGAGACTCATGACCGTCAATTCTACTTGAAACGAATTTGCAGGAGGGAAATACTGTTGTGTAACCAATGAGTGAACTTGAGATCTTGGCAGGATGAAGTTGTAATTGTTGGGTGGTAGATGGAGGACGGACAGGCGGTGCATGGTCCAACTACGATGGAGAAAAGGACCACCTAGCTATCTAATACTCCCTCCGTCCCAAAATAAATGATGCAGTATATAGATACATATGAATCTAGACAAACCCAAGTCACTTATTTTGGGACGGAGTGAGTATATAAACACAACACTGGATTTATATTTGTTCAGCGTTAGACTTGGTGGATAATCCGTCCCCTAGCCAGATGATTTGCAATCCCTGAGCGTGATGTATACAATACAGTGTATAAAAATGATGTTTTGTGTCGAGGATTAATGGTGTCCAAGGCAAGTTGATCGATCGGATGGATACCTGCTCGTGCGTGTCAGTGAGGATTCAAATTATTTGGTACTGCCGACACGTATGCGTCAGAATCTAGATCGTGTATAGTAGTACTGGCAACCATGTCATGTTCATTCAGCCCGTGTACATGTTTGGTTGGAGCATCCTAATAAACCATTTATGAACCTTTTACATGTCCTCGTCTCCTTAGATCGTGCCCTGCCGCCGACGAGGGGTGGTCGACGTACTCTCGACAACAGGCCAACATATATACACGACATTCCCTCCCCGCGCCCCACCACGTAGCCTCTGCTCCGCTCCGCTGCCATGGCCACCATTAACGACACCGAACACGTTATCCATGGCACGCGCACTGTTCAGTTCCAATCGAAGGGGATGAAGTTGCTACATACCGCTGGTAGATACGAGGTGGTGATGGCATGCAGTGTTCGAAATATGGGCAATAATAAGATTGTTATTAATTATATTTCCTTGTTCATGTTAAATATTTATTCTATATGCTATAATTGTATTGACTAGAATCATAATACATGTGTGGATTTATAAACAACACCGTGTCCCTAGTAAGTCTCTATTTAACTAGCTCATTGATTAAACGATGTCCAGAAATCAATCCTCCTCTATTTAACACCGTGTCCAGGAATCAATCCTCCTCTTCCTCCACACGCTCTGGGCCTTCGCCAACATCGCCGCCAGCGCAAGGAACCCCTCCGTCGACGTGGCGTCCGACATACACCGCCATGACTTCACCGTCTGTTTGTCCGTCAGCCGCAACTTCAACCTCCGCAGCATCCTCAATCTCATCCTTCACTCGCAAAAATTCAGGTAGACATGTACACCGTGTTTATATCAGTTCTACTACTATTTTTTTGGGTCCTTATACTTGTCTTCTGATCTGTTGTTATCACGATGTATGCAGTGCCAATCTGAACTGGGGCGTGATAAGGGATAAGGAAGCTTCGATTGCCTGTGACTTGGCTCATGAGTCTCCAGAGTTGAGCCGCCGGGTGATGCTGACCCAGCGACTCCGCAAGAGATGGTTCCCATCTGGTTCGTGCATTCCTCTCCTCCAACATCAAACCTGTAGATCTGGCTTCACACAATGCTTATCAGCCCATCTTTGGTGACAACACTTGTATCTCAGGCATAATTCTGTACCCAATTGCATGACAATGCTGATGTATATAGCGTTCATCTTTTGCTTTTGCTAGTCCCCGCCGAAGGCGGTATGTAAAACCACCACCCGGGCGCCCATCAGCTTATGCTATTACCAAGCTCTACCTCAACAAGACGAGGAGGTACATACCTCTTCATCAATGTAAAACGACATTGATTAGATCATCAATTTTCCACATGACATTCACACATATTGGTGCTAATTCTTTGCTTTTTGCAGCCTACCTTCTTCCAACCCTCGGCCCGCTATAATATCCATGAGGTGCACCCACTGTACCAGGGGAGAGACCATCTAATGTATTAAAAGTAGTACAGTTTATCCTAGAGTGTAAGACAAAAGGAGTTTCAATATTAGTAGTATCCTTTGTTGTCTCAATATTCACACCTATCTTATCAGCCATATCTAGCAAGTTTTTTTCTTGAAGGACAGAAAAAGGATTGGATTTGGATATACCTTTGAGCTTAGAAACTGCTGGCATTTCCAGATTCTTCCTTTTCTTGTTACCTTGTGCTAACTAAAGAACTGTTTTGCCATCATGTTTCCGGAGCCTGTTACTTTGCCTAGTCCCTTGAATTGGACCCCACTTACTTCTTTTCAGATTGTTTTCAGCAACTTAAGGCTCCAATTTTCTCTCCCTGGATCTGGAAATCAAAATGCACACCCAAGATAATGTCTTTTTTTGGCTCGATAATGATCGCCTAAACACGACGGACATGCTCCTAAGTAAAAGCTTCAATCTTAATGACAACGGCCTCTATAGAATCTGTGATAATGGGTCTCTAGAAACTAGAGATCATCTTTTCTGAAGCTGCAGTTTTAGTAGGCAATCAATCAACATCACGCTTGATGACAATTCGGAGCTCCCTCAAATGATCACCGCTGCTAGATGCAGCTTTGGAAGACCCTTTTTCTTTGAAGCGTTTGCTACGGCATGCTGGAATATTTGGAAACTTAGAAATGCTCTAGTTTTTTATAATGTAACACCTTCGATTAGAGCTTGGTCTTTCTCTTTTAAGAGGGGCCTCTTCTTTCTTATAAGATGAAGGATGATATGACATCCTCCCTCATTGCCTGGCTAGACGCTCTGTAGTTTCTTTGGGCTGCCCCTGGGCTATGCCCTTTTTTATATTCCCTTTTCTCATCTTGTATACTCCTATATTGTTCCTTTTTTGATAAAATTTACTGTCGTCAACTCAAAAAAAATGCATCAATTCCGATTGAGACTTGTATGTATTAATATGGTGACTAGAAATCACTTATAATTCAGATGCATGACTGGAGAAGTTAATTAGTTTCCTGCTGGCAAATATAATACCGAGTTGCACTTCCACCAATATTCTTACTGAATATTTTACTGGTCCCTAATTTTCCCGAGTAGTGCTAAATAGATCAAATGCCTGTCACAAAAAGGAAGAATCACACACGATCATGATACCTGAAAAGGCATGTCTGTACAGAAGCAAGACTGTTTGATGTTAGGTGATAACTGAGTAGTGCCATGCACTTTGTTTTTTCACTGCATCACACATGATTTTAGCTTCACTGTAGGGTACGACATGGCACCAAGAGTAAGTTGCATGTACTATTATTTTGGGCCCTCTAAAAGGACCGATGTTCTGTCAGCGGGTGACATTTCTTCAGTTCTGTGCTGCAATATCTTGTACGTTAGGCGCTGTTTTGCACGGTATTAACCGCATAATACTTGCTGAGTGCAGGCAACGGATCTGGTACTGACGAATGCAGATCGAACCTGATGACGTAATTAAGTGGTGGCCGGCTTACTGTCTGTTGCTCCTGTCTGCGTGAAGAATAATCGATAAGCTCCCTGTGTTGTAGATTAGGTTGCTTTGGTGCTATCTGCGGTATTTTATGTATGAACTTGAGGATTCATGATGTGAGTAAATCAGACCAATGATACAAGTGCTTGTTTGTATCATCACAGTTGTGAAATCAATGAATCAGCGCTTTAAAGTTTCCATGTCATCCAAGGATAGTTGAGCTGCTCTAATTCAGCAATATGATTTTTCAGTTGTTTGCACTTGCAAATTCTTGTATTTTGTCACCAGAAATTACAAGAAGAAAATTCTTGTTGCAGAAATACAAGATCAATTTCTTGCATATTATCTACGTGTCCTACAATTTAGTGTGGTTTTTTAGACTGAAAAGAAAAGCTCAGTTCGAGTGAGCCTAACCGGATTTCCCATGGTCCATGCGAGCTGCCCCGACGCCCGAGCGCCGCAGCTCTGAAATCCGCACCCTGTTCGTGGTGTCCGTCATTCCAGCCCCTGTTCTCAGACCAGAGTTTCGCCCCTCTCGAAACTCAATTGTCTGCTCTTTCGGTGGCTCAATCCGACTTGGTATTTGCCGCCTTGCAAGACCTTTTTATTTTGGCGCATCAGGATTATGTATATGTTTTACAGGCAATAGCAGTAATTAAAATCCATTTATGCAGTAATACTAATAGTCATATGTCCCTGCCGCTTAACATAGGACTGATTTAGATACTAGCATGCTTGAAAAAAAGTTGCAAAGTTGCATGTGAGCATAACATCACTCGAGCTCCTAGCTACTCCCTGGCTTGCAGTCAATTTGCACACCATAGCTCCGGTAGCACCAAAGCATTCTAATAAATACTACGTACTCCTACAATATTCTCTAAGACCAGGAGCGCTCGGATCAATCTCTTCACAAAGACAGGAACACAGGCACTAAGACCACTAAGACGGTCACCGGTCAGCAAACCGATCTTCTGTTCACCACGCGTTCTTCAGCCGGCTTCAGACTCATATACCCGGGATCTTAGCAAGCTGCAAGATAAGATCACCAGTGGACAGTTTAACAGTTAGAAATGATTCATGTAGCCCCTTGACTAATTGGTCATTTGATGTCTCTAAGAAATGTAATAATTCCCACTTTCCAAGCACTTCTTGCAGGAGTGCATAGAGATCAATTCATCTAGGTTTGAGAAAGGCACAAAATGATTTCACCTGAAATTTGTGCCAACGAGACCCCGGAGTTTTTAGCCTGGTCTGTGAAGGTACCAGGCATGATCAGTGATGATGCAGTAGCACCTGAAACGAATTTTACGGGTTAGAAATAATCCTAAGTAGCAAATTGCCAAGTTTTTAGCCATTTTACCTGCATTTTGCACTGCTGTGGTCCTGGAGTTGGTCTGAGAAACTGGAGCACCAGGAGGGCTTAGAAATAGCATCGGGTAGCCAGGCACTAACAAAATTAAATAGACAATGTCAAGCTTCATGAGGCTGATGATTGGTTGGAGTACAAAAAACCAGAGTATATAAGCACACAGAGACAACTGCAAGTGGCTAAGCAAAATAATAAACAAGTATAGATTAATTACCTTCCCCAAAAGACTTAAGTGGGGTCCCTTGATGAAGCTTCTGACGCTTACCAGCTTTTAGACATTCATCTGTATCAATTATCGCATATATAAATTAACTAGCACATAGGAAAAGGGATTCCACAGACAAAGGACTAATATAAATAAAAACACAGGTATGTTGTAATTCTGCTGGTAATTGGAGCAATCAGAACCTAAATGCTACAAACAGGAAGTTCAGAGTGGATATGTAAACAAGAATTATATGAAACGCCACTTTACTTACCGACAAGACCCGCCACCCGATCCAGTGACTCATCCATGAATGCTGCCAGTACAAAACATACACAAGTATATCATTAACTATGACATGTATATGTTGAGGTTAAGAGGTGTGTGTTTCTTTAAAAGAAACATGAGATGCTTGTTAAGAGAGAAGGATATCATACCAGGAGTATGTGGGCTTGAAGAATGCAGACTGCAAGAGGCAACAAATCAGTATGAGTACATGTGAAAATGTCTTTACAACTTTCATAGATTCGATTGTTCAGTCCATGGTAATTGATCAAGTATGCATATGATCATCTTTCCTTTCCCTTTCTACTTCAGTAGTCCGGCATGGCATGTGGTTAAGGTACTTTGTGCTGTGGCTTATAAGCCCTGTAATACTTCAGATGCTACATTATGTGTGTAAATGTGATGTCGAAGTTTCAGAATTAGTTTGTTTCGTCCCATGCCTGATGGTTAATCAAGTACGCATATGTTGTCAATTAATTATGTACCTTCTCCTCTTGCTGAGGTAGTGCCTGGCGATGGCAGGTCCCCGTCCTGGTCGGCGGCGCCCAGGTGTCCGTTTCACGTGACGTGGCCTTCGACGAGGACTGGCAACAGCAAAATAAATACAATCATGCCCGGGCAATGTATCAGGAGGCTTTGATGTGTGCCCCTATACTACCGAATCAAATTGGACGAATGAATGAACAGACAAACGAAACCCACCTGATGGGGAGCAGATGGTGTGGGAGCATTTGGCCGTCACCCGGCAGCTGCATCAGGCGATTCAACTCGGGATCCTCGCGAGCCAATCTAGATGCAATTATCGCTGCACTGATCCTCATCGGCTTCCAGTCCAGGGAGACACTGATTAAGCAGGTTCAGTTACACATGGACCAAGTTCGTCACAAAAATGCACAGACTTGACACTATCGATCATATATAGGGACGATTTGATATGCAGGAGGAGATGATGAACTAATTAAGTAGACTATAAGTCTTACCGTTGTTGTGGTGCGTCGACCATGCCCTTGAGGAGGGAGCCGAGCTTGGCGCAGCGGCTTATAACCATGGACAAGGTCATGCCGTGGCGGTGCGCGCTGGATTTGACGGATCCTTCACTCGCGCCGGCGGCGACGTTTTCCAGAGCCCAGATCGTGTGGAGGAAGAGGTAGAGAGCGTTCGACGCGACGCTCCCGCGCGAGTTGAAGCGGTGGAGGTAGTTCACTGCCTCAACCCACTGCCCCCCGGACACCAGCCGCCGCAGATGATCCCCGCACATGTGCGCGTCCGTCTGCTGGACCATCCTGCACAGCAGCAACCACGTACGCCAGGGAGGGAAAGGCGGATTAGCAGCAAGCAAGCAAGCAATCGAGTCGGGCCGGACGAGACGAGGGAGCGGAATCACTTACGATTGGAAGGTGGGGTCGAGGCGCCGCTGGGAGAGGTAGGAGAGGATCAGCTTGTGGCGGCGCCGCCTCACGCCGGGAAACTCCGCGGGGCCGGAGGAGAGCATGCCTCTCGTCGCCGTCATGTCTCGCCGACTGTGGTCGCTCGGGAGTTGGGTTCGGTGTCTGATTTGGGGGAGAAGAAGGCGAGGATTTGGGGGGCTATTTATCAAGGGGAGCGGGTCGATCGGCCGAGAGCGAGAGCGGGACCCACGGCCTTCCCTTCCTTTCCTTATCTTTTTTTTATTCGAGGGGCACCTTCCTTCCCTTATCTCACACGGCTCTTCCCCTGCCCCGCACCTCGGCCTCCTCCGGCCTTCAACGTCGACATCAACGTCCCCTACTCCAGCTCTCCGGCGTACGGCGCTTCTTCGACGTCCATGCGCCGCGACCTCTACAGTTCGCCGGAGGTTCGTCGCACGCAACCTACGGCGAGGCGGATGCCTAGAACATGTTCGGGGGAATGGCGGCCGAAGGCTACATGCATGGCATGATCTCCGCATGATCATGTTTTGCCCTAGGGAGAACTTTAGTCAACGGATCCGCTACATTTAAGTATGTGTGTACTTTACAAATCTTTATATCTCCATCCTTGACATGCTCGTGGATGGAGTGAAACCGGCGCTTAATATGCTTGGAATTCTTGTGAGGCCTTGGTTCCTTGGCGTTGGCTATGGCTCCATTGTTGTCACAATAGATCACCATTGGGTCCAATGCACTAGGAACCACACCTAGTTCCGTTATGAACTCCTTCATCCAAACCGCTTCCTGCGCCGCTTCTGAAGCAGCAACATATTCCGCCTCCGTCGTTGATCCAGCCACCACAGGTTGTTTGGAACTCCTCCAACTGACTGCTGCTCCATTCAAGAGAAATACATATCCGGATTGAGACTTAGAGTCATCCGGATCGGTTTCAAAGCTAGCATCGACATAACACTTAGCGACTAGCTCTTCTTCACCTTCGTATACAAGAAACATATCCTTAGTTCTTCTCAAGTACTTAAGGATATTCTTGACCGCTATCCAGTGTTCCAAACCTAGATCAGATTGGTACCTACTAGTCAAACTAATAGCATGTGCCACATCTGGTCTTGTACATAGCATGGTGTACATTATAGAGCCTATGGCTGAGGCATAGGGGATCTTATCCATTATCTCTCTTTCTTCCGCCGTAGCTGGACTTTGAGTCTTACTCAATGTCTTGCCTTGCAACATAGGTAAGAACCCCTTCTTACTTCCGTCCATATTAAACTTCTTTAATATGTTATCAAGGTATGTACTCTGCGATAGCCTAATTAGGCGCCTTGATATATCTCTATAGATTTTAATGCCTAATATATATGAAGCTTCACCAAGGTCTTTCATCGAAAATTTGCTGTTTAGATAACTTTTAACACTATTTAAAAGATCTATATCATTTCCAATCAATAATATGTCATCCACATATAATATTAGAAATGCTACATTGCTCCCACTCACTTTCTTGTAAATACAAGCCTCTCCATAAGTTTGGACAAATCCAAACTCTTTGATCACCTCATCAAAGCGGAGATTCCAACTCCGAGATGCTTGCTTCAGTCCATAGATGGATCGCTGAAGTTTGCACACCTTATCAGCATCCTTAGGATCAACAAAACCCTTAGGTTGTATCATATACAACTCTTCTTCAATATTACCATTGAGGAACGCAGTTTTGACATCCATCTGCCATATTTCATAATCAAAATATGCAGCAATTGTTAACATAATCCTAACCGACTTAAGCATCGCTACGAGAGAGAATGTCTCATCGTAGTCAACTCCTTGAATTTGTCGAAACCCCTTCATGACAAGTCGAGCTTTATAGATGGTCACATTACCATCAGCATCATTTTTTCTTTTGAAAATCCATTTATTCTCAACAGCCTTTCGACCGTGAGGTAAGTCCACCAAGGTCCAAACCTGGTTTTCGTACATGGATTCCATCTCGGATTTCATGGCTTCTAGCCATTTGTTGGAATTCAGGCTCATCATCGCTTCTTCATACGTCGTAGGGTCATCTATTTCATCAATCATGAAATTCATAACAGGATTGCCGTATAGTTCAGGAGCTGCACGTGTCCTGCTTGACCTGCGAGGTTCGGTAGTGTCCTGTTTTGGAGTTTCATGATCAATATCATTAGCTCTCTCTTCATTAGGTGAAGTCAATTCCGAAACAACTTCCGGTGCTACACTACTCGCCATTTCATGAAGAGAAGGTTCAATAACCTCTTTGAGTTCTACCTTCTGACTACTCACACCTTTCGCGAGAAACTCCTTCTCAAGAAAGGATCCATTCTTGGCAACAAAACCTTGCCCTCGGATCTGTGATAGAAGGTATACCCAATCGTTTCCTTAGGGTATCCTATGAAGACGCATTTTTCCGCTCTGGGTTCGAGTTTATCTGGCTGAAGTTTCTTCACATAAACATCGCATCCCCAAACTTTAAGAAATGACATCTTAGGTTTGTCTCCAAACCATAATTCATACGGTGTCATTTCAACGGATTTAGATGGTGCCCGATTTAAAGTGAATGCAGCAGTTTCCAGTGCATAACCCCAAAATGACAGTGGCAAGTCAGTCAGAGACATCATAGATCGAACCATATCCAATAAAGTACGATTACGACGTTCCGACACACCATTACGTTGTGGTGTTCCGGCAAGCGTGAGTTGTAAAACTATTTCACACTTTTTCATATGTGTGCTAAACTCGTATATAAGATACTCTCCTCCACGGTCGGACCGTAGAAATTTGATCTTTCTGTTACAATGATTTTCCACTTCATTCTGAAATTTCTTGAACTTTTCAAAAGTTTCAAACTTATGTTTCATCAAATAGATATACCCGTATCTACTCAAATCATCCATGAAAGTAACAAAATAACGATATCCACCTCGTGCCAACACACTCATTGGTCCACATACATCAGTATGTATGATTTCCAATAAATCTGTCGCCCGTTCCATTGAACCGGAAAACGGTGTTCTAGTCATCTTGTCCATAAGGCATGGCTCACATGTATCAACTGATTCAAAATCAAGTGATTCCAAAAGTCCATCAAAATGGAGTTTCTTCATGCATTTAATGCCAATATGACCTAGATGGCAGTGCCACATATATGTAGATATATCATTATCAAGTTTAACCCTTTTAGCATCAACACAATAAATATGCATAATACTACTATAGAAATAAACCATTCAACACAGGTGCATGACCATAAAAGATATTATCCATATAAATCGAATAATCATTGTTTTCAGATTTAAAGGAATAACCACTTCGCATCAAACACGATCCGGATACAATGTTCATGCTCAGTGCAGGCACAAAATAACAATTATTTAGATTTATCACTAATCCCAACGGCATATTGTAACACCCCGTCCACTCCTGGGCCCGGGGGGTGTCACTCCTGGTAGCTTAATAGGATGTCTAGACTAGCCCCACAAACCAACACTAGTCTTTTCTGCGCACTTTGTCCTCACTCGTGCGCACCCGGTTACCCACTTCCCGGTCGGTCACCCATCCTAGAATTGCTCTAGGCCAAGCACGCTTAACCTTAGAGTTCTTTTCGAATGAGCTTCCGAAAAAGAAGTTGCAACTTGTTGATATGGGTATCCTATCAATCCTATTAAGCCATGTGCCTGGATCTCACATACACCCACCCTTTAGAAGATCGATGTCCTCATTGATCAAGCACACCCCAGGAACGCTCCCTCTTGGCACGCGTCTGTGCGTCCAGTGCCGGCACATGTGCCATGCCGTGTCCACTCCGGGCCACATGCGCCATGCTCCACATGTCCCGCCACTGACCCGCACACACCCGTGTAATCGCAAGGGTCGGCTCTGATACCACTTTGTAACACCCCGTCCACTCCTGGGCCCGGGGGGTGTCACTCCTGGTAGCTTAATAGGATGTCTAGACTGGCCCCACAGACCAACACTAGTATTTTCTGCGCACTTTTTCCTCACTCGTGCGCACCCGGTTACCCACTTCCCGGTCGGTCACCCATCCTAGAATTGCTCTAGGCCAAGCACGCTTAACCTTAGAGTTCTTTTCGAATGAGCTTCCGAAAAAGAAGTTGCAACTTGTTGATATGGGTATCCTATCAATCGTATTAAGCCATGTGCCTGGATCTCACACATATGGAGAGGCAGCATTCTGACGGCGATCACATCAACTCTTGATCCATTGCCGACCCGCATCGTGACCTCATCACTTGCTAGCTGTCGCTTGTTCCGCAGCCCCTGAATCGAGTTACATATATTAGCAACCGATCCCGTATCAAATACCTAGGTGCTACTGCGAGTACTAGTCAAGTACACATCAATAACATGTATATCACATATACCTTTATTTGCCTTGCCAGCCTTCTTGTCCGCCAAATACTTGGGGCAGTTGCGCTTCCAATGGCCAGTCCCCTTGCAATAGTAGCACTCGGTATCAGACTTAGGGCCAGCTCGGGGTTTCTTTTCAGGTGCGGCAACATATTTGCCGCCCTTCTTTCCCTTCTGCTTGCCTTTCTTGTCCTTCTTGAAACTGGTGGTCTTATTGATCATCAACACTTGATGTTCTTTCCTAATCTCCACTTCTGCAGTCTTAAGCACTGATAGAAGCTCGGGAAGAGACTTCTTCATGCCCTGCATGTTATAGTTCATCACGAAGCTCTTGTAGCTAGGTGGCAGAGATTAGAGAACACGATGTATGCCTAAGTCAATGGGAATCGTTATTTTCAAGGACACAAGCTTATCGGTGAACCTAGACATTTTGAGTACGTGCTCACTAACGGAGCTGTTCTCCTCCATCATGCAGCTAAAGAACTTTTCAGAAGCATTATAACTCTCTACGGCAGCATGGGTATCGAAAATCATTTTCAATTCTCCCATGGTATCAAAGGCATTGCCATTTTCGAAACGCTTTCGAAGTTCTGGCTCTAGCCCATACAGTATGCTGCAATGAACTAAGTTGTGGTCCTCCTGACGAGTTATATAGACATTCTTTTCCTCGTTAGGGGCATCAAGAGCTGGTGGGGGGGCCTAGCGGCGCCTCTAGCACATATTTCTTTTGTGCAACAGTGAGGAGAATCCTCAAATTCATAGCCCAGTTGGTGAAGTTGCTACCATTCGCAGCAAGTTTCTCTTTCTCCATGAACACATTGAAATTAAAAGCAGGTGGTGCCATCTACAACGGAATTTGTAAAGTTTATTTAGACTAGTTTATGATAGATTGAGTTCAACTAATCCAAATTACTAATGAACTCCCACTCAAAAACGACATCCCTCGTGCCTTTTTGGTGATTACATGAACCAAATCCACTACACCAAGTTTGATCATCACGTGAGTCGGTGTAGCTTCAAAGGCGAGCATCTATATGGACATCATATCAACTATATGACTCATGCTTAACCTTTTGGTCCGTGTTCCGAGGCCATGTCTGTACATGCTAGGCTCATCAAGTAAGAACCTTAGTATTCCGCGTGTCTAAAACTGTCTTACACCTGTGTTATGAAAGCGCAGAGTCGAGTACACTCGATCATCACATGATGTCTCGAAACACAATCCATAGAACGGTGCATACTGAAGGAAGAACACATTTTATCTTGATATCTAAATGAGGGATCATCTTACAATGCTACCAAAAGCGCCAAACAAGCAGTATAAGATGCAAACATCTAATGTGTAAAGTGAGATGATGTGGTCCATGCATTTGATCTCTATCATTTGCATCGTGGTATGATCTCTATCATTCCTTTGTGTGTAAGGCCAAGGTCTATGGAACTTACACGTTAAGTGTGTTGTAAGAGTATCTATCATACATCTACTTACAACAATACCATATCAAGACACTAGCCCAGCAACGATCTAAACTAGACGCCTCTAATTTATCAATTGCAAGTTTTACGTGGCTTAGGGATTTCGGAGATAGAACCGGTCTTACCTACGAACATGAACCACAACAAGGATAACCAAGTTATTAGCCACTTGTTGTAAATCAGATATTGACTATAGTAGGAGAGATGGACACCCACTGGCCACTTATGCAAAACTAGTTGCATGTCAGTCATGGAACCGGTCTCATGTACGATGACATGTAAGGTTGGTCCGGGCCGCTTCATCCCACTATGCCACCAATATCCAAAATACATAGAAGATGCAATAACATGATCATCATCGCCCACATATAAACATATGTGTACTACCCGTGCAAAGCACCTACGCATAGATCAGGCTTTGATACCACTGTTGGGTTCGCAGCATAGAAAACAAAAAATTTCCTAGGATGAGAACTATACGCCAAGATCTATCTACTAGATACAGAGCAACGGGTGGATATACATCCATGGAGAACTTACCCTCGAAAACAACAGAGTTTTTTTAACGAGTTAGAACTCGTGGATGACGTAGTCGTACGCTTGCCGATCTCAAGATCTTGTGGAAGTCCGAGCGCCGCAAATCAGCAGCGCATCCATGCTCGCACACACGTTCAAGCCACCGGACAACCTCCACCTCCTCTCTCTAGCAAATCAGCGGAAGCAGCAACTCCTTTTAGACGCAAGGCCACCGAGAACATGTATCTCGCTAATCCGAGACCATGGGGGAATATCTAGAGGGGGAGAGAGATCCTTCACGAGGAGGTGTGTTTTGTGAGGGAGAAGAGGGCTTCTTTTTATAGGAGAGGGGGGATCCTCCCCTCCCATGGCCGGCAGCCAAGGGGGGTGCCCCCACCTCTTCCTCATTCATGTAGTGGAAGCTCCACTCACATCAATTCAAGCTCCACCCAAAATTCCACTCACATGCATTAAATTTCCACCAAATTTAATGCAACTCTCAATTAATAAAACTCTTTTATTTATTTTATTCAGAATTTTGTTAATTACTTTAATTAACAAACATTCACATAAAACCCCTTGCAACATTTCAATATCACATACAGAACCACTTTCTGCAATTTCACCCGAAACAATTCCAGTTTCTATCGAAACAATTCCTGCGCTTTGTAATCCTTTTGTCTGAAACATATGTGCTCCAAAATGGTGTCCGGCAACCCTTAAGTGTGTAACCCTATGGTTCGCGAATAAAGCAGACATGATTGAGACTCCTCTCAGATCAATAATCAGAAGCGAGACCTGGAGATCCATACTGACTCCTGCACATTCAACGATGACTTCTGTGGTCGTGAGAACCTTTAACGCTAGTAACTTAATCCCTTTGTCTCATGATATAATACATGTCCAAGATTCGATCATCGGTATCCAAATACCTAGTTTGATCTCCTTACCGACATGCAGTCTTTTCTCGTTCCCGTGATATAACATTCTAGTGATCACATCACTTGCTTGCAAGCTATCTTAATGTGATATCACCGAGAGGTCCCAGAGTATATCTATCCGTCATCAGGATTGACAAATTCCACTCTTGATCCATGAGCCTCAACATAACACCTTCGTAGCACTAAACCCACCTTTATAGTCACCCTGTTACGGTGTGATGTTTGATGTTATCAAGATACTCTTCCGGCGTTAGCAATTAACATGATCTCATGGTCTAAGGACTAAGATTACTTCATATGATGTTATAGCAATGTAAACATAATGACTTTGATCGTAATGCTATACTTCGGATGAATGTTCATCACATCATTTCACAAATTATGTGACCTCATTATTAACAACATCCAATGTCCATGATCAGGAAACCTTGATCATCTTGTTAATCAACGAGCTAGTCTGGAAGAGAGGCATAACTAGGAACCCTTTTTGTTTATTAAACACACATGTATTGATGTTTCCTATCAATACAATTATAGCATGCAAAATAAACATCTATCATATACCAGGAATACATAATGACAATTTATTATTGCCTCTCAGGGCATATTTCCTTCACATACCTTCCTCTTGGGGTTCCCCAACAAGCTCGAATATATTTTGGGCCATCAAGCTATTTTTCTAGCGCCGTTGCCGGGGAGTCAAGGACATCTTCATAAGGGGAGTCCCTCATAACCAATCTCTTTACTTTGTTGTTTTTGTTTTGCTTAGTTTATTTCTACTTTGTTTGCTTGTTTCTTTATCAAAAACACAAAAAAATAGTTGCACTAGTTTGCTTTCTTTATTAAAAACACAAAAAATAACTATTCTTGAAAACTCTAAGTTGTGTGACTTCACTAGCACCAACAACAATGATTTCATGTGCACACCTATTGCTCCACCTGTTCCTGAAGCTACTTTCTTTGAAATTAAACCTGCTTTACTCAATCTTGTTATGGGGGAACAATTTTCTGGTATTGGTACTGAAGATGTTGCTGCTCATCTTAATAACTTTGTTGAACTTTGTGAGATGCAAAAACATAGGGATATAGATGGGGATATTATTAAGCTTAAATTGTTTCCTTTCTCTTTGAGAGGAAAAGCTAAAGAATGGCTGCAATCCTAACTAGAAATAGTATTGATTCTTGGACTAAATGCAAAGATGCTTTCATTGGAAAATACTATCCTCCTGCTAAAATTATATCTATGAGAAGTGAAATAATGAAATTTAAACAATCTGATAATGAACATGTTGCTTAACCTTGGGAAAGAATGAAATCTTTGGTAAAGAATTGTCCCACTCATGGACTGACTGCTTGGATGATCATCCAAACTTTTTATGCAGGATTGAACTATTCTTCGAGGAACCTATTGGATTCTGCTGCTGGAGGTACATTTATGACCATTGCTTTGGGTGCTGCAACAAAGCTTTTGGATAAATGATGGTTAACTATTCTGAATGGCATACTGAGAGAGCTCCACAAGGTAAGAAGGTAAATCCTGTTGAGGAAACCTCCTCCTTGAGTGATAAGATTGATATTATTATGTCTATGCTTGTTAATGGGAAAGCCCATATTGATCCAAATAATGTTCCTTTAGCCTCTTTGGTTGCTCAAGAAGAGAAAGTTGATGTGAACTTCATAAGAAATAATAATTTTGGCAATAATGCTTATAGGAATAATTTTGGTAACAACAATTATAAGCCATATCCTCCCAACAATGGTAATGCTTATGGAAATTCTTACAACAACAATAGGAGTGCTCCCTCTGAACTTGAAGTTATGCTTAAGGACTTTATTAGTAAACAAACTTCTTTCCTATTGAGGAAAAACTCTCTAATGCTGAAAGAAATATAGCATCTTTGGCTGAAGCTCAATCTTATTTTAATAAAATGGCTGCTAAACCTGAAACTAATGATAATCCCTTTGCAGCTACTAATGCTATACAAGTAAGAATTGATGAAAATGTTAGACTATTAGCTAAATTGCATGCTAAGTGGGAAAGAGAGGATGAAATTGCTAGAAACATTAGTGTTTGTACTATCACTACCACTAGTGTTGAAGCTAGTAAACCCAATGGAACCTTTTCTAATAAAAATGCTGAAATTCTTCAAAACATGGGAAAAAATAGCTCTACTACTTTAGATGATAATTATGATTTTGATCTTGATGATTGCAATATCTCTGAAGTAATTATGTTCCTACAAAATCTTGCTAAAAGTCCTAATGCTAGTGCTATGAATATGGCCATTACAAAACACATTACTGATTCTCTCATAAAAATTAAAGAAGAAAAGATGAAACATAAAGCTTCTATTACTATGAATCTAGAAGATGGTTGGGAACCCATCATTAATATGAAAGTGAATGATTTTGATCTCAAAGCTTTATGTGATCTTGATAGTAGTGTTTCTATTATGCCTAGAAAGATTTATGAAATGCTTGATTTGCCACCATTGGAAGATTGTTATTTAATTGTCCCACTTAATGATAATGCTAAAAAGAAACTCATGGGGAGTATTAGTGATGTTCTTATATGGTTAACAATGCCTATATCCCCGTTGATTTCTATGTTTTGGATGTTGAATGCAATGCTTCTTGTCCTATTATTTTGGGAAGACCTTTTCTTAGAACTATTGGTGCCATTATTGATATGAAAGAAGGCACCATTAAATATCAATTTCCACTCAAGAAAGGTATAGAACACTTCCCTAAGAAGAGAGAGCGAAGATTCGTTTTGCCTCTCCTATGAAAACAAAATTTGCTCTTAATGCTTCTTCATTTGAGAATACTTGATTCTTTTCTTACTTCTTATGCCTAATTTAAAGGCGTTAAAGAAAAATGTACTTATTGGGAGATAACCCAAATTTTTTAGTTGAGTCTTGGAAGTTATTACCTCTGTAATAACTTCTCCTTATCATTTTTGTCTGATTTTTGTGCCAAGAGTAACCTCTAATGAGAGAGAAGTAATGCTTGGGAAAGTTGCTGTCCCGAAACAGATTTTTGTGCTTCGCTGTAAAAATTCTTGGAAAATCTATTTAGGTCGGTTTGCGCTGTAAATTTTTGTACTGCTGACCCAGGTTGTTATCCAACTTTCGTTAGTTCAACACTTTTCGATTTGAGCAACAGAAGGTCTTCGAAAAAATTGGTTTTTACCTGCTGGTTTATTTTGACAGATTTCTGCCATTATTTGCATTTGCCTCTTAATCTCGTTCTCTTTGATCATTTGAACTTTTTAAAGGAAGTGCTACAGTAGCTTGTGTTTTAATTGAAGTTTTACTTGTGTTGGAACTAAACCAAAGGACTTGTTATCTTGGGTGCACTAATATTGCTAATGAAGATTGTGTGAAGTTTTGTATGAGGGAAATTTTTAGGTGTATGGAAAGAATAATGTAATAAGATGAAGAATGGACTAAAGCTCAAGCTTGGGGATGCCAACCGTGCCATCTCAATAAATATCCAATAAATACCCAAGACATCCCCTTCTTCATCAATAAAAATCTCAGGTTTTTTCCAGACACTTCATTTTTATTGTTTCATGCTTAGTTGTGTTGTTCTTGGAGCGTCGGATATACAATCCAGGTTTATGCTTCCTTAGGATGCCAAAGAATGAACTAGTGTAGCCCCCAAGGCTTGTGCTGATATTAGTAACAATATTAGCCCGAGTCTTCAGTAGACTTTTGACTCTGGGTATTCTGACTTACAGAAAGTTAATTCATATAACCAGGATTTGTTGAAGAACATCTGCAACAAGAAGAGAGAGATCAAGGCTCTCCGACTTGAAAATGCTGAGCTAAAGGTTTCCAAGGATGAAGCCGAAGGTAAACATTCCGAGACTCAAGCCTTGTCCTGTATTTTCATAGTCAAATATTTTTTGCTGAACTATTGTTCGTTTTGTCTTATAGAACTGGTAAAACAGTCCTATGCTATGATTGAAGAGGCCGAGAACCTCAAAACCTTGGTGGTGGAGAACAAAGAACTTCGCCAAGAGCTGGATAAGCTCAAGGCAGATCATGAGAAGAGCATCGCTCAAATTCTTGAATCCTCCTCCATGGCTACTGACGAGCGTGATCGTAAGATTGCGGCTCAAGATCAAAGAAAATCGGATCTCAATAATGAACTTTGCAGAGAGAAGGACCTTTCCGAGGCGCTCCGGGCTGAACTCCGGAGTCTTCGGGAAGAAAAAACCAAAGTTGACGATGTCATCTTCGGTAAGTTTCCACCTGTCTGACTTGTCTTTTTTCTTCGACTTCTTTCAATGTCGGATTTTCTCAACCATTTTTGTGTTATGTGAATAGGTCCTTTGAACTTGACGGACTCCACCTCTGCTGAGCCTCACACCCACCGGCTTACCCAAGTCGGTGATTTGCTTCATGACTTCCGCCAATCCATCGAGGAAATTGGCGAAGCTCTCAAGGTTCCGGACATGCATGACATGTCCGACTTTCAGGTGCGAGATAAGGTGAAGGAGATACCGCAACTTGTCCAGGACTAGAACATGTCCTACGCGCGATCCGCAGTGCAGAACGCTCTCACCATGGTCATGAGCCACCATGGAAGCATGGAGATATGGCAAGTGACCAGAGGGTACTCTATGGTGGATGAAGACGGACAGGAGCAAGACATCAAGGCCATTATGGACTCCTGCGCCGGATATGGATGTCATGTAGCTGACTTAACTAGCTACGACACTCCCTTCTTCACCCGCGTCGACACACCGCCTCTGCCTCCGGAAGAAACAACCAGAGTTTCCGACGATGAACATACCGTATCGGATCTGAACATCTCGGAACATTATCAAACCGAGGCCGATGTATCCAGCGAGCCGGCAGCTCCTGCATCTTCTCCTGCATCATAAGTTACTAGAAACAAAATGCATTATTCTGAGAAACATTATGGGTATTGTAAATGTGTAGTACTATACTTTTGCTAGTGCTAAGCTTTTGATCTATTCAGCACTTTTGGCTTTAAATTTTGTGTGCCTGAAATGTTTACATAAGCACTTATACTTTTTCATCTATACTTATCGTTTATCTGGCTTTCCGCCTCGTCCCTTTCGTGAGCCTGCTAAACCTTCTGCACGGAAACTTTGCCGAACAACGGAGCTCAATTGCCAAACCAGTTTAAACTTGGAAACAAAGCCGGCTTCCAGTAGCAACAATTCACTACTCGGAAAATGCTTGCATCCGGCAATCAGACAAATAACCAAAGCATAGACTATAAAATTTAGAGTTATACCCGAAGGTAACAATTTTAGAATCGAAAGTCTAAACCAGAACGAACATGAGCATAAAGTACTTTCAAGCATTCTGGGATTTTTGACTGTGACATGATCATTCAGAAATAAGATGGTAAAGAACTTCTGAGAAAAAGCTTGAGGTAACCAAAACTTTTATTTCTCACAGAACATGTACACATATATGATTACAAAGAAGGATAAACTAAGAATAAAAGGGACGTAGCTGAGCAATATTGCATGGTCTGTCTAACTCATCCGGATTTGTACTACCTCCAGCTCTCTTTCTCTTCTTAGTAGCAGTCTTTCTTTGATTGGCCTCATGTGACTCAAGTAGTACGAACCATTGTGCAATACTCTACTAACTAAAAAGGGCCCTTCCCATACTGGGGAAAGTTTGTGCTTTCTTTGTTGCACAAGCCGGAGAACAAAACCGCATTTATTGAAAGATCTATTTTGGACTATCTGGCTATGATACTTGCGTAACTTCTACTGATAGGCTATTGATCTCATTTCAGCAACGACGCGAACTTCTTCGACTAAGTCGAGGTCATTTTGTCGAGAAATCTCGGCATCCTCTTCGATATACGCGGCCTGATGGCTCAATGCACAGCGCCCAGAAAAATGCTTGATGGCAGTGTTGATGTAGAGCTCGTTGGGAACCCCAAGAGGAAGGTATGATGAGCACAACAACAATTTTCCCTCAGTTATGAAACCAAGGTTTAATCGAACCAGTAGGAGCAAGGAAACACCTCAAAGGTGTTACTAGCTGAGCTTTGGCAGGGCGCACTACCGGTGCTAGTAGCAACGTGGAGATCTGCACAACACAACCACAGAACTTTGTCCCCAACTTGCGATGAGGTTGTCAATCTCACCATGTTTTGCGGAAAACAAAGGATTAAACGTATCGAATGGAAAGAAGTAAAAGTTTGCAGAAAGTAAACACAAGAAGTAAACAGTTTGTAGATTGAACATAAAGACAAGGACCGGGATCCATAGTTCACTAGAGGTGGCTCTCCTTAGATAGATAACATGTTGGGTGAACAAATTACAACGGGGCAATTGAAAAACATCGAGAAAGCAATACATGCATATACTAATCATCTTGACTCCTTTGAGACTTGATTGGGCATTACAACATAATACATAGACCGCCATCCAAATGCATCTATGACTAATGATCCACCTTCAGGTTATCATCTGAACCCCCTCCAGTATTAAGTTACAAGCAACAGATTATTGCTTTACGAACTACGTGTAAAGAAAACAATACGATTGTTCTATGAACAAAGGATTGTTGTTTTCTCCCTAGTAGCAACAACACATCTAGTACCTTAGAGATTTCTGTCACTTCCCCAGATTACCAGAGGCATGAACCCACTATCGAGCATAAATACTAACTCTTGGAGTTGCTAGCATCTACTTGGCCAAGATAGCTACTAACAACGGAAATCATGCAAGATCACAAATAACAAAGACATGATAGAATCAATAATCAATCTGAAATAGCATCTCAATATCCATCGGATCCCCGCAAACACAACATGCAGAATTACAAATAGATGATCTTGATCATGAACGGAGCTCACAAGATCTAAACATGAAAGCACAAAGGAGGAGAACCAGCCATCTAGCTACTACATGGATCCGTAGTCCAAGGATGAACTACTCACGCATCATACCGGAGGCTTGCATGGTGATGAAGAAGGCCTCCAGGGTGAATTCCCCTCTCCGGCAGGGTGCCGGGAAGAGCTTTAGATCCCTCCAGATCTAGGGATGGAGATGACGGCGACTACAGACTCTTTCATGGATTTTTGATCGGGCACTTAGGGTTTTCGTCCTAAGGGCAATATATAGGTGGAAGGGGAGGCCGAGGGGGTGCCTGGGCTGGCCACACCACCCCCTAGCGCGGGCCAGGCCTGGCCGCCCTCTGGCCCCTCTCCGTCTCGTATTCTGGCACTTGATCCCTTCCAGAAAAATAGGCAGTTTGGCTTTTGTCCCGTCCAATTCCGAGAATATTTATTTTCTGACTTTCTTGGAACCAAAAACAGCAGAAAACAGGCAGCTGGCACTGTGGCTCTTGTTAATAGGTTAGTCCAAGAAATCATATGAAAAGTACTCCAAAGTTCAAACAAAACACAAGAAAGTGGATAAAACCAAGCATGGAACATCAAAAAGTATAGATACATTTGCAATGTATCAACATCCCCAAGCTTAACTCATGCTCGTCCTCGAGTAGGTAAGTGACAAAAAGAAAGAATAATTTTTGAGGTGACGTGCACCATCAAAGACTTGATCAAAGTATTTGCAAAACATTCAAAGCTGGGATCATAGTACTTCAATCATAGCAGGAAAGACAAAGTTCTAGCAATAAGACAAAGAAACTATGATGCAACATGAAAAGGTGCAAACAAAAGATTCATGAATAACAATGCTTTGCAAGACGTTTGTTTGTTTCACATAAAGAAAACATATCATAATAGTATTCAGCTTGTCCCTCAATAGAGTAGCAAATATAAATGCATAGGACACCTTCAAAGTTCATAAGAGTGACTAGATACAATAGTTTAAACAAGCAATAACAAGTTAAGCATCAATCAACTAGTCTTGGGACAATGCACATAGAACTAAGAATGGCCACTACGCTCTCAAAGTAGGTGCATAAAGATAGAAGGTGGAGACTCAATATAATGGTGGAAGAAAGGCCTTTTGTAAAAGGAAGTAGGAATTCAAGTCTCATACAGAGCTTCCAAAAATTATGGTACTTATAGCTTTCAGCTCTCATTGCCCCTATCATAAGCATCTTTAAGGTGATTAAGGTTAAAGTGACACAACTAAGAGGATATGCTTGACAAGTTATAAACCGAAATCTCATGCCCCTTACTTACGAAGACCGATCCTCATGCTACTCAACTTCAGTCACGAGTAAGCTCTTGTCATTGTAAGTATATGTGTATCATTAAGAACCGCCAACGGGGTACCCCTTGCACATGATATGTGAGCTTTCCCATAATCACAATGATAAGGCAAGCAAACAATGAGCATCTCAGCGATCTTTTTATTTTCTATTTGCATAGGTTTTTATTGAGGATGCTTCATAGAGTGCTCATTATGGTGATGCTGCAAGTTTCCACCATGATTAGGCATGGCTTAGGCTAGCGGTCCATGCGTTTCTCTAACACACATACAAACTCCATGATCTTACAAGTTCCACTTTTATTTCACACCGACGGGATCCGTAAGCAAAAGAGCATTATATCAACGGGGTACAAAGTACAAGTGCAATGTTGAAAGCGTTCCCCATGAAACATGGTTCTGCTAATTTCAACTTATAAAGCGCAAGCATATACGCAACAAAGAAGGACACAATGGTTCAAGTTTATTAGAGGCAATAAAGTAAAGTGTGCCATCAAGTTCATGCGAGCTTTAATCACTAGTTTTCTCATAACAAGTTTAATTTGGAAGGTAAACAAAAGCATGGATATACTTGGAATAACATAAGCTAGTAGGTAGGTATGGTGGACTCTTTGGAATAACTTGGTTTAGGGAGTTGGATGCATGAGTGGAACTCATACTTGGTGGTGGAGGCTAGCAAAAGACTGGGAGCGACAAACTAAGAGAGCAATAATGGCCATAATCATGCAGAGCAACAAAACATCATTGATCAAAGCATAAAGTGATACTACAAGTTGAAAACTAAAGGATCATAAAGGCTATGGTGACTTGAGATAGTCATAAATGGTGTGAGCATGTGCCAAGTCAACCCAAATAAAGCATCAAAGGAGAATACCACTATACTATGCTTTTAATATGCTAAAACAACGCATGATTCATCCAAGGCACATTAAGAAATCTCAATTGTTTAAAACAAGTCATGCTACAACAAAGAATACTAAGCATAAAGCCAAAACAATATCAAGCATGGCATGACAAAGCATAGGCCATAGTCAAAAACAAGCTCTTTTTACCACATAAGTATGAACTTTCCTACTCTTTTCCAAACCAAACCAAACTATTTGCAAACCAATGTATGAAAGAGGGGTTCCAACCAATTTATTCAGAAAACTAAGCAAACCAAGCAAACTAAAAAAACCAAAACGAAATCGAAAAAGAAGACGCTCCAAGAACAACACAACTGGGCATGAAACAATAAAAATGAAGCGTTTGGAAGAAACCTAGGATTACAAATAGATGATCTTGATCATGAACGGAGCTCACAAGATCTAAACATGAAAGCACAAAGGAGGAGAACCATCCATCTAGCTACTACATGGATCCGTAGTCCAAGGATGAACTACTCACGCATCACACCGGAGGCTTGCATGGTGATGAAGAAGGCCTCGAGGGTGAATCCCCTCTCCGGCAGGGTGCCGGGAAGAGCTTCAGATCCCTCCCGATCTAGGGATGGAGATGACAGCGGCTACAGACTCTTTCGTGGATTTTTGATCGGGCACTTAGGGTTTTCGTCCCGAGGGCAATATATAGGCGGAAAGGGAGGCCGAGGGGGTGCCTAGGCTAGCCATACCACCCCTGGCGCGGGCCAGGCCTGGCCGCGCGGCCAGGTGGTGTGGCCGCCCTCTGGCCCCTCTCCGTCTCGTATTCTCACACTTGATCCCTTCCGGAAAAATATGCACTTTGGCTTTTGTCCCGTCCAATTCCGAGAATATTTATTTTCTGACTTTCCTAGAACCAAAAACAGCAGAAAACAGGCAGCTAGCACTGTGGCTCTTGTTAATAGGTTAGTCCAAGAAATCATATGAAAAGTACTCCAAAGTTGGAACAAAACACAAGAAAGTGGATAAAACCAAGCATGGAACATCAAAAATTATAGATACATTTGCAATGTATCACGACCACTCTAGGAGAAGTGTGAATCAGATCACTAGGAAGAACTGCTTCTGCGCCATAGACTAAGAAGAAAGGTGTGTATCCAGTTGACCTCTTCGGAGTTGTTCGTAAACTCCATATTATAGAGGGTAATTCCTCTGCCCAAGCCCCCGCAGCACGTCGTAGCGGTGCTTCGAGTCTCGGTTTTAAGCCTTGTAGGATTAAACCATTTGCTCTTTCAACTTGTGCATTAGCCTGTGGATGTGCGACTGACGCAATGTCAAGCCGGGTATTTTGTTCAGAATTCGGCCAATTCTCCCATAGAGAAATTACTCCTATTGTCCATGATAATGCTATGTGGATAACCATACCGGATTATAACATCCTCGACAAATCTTTTGGCCGTTGCTCCATCACAACTAGTGACGGGTTTTGCCTCGATCCATTTGGTGAACTTATCCACCATCACTAAGAGGTGAGTAAATCCACTTGGAGCTCGTTTTTAAATGGTCCTACCATATCAAGCCCCCAGACCACGAACGACCATGTTATAGGTATTGTTCGCAGCTGATCGGCCGGAACGTGAGCTTGTTTGGTGTACTTTTGGCAGCCCTTGCACGTCTTGACTAGCCGTTCGGCATCTGCCTTGGCTGTAAGCCAGAAAAAACCATGTCGAAAAGCTTTTGCCACTAAAGATTTCGCTGCAACGTGGTGACCACACTCGCCTTCGTGGATTTCTATTAGGATTTCCACTCCTTCTTCCGGAGATACGCAGCGCTGAAAAACCACACAAACACTCCGCTTATAGAGCTCACCACTGATCATAGTATAGGATTTTGCTCGTCGGATTATCTGCCGGCTCAGAACTTCGTCTTCGGGTAATTTGCCATCTACCAAATAATCTAGGTAGGGTTGAGTCCAGCTGGGAATTACAGCCAGAACTGCTATCAAGGGTGAGTCGGATTTGGTCGGATATTCCTCATCCACTCCTTTTATTGAGGGAACTTTGAGGTGCTCTAAAAAAGCGCCATCCGGGACCTCTTTCCGTGCAGAGCCTATCCGAGATAGTGCATCTGCTTCCTTGTTTTCTGCTCGAGGGATGTGTTGAACCTCAAACCCTTCGAACGATTTAGATAAATCATACACGAAGGCTTTATATGCCGCCATGTGTTTATTTGCATTACAAATATTCAACACTTGCTGAGCAACAAGATCCGAATCTCCGTAACACATCAGTCGTCGGATCCCAATATATTTAGCAATCCGGATTCCATGTAGTAGTGCTTCATACTCGGCAATATTATTTGTCGCTGTGAAGTGGATCTGCAAAACGTATAAAAGTTTATCTCCTTGGGGTGATTTGAGCACCACGCCAGCCCCCGAGCCCCCTCGAGCCTTAAACCCGTCAAAATATAGAGTCCAATATTCCGACTCTGGGAGGGTCATATTCTCCTTGGTCTCTGTCCAATCAGCAACAAAGTCGGCAAGGATTTGGGATTTGATTGTTGTCCGAGGTTTGTACTCAATATCGAAAGCTGAGAGCTCTATGCCCCATTTGGTGACGCGTCCTATGGCGTCACTATTGTTGATTATATCTCTCATGGGAGTTGTGCTCACCACGGTAATTGGGTGCTCCTGAAAATAATGTCATAACTTACGAGATGCCAAGAACACTCCATAAGCTAACTTTTGATAGTTGCGGATATCGCTGTTTTGATTCTATCAAGACCTCGCTGACAAAGTAAGTTGGGCGCTGCACCAAGTGTTCCTGATTTTCCTCCGGTCTCTCCACTACCATGACAATACTGACAACTTTGTTTGTCATAGCAAGATAAAGCAACATCGGTTCCTGTGATTCCGGAGCTGCAAGGATAGGAGCAGATGAGAGTACTTTCTTCAGATCTTGTAGCGCAGCTTCAGCTTCGTCGGTCCACACAAAATCCTTGGTCTTTTTCAAGAGCTTGTATAATGGTGCGGCTCTCTCACCGAGCCGGCTTACGAACCGACTGACTGCAGCGATGCAACCAGTTAGTCTTTGTATGTCCTTCAAGCGAGTTGGCCTGGAAATATTGATTATAGCCTTGATTTTGTCTCGGTTCACCTCTATGCCTCTTTGAGACAAGATGAAACCTAACAATTTTCTGGCTGTGATTCCAAAGAAACACTTCTTCGGATTAAGCATTATGTTGTATTTTCATAGATTGGCGAATGTTTCCTCCAAGTCGGAAATTAATGTTTCCTTCTTTTTGGACATTACCGCAATATCATCCTGATATGCATGTACATTGCGTCCGATTTGATCATGGAGGCAACGTTGCATTGTGCGCTGGTACGTAGCTCCTGGGTTCATCGGCCCAAAGGGCATCGTAACAAAGCAGAAGGTTCCGAAAGGGGTTATGAATGAAGTTTTGATTTTGTCAGATTCCTTCATTCGAATTTGGTGATAACCGGAATATGCGTCGAGAAAACAGAGGAGTTCCTAGCCTTCCATAGAATCAATAACTTGATCAATCCTAGGCAGAGCAGACGGATCTTTGGGACAAGCCTTGTTCAAGCCAGTATAATCAACACACATCCTTAAATCAGTGGTGTCCTTTTTAGGGACCATTACAAGATTGGTCGACCAATCAGTATGGATGACCTCTTCTATGAATCCAGCTAACTCGAGCCATGCTAGTTCCTTAGCTATTGCCTTACGCTTTACATAGCCGAACCGTCGCAAGGACTATTTGACGGGTTTAGCGTTTGGGTTTACATTTAGAGAGTGCTCGGCAAGTTCCCTAGGTACTCTGGTCATGTCAGATGGCTACCATGCGAAGATATCTTGGTTTGCTTGGAGGAACTTGACGAGCGTGCTTTCCTATGCGTTACCTAGGCCTATGCCTATCTGGGTCACCTTGGAGGGGTCATCATCCATCAACGGCATCTTCTTCGTCTCTTTCGATGCCCTGAACTCCGGGTTCGGCTTTGTCATCTCCTTCTTCGTTGCGGGCATCTCGGACGGATCTATGCTCTTCTTGATCTCCTGGTACTCTTGGGCGTGCAACATGGCTTCAGCAAAGGTGGCGTTTCCATCCTCGCACTCTCGCGCTTTCTTCGGGTCTCCCCTGATGGTGATCACGCCGTTGGGACCTAGAATTTTCATCATATTGTAAATGCAACACGGACGAGCCATGAAAGCCCAGTAAGGTGGATGTCCGAATATAGCGTGGTATGCGCTCTTGAACGGGACCACTTCGAAGGAAAGTGCTTCCGTCTGAAAGTTCTTTGAAGTTCCAAAAGTAACATCCAAAGTGATCTCTCCGAGGGAATTTGCTTGTCTTCCTGGGACAACTCCGTGAAAGATCACAGAGCTATGGTTAAGCTGGGTCTCCGAGATCTTCATCTGGCGTAGCGTTTCAACATATAAAATTTTAATGTTGCTGCCACCATCCATGAGGGTCTTAGAGAAACCATAACTGTCAATAAGTGGATTGACGATTAAGGCGTATTTTCCTCGCCTATGTAGCTTAGGCGGATGATCAGTGCGGTCAAATGTGATTGCCACCTCCAACCAGTCCAAGAATTGAGGGACCTCCGGAACTATTGCATTGAGCTCATGTAGAACTGCTTTCTTGACCTTTGTTGGTTGAGATCCGAGGAAGGTGACATAAGTGTCTTTCTTGGTCGGAAAACTTTCTTCCCTTCCGGCTTGGGATTTGAAGCATCAAATTCCTCCATATCGGAATCTTCCTTGGTCTCTTTATCTTTTTCGGTATTCTTCTTTCCCTTCTTCTGCTTAGCTTTCTACCCAGCGGTGTCATCTCTTTTGATGTCGTCATTGAAACGACATTCAGCATTGGTGTGGGACGAGCCCCCATTGGCATCTAAGTGATGCATACATGGGTTATTGGCAATGTCGGCCCAAGAGTAGGTTTTTCCTGGTTGCTGGTCTCCTCTACCTTGAACTCTCGAAGTCCCACGGCCACACCCGTGGCCTTCGCCGTGTCGTCCTCGTCCTCTAGAACCGAAAGTAGCAGTGACCAGTGCTGTTTCCGCGTTTGGTTTTTCTTCCGAGGTATTCTTGCGCTTCTGAGCTTATTGCTTTGGTTGTTTTGCCGATTGTGGCATAGCCAGGGCATTGAGTAATCCCTCTGCATTGTCGTCGGCATCTGCAAACTTGGTCGCTGTTTCTATCATCTCTCCCAAATCAGTGACCTTGTCGCACTTCAAGCGATGACGTAGTAGACCAATTGGGAGACCTGCAATGAAAGCTTCAATCGCAGTTTGATCATTTACTCCTTCACAGGAGTTCTTGGTGTCGATCCATCATCCGAGGTAATCCCGACAAGTTTCTCCGGCCTTCTGGGTGCAACACTGTAGGTCTCCAACCGTACAGGGCCTCCGGTATGTGCCTTCGAAATTCCTAAAGAACACACTTTGCATGTCATACCAGTTGTGGATGGTGTTCTCCGGAAGTTCATTGAGCCATGATAGTGCCGTCTTCCACAACATGAGTGGGAGATATCAGGTTGCGACCAGGCTGTTTCCGCCTTTGGCGATGCAGCAAGCTTGGAAGAAATCCTGTAGCCAGGTATCTGGCTGAGCAATGACGTCGTAGGCTTGGATATGTCGTGAGATAGCAAATCCTTCCGGGAATTTTGTAGCTCTTATACGTGGTCCAAAACATTTTGGGCCTACGTATATATCATCATAGCGCCGCGCTTCTATGTTGGAGTTGATCATGTGCCTTGCATCACTTGGGGATAAGGATCGTCCCGAATGACGGCTATGGCTGTGGTGCCTTGGAGCCGGACTTCGGCTTCTGCCACCACCTCCTCCACCATGTCGCCCTCCTTGACCTCCTTGGGAGCCGTCGTGATGACTGTTTGGCGGAGAGGGTGGAGCAGTTGGGTTATTTCCAGCTGATCGCCGGCCTCCATCCGGAGCGTCATTATTCCGGTTCTGGGGAGGGTCTTCATTACGACGGCCCCCCTGCCGGCTTGACTCGGCACAATGTCCGTCGTTCCTTCGTTTGTCACTCCCACCACGGTGGGGCTCAGCCGGACGGCTGGCATGTCTAGGAGGTGGCATTCTTTGGCGGTCCTCCTCCCAACGTTTCTCTTTGTCTTCTTCCCTGCGATCGTTCGACTCTCACCGAGGAGGATTTTTTGGATACAGTGCAACAATTGCGTCTTGCTCGACGGCTGGAGCGACATTGCGCCAGTCATGTGCAGTTCTATGGTGCTGTCCTGACGATCCGGTTCTGGAGTAGTTGTCTTCCGGTTGGTAGGAACGGTGATGCTGTTCTGGAACCCGCAGGGGCCTTATATCATTCTAGGCTGAGTCCGTGCGACATTGGTCGGATTTGGAGACCAGTTTTCCGCTTTTGGATTTCGTAGCCATTTGTTGTTCCAGACCCTTGGTGACTAGCTTCATGCCCAATCGAACCTATTCTGGGAATGGATTGTTTGACAGGATGTCCCAGGCCGCGACAGTGTTCTGTACCGGTGTTGGATACACCAGATCTCCTTTGCTGTCTAGGCGAGGCATCCCTAGGTCTCCTTCGAAGAGAACCTTGTTTACTTCCGGAAATTGACCGTCACGCGTGTGGCGTTTCCAGTCTTCTGATGCTACCGAGAGATGTACTTCTCCGTAGTTGCCATGCGTTTCTTCTACTCCTCGATGTTTTTGGCTTCATCAAGGAGTTGTTGACAACGCGCTTCTAGGGCATGGGCCCTTTCATCCAGCTCTTCAGCAGTAAGTTCTGCGGCTATAGGAATAGGTGTGGTTAATGCCGCATCGATGAATTTACATGCACCTTCAGTGATTACGTGTCCATCCACCGACTCTTCTTTTTTGGGGTCTTCTAGGATAAGTGCTCCATCTGAGTCTTCCTCATACTCCTCGGCAATCACCTCCTCAGCTAGAGGGTCTTTTGACAGGTTCTTGTTCTTCTTGTTCTTCTTCTTTGCCTTCTTGGCAGCGCTGGTAGCAAAGACGGCTTTAGGTCCGCTTCTCGAAGTCAAGCTCTGATCAGTACTTCGGACCTCTGGACCTCGGGATTATCTCCGATTTCCATATCATCCTGCGCTTTGGGAGAGTGTTTCCCGGATCCTTCATCCAGGGCTTCTCCTTCTTCTGCAGCTTTGGAGTTGTACTCCTCTTCGTATTCAGCGGAGAACTTCCGGAAATCTGCCGACGTCATCGATTCATCCGAGGATGCGGGTACGTCGGTGTTTGTTCCAATTTCCTCCAGCACCAAGTCGGTGTTGTCTCCAGCATCGGCAGAGCCGGATCCGGATCCTACATATCCGATGAAGTGCGATGCGTGCTTCCTGAGGTACCTGCAACTCTCACGATCAGCTTCGTCAAAACTTTTGATGGTCTCGGGAATTGCATCTACGCCCGAGTTTTGCATTATCATACGCCGCAGCGTGTACCTCAGGAAAGACCTGTCTATCCCGGCGTCATTAGAGCCGGAATCAGTGTCGTTAATGTGCTCCTCCTGGATTTCGACTTCCGTAGGTGGGTCGATCTGGGATTCGGTCTCAAGGAGATCCACTCCAGATTCGACTTGGACCGCTAGGTCTGCTTCAGGTTTGGTTTTCTCCACTATCTCCGCAACTGGTGCGGGCTGGGTGGGATTAGGGTTTTCTGAGATCCGGAACTCTGCTGCCTCCACGGACAAAGGGGACCCAGAAGTTTCTTCTGCCTCTATCATCACCGCTTGGGTGGGATAGGTTCAGCAAAACCGATGTAAACATCGATCTCGCCAAAAGACATGATGGTGTAGGCGGTTACAGCCTCCCTAGCCGGAATCCAGGTCTCGTCAAGAATGATGAGAGGGACGTCGCTGGCGTAGAGGATGCGACCGACGGCGATAGTATCGCCGATTCTGATTCTTGCAAATTCTGCTCGGAACGTAGATCTCAAGCTCACTTGCCCCACGGTGGGCGCCAACTGTCATCGGATTGATGACAAGTACGCCATGAGGGGGTCCTCGAGGCGTGCGGAAGAGAGGGGTGTGAGACGTACGGTATCCCGGGATGGTGAGCACACAAGTTTACCCAGGTTCGAATCCGCCGGCTTTGGATGGATCCTACTCCTGCTAGCAATCAAGTAATACGGCAGAGCCGGAATATGGGTTATAAGGTTTCGCTTGTGCGAGTTGAGATTGTAGACTATTGAGGTGTTGCCCTAAAGGCTCTCCCTAGGTCGGCTTAAATAGATATCCGGCCTAGGGTTTACAAGAGAGATCTATCCGGCTACGACTAAGAGTCGGTTACAGAGTACATCTTGAACCACAAGTAACACTACGGGCCTATGTCGGTTACAGAGTACATCTTGAACGACTCTTCTGGGCCTTCCCGTAGCCGGATTAGACTCCATCTTTCTCCCTGACTAGGCCGCCTGTGAAGCAAAGCTCTAACCCAAAGTGGGCCACCCTGGTCAGTGAGGAACTGTGAGGATACCCGGAAAGTATATCCCCAACACATATGCATTTAATACATGTGATTATGATGTTTGAGGTACATCAAATACACTTTGATATATCTAATCACCGTAATTTGTGAATAGTTTTCACAAGTCCTTTATGTGCTAAAAATTTCAGCTCAAATGTCGATCACTATGATCAAATCATAGAGATTTGCACTTTCTTCTTAATATGATATCCATCTTTTATGCTAAAAACATTTGAACATTTCAAATGGTTTCAAAACCATGCTTTATCAGGTGAATACCTCTTACTCACTTGATTCCACGATCATTCTTACAAAACAATGATTTCCACTATATTGATGAATAATACATCACTATGTAAAGTATTCAACAATTTATACATTCTGTTTTACCAAAACATATTAGTTTTAGTCATGTTTGCCAGAAGGCACAACATTGTAAATGTTAAGGGATTTTGAACATCTCATGACTTCATGTTTTCATAAACATGAATGCATACAACACTATTATGACTTAAACTATGGTGTCATTCATTATTAAGTTTGGATATCTTTTAGCTTTGAATTTTATAAATGCATAAAATATTATCACCAAGACTATAATGAGAATAACATATCCGTAGTCGAACAATGTGACCATAGTAGAAATCATTCATCATAATCGAACAACTGATTTGTTATAGACTCATTATGAATAACCATCTCGCGAGATGTAAGACACACTAATAAGTTCACACTCTCAAATCAATTACAAATATATCTAAATCTTAACTAATCTAGATGATAAATGCAGAAGGAGAAATGTTGTCAGCTACTAACATCTTGTATGCCATCAACATGCCTGGTCTCCTTGTCTTCTCCATGCAATGCTCTTGTAGACGGTCCTATTTTCGTAAAACAAGAACAAGTATTAGTATACTTGATGAAACTGCAATAGTGTTTTGTCAGAAATACATCTATAAATTGTATATCATATGTACCTGCTCAATCAATGATTTCCCTAGCGATGGGTTCTACCTTCAAAATTCTCAACTGTTGAAGGAAGTCACGAAAGGTGAACTATTCCTCTCTCAAGACGTATCCTTTGAAAACATCTTCATAGCTAGGAGAAAGCGAACGCAACACCCCACTATCATGAATTTTTCATCCATCCACTAATCCACATCATATATGAGCTACTCATGCAAGTCATGCATAATCTCCGCGTGATCATCCATGCACGTGATCTTTTGCGATAGAAACTTGTCAAGAAGCTCAAACTTTAGAAGCTTGACTTGTTCTTCAAACAACACCCTTAACTAGACCATTATCGCATACGCTTTAGTGTGCATAAACTACTCACGCAGTTCAAGTGCAATGCTGAACTATATGGTTCCTTTAGCACAGACGAACTTCACACGATGATCGCAGAACTCGTCATAACAGTCCTAACTTGCACCAGCATTGGGAGGATATCCAAGTGAGTCTTGTATAGTAAAGAGCTTGTCATTCTTTATGAGGATGTATTTTAAGCGCTAATACCAGTCTATGAAGTTGGACCCATCTACTCTAAGCAACTCATCACAAAAAAGGAACCGTGGTTGAAACACAAAGGGTTGAGTGCCATGATCTACAAAGATATTTGCAAAGATATAATACTAAGTTCATAATGCAATTTCAAGTTTTATAATCAAATTATTACAAGATCTCCCACTAAAATCATCATTCCCAAAATGGTTTTAGCGATCACATGATCCCTTTATACTATATCATCCCAAATCGTTACGGACTTTGATATAGTTGCCAGGGTGGACAAAACCCGTTGATCACATCATTCATGTGACTCGTGCTCAATCTTTTTATCTTCTTGTATTTCGAGGCCATGCCTATACATGTTAGGCTCGCCAATTCAACCTAAGTGTATTCGTAGTGCATACATGGCTTGCACCCACCGTATGCGAACATCGATATGTCTAGCACCCGATCATCATGGCCTGCTTCATAACGATGGACTCTCTTGGTGGTGCACATTTTAGGGAGAACACTTAAGTTGGTATTATTTAGGGATAATCATGTTTTACTACCGTCGGGTATCTAATACAACTAAGTAAAGTAAGATGCACACAACAACATCACATGCAATTTTATAACTGTAATATGATGTGGTCCTTCATATTATGTTTCATGATCACCATCACATGATGCACATTGATCCCCATCACGCGCCACCAGTATGATGCCATTTATGTGGCGCTAGTACATCTCAAATGTATCTACTTTTCCAAGTACTTTGCTCAATGATTTGCTCTAGAATCTCACCATACCTCGATAAAACTGCTGAATCTGGCGGTATTTTTAGCAAAAGTCTTCTTTCTATCTACTTTTGCAAGAAATAAATCGAGGAAAAATACCAAGCAGGTTTTTCACCAAAAAAAGAGCCTGGGCTTTGGAATAACACAAGGGGGGCCAGGAGGCCCAAACGAGCACAAGTGGTGTGCCCCTCTCAACTAGGAATGCCACCTAGGCCCTTTCGGCCCTAGAGCTAGTTGTCTCAGCCTCTCCTTTAGCGTACCACCGTATATACCTAAAAACCTAGGTATCCAGAAGGACGAACCCTTTCGTGAAACAGAGCGCCACCACATCCACGATCTTCATTTAGGGGATCAGATTGGTCCTGCTCTCCACACCGAAGAGGGGGATTTGGAGGTCTTATCCACCACCATCATCACCAATGTCTTCACCAACATCCATGTGCTCACTCTCCATCATCATGGGTGAGTAGTACTTTGTAGGCATGTGAGGTGGAAGGGAATTGGATGAGATTGATCATGTAATCATCAATATGTATCGAGATTTGAGGTATTTTTTAGGATATTCTTGTATGAGTGTTGGTACACCTTTGCTATGTTTAATGCTTGTTGCTAGGGCCCGAGTGACATGATTTCGGTATTGAACTGCTATTGCCCCATCATATATATGAGTTTGGTATCTATCTGCAAAGTGTATTGCCTATTATTGTGTTGAACCTACAAACCCTAAATTGATAGTTAGGGAAAACAATGGGAGTATATGATAGTTTGAGGATATTTTGTGTTCATGAAGTGTTAATGCTTTGTTTTGGGCTATTCGAAAGGATATACCTTAATTTCCTATAGTTCCAAGTTTGCCCTGGTGAAATGGGCAGGCAGGACAATAGATGTTATGCAAATTCTCTTGGTTAGTATGCATAACTATATTTGGATCACACACATACACACTACTGAATTATTATTAGGATTACATTATATGATTAATATCATTCATGCAACACCCTGCTATCACCTCATGCCTACGCTTTTAGCCACTTGCTTTGTGAGTTTATTGATATACACGTGTGGTTGAGAGTGATGTCTCAATTGCTAAAGTCTTATTGATATTATTATGTTCCCCTTGAGTCAAACTATAAATTTGGGTACTACTTTCCATTGAAGATTTCAGTGATCTCCTATACTTGTGGGGATCAACACATTTTCTAGCGCTGTTGCCAAGGAACCTAGATTTATTGGTAAGACCACTTGTTATCATTTACTTGTTGTACTTATTTGTTTCTCACCATGGGAAATGATAAGGATTCTGCTAAGAAGGTTATTGTGACTACCACTACATGGAGAGGTACGGATTTGCCTTCTAGGCCACACTTTTCACCTAATGCTGTTTTTAATCCTGCTACTAAAAATAAAACTACCATCATAGCAAGTTCACCATTGTCTAGGATGTTTACTAGTACTGAAAAAGATTTGTTGAATGATGGCAAGGATAAAGAGGGGACGCCTGCTTTATCTAAGTCTTTGTCCAATGATGATATAGAATCTGAATATGATGAAGATGAACTTATTAATTAAAATGATATTGCAACTATCTCTAAATCAACACCTTCTAAAGAACATACTACTTTTACTGAAGCTTTCACGAACCTTGATTTAGCTGATTTGGATAAATTTGATGCTAGTCTGATTACTTGTCTAGGAGAGTTATTCCCCATGGCTAGTAAAACTGATGCACCTGCAATATACATCAAAGATAAAGATTGTGAGTTCAAGGTTGACTCTAAAATAATAGAAATGGTTGAAGCATCTAAGTTTTATGGTAAAGAAGAAGAATTCCCAAGAAACACTTAATAAATCTTAATGATTGATGTCTACACACTTCTATTCTTGTAAATAGTTGTTAGGCCTCCAAGTGTAGAGGTTTGTAGAACAGCAACAAGTTTCCCTTAAGTGGATCACCCAAGGTTTATCGAACTCAGGGAGGAAGTGGTCAAAGGTATTCCCTCTCAACCAACCCTACAATCAAGATACAAGAAGTCTCTTGTGTCCCCAACACACCCAATACACTTGTCAGGTGTACATGTGCACTAGTTCGGCGAAGAGATAGTGAAATACAAGTGGTATGGATATAAGACAACGGTGCTAGAAAATAGCTTGATGGCGTGGAAGAGACTAAAGGCAAACTGAAATAAAGATGGAAGCAAGCAAACATGTAACAGATCTAATTGCAAACGAAGTTTCAATGCTTAGAAACAAGGCCTAGGGATCATACTTTCACTAGTGAACACTCTCATATAAATATCTTCCCTTTATGATACTACTCTTAACTACTCTCCGGTGGAACACTCTAATCGATTGTAGGGTTATAACATCACACCTCAAAGTAAGCCTTCCATCTAGGTAACCCCACACTGTCACCTTGAGCACTAGATGGTTCCAACAAACACCACAATTTCACAGAGACATCCAACTCCAAATATAACTCATAACAAGTATTTGTAATATCTAGCCTAAGTGCCACCATGGTGTGCACGCTGTCACTTTCACACACATGGGGAGAGCAGAGATCTATTAAAGTACTTGAGTAGCAAGGTAGATCTATAGATTACAAAGCTCATGATCACAATATGATCATGCATAGAGAGAGATGAACATATAGCTACCGGTAGAACCCTTAGCCTTGAGGAAGAACTACTCCCTCATCATCATGGGAATCAGCAACGGCGATGGAGATGGTGGTGGAGATTGATGGAGATGGCTCCGGGGGCACTTCCCTATCCCGGCAGGGTGCCAGAACAGAGACTTTCTGTCCCCCGAATCTCCCCTTCGGTGGCGGCGTTGCGGAACTTTTCATGGCTTGAGGCTGGACTATTTAGGGTTTTTGCATCGGGAGGCATCTTATAGGCGAAGAGGCAAGGTCGGTGGAGGCCAGAGGGTCCCACACCACCTGGTGGCGCGACCAGGGCTAGCCCGCGCCACCACATGGTGTCGCCAGGCCCTAGCCCTCCTCCATCTCGTATTCTGGCTCCGTGTCCCCCTCGGTGAAATATTGACTTTGGCTTTTGTCCCGTCCAATTCCGAGAATATTCATTTTCTGACTTTCTGGAACCAAAAACAGCAGAAAACAGGCAACTGGCACTGTGGCATCTTGTTAATAGGTTAGTCCAAGAAATCATATGAAAAGTACTCCAAAGTGTGGACAAAACATAAGAAAGTAGATAAAACCAAGCATGGAACATTAAAAATTATGGATACGTTAGCAACGTATCAACATCCCCAAGCTTAACTCCTGCTCGTCCTCGAGTAGGTAAGTGATAAAAAGAAAGAATAAGTTTTGAGGTGACATGCACCATCATAGACTTGATCAAAGTATTTGTAAAACATTGAAAGCTGGGATCATAGTACTTCAATCATAACATCAAAGATAAAGTTCTAGCAATAAGACAAAGAAACTATGTTGCAACATGAAAAGGCATAAACAAAAGATTCATGAATAACAATACTTTGCAAGACGTTTGTTTGTTTCACATAAAGAAAACATAACATAGTAACATTCATCTTGTCCCTCATAGAGTAGAAAATGTAAATGCATAGGACACCTTCAAAGTTCATAAGAGTGACTAGATACAAATAGTTTAAAACTAGCAATATCAAGTTATGCATCAATCAACTAGTCTTGGGACAATGCACATAGAACTAAGAATGGCCACTATGCTTTCAAAGTAGGTGCATAAAGGTAGAAGGTGAAGACTCAATATAATGGTGGAAGAAAGGCCTTCATAGAAGGAAGCAGAGATTCAAGTTTCATAAAGAGCTTCCAAAAATTATGGTACTTATTAGCTTTCAGCTCTCATTGCCCCTATCATAAGCATCTTGAAGTGATTAAGGTTAAAGTGAACAAACTATGGAGTATATGCTTGAGAAAGTATAAGTTGGAAATCTCATCTCCCTTGAATACGAGGGCCACTCCTCATGCTACTCAAGTTTAGTTACCGGTAAGTTCTTCTCATAGTAAGTACATGTGTATCATAGAGAACCGCCAATGGGGTACCCCTTGCCCGATGATACGGAAGAATCCCCATATCAAAATGACAAGGCAAGCAGACAACGGGCATCTCAACAATCTTCTTATTTACCATGGGAAAATGGTGCTTTTTCTCTCTTTCCTCTTTTCTCATATCTCTTTTTTTCTTTTTCTCTCTCAATATGGACTCTTTTTTTATAAGAAGAATGCTTCATAGACAGCTCATTATGGTTACGCTGCAGGTTTCCACCTTGACAACATGGATTAGACCAGCGGCCCAGGCGTTTCTCTAACACATATACATAACTCCATGGACTTACAAGCTCCCCTTTCATTTCACACCGACGACATCCATAGCAAAAAGATCATGATATCAACTAGGTACAAAGTACCAGCGCAATGTTGAAAGCGTTCCCCATGACAACATGGTTCTGCTAATCCCCAACAAATAAGTGCAAGCATATACAACATAGACGACACAATGGTTCAAGTTTATTAAGGGCAAGAAAAGTAAAGTGTGCCATCAAGTTTGTGAGAGCTTTAATCACTAGTTTTATCATAACAAGTTTAATTTGGAAGGTAAAGAAAAACATGTATATACTTGGAATAGTGTATGCTAGTAGGTAGGTATGGTGGACTCTTTGGAATAACTTGGTTTAGGGAGTTGGATGCATGAGTGGAACTCATACTTGGTTGTGGAGGCTAGCAAAAGACTGGGAGCGACAAACTAAGAGAGCAATAATGGCCATAATCATGCAGAGCGACAAAACATCATTGAACAAAGCATAAAGTGATACTACAAGTTGAAAACTAAAGGATAATCAAGGCTAATGGTGACTTGAGATAGTCATAACATGGTGTGAGCGTACGCCAAGTCAACCCAAAAAAGCATCAAAGGAGAATACCACTATACTATGTTTTAATATGCTAAAACAACGCATGATTCATCCAAGGCACATTAAGCAACCTCAATTTTTTTTATAACAAGTCATGCTACAGAAAAGAATACTAAGCATAAAGCCAAAACAATATCAATCATGGCATGACAAAGCATAGGCCACAGTAAAAAACAAGCTCTCTTTACCACTTAAGCATGAACTTGCCTACTCTTTTCCAATCCAAACCAAACTATTTGAAAACCAATTTATGAAAGAGGGGGTCCAACCAATTTATTCAGAAAACTAAGCAAACAAAAACCAAAACCAAAACGAAAAAGAAGATGCTCCAAAAACAACACAATTGTGCATGAAACAATAAAAATGAAGCGTTTGGAAGAAACCTGGGATTTTTATTGATGAAGAGGGGGATGCCTTGGGCATCCCCAAGCTTTGATGCTTGTACTTCTTGGATATTTCTTGGGGTGACACGCGTGGCATCCCCAAGCTTGAGCTTTAGTCCATTCTTCATCTCATTACATCATTCCTTCCATACACCTGAAATTTTTCCTTCATACAAAACTTCACAATCTTTATTAGCAACATTAGTGCACTCAAGATAATAAGTCTTTGGGTTCAGTTTAAACACCAATAAAACTTCCATTAAAATAAAATCTACTGTAGCACTTCCCTCAATAAGCTCAATTCCCCAAAGAGAACTCCAAAAGAAACCAACAAGAAGCAAATGCAAATAATGACAGAAATCTGTCAAAACAGACCAGCAGGTAAAGACGAATTTTTTCGAAGACCTTCTGTTGCTCAAATCAAAAAGTGTTGAACTAACGGAAGTTAGATAATAACCTGGGGCAGAAGCACAAAAATTCGCGGCTCAAAAAGACGTACAGAGATTTTACAGGATTTTGTACGGTGAAGCACAGAAATCTGTTTCAGGACAGCAACTTTTCCAATCATTACTTCTCTCTCATTAGAGGTTACTCTTGGCACAAAAAGCAAATAAAAAGGATAAGGAGCGGTTATTACAGAGGTAATAACTTCCAAGACTCATCTAAAACTTTTGGGTTATCTCCCAATAAGTACTTTTCTTTAGTGCCTTTAAGTTAGGCATGATAGTTTGAGAAGATGCTCACATAGGAAATATGATTTGAACTAAAAGAGGGCATCAAGAAGCAAACTCAGAACACATTTAAGTCTAACCCACTTCCTATGCATAGGAATCTTGTAAAGAAACAAGTCATGAAATCACAAAGCAACAAGCATAGGAAAGCAAAACAAGTGCAACATCAAAATTTTCAACATAAAGAGGGGAAACTTAATATTATTGAGATGCATAAAACCATGTTTCCCTCTCTCATAATAACTTTCAGTAGAATCATGAATAAAATTAACAATATAACTATCACATAAGACATTCTTATCATGATCCACATGCTTAAAAGAATTTACACTCTCCACATAAACATAGTCATTCTTATTAATCATAGTGGGAGCAAATTCAACAAAATAGCTATCATTATTATTCTCATCACCATAATCATAAAATATAGGAGGCATATTATAATCATAAGTAATTTTCTCCTCAATAGTATGTGGACTGAAAATATCATATTCATCATTGTAATCATCATATATTGGAGGTATAGTATGATCAAAGTAAATTTTCTCCTCCATGCTTGGGGACTAAAAAGATTATTCTCATCAAAACCAACTTCCCCAAGCTTAGACTTTTCCATAGCATTAGCAATAATGGTGTTCAAAGAATTCATACTAATAACATTGCTATTAGCATGCAAATAAAGTTCCATAGGTTTTTTAATTTTCTCTTCAAACACTTCATGTCCTAACTCAAGATAAATGCTATAATGCTCTCTAATTTTGTTGTTGTTTTCCATTAAGCCTAACTAGTGAAAACAAGAAACAAAAAGACAAAATTGCAGAATCTAAAGGAAATAACTTCGAGCACTCACACACCAGCAACCACACTAGAAGATAGCTTAGTAGCCAGAAGATGCGAGTACCTTTTACCTTACCTCCCCGGCAATGGCGCCAGAAGATCTTGATGTCTACACACTTCTATTCTTGTAGACAGTTGTTGGGCCTCCAAGTGCAGAGGTTTGTAGAATAGTAGCAAGTTTCCCTTAAGTGGATCACCCAAGGTTTATCGAACTCAGGGAGGAAGTGGTCAAAGGTATTCCCTCTCAAGCAACCCTGCAATCAAGATACAAGAAGTCTCTTGTGTCCCAAACACACCCAATACACTTGTCATGTGTACAGGTGCACTAGTATGGATATAAGACAACGGTGCTAGAAAATAGCTTGATGGCGTGGAAGAGACTAAAGGCAAACTGAAATAAAGATGGAAGCAAGCAAACATGTAATAGAACTTATTACAAACGAAGTTTCAATGCTTAGAAACAAGGCCTAGGGATCATACTTTCACTAGTGAACACTCTCATATAAATATCTTCTCTTTATGATACTACTCTTAACTACTCTCCGGTTGAACACTCTAATCGATGGTAGGGCTATAACAGCACACCTCAAAGTAAGCCTTTCCCATCTAGGTAACCCCACACTGTCACCTTGAGCACTAGATGATTCCAACAAACACCATAATTTCATAGAGACATCCAACTCCAAATATAACTCATAAGAAGTATTTGTAATCTCTAGCCTAAGTGCCACCATGGTGTGCACGCTGTCACTTTCACACACATGGGGAGAGCAGAGATCTATTAAAGCACTTGAGTAGCAAGGTAGATCGATAGATTACAAAGCTCATGATCACAATATGATCATGCATAGAGAGAGAGATGAACACATAGCTAGTGGTAGAACCCTTAGCCTCGAGGAAGAACTACTCCCTCATCATCATGGGAATCAGCAACGGTGATGGAGATGGTGGTGGAGATCGATGGAGATGGCTCCGGGGGCACTTCCCCATCCCGGCAGGGTGCCAGAACAGAGACTTTCTATCCCCCGAATCTCCCCTTTGGTGGCGACGGCGTTGCGGAACTTTTCGTGGCTTGAGGCTAGACAATTTAGGGTTTTTGCATCGGGAGGCATCTTATAGGCGAACATGCAAGGTCGGTGGAGGCCAGAGGGGCCCACACCACCTGGTGGCGCGGCCAAGGCTAGCCCGCGCCACCACATGGTGTGGCCAGGCCCTGGCCCTCCTCCGTCTCGTATTCTGGCTCCTTATCCCCCTCGGTGAAATATTGACTTTGGCTTTTGTCTCGTCCAATTCCGAGAATATTCATTTTCTGACTTTCTAGAACCAAAAACAACAGAAAACATGCAACTGGCACTATGGCATCTTGTTAATAGGTTATTCCAAGAAATCATATGGAAAGTACTCCAAAGTGTGGACAAAACATAAGAAAGTAGATAAAACCAGGCATGGAACATCAAAAATTATGGATACGTTAGCAACATATCAAATGATCCATCTTGCCTATTTGGGAAAACTGAAATCTAACAATGCTATTACTCCTTGAAATTGTTTCCTTTCTCTTTGGGATGAAAAGAAAAAGCTTGGTATAACTCATTAGCTCCAAAGTCAATTACTAGCAAACACACGTGCATATAATTATTCTATAATAGATATTTCCCTAGTAAAATACATGCAATGATTGCTGAAATTAGTAACTTTGTGCAAAGTAAGGAGGAGCGTATTCCTCAAGATTGGGGGATATATTGTTCCCTAGATGACATGCTCATGTTTTTAAAGATAATGAGTTGCTTGATATATTTTACAATGGACTAACTGAAAGATCTAGATCTTATCTAGACAATGTTGCAGGTAATATTTTCAGGCATAGGACTATTGAGGAAGCTAAAGTATTATTGAGCACTATTACTCAAAATCATCATGATTGGTATAATGAAGAGGAAGAGAAAATTGAAATGATCCATAAAAAGAGAGGTACTCATAAATTATCTAATGAAGACATGAAAGAAGCTTCAAGGTATATCAAATAAAGGGGTATTAAAACATCTCACTTGAAGGAACTTTCTGAAATGGGTCTCAAGTTCCCTATTGATGAACCATGTTTTCGTATCCAAGTAGGTATCACCTCCTACTGAAATATCATATGTTGATCATTTAAATGACTTTACTTATTATCAAAAAACATTTGACCATGATAGCAAGGGATATAATAGAGAACTCTCACAAAATCAAAGTCCTTCATGAAAAGGTAATTTATTGTGTAGCTTATATTAAGATGACTATTAAGCATTGCAAAATCATGAATAATCAAGTGGAGCAAATGATCTCTCTTCAAAATAAACTATATGAGAAGCTTCTTGGTGAGAAGAGGCAAGTCTGTGGAGTTAACACTAGGAGAGGCTCCAACACTCAGGATCCCGATTATCTCGATGGACATCGAAAGAGAAAAGAACAAAAGTCTCTTAGGAAGAAATCTTTTGTAGGAGAATCTCCTAATGAAAGTGAAGTTAATGGAAATTTTGAAGAACAAGAAAATGATGTATCTATTTATGATGCTGAAATAGAAGATAATAATAATGAAGAATATGATGTGGAAATGTATCAACCAAATGAAGAGCCACGGGAGGATGAGAATAATGAAGAATCTGAACCTACTGCAAGGGAAGACCCTCAATATTCTAGGGACAAAAGTAAAAAGAAGAAGCCTCCACCTCAATCAAAAGGTAAGAAAGGGATCTATGGGTGCAAATACCCATACCATATCCTGAAGGGGTAATCAAAACTTTAGAAGATGCAATGTTTGAAAAGTTTATTAAATTGATAATAAGTTTATATTTGCAAATTCCTTTAGTTGATGCTATTAAGATTCTTCCTTATTCTAAATATATGAAAGATATTGTTACTAACAAAAGGAAAATACTCAATGAAGTTATCACTGCCATGCTTGCTGACTATTATTTTGTGGGAAAGCTACCTAAAAAGCGTGGAGATCCAGGTATTCCAACTTTTCCTTGCACAATCAAAAATACTTATGTGAAGTATGCTTTATGTGACCTTGGAGCTAGGGTATTCCGATCTATTGTGAGGTATCCTGAAAATTCCTTTCATAATAATAACTAGATCATTATTTCTATCCTTATCATAGTGATAATGAGACTTGATCAACCTCATTCTTAACATGATGATGATAAGAAATGATTTCCATTGAAATATTGTTGCAGCAGTATCAAAGTTTATTTGAATTCTTTCACTTATTTTAAGTTCCTTTAATTATTTATGCCTGTTTTAAACAATTTTTGTGTTCTGAAAAATCCTACACAGAATTTTTTTCCAAAAATTATGAGAATATTCCTAGGTCATTTTTCTACACAGGGGATCCACCATGCAAAAGGATGAGGCAAAATAGCAAACAGGGGCCAAAAGGGCCCTAGTGGCGCGCCCACCTCAATAGGATGCGCCACCTGCCCTTTTGGGGCCCACAAGTGGAGTTAGGTGGTATCTAAGCTCCCAAGTTCATCCTTTCCTCTCAGAACCCGACCAGGTACCACTCGGAAAAAAATCTTGCTCCCTTGCTGCTCCATTTTCAATCTCCAAGTTTGGGCAGCCACTTTCAAATCCCTTTGGAGGGATTACTCCTTGGTATGTGACTCCTCCACCCATCCAATTTATTTTTGATACGATGCTTTGTTTTGTGAGAAAAATGTTGCTCTTGGTGTATGATACGTCACAAACGTATCTATAATTTTTGATGTTCCATGCTTGTTTTGTATCAACTTTCTTATGTTTTGTTTACACATTGAGGTATTTTTATAAATTTTCTGGAACTAACCTATTAACAAGATGTAGCAGTGCCAGTTGCCTGTTTTCTGCTGTTTTGGTTTCAGAAAAGCTAGAAAAAAAATATTCTCAGAATTAGACGAAACAAAAGCTGAAATTCCTATTTTTCCAGAAGACGAAGGAGGCCAGAAGGAGGAGTGGAGATGGTCCACAGGGGGCCACACCACCCCCTGGCACGGGTCCCCCTAGCCGCGCCACTAGGTGGTGTGGCTACCCTGGCCCACCTCTAGCAACGCCTCTTCGCCTATATAAATCCCCCGAGATGAAAACCGTAAGAGGCAGATCAGAATTCCATGAAAAGTTCTGCAGCGCCGCCGCCACCGAAGAGGAGTTTCGGAGGACAGAAGTCTCTCTCCCGACACCCTTCTTGTGGCGCCCCGCAAAACCACTACTAGAAAATCGCGTTGTTTTTGTGCATTGCATCGTCATGACTGCATGCTCATGTCATCATGCCACCTTGCATTTGAGCATCGTCATGTCATCTTGCATTTGTTTGCATAAACTATTTTCTAAAAGTCTGTTTTTGTTTTCTAAACGCCCCGTCTTTATTCAAATACAAAACCTGTGTCTCCGGATTATTTTGTTTTGTCCACCAACGGTTTTCAAAAGCCCCGTTTTAAATAATAAAATAATCCTTTTATTTTTAGGAGGCAGCTCGCCAGGCCCGAAAGCCTGACCGGCCACCTCCAAAATTCCTAAAACTACCCAAACCTAATCTACCCAGCCCCCCTCCACCTCACTCCATCCCCTCACATCGCGCCACCTCACCTCACTCACCAATCCCAACCCGCCACCTTAGCCTCCCCAGCCACCCATCACACCCCCCACGCGCGGACAGAAAAACAAAACCACCCCGCCGCCAATTTTTTTCCCGCCTAGCGCGCCACCTGAGCCGCCAGCCGGGCCCTACCTTGGACCCGATCCCGTCCAAACTTCCCCCGACCGCCTCGTGCTCCACCCCGCCTCCTGGCCCACCACTCCGCGTCCCACCCCCTGGAGCGCGCGCCCCCAGGCCCTCCACCGACGTGCCCCTTCTCCCTTCCGCTTCTTCCTCTCCGACCCCGCTCCCATCCACGTCGCTGCCTCCCCGCCGGCATGCCGTCCCCGCCTCACACCTTCCTCGCGATAACGACTCCCGCCGCCACCGTCTTCTCCGCCATCGACCGCCACCACGGGGTCCCTCCTCGGCCGCCTTCCTCGCCGACCTTCTCCCCGCCTCGGCCGCTTCTCCGACCAGCCCCGGAGCTCCACCGCCCTCGGCCTTCACCGTCTCCGACAACACGCCCGCGCCCGTCGCCCCACCTCGCACCCCGCGCCCCTCCTCCTCTCCCCACCTGCTCGCATCCCCTTCCTCGCCCGGCGCCGTCCTCCGCCACCAAGTTCCGCCACCGCGGAGCCGCCTCCCCGCGTCCTCCGTCCAGGTGCTCCCGCCTCCCTCTCGGTCCAGCCGCCAGGGACGCGGCCCTCCTACATCGCGCCGCCACGGCCTCCTCGAATCTGCCCACCGCCAGGCCCGCCTGCGGCCTTCCCGGCCCGACCTCGCCACGTCTCCTCCAGCGAGCTCGTCTTCCGTCGGCCCGTCCTAGCCCAGCGGGCAGCTCCTCGTTTGCCCCACCTACTCTGTCGGGCCCCGCCGCCAGGACCTCCTCCTGTTTCCCCTTCGGCCGCCACCTTGGCGCGCCGCAGCACGACTACGTCGCCTCCTCGCGGGCCCCACCTCCTGCGGCCGCCGGTCACCTCTTCCCCCTCGGCCGCCTCCGCCCCGGTGGTCTCCGTCCAGACCCGACGCCTCTGCTTCGTTTCGGCCCTTTTCCTCCACGTCGCGCGTGCGTGCCAGCAGCGGGAGGAGCACGTTGCCACTTCTTCGGTTGCTGTACAAGTCAGTAGAAGGGCAGTCACGGACGTGGCCTCCTGTGTGTGTCCCTCTGCCTCCAAGGGTTCATCCGGCGATGCCATTTTGAAGACAGGAATCCCAAGTCTGCTAGCTAGAAATGCTTGCGTTTTCTCTGTGAAGCCCAAGTCCAAGACAAGACCATGTGTTCCCCAAGTTCCTCTCAAGGTCAGCGTGGCCACCAGAGTACCATCTGAAGATCGCCTGCGTCGAAACTCAAGCACTGCACCTTCGATTGAGCCGAGACCTCAAGATCTCTGACATGGCGTAGATGGAAAAACCTCGAAGACTGAACCCCCCGGCACGCCAAGTTCTTCTTCCTGAACCAGATGCCCGAGAACCCGGACACCAAGGTCGTCGACACGGATACGCCAAGTACTACCTCGAGGACGCCAAGTTCTTCACCCCGAACGCCAAGACCGACTCGATGGCGCGAACCGGACAAGATTGTCCCCAACCCGCCAAGTTTGCCTACGCGGACACCGTGCGACAAGATCTACTTCCCGGATCCGAAGACCCCGGTGCCTGATCCACTCAAGTTCGCCATCGACGACAAGATCGACACTGACCCGGGCGAATCCGATGCGCCATCGACGCCGAACCAAGTTCTTCTTCCAGGAACGCCAAGATCTACTTCCGTTGTCCGAGACCGATTCCGTCGAGCCGTTTCCGCCCCCGTTGAACCCTGTTGAACCCCGAACCCCTCGGAGCCGAAGTTCGCCGAACCCTAATGTGATTCCCTATCCGAGACCCCATTATTTTTATCATATGACATTATCCATTGTCGCATATTAAATTGTTCATCTCGCATGCATATCATATTCATGCCGGATCTTCTGCCGTAGTATTAAATATTGCATCCGGTGTTTCTTCTAGTGTTTGCTTCTTCGCGGATTAGGCCGATGAGTGGATGCGAGTACCGACAAGTTCTCCCGATATGATCCGTCGGCAGTGTTCCCAGGCGAGCATCTCTCCCCCTTCTACCTATTTTGCATTTATAGTCTTTATTTCCTCCTTTTGATCTATTGCTATCCGTGTCATGATGCTTTAGTTTCCGTGCACCAGTTATATCCCGTGCAGCCTCGATATTGCCATGGACACCTTCCTAATACCCGTTGTTTGGTAGATAGCTGGCCTTGCGAGTCGTAGATGCTTGCTCAGGTGCGAACTTGTGTTGTCGAGTACCACAGTTGTTGGAATGCTGGCAGATGTTTATGGTGGAGATGTTTAGTGGTAGAGATGATCATGACTTTAAATACAACTATTAAAATGCTAGCTAAAACTAATGCAGAGGCATCGGTGGGCAATAGATGTTATTTGGTTCTTCCACGCTCACTTGTGTCCCGTAGGACCCCGAGTACTTGATACTTGTTCCTTGATTTTTCGCACTATCCACATCCGGGAGGCCTTATGGACCCCCGTGAGCCAGAGCTTGATTTATTTCTATTTCTTGGGGCCACAAAGTAGTTTGGGGTTTTATTACTATCCTGTACTTATGCCATGCTTTACTGCTTTATATAAGATTGTGCGTGGAGGACCTGTACTGTTTAGGATTGCGGAGTGTTTTCGCGGTATCGATAAGCCCAGTCACACTTTCAGGTTCCCGATCGTTTACAGCCATTGGTGCAAACCTTGGGTCCGTCTCGGAGCCGGCCAACTTCGTTACGGGTAGCTTAATGGGGTGGCCCCCTGAAATATTTATGAATCCTGTGATTGCTTTGTCGTGAAAGCCTCGTTGGGTTTTGAGTTGGTTTTTCCGAGGTTGATTGAGTGTGTGTTGCTATTTGTGCACCCCTGCAGGGTAAAACTTTCTGAAAGCCGTGTCCGCGGTTATGGATGACCTGGAGCACAGTATCTCGATCATAGACAAGCATAACTAAAGTAGTGCTATAAATTTGACTTAATATGTGACTAGTAATCAGCTCAAGTATAACGGAATGGATATTAAAAATGCCAACAGCTGGTGGATCTGGGTTGTTTTGTGACATGCTATATGCCTAGTAAGTATTACAACTCCAATGGAATGTGATAAAAGTGTCAACAACTGTTGGGTTTTGGGATTCCTCAGGACAATTATATCTGACTAGTAAATGTCCCAACTACAATGGATTGGTGATTAAAACTGCCCACTACTTATGCTTCAGGATGACTCATGTTAGCTATATCTGATTAGTAATTGCTGCAACTATAATGGAATGAGTAAAATTGCCAACTGTGTGAGTTCCTTGGTCTGACTTCCTCATTTGGTCTCGAGGGGGGAACATACCAGGATGGGTTTGTTTGGTGTTAGCTTTAGGTTGGATCCGAATAGGTCTTTCTTATCCCTCTCTGATAACCGCCAGTTGTATTGAGTCTCTATAGGTTCTTTAGTGCCGCTGCGCCGCTGATTCAGCCCACCATACCTATGTAGGCGAGAGCCGCTGAATTCTAGCCTCGCCGTGTACTGGCCTCAGTACTGACGCTCCTCTTTTTCCTTCACCCTTTGTCGGCACCCCTTTTGTTTTAGCAGGTTTGAGATCGCCGTCGTTAGCAGGGTTACCCTTCCGGCTTGGCCTGGGCAGGGTTATGGACGCCATTGGTTATTCTTCAGGGCTCTTAGCCCATTTGCATCTTTTCCGTAGTCGGACGCTCTATCGTTTTCAAGGTGATTTGGATCTTTGTATATTACATCTGTATTCTTGACTCATGGAGTCGTTGTTGTATATATATGATCTGTGGGTCCAATCGAGGACTGATGTGTAATGGTATTACTTCGTTTTCCACCCGCACGAAAGTGCCTGGTGGGCGTCCTTGAATCATTTCTATGCTGGTTTGGCGGGAAGCGCTAAAACATGCATAGGGCCGATTTGAGGGTGTTACAGAGTGGTATCAGAGCTCAGCAGTTGCGATACCCCACAAGTCCAGCCTGTAGGATGACCTAGCTAACGGCCGAAGTAGAGAGAGTCAAAACTATTTTGCAAAATCGGTTGGATAGATCTGATTAGGTCTGATTTATACTCCTTACCCCTCTGTTGTTCTCCTCTTACCTTTGCGTGTTTTGAATCTGCTCTCTTATCTTTTCTTCGAGTCCAGGATTTCTCGTGGTTGGGTTCCCGTCGTACCTTCAGGGTTTCGCTTCCTCCTTTGATAACGGTGCCTCCACATCTGGTCTTCGTGCTATCTAAGTGATCCTTTATCTGTGGTACCATTCTTTGTTCCTTGTTTGTGCCTTCCGGTGTTTTCCGACGCGACGACCTCCTCTACGCCAGATCCAATGTAGAGTGTGCCTCACTTCTTGTTCTGACCCTCGTTTGTCGAGATCTTTAGTCTAATTCCGAGAGTTGGTTGCATAATTCGCCTATTCGTGTGCAGAGTAATGGTTTGGGTGCGCGATGGACTGATCACCATCCGACTACTCTTATCATTCGCTCTCGTACATTGAATCGGTGGATCCAGCAATTTTACTCCGTCCACGGAAGCTAGGGGTGGCTTTATTTGTTGATATCTCTACCTTCGCCTTTTTTCCCCAGAGTGTTCTCTTGACGATCACGGACAAGGACCTCTTGTTAGTGGTGTCGCGAGGATCTACACGAAGCAAGAAGAATCTGATCATCAGCCTTCTCCCCGGTACCATGAGGCGGATCTCGAGGGCGAGATCCATTGTTAGTGGTGTCGAATTGTGGCGCCCCGCAAAACCACTACTAGAAAATCGCGTTGTTTTTGTGCATTGCATCGTCATGACCGCATGCTCATGTCATCATGCCACCTTGCATTTGAGCATCGTCATGTCATCTTGCATTTGTTTGCATAAAACTATTTTCGAAAAGTCTGTTTTTGTTTTCTAAACGCCCCGTCTTTATTCAAATACAAAACCCGTGTCTCCGGATTATTTTGTTTTGTCCACCAACGGTTTTCAAAAGCCCCGTTTTAAATAATAAAATAATCCTTTTATTTTTAGGAGGTAGCCCGCCAGGCCCGAAAGCCTGACCGGCCACCTCCAAAATTCCTAAAACTACCCAAACCTAATCTACCCAGCCCCCCTACACCTCACTCCATCCCCTCACATCGCGCCACCTCACCTCACTCACCAATCCCAACCCGCCACCTTAGCCTCCCCAGCCACCCATCACACCCCCCACGCGCGGACAGAAAAACAAAACCACCCCGCCGCCAATTTTTTCCCCGCCTAGCACGCCACCTGAGCCACCAGTCGGGCCCCACCCTGGACCCGCTCCCGTCCAAACCTCCCCCCGACCGCCTCGTGCTCCACCCCGCCTCCTGGCCCACCACTCCGCGTCCCACCCCCTGGAGCGTGCGCCCCCAGGCCCTCCACCGACGCACCCCCTTCTCCCTTCCGCTTCTTCCTCTCCGACCCCGCTCCCATCCGCGTCGCCGCCTCCCCGCCGGCGTGCCGCCCCCGCCTCTCACCTTCCTCGCGAGAATGACTCCCGCCGCCACCGTCTTCTCCGCCATCGACCGCCACCACGGGGTCCCTCCTTGGCCGCCTTCCTCGCCGACCTTCTCCCCGCCTCGGCCGCTTCTCCGATCAGCCCCGGAGCTCCGCCGCCCTCGGCCTCCACCGTCTCCGACAACGCACCCGCGCCCGTCGCCCCACCTCGCACCCCGCGCCCCTCCTCCTCTCCCCACCTGCTCGCATCCCCTTCCCCGCCCGGCGCCGTCCTCCGCCACCAAGTTCCGCCACCGCCGAGCCGCCTCCCCGCGTCCTCCGTCCAGGTGCTCCCGCCTCCCTCTCGGTCCAGCCGCCAGGGACGCGGCCCTCCTACATCGCGCCGTCGTGGCCTCCTCGAATCCGCCCACCACCAGGCCCGCCTGCGGCCTTCCCGGCCCGACCTCGCCGCGTCTCCTCCAGCAAGCTCGCCTTCCGCCGGCCCGTCCAAGCCCAGTGGGCACCTCCTCGTTCGCCCCACCTACTCCGCCGGGCCCCGCCGCCAGGACCACCTCCCGTTTCCCCTTTGGCTGCCGCCTTGGCGCGCCCCAGCACGGCTGCGTCGCCTCCTCGTGGGCCCCACCTCCTACGGCCGCCGGTCACCTCTTCCCCCTCGGCCGCCTCCGCCCCGGTGGTCTCCGTCCAGACCCGACGCCTCTGCTTTGCTTCGGCCCTTTTCCTCCACGTCGCGCGTGCGTGCCAGCAGCAGGAGGAGCACGCTGCCACTTCTTCGGTTGCTGTACAAGTCAGTAGAAGGGCAGTGCACGGACATGGCCTCCTATGTGTGTCCCTCTGCCTCCAAGGGTTCATCCGGCGATGCCATTTTGAAGACAGGAATCCCAAGTCTGCTAGCTAGAAATGCTTGTGTTTTATCTGTGAAGCCCAAGTCCAAGACAAGACCATGTGTTCCCCCAGTTCCTCTCAAGGTCAGCGTGGCCACAAGAGTACCATCCGAAGATCGCCTGCGTCGAAACTCAAGCACTGCACCTTCGATCGAGCCGAGACCTCAAGATCTCCGACATGGCGTAGATGGACAAACCTCGAAGACTGAACCCCCCGGCATGCCAAGTTCTTCTTCCCGAACCTGATGCCCGAGAACCAGGATGCCAAGGTCGTCGACACAGATACGCCAAGTACTGCCTCGAGGACGCCAAGTTCTTCACCCCGAACGCCAAGACCGACTCGATGGTGCGGACCCGACAAGATCGTCCCCAACCCGCCAAGTTCGCCTACCCGGACACCGTGCGACAAGATCTACTTCCCGGATCTGAAGACCCCGGTACCCGATCCACTCAAGTTAGCCATCCACGACAAGATCGACACTAACACGGGCGAATCCGATGCGCCACAGACGCCGAACTAAGTTCTTCTTCCCGGAATGCCAAGATCTACTTCCGTTGTCCGAGACCGATTCCGTCGAGCCGTTTCCGCCCCCGTCGAACCCTGTCAAACCCCGTACCCCTCGGAGCCCAAGTTCGCCGCACCCTAATGTGATTCCCTATCCGAGACCCCATTATTTTTATCATATGACATTATCCATTGTCGCATATTAAATTGTTCATCTCGCATGCATATCATATTCCTGCCGGATCTTCTGCCGTAGTATTAAATATTGCATCCGGTGTTTCTTCTAGTGTTTGCTTCTTCACGGATTAGGCCGATGAGTGGATGTGAGTACCGACAAGTTCTCCGGATATGATCCGTCGGCAGTGTTCCTAGGCGAGCATCTCTCCCCCTTCTACCTATTTTGCATTTATAGACTTTATTTCCTCATGTTGATCTATTGCTATCCGTGTCACGATGCTTTAGTTTCCGTGCACCAGTTATATCCCGTGCAGCCTCGATAGTGCCATGGACACCTTCCTAATACCTGTTGTTTGGTAGATAGCTGGCCTTGCGAGTCGTAGATGCTTGCTCAGGTGCGAACTTGTGTTGTCGAGTACCACAGTTGTTGGAATGCTGGCAGATGTTTATGGTGGAGATGTTTAGTGGTGGAGATGATCATGACTTTAAATACAACTATTAAAGTGCTAGCTAAAACTAATGCAGAGGCATCGGTGGGCAATATATGTTATTTGGTTCTTCCACGCTCACTTGTGTCCCGTAGGACCCCGAGTACTTGATACCTGTTCCTTGATTTTTCGCACTATCAACATCCGGGAGGCCTTATGGACCCCCCTGAGCTAGAGCTTGATTTATTTCTATTTTTGGGGCCACAAAGTAGTTTGGGGCTTTATTACTATCCTGTACTTATGCCATGCTTTACTGCTTTATTTTAGATTGTGCGTGGAGCACCTGTTCTGTTTAGGATTGCGGAGTGTTTTCGCGGTATCGACAAGCCCAGTCACACTTTTGGGTTCCCGGTCGTTTACAGCCATTGGCGCAAACCTTGGGTCTGTCTCGGAGCCATCCAACTTCGGTGCGGGTAGCTTAATGGGGTGGCCCCCTGAAATATTTATGAATCCTGTGATTGCTTTGTCATGAAAGCCTCGTTGGGTTTTGAGTTGGTTTTTCCGAGGTTGATTGAGTGTGTGTTGCTATTTGTGCACCCCTGCAGGGTAAAACTTTCTGAAAGCCGTGTCCGCGGTTATGGACGACCTGGAGCATAGTATCTCGATCATAGACAAGCATAACTAAAGTAGTGCTATATATTTGACTTAATATGTGACTAGTAATCAGCTCAAGTATAACGGAATGGATATTAAAAATGCCAACAGCTGGTGGATCTAGGTTGTTTTGTGACATGCTATATGCCTAGTAAGTATTGCAACTCCAATGGAATGTGATAAAAATGTCAACAACTGTTGGGTTTTGGGATTCCTCAGGACAATTATATCTGACTAGTAAATGTCCCAACTACAATGGATTGGTGATTAAAACTGCCCACTACTTATGCTTCAGGATGACTCATGCTAGCTATATCTGATTAGTAATTGCTGCAACTATAATGGAATGAGTAAAATTGCCAACTGTGTGAGTTCCTTGGTCCGACTTCCTTGTTTGGTCTCGGGGGGGGGGGGGGGGGGGGGGAATACCAGGATGGGTTTGTTTGGTGTTAGCTTCAGGTTGGATCCGAATAGGTCTTTCTTATCCCTCTCTAATAACCGCCAGTTGTATTGAGTCTCTATAGGTTCTTCAGTGCCACTGTGCCGCCGCTTCAGCCCACCATACCTATGTAGGCGAGAGCCGCCGAATTCTAGCCTCGCCGTGTACTGGCCTCAGTACTGAGGCTCCTCTTTTTCCTTCGCCCTTTGTCGGCACCCCTTTTGTTTTAGCAGGTTTGAGATCGCCGTCGTTAGCAGGGTTACCCTTCCGCCTTGGCCTGGGCAGGGTTGTGGACGCCATTGGTTATTCTTCAGGGCTCTTAGCCCATTTGCATCTTGTCCGTAGTCGGACGCTCTGGGTGTTACACTGCTGGGATGGGGAAGTACCCATGGAGCCATCTCCATCGACTCCACCGCCATCTCCATCGCCGTTGCTGACTCCCATGATGAGGAGGGAGTAGTTCTCTCTCGAGGCTAAGGGCTCTACCTATAGCTATGTGTTCATCTCTCTTTCTATGCATGATCTTATAAGATCATGAGCTTTGTAATCTATAGATCTATTCTGCTACTCAAGTGCTTTAATTAATCTTTGCTTATTCCCACGTGTGTGAAGTTGATAGTGTGCACATAGTGTGGCACTTTGGCTAAGGTTACATAAATACTTATCTTGAGTATAGTTTGAGTTGGATGTCTCTATGATATTGTGGTGTTTGTTGGAACCATCTAGCGCTCAAGGTTATAGTGAGGGGTTATCTAAACGGGGTATGCGAACTTTAAGGTGTGCTGTTATAGCCCTACATCGTCCAACCGGAGAGTAGTTCAGGGTAGCATAATGAAGAGAAGATATTTATATGAGAGTGTCCACTAGTGAAAGTATGATCCCTAGGCCTTATTTCTAAGCATTAAAATACCGTTTACAATCAGTCATGTTACATGTTTGCTTGTTGCCACTCTTATTTCAGATTGCAATTACCACTCATAATCATCCATATTACTTGTATTTGACTATCTCTTTGCCGAACTAGTGCACCTATACACCTGACAAGTGTATTGGGTATGTTTGGGACACAAGAGACTCCTTGTATCTTGATTGCAGGGTTGCTTGAGAGGGATACCTTTGACCACTTCCTCCCTGAGTTCCATAAACCTTGGGTGATCCACTTAAGGGAAACTTGCTGCTGTTCTACAAACCTCTGCACTTGGAGGCCCAACATTGTCTACAAGAATAAAAGCGTGCATAGACATCAAGCTATTTTCTGGGACCGTTGCCGGGGAGGTAAGGTAAAAGGTACTCACATCCTCTGGCTACTAAGCTATCTTCTAGTAATGTTGCTGGTGTGTGAGTGCTCAAAGTTATTTCCTTTAGATTCTACAATTATAACTTTTTGTTTCTTGTTTTTATTTTCACTAGTTAGGCTTAATGGAATACAACAACAAAATTAGAGAGCTTTATAGAATTTATCTTGAGTTAGGACTTGAAGTGTTTGAAGAGAAAATTAAAAAACCCATGGAAATTTATTTTCATGCTAATAGTAATGTTATTAGTATGAATTCTTTGAACACCATTATTGCTAATGCTATGGAAAATTCTAAGCTTGGGGAAGCCGGTTTTGATGAGCATGATAATTTTAGTCCCCCAAGCACGAAGGAGAAAATTTACTTTGATGATACTATACCTCCAATATATGATGATTACAATGATGAATATGATATTTTCAGTCCACCTACTATTGAGGAGAAAATTAATTATGATTACAATATGCCTCCTATATTTGATGATTATGGTGATGAGAATAATAATGATAGCTATTTTGTTGAATTTGCTCCCACTATGATTAATAAGAATGACTATGCTTATAGTGAGAGTAATAATTATTTTATGCATGTGGCTCATGATAAGAATGTTTTATGTGATATTTATATTTTAATTTTATTCATGATGCTACTAAAAGTTATTATGAGAGAGGGAAACATGGTTTTATGTATATCAACAATATTAAGTTTCCCCTCTTTATGTTGAAAATTTTGAAGTTGCACTTGTTTTGCTTTCCTATGCTTGTTGCTTTGTGCTTTCATGACTTGTTTATTTACAAGATTATTTTTCATAGGAAGTGGGTTAGACTTAAATTTGTTCCATATTTGCTTCTTGATGCTCTCTTTTACTTCAATTCATATTTCTTATGTGAGCATCATCGAAATTAGCATGCCTATCTTAATGGCTATAAAGAAAGAGCTTTTGGGAGACAACCCATTATATTTTTACTTTCAATTTTATTTTGTTTTGCTGTGTCTTGGAAGTTATTGCCTCTATAATAACCTATCCTTATCCTTTTTGTTTGGTTTTTGTGCCAAGAATAACCTCTAATGAGAGGGAAGGAAGATATGAGGAAGTTGTTGTCCCGAAACAGATTTCTGTACGTCACTATAAAAAATCGTGAAAAATCTCAGTATGTCGGATTGAGCTGTAATTTTTTGTGCTTATGCCCTTATTACCCAACTTTTGTTAGTTTTGCACTTTTCGATTTGAGAAACATAAGATTTTAGAAAAAATCGGTCTTTACCTGCTGGTCTGTTTTGACAGATTTCTGCCATTATTTGCATTTTCCTCTTAATGTCTTTCTCTTTGAGTTCTTTTTGATCACTTGAGCTTTTAGAAGGAATTGCTACAGTATCTTGTGTTTTAATGGAAGTTTGACTTGTGTTGAAACTAAACCCAAAGACTTATTATTTTGAATACACTAATGTTGCTAATGAAGATTGTGTGAAGTTTTGTATGAAGGAAGTTTTCAAGTGTAGGGAGAGAATGATGTGATGAGATGAAGTATGGACAAAATATCAAGCTTGGGGATGCCACCCATGTCACCCCAAGAAATATTCAAGAAGTACAAGCGTCAAAGCTAGGGGATGCCCAAGGAATCCCCTTCTTCATCAATAATCTCAGGTCTTCTTTCAAGACACTTTATTTTCATTACCTTATGCACTACGTGTTGTTCTTGGAGCGTCTTTGTTTTTAGTTTTCTTTGCCACAATAAGTTAGTTGTATCCCAACACACTTCTTTTGGAGAGACACACCCTGTTATTCATTGCCTAGAACACTTTTCACTCTTATTGTTCTGTGAGTGTTCTCCTTTGCTAGCACTATGTTTAGCTTTAGTTTTCTTATTCTTTTGGCTTGGAAATTTTTAGTTCTTATTTGTAGATGGGTGAGACATGCTCTCTAGTCTTTATTGATTATTATCTTTGAGAGTTGTTTCAAATAAGTCGATTGGTGTTGAAAAACAGTAGGAAGTTTCATGCTTATAGTGGTACAAAAGGAAGCTTGTTTTGACTGTGACTTAGACTTTATCATGTCATGCTAGATGTTGCGCTGACCATATTCTTAGTGATTATTGTTGTAGCATGACTTGTTTCAAACAATTGAGATTTCTTAATGTGCCTTGAAAGAATCATGCATTGTTTTAGCATACAAAAGCATAATATTGTGGTATTCTCCTTTTATGCTTTATCTGGGTTGACTTGACACATGCTTACACCACGTTAAGACTATGAACCAGTCACCTTAGCCTCTATGATCATTTAGTTTTTGACTTGTAATATCACTTTATGCTTTAATTAATAATGTTTTTTCGCTTTGCATGATTATGGCCATTATTGCTCTCTTAGTTGGTCGCTCCAAGTCTTTTGCTAGCCTCCACATGTACCAAGTGTGAGTTCCACTCATGCATCCAACCTCCAAGAAAACCAAGTTATTCCAAAGAGTCCACTATAAATTCCTATGCATGGTGTGTTATACCATTCCAAGTATATTCATGCTTTTATCTACCTTCCAAATTAAACTTATTATGAGAAAATTAGTGATTAAAGCTCTCACAAACTTGATGGCGCACTTTACTTACTTGCACTTAATAAACTTGAACCATTGTGTCCATCTATGTTGCTTATATGCTTGCGCTTTATAAGTTGTCAATTAGTAGAACCGTGTACCATGGGGAACGCTTTCAACATTGCACTTATTATTCAGTTGATATCATGTTCTTTTGTTTATGGATCCCGACGGTGTGAAATAAAAGGGGATCTTGTAAGCTCATAGAGTTTGTATGTGTGTTAGAGAAACGCCTGGGCGGCTAGCCTAAGCCATGCCTAATCATGGTGGAAACTTGCAGCATAACCATAGTGAGCATTCTGTGAAGCATCCTCAATAAAAACCTATGCAAATAGCAAATAAAAAAGATCGCTGAGATGCTCATTGTCTGTTGCCTTGTCATTTTGATATGAGATAGCTCCTGTGTCATGGGAAAAGGGGTACCCCGTAGGCGGTTCTCCATGATACACATGTACTTACAATGACAAGAACTTACTTGTGACTAAAGTTGAGTAGCATGAGGTTCGGTACTCGTAAGCAAGGGGGATGAGATTTTCAACTTATAACTTGTCAAGCATATACTCATATTTCTGTCACTTTAACCTTAATCACCTCAAGATGCTTATGATAGGGGCAATGAGAGCTGAAAGCTAATAAGTACCATAATTTTTGGAAGCTCTTTATGAAACTTGAAATCCCTGCTTCCCTCTATGAAGGGCCTTTCTTTTTTACTTTTATGTTGAGTCTCCATCTTCTATCTTTATGCACTAATTGAGAGAGAATAGTGGTCATTCTTAGTTTAATGTGCATTGTTCCAAAACTTGTTGATTGATTCATAACTTTGATATTGCTTGTACTTAAATTATTTGTATCTAGTCACCCTTATGAACTTTGAAGGTGTCCTATGCATTTATGTTTTGCTATACCATGAGGGGCAAGCTGAATACCACTCTTACTATGTTTTCTATTTGTGAAACAAACAAATGTCTTTCAATGCATTGTTAATCATAATATTTTGTTTGTACATTTTTATGTTCCAACATAGTTGCTATGTCTTATTTTTTGAACTATATCTTTCATGTCTATGTTAGAGTACTATGATCCCATCTATCAATGTTTTACAAATACCTTGATCAAGATTCTGATGGTGCATGTCACCTCAAAAGTTATTATTTTATCACTTACCTACTCGAGGACGAGAAGGAGTTAAGCTTGGGGATGCTTGATACGCCATAAACATATCTATAATTTTTGATGCTACATGTGTGTTTTGTATCAACTTTCTTATGTTTTGTTTACACTTTGAGGTATTTTTATAAATTTTCTGGAACTAACCAATTAACAAGATGTTGTAGTGCCAGTTGCCTGTTCTCTGCTGTTTTTGGTTTTAGAAAAGCTAGAAAAGAAATATTTTCGGAATTAGACGAAACAAAAGCTGAAATTCATATTTTTCTAGAAGACAAAGGAAGCCAGAAGGAGGAGTGGAGATGGGCCACAGGGGGCCCACACCACCCTCTGCGTGGGTCCCTTGGCCATGCCACCAGGTGGTGTGGCCACCCTGGTCCACCTCTGGCATCGCCTCTTCGCCTATATAAAACTCCCAAGACGAAAACCCTAAGAGGCAGATTAGAATTCCACGAATAATTCCGTAGTGCCGCTGCCACCGAAGAGGAGATTCGGGGGACAGAAGTCTCTATCCCAGCACCCTGCCGGGACGGGGAAGTGCCCTCGGAGCGATCTCCATCGACTCCACCTCCATCTCCATCGCCGTTGCTGACTCCCATGATGAGGAGGGAGTAGTTCTCTCTCGAGGCTAAGGGCTCTACCGGTAGCTATGGGTTCATCTCTCTTTCTATGCATGATCTTATGAGATCATGAGCTTTGTAATCTATAGATCTATTCTGCTACTCAAGTGCTTTAATTAATCTCTGCTTATCCCCACGTGTGTGAAGTTGACAGTGTGCTCACCGTGTGGCTCTTTGGCTAAGGTTACAGAAATACTTATCAAGTGTATAATTTGAGTTGGATGTCTCTATGAGATTGTGGTGTTTGTTGGAACCATCTAGCGCTCAAGGTGACAGTGAGGGGTTATCTAGATGGGGAATGCGAACTTTAAGGTGTGCTGTTATAGCCCTACATCGTCCAACCGGAGAGTAGTTCAGGGTAGCATAATGAAAAGAATATATTTATATGAGAGTGTCCACTAGTGAAAGTATGATCCCTAGGCCTTGTTTCTAAGCATTGAAACACCATTTACAATCAGTCCTGTTACATGTTTGCTTGCTGCCACTCTTATTTCAGATTGCAATTACCACTTATAATCATCCATATTACTTGTATTTCACTATATCTTCGCTGAACTAGTGCACCTATACACCTGATAAGTGTATTGGGTGTGTTGGGGACACAAGAGACTTCTTGTATCTTGATTGCAGGGTTGCTTGAGAGGGATACCTTTGACCACTTCCTCCCTGAGTTCGATAAACCTTGGGTGATCCACTTAAGGGAAACTTGTTGCTGTTCTGCAAACCTCTGCACTTGGAGGCCCAACACTGTCTACAAGAATAGAAGCGTGCGTAGACATCAGTGTAACATCTCATGCATGAAAAATCCATGGATTTGAAGTTTTTGGGTGGAAATTATTTGTAGTCTTGCTTAGTAGACCCTCCATGAGTATTGCTAAGTATTTATAACTTGCTACATCTAATTGTTTAGTGATTTTTGTTAAAGTGCTGCAAGGTCTCATTTACCATGAACAAGGGAAAATGCCTCCTTGGTGGTCTAAGGCCAAGAAGAAGCACTAAAGTCTCCATCAACCTTGATGAAGGACATCTATCTGAGAATGACATGCTTAGGAAGGCAAAAGGTTTGGACATGTACGCCACAAGATGGAAAGACCCCGAGGTGCTGAAGGTATTACACATAGAAGAAGCAATTACTTCCTAGCTCAAACGAGGCTAGAAGGTTTTGCAAGCCATCCCCAAAACACTTATGCCGAGATAAGTAGAGAATTCCTAGCCACCTTTAGGTTTGTTCATACCAAAGAGAAGGTAAGCAAGAGAGGTAAGAACACCCCAAGCACTTTTGATGTGAGGTTTGTTATGAAACAACAAAGATTTGTTATGTCTCTAAAGGAATTTTGTAGAGCTCTTCGTGTTCCCAATACTAGAAAAATTGGAAGTAAATCCCAAGTGATTCTGATGCTAGTCTCTAGGAGTTCTGGAGAAGCATAAGCGTAGATGTGCCTGAGGATATTCCTAGAAGGAAACTTTCACATATTCATCATCATGGGCTTAGATATTTTGCACTATTTCTTGTCAAGGGATTTCTTGCTACGAAGAACACTACTGCTTGCATCGGTCGTGTTTTATTCTTATTAAGGTATGCAAAGGAGGGTTGATATCCTGATTATAATTTGGGTGTGTGATGAGTGCTTATTTGCATCATGTTTTATATTATTATTTTGCATTGTAGTTGTAGGATCATGGTATTTTATAGCGTTCGCGCGCACATTTTATGTCTATTTTCACCAGGATGAGGACATATGATGGATACAATAGACACAATTCTTGGAGCAGTTGTACTAGGGAGAAAAGGAGTCAAAACAACGTAAATTGCTTATTCGGGAAATATCAATAACACTAGAAGAAAACCTAAAGCGACCAAGGCATCCAGAGGGTTTAACGACCAACTGTACGACCAGAATACTTTTTCTGGCCGTATAGTTCCAGACGTATAGTTGGCGCTGCCACCGCCTCCTCAAATACTTTCACCCCGTGCAACTGGATCGGAGAGACGACATACAGAACACCTAGAAATCACTGAAAACCTCACCTTCGGAAGGAATCTGGAGGGGAAACTCGCCCAAGGGATCCATCTTCGCCCTACGTAGACCTGGGAGGCCAAGGCATCGATCTTAATTTTCATCAACCACTACACCACCATCATCCTCATCGATCCCATCTTCACTCATCTAGATCTTGTTGTAATTTCCGTACTCGTTGTGGATTTATACAAGAACTATTGATTTAAAATTGATTCTATTACCATTGCCATGATGTTGGTTGCCTCCATGTCTGAGTAGATCATTAGTCTTGGGGAGATGGACAAACCCTAGCATATGATTGAGATAATATAGAAATTATTATGTTATACATCATTATGTGTATGTGTTAATTGTCTTCATCTTGATGTTGGGAGTTGTGCACCTCCTTAATATTTGCCTCTTATGGGGACATGATGAAGGGGATTACTTGTTTGTAGACGGAGGGATAATAGTACTTACTATGACTATAAAGCTGTTGTCATTCTTTACGTACTAACTTGGGGAAATAAGGAGAACTAATAAAGCCATGTCCATGCCACGGGAGAAATCCCTTAATAGCGGGATAATACGATTAATGTTGTTTATCTGTCAGCTGTGGTTATGAAGGATGATTTGAGCAGTGGTTGATGCCTATTTGTCCATATATGGAGCTCCTCCCACATACATACATATCATGATAATATTTGTTATAATAATCTTGATTGCTTAGTCTAAATTCCTAGTGGTGTATCCACCACTCCCTGAGAACGCCTTTTCCCTATTGCAGTTTCAAGTTCTTTTACATAGGCAATGCTTACTTTCTACATTAAGTTTTACTTTATTTTAATTGCTTCATTCAATCAAAAACCCAAAAACAATTCTAGTTTTCTTGCATCTCAAAGTTATTCCTTAAGTACTACGTTTAGTTTTAGTTAAAAGCATTTTAGTCTTTCGCCTAGTACTCCATGTGGGATCTATATCTTTATTTCGAAACTAGCTACAAACGATCTGTGCACTTGTAGTCATCAAGCTATTTTCTAGCACCGTTGCCGGGGAGCTTAGCGCTATAAGTCACTTTACTTTTAGTTATTTACTTTTGTTGTAATAATTTTCAATTTAAGTTGCAGGATTGCAACAATGGACAACACTCAGCATTTAATTTAGCTTGAGGCAGTAAGGAAAATGGGTTCGCGCATGGACGCTTTTATAACTGTCAATAAAAGCATAAATCCGGATGGAATTGAGATCCACCCTTTACTATTTGAACTACTGCACTCTAAGAATTTGCAGGAACCAATGAAGAGAGTCCATATGGGCACTTTGTCGTTCCGATCACCTGTGGTAATCATCACAAGTCCTTGCTCATTCCGACCTCCAAATGCAAGGAAGGGTGAACCTGCTGGTAGTCGGTGTCGGTGGAGATAGCACAGGCGTGACAGGGTCTCATGCATGGCCGACTCCACTCCTTGCTCCCAGGTAAGGTACTTCTTGGTGAGGTTCAGGTTCTCAATACCAGGCACGGTGGGGTCTGCAAGAACAATCGCGGTGATCTCCCACACGCGATCTCCAGGCACATAGGTGTTCATCCTTTTCCCTTTGAACATCGGCATTAGCATGCCCACTGTCTGGCAAAGCTCCGCCAGCTGTCTTGCGAAGGGCCTTGGTGATTGGAGCTCAACATACTCAACTCCGGTGGCATCTCCCATCTATCAATTGTAAAGAGGAAAGAGTGAGAATAGCAAAAGAAAAGAATTTACTAGAGTGAATGGCATAAGAATAAAGATAGAATTTCAAATAGGCTTAAGTAAACGGTACAATAAAGATAGAATTTCAAATAGGCTTATAAGAATAAGGCTTTCCTATTTCAATCCTAGGTCACGATCCTACAGTCAACACACTGCTCTGATACCATCTGAAACGGTACAACCCGCAAGGATTGCACCTCTATGTATCACGCCAACCCCTGGATCGTTTCATTGGCATACATAGTATCGATAGACATCAAAGAATTAATAGTGCATCATTATTACAACGGTATGATCCAGAATATTGCATTTATTACAAAGTTTGCAAAGCATAACGCTCGCACAAATAAGCAAGTAGCAAAAATATAGCATAAATAAAGTAGCTCCAGTCTCCATTAGACGCCACAGGCGAACAAAATGTTGAGTGGAGGGTCGCAACCAACACTACTACTCAGAGTAACCGGAAGAATAACCTGCAACATGAAACGTAACAGCCCCGAAGGGTCAGCACTTGGAATGCACTGGCAAGTGGAACAATGAGAGAAACAACAAGGCTAATAGCTATATGCATATCTGGCTTGTGGGGTTCAGGCTTAGTTGCAGCAGCAAAATACTTTATCCTAACCTTTGTAAATAATTTTTTAACATTTAACCTCCAACAAACAACCCAATTAAGTTTCAACCACAAGTGTTAGCAATTACAAGTTAGAATGAATGAGAACATGTCATAGCACCCACAATTCAGCAACTCAATCGTCCATTACCGGGGACACGGCTAAGCACTTAGTTTTACACCCTGCAGGGGTTGCACACTTTACCCATATGACTTGGTCGACCCGCTCGTACCACGACACACATATTGAGTCGTGATAGGGAGAAGTCCAAGAAGAGACAATTCGGGAAGTAGCTCCCCAAGCTCATCCACGCACCGTACCAACCTATCACATTCACTACATCTCTGGATACGAAGAGCTCGGGTCGCCACAACCTACTAAGTCCATCCAGCCACCCATAACTCACTGGCATATGGTTGCACACGAAAGCTACCAATTCAAGACACTAGTCATTTCTCAGAAACCTAGGTGGCCATCCACAAGTGAGCTACTCGGGTAAACCATAGACATGGGCCCGGCATTCACGAACCAAGCAATTACCAATCCACCCAGAGAGTTCATTAATTAAGTTGTTTTCAAACTTTCCAAACACGTTCTTTCAAAACAGTCTTTTCCATGGTGTATCCCACCCTCGTCTACATAAGCACAACTAAGCACAACTACTTACGACGGCTCACCTAACGAGAAAGGCTATGACATAATAGGATATAACATAGCAATAGATAAACTTGTAAAAACAAAACAAGCTACAATGCATATAGAAAGTAAATAGGACATTTATGAAGCTCCACTTGCCTTGGTAGTTGCCGGAGTCAAAAGCACGGTCCGGACAGTCACACGGGTTACAATCCTCACAATCTACACGAAAGCAATTCAAACAATAAACAAACCACACATAGAGATCAACAGATGCAACACGATGCATGCATGATACTTTAACAAAGCTTCAGTAGCTTGGTCAAGTCCTCTGATCAATTCTACTACTGGATGATGCATGAGAAAACATTTAATGCAAAGAAAACAATTTATGCATAAAAGAGGTCTAGTTAATACGTATTTAGTCAAAACATTGCACCAAACCTGTAAATAGTGCAGTACAAGTTTGACAAATATACTACTGGATAGGTAATTCCAAATAGAGCCTAGACATAAAGGAATTACGCCAAACGGATTTACAGATCTTTTTCTGCGAATTAAATACTACTTTAGACCTTTCTACAATCTCAGGAAAATAAATACAGTAAACCAGGGATATTATTGCAGAATACAATTCTACACGATTTTGCGAATCCAACGATACCTTATTTGCAAAATTTGCCCTAGTGGATCTTTTTCTATGAATTTTTGAAGTTAAAATAAGTTTTTGCCTCTTTTAATAAAATCTGAAAAAACCGGGGGAATATTCCGGAAATATTCCAGGAATATTGTGGGGAATATTCCCCGCTGACGCGTGGGCCTGGCTGACGCGGCGCTGACTGGGCTTTGACCAGTCAGCGGCTGATCTCAGCCGTTGGCGCGCGATCCTGCGGTCGGGGGGGGTGCCGGCGTTGCTCACCTGACCGACGGCGGCGGTGGTCAGCGGCGACGGGAGGCGGCGCTCCGGCGAGGTTCGGCGGCGGCGGAGTGGTGCACGGGGTGCGGTGGGTGCAGGGGCGGGGTCGGGGCGGTCGAGGGCAACCTCGGGCGGCGGTGAATCCCGGCTGGAGTGGCGGAGGCGGGCGGCGGACTCCGGCGAGCTCGCGGCCGGTCCTGCGTGCGGTAGGGCGAACGAAAAAGGTTAGAAAAGGACGGGCGGGGCGTTGCGGTGCTCCTGCGGTAGGAAGGGGCGCGGGGGTCGGCCGAGAGCTTCTTACCGGCGTCAATGGCGGTGGCGGCTCCGAGAACTCCGGCGAGCAATCGGCGTGAGGTGGTGGCACGATAGATAGGTCTAGGAGGGGGAAAAAGACGGCGGTAGCGAGCTCTATATGGAAGGGCTGAGAGGCGTGAGGATCGAGCCGAATTCCTAGAAAAATCAGACGAGAATCGTGGCGGCAGTTCGTCTCTGGAACGAACTGGCGTCGGTGGCGTCCTGGTCAAGCATGAGCGGCTGGCTGGCGGGGCCCGCCTGTCGGGCGGAAAAAAAATAAAAGAAGAAAAGCTAAAGGAAAAAGAAAAGAAAAGAAGGGAAGAGGGGAAAAGGGCCGGCGGCGGGGAGGCTGTTTGGCGGCCGGCTTGGGCCCCGGGTGGGCCTCTCGGCTGGGCCGGTTCGGCTGCCACGGCCGAAACATTTCTCTTTTTTTTGCTGACTGTTAACTGAACTACTAACTGTCTGACTGCAAATCTTAATTTTTCTGAACTAAAAAAAATTCAGTCCACACAAGATCTAACATATCTTTTGATCTACAGCTCCGAATTGAGTGAAACAAAATCCTACGGGTTTGTAGAGACGAGCTCTACGCAACCATGCATCTGAAATGCCCAAAAGGGGTTTCTCTTGCAGATGCAAGGCAAAAGTCCTAGTAGGCTTGCAAATGGGATGAAGTAGCAAAAGGAGGTGTTTTGGCAAAAACTTTAAAACTGAAACTTTTGCAAAGATTCTCATGATGCAATGACATGTATGTATGCAGTGCCAAATCTAAAATTTTCGATGTGACAACAAAGTTATGTGGTTGTGTTGTGCAGGATTCTAAGTTGGAAACAACACCTTGGAGGTGTTTCCTTGCTCTTACTGGTTTGATAACCTTGGTTTCATAACTAAGGGAAACTTGTTGCTGTGCTCATCATACCTTCCTCTTAGGGTTCCCCAATGAGCTCGAGATATCTCGAGCCAGCACTCCTCGCACATCACATCTTAGTCCTTGCATGACAACTCTGACACCACAAATGGCAGAGCCCCCGAGGTATTACACACGTACGGTGTCCGACGATGACTCCCATTCTCCTTGATCCAGCCAGGATGCAGAAGTAGACCATCGGGAATTGGGATCTAGTGGCGCGACAGTGTGCCGGTGGCGTTGTCTCCTACATGTACAGATCTTCTTGGAACCGCACTTGCGAGTTGCAATGGAGAGATAGAGGGAAAAATTCTCTAAGGAGAAATGCCTTAGGAAATTCCCTTTTATTTATTGTTGTATTTAATCCACCAATATATACCTTCCTATATAGGATAAAGGGGAGTACCCCTTCTCCCTAAATTCCCAATGTGGGACTAAAGGAAAAAAAAGAGGAGGAAGGCGGCCGGCCGGTGGAGAGGCGGTGGCAGGGTGGGCCCCGCGCCAGCCCCGCATGCTTGTGGCCCAAGTGGCTCGCCCGATAGCGGCTGACCAGGTGGGACCTTCTCCGCGGCCCACCAGTGTGCCCTGTGTCCCGCCCGTGCTTGCTCGTGCGTGCACGTGCGCCTGCCCGCGTGTGTTGGCCTAGCCGGTGGGGCCCAGTTGCGGTGGCTTCCCTTTAGGGTGAATTCACTCTGGTTATTTCCCATCGGGGATTTGGCCCAATAGAGGAAGTTACCCCATCAATATTAATTTTAAATATTCATTTAACATATTAATACACAATTAATATATAAATGCATATTATAAAATCTCTATTAATCTGAAACACCTTTTGGCTACTTCCGGACACCTTTGGATTCCCGTCGGAACTATTCCGGTAAATCTTCTCAAAACGATTCCGATTCTCTTTCTCATGAGTGATCCCTTCACTTACATAACGATCTCAGAACATCGTAAGACCCTTAAGTGTGTTACCCTACAATTCGGGAATGGCATAGGCATGACCTTGTCAATGGTTGCAACCTATTGGATATAATCTCACCGAGTGGGCCTAGTGTATCTTCCTGTCACGTGAGTGAACAAATCCCGACCTTGATGCATATGCCTCAACATGTTCCTCTGGAATACCCAATACACACCTTTATTGTCACCCAGTTACGATCATGACATTTGACATGATCAAAGCATCTGCGGGAGACACTGATTAATATGATCTCACGATCTAAGGAGAAGGTCACTTAGTTTCTAACTATTACAACGATAAACCATGTGACTTGATCACATTGCAATACTTATATGGGTAATGTCCATCAAAACATTCTTTAATGATATGACTCCATTGTCAACTGGCAAAAATGCTCCATGATTAGGAAACCTTGATCATCTGTTGCCCAACGAACTAGTTGAATATAGGCTACTAGGGACTTGGTTTGTTTACATACCACACTTGATCAATGTTTCCTCTTGATACAGTTATAGCACAATATGAAACTATTATGAACTAATTCGAGATATGATAATAAAACTATTTTATTATTTACCTATATGGCATATCTCCTTCAATTTCACCCTTCAGATCTAAGATCAGATTATGCAACAACATATAATAGTATGATATCATTGATATTTGTTTGGATAATTCATACACCTCATATACATGAATTTTTACATGGATTCATTGCTATCTATACAAATGAGATAGGTACACAAACTAGATGTCTAGTCTTCTTGGTTGAGTCGTTGTCTTCCTCTTCGTGACCTCCTAAGGGATAAGCTACATTCCTTGTTGTACCCAGTATCGTTACAACACGAACTCCTCGTGTGGATGAAGAATCAACTTCCTGTGCAGTGTCAGCAGAATAGTATCCCTGTTATACAAAAGTAGTAATGTCATACCTGGTTGTGGCAACAGTAGATCATAAGAAATAACATGATGCAAGCACATTAAGTTGTACCATATAAGAAAGCATGTGGCGACAATAGATCATAAGAAATAACAAGTTGTACCACATAAGCAAGCACATTAAGTTGTACCACATAAGAAAGCACATTAAGTTGTACTCCCTCCGATTCAAAATATAAGATGTTTTAGTTTTTGTGACCAACTTAAGATGCATTGCACATATCTGGTTACAAGTAGGCATTTTATATCACATATATCTCGTCCATACACATCCAATCCGTCCATACATAGTGAGTACATATAACATGTAGATTCGGTCAAATACATTAAGATACTAGAGAAAAGTCATAGACCGGGTCTAACGTCTTAAGATATTGGAGAAAAATCATAGATCGGGTCGAACATATAAACATATTGGAGTAAAATCATAGATCCAGTCGAACACATGTGGGATAATGATTAAAAAAATCAAAAACACCCACAGCCTAAGCATAATCAAACGCATTCGGCCTTGCTAACTCTGTAGATCCATACTATAAATACAACTTCAACACGCATTGTAACATCATATACCTTGTGAAGGGCGATCAGGGCTGGCGTTGGCCTCCGTGGTGGGCGAGAACGAGGCGGCTTGACGAGATAAGAACGGACCGACTGTGTAAAGGCCACCATTGAGGACATCGGCATTGCAGCACTGGCCTACGGGCTCCAACAGTTAGCTCTTGCTTCTTCCTAACTGACCAGGTGAGGTTTCTATCTTTATAAACAGAGGAGATGTGTATTGTGGTCCTAAAGATATGAAGCAGCTAAAGTGGAGTGGAGTGGAATGGTCTGACTGCTGGTCTAGATATATAGGATGTAGTTGGGAGGGTTACGTCTAATGGGCCACAAATTCCCACACGGTTATATTCAAAAGTTGTGTCAGGTGTCATATGTTGCAAGCATACGCTATACCGAAAACCGTTAAAGATAGTTCACTTCACACACGGGTTTTCTGTCCAAACCGGTAATGATAGTTCACTTCACAGTCACACCAGCTTCCCGAACACATGTTTGGGCAGCGTTGCGGTGCTTTATGGCGTGTGTCCGGAAAGCTGCACCGTCCTAACATGTCGACGGAGTTCGAGAATATCTTTAACACACTATGATTTATGACTCGCCATTTGAGAAAGAGCATAGAAAATGAAACGGTTTAATATAGATGAAATGCCCCAATGGAACCACACACAGGTTTGGGGTGGATTAGTGGTAGGATATAATAGGAGCGGGTATCAGCTTGCTGTAATCTGGCAAACAAGGAATGCAAATCATTCATTCTAATATAGTGTCTTTTTCTTTACTCTTAAAACTAGATTGATTTTTTCTATAAGCCATTTTCCCTCTTTCTTATTTCAGGCGTGAGGACAAGGAGTAACTTATTTGTTCTAAGTTGCTTGATGCATATGATAGATAAAATATTATTTTGATCTAAGTTGCTTGTGGTTTCTTATTTATTTGCTATGTTGCTTGTGGCTTCTAGTTCTGAATTCAAACTGAGTTTGATCCATCACAGCTATGTTGCAGCTCCCACTAAACATCACACTCTTTTCTTTTGAAGGGAACATGATAATCTCCAATAAACGAAGGATTATTGGTTGTTAGAGCAGCTCTTCTATGCATACCATGTGTCAATTCAAGCAACTACCCAAGCACTCTTGGAATATTTTAATTCTCTTGTTGACCATATTTTAAGGTATGTCTGGAGTATCTTTTCTTGCAAGCAACTAAGAACTGTCTATGTTTTTCTAATAATCCAATTAGACGTGAAGATGCATCTTCCTATGGCTAGTGGTGACCCCTTGCACTTTGGATCTTCCTTGGCATCTCTTTGTTGTGATTTCCAAAGTGTTTGAAAGGGCATGTATGCCCCCATGTGTTGTTTTGGTAATTAATGACAATCCTTATGGACTAATTTGCAAATTGAGTTTCACTTGTAGGTTTGTCCATTGGCATCGCTTGGACCATGTGTTGGTTTCAAGGATGAAAAAGAAGAAGCATTGTCCAAGGGCTTTGTGCCTATTGTAATCAAGTAGAAGAAGAAGAAGATCAAGTATGTCTTGAAGAAGAAGAAGAAGATAGAGTTCCTCATGGCTATCTTCAAGACATCATCAAGAATTGAAGTGCAAGCTCAAGATGCGTCATCTATAGAAGATCTCATTCTTGAAGCTTGCCATCCTCTGCAATCATGGAATGATGAAGACAAGTTCAAAGAAGAGGCTTCCCCATGGAGTATGAGGGAGAATTTCTCAAGTCTTCATCAAGCATATGCAAGCAAGTGCAATCAAGAAAGGTGTTCCATCTTGAAGGTGACAAGTTCGTATACATCAAGCTCAAGCGGGATGCTCAAGGCAAAGGTATGATCCTGATAGGGTTTCTATTTTACCGGTCTCTTGTAGTGTTGGGAGACTGGGTTTAGGATAGATAACCGTACTATCAAGAGGGGCTCTTGAGTGGATGACTCGTTTGTATCTTTCGGAGAGAGCTCAAACCTTTGCATACAGAGCATCATCTTTCTTGGTTGTTGTTTGGTTCTTGTCCATGTGGGGATCTAGAGCTTGTGGTTATCATCATAACAAGCCCTAGTTCATCAAAAACAGATTTCCCTTGAATATCTTATTGCATTTTTGATCTTGCGGTTTTTTCGGCTCCACGCCTTGGGAGGTATCTCACATATATATTTTCTCCCTTGGTGATACCCAATATTTCATGGTTTTTGTTGGATTCTACACATTGTTATCTTTCCAACAAAATTGGTTTCATCTCGTTTGGAGTTCGAATGCAAAAGTTGTGGCAGTTTTGGTTCTGGAGTTTATGCCTGACCGGTAGTTCCGGTGGACCACCGGTAGTACCGCTAGGGCATTTTTCCGCCGGTAGTATCGGTGTTAATTCCGGCCCAAATTCTGGTAACCCCATTTTCGGTTCAGTACCTTCACTGTATTGATGAGTTCCATTTGTCGGGTGTTCGATCGGCATTTCGAGCGGTACTACTAGCCCCGCCGGAAGTTTCGGTGGACAGGCGGTACAATCAGCCGTACTCGTTTTTATGTTCGTTCGCATCGTGTTTTGTGACCGTTAGCCGGATGCCACCAGTAGTACCGGCCATCCATCGGTATTACCGATCAGGGTCGTAAATGGCCCAACGGCCAGATATGGGAGCCCTTTAAAGGGGGCTCCTCATCCCCTTCGTGGGGTTAGCTCTTTTGGACAGTTTTTCACTCTCTCCCTCCTCCATTGTTGACCTTGAAGAGCTTGCCCTCTCCCCTTCCCCCTCCTATTATTCTTGCATCTTTTTGAGGGATTTGGGAGAGGAGATCTAGATCTACAACCCCACCAAACCAAATCCCTTCTTGGTGAAGGAATCCTTGGGATCTAGATCTTAGAGAGTTTTGTGTTCTTCCTCTCTTCTTCCCCCAATAGCTTTTGTACCTTCGGTGGAATTTGAGAATGAAGGACTTGCCTCTTGCATTTGATGCATAGAGTTGAGTTCTCCTTGGAGATTCGGTGATTTCAAGCTCTCGGGCTTGTTTCTATTGGGTTCTTGAACCCTAGACGGTTGTGTGGAGTGGTAGTGAGTTCTTGGGGCCTCCAATTGAGTTGTGGATATTTCTCAAACTTGTGGCCTGTTGTGGCATTGTTCTCGGGGCCTCCAATTGAGCTGTGGAGATTGCCCCAAGCCTTGTACGGGTTCGGTGACCGCCCTCAAGTGTCCTATATTGATCGTGAGTAGGTCTTTGTGGCAACCTCATGGGAGAATAGGATGAGCCTTTTGTAGCGTCGATGAGTTGCGTGACTTCGCATCTTTGGGTGATGTCTTGTGTGGAGTTGGGTGAGCATCGAGCCACCACACTTTGAGGTGAGCTATTTGTGGCGTTCAGAGAGAATTGTGCCATCGCACCTCTCCAACGAAGACATAGCTTATTTGGAAGTGAACTTCGGGATAAAAATCATCGTCTCTGCATACATCGGTTATATCTGAACTGAGCCCTTTACTTATACAATTTACATTGTGATAGCCTTCATGCTTGAAGTATTATATCTTGCTATCACATTGTTGCTTGTCTTGCTTAGCATTGGTTGTTGATGCACTTAGTGAACCTGGTGGTTTTAGGTTTTGTGCTTTGATAAATTAAATGTTAGTTCTATTCTGCATTTATTAGAGTCTAAACCGTAATAATTTTAAAACGTTTATTCACCACCCTCTAGGCAACATCCATTTCCTTTCAATGATATAGAACGCGCAAACTGGCACTCAACGAACAAATGTTTCATAGTTCTCTTATGGTGGTAGAAACAACATTTTTTTACTTTCTTGCCAGTTACACCTAACCGAATTATCTTTTGTTAGAATCACACCACGACAAAAATACTATGCGAATTTTTTTTTTCAAAGGTATCTTCATTTTTCAAATGTGCTTGTTTTTTATTAGCTGGTACTTCGGATTGTAGTGGTGCTTTGTACATAGAATCAACCGAAAACTTAACATTATCAGCCAAATTCCAACGATACTCATCATGTTCGTGTGTTAGCTGTATGTCCGCTAACTTCTCCTGTAGAGCATGCCAAGAGGCAAGACGTGCTCCAATGAGATCTCGTCTAGAAGCTACGTTAGGAGGTGAGGCGTTGAACACCTCGGCGATTGTATCACTCTTGTTACGTGTTATGTTGTATAAAGCTGAATATTGCTCCCTGAGAGAGGTAAATTTCCTAACGAGGTGTCCTCTTAGAATTTAATTTCCGAACTATCCTTAATATGGAAGGATCCAAAGCGGAAGAAGGAATCCTTCTTATGTATTATACCGGCCCAAAGGGTGTATCCCCTGGTTTCAAGTTTATTTGGGATAGTGCTTTTGAGCCTATATACTTCCTTCTCATAAGGGTTTTCCATACGCCATCCTCGGTTAATAGATTGAATAGCCATTTCCCCCTGTAGTGCAGTACTTTTGAATTCAAGATCATGGATCCCAAATGCCCTTGGTCTTTTGGATGGCATACTACATTTCATTTTGCCAGCCTGTATTTCTTTTTTTCGAATGTCTTTGCCAAAAAAAAACCTCAAGCGATAATAGTCTAACCACTGTAGAACTCCATTTGGTACTTGGTAGAAGTATAACATATACCAGATCATATTTGTAAGAACGGAATTAATCAGAACTAGTTTTTCACCAACTGATAGGAGTTTTCCTTTCCAACTGCGACGTTTCTGTAGCGATTCCTCAACTGCTTTCCATTATGTATTCGTGAGTATCTGATAATGGATCGGTATAACCAAATACATCATTGAAAATTAACCTTGTTCACGTCAAAACAATTCGGTGTATTGGTCCGTAGCCTATTTTGCTTCTCCAAAATAGAACAATTCACACTTGTGAAAAATTATCTTTAGACCCGAAAGTTGATCAAACGCTAAGAGTATTAACTTTACGTTTTTAGCCTTTTTGATGTCATGTTTCATAAATAGAATTTTGTCATCAATGTACCGTAGGATCGAAAGCCCCCATCAAGTAGATGTGGTATAATCCCAACAATTTGCCCATTGTTTTTCCCAGCAATTCGGTGTACGATTCTTTTACCCGTGTATGTATAGTTTTATTCTAGTGTGTGTATAGACCGACGGATGTATGTACTAACTAGTTTTCTCAACAAAAATGACTACTTGTTTACATGGAAAAGAATGCGTATAAGCAGGCTTGTATTTCAGGAGCTGAATTTATATATGGGGTAGTGCCCCGTTTCCCAACATTCATGTCATTTTGGGTCTACCTTATTTGCATCATAGCCCCCCAACCCCTACCCCCACCCCCGGCGCAACATGCAGGCCAACATACCAAAACTTCTCTTGTCGCCCACATTTGGCGAATCAGGGTAACCATATCACGCATCGCCATGGGTCCCTAGGCCGCCACCACTCCTCCACAGCTACCATGGCCTTGCCGCGGTGGCGGCAGCCCCCATTGACGAGGGTTTAACTCGTCAATGCTCATTGTTATGGACTTGGGTTTTGGAGAAGAGGGGAGTGCTGGAGGCATCAATCGGCTAGAAAACAAGCACACAGGGACGCAAGGTTTACCCAGGTTCAGGCCTCGTAGAGGATCCTACTCCTGTTTGTCTTCTCTTGGAATAATCGAAAGAGTCGAAAGTTACAAGCCTCATAGAGGACCCTACTCATGCTTGCCTCCGTTTGTGTTCTTCTTCTCTTATTCTCCCAATAGCTTTTGTAGCTTTGGTGGAGTTTGAGAGAGAAGGACTTGCCTCTTGCATTTGATGCATAGGTTTGAGTTCTCCTAGGAGATTCGGCGAGTTCAAGCCCTTGGGCTTGTTTCTCTTGGGTTCTTGGAACCCTAGATGGTTGTGTGGAGTGGTGATGTGTTCTTGAGGCCTCCAATTAAGTTGTGGAGATTTCTCAAGCTTGTTGGCCTATTGTGGCATTGTGGAGCCTTTGTGGCGTTTCTTGGGAGCCCTCTAATTGAGTTGTGGAGATTGTCTCAAGCCTTGTACGGGTTCGGTGACCGCCCTCAAGTGTCCCATAGTGGAACGTGAGTAGGCCTTTGTGGCGAACTCACAGGAGAATAGGGTGAGCCTTTTATGGCGTCGGTAGGTTGTGTGCCTTTGCATCTTGGGTGAGGCCTTGTGTGGCGTTGGGTGAGCATCGAGCCACCACACCTCGAGGTGAGCCACTTGTGGCGTTCGAAGTACGTTGCGCCCTCGCACCTCTCCAACGGAGACGTAGCTTCTTTGGAAGTGAACTTCGGGAAACAAACCATCGTCTCTGCGTCCATCGGTTATCTCTCAACTGAGCCCTTTACTTATGCAATTTATATTGTGATAGCCATCATGCTTGAAGTATTATATCTTGCTATCACCTTGTTGCTTGTCTTGCTTAGCATAGGTTGTTGGTGCACTTAGTTGAACCTAGTGAATATAGGTTTTGGCTTGATAAATTAAACGTTAAGTTTTATTCCGCATTTATTAGAGCCTAAACCGTAATAATTTTAAAACGCCTATTCACCCCCCCCCTCTAGGCGACGTATGTTTCCCTTTCAGTGTTGATGGGGGATCATGGTGGTCATGTTCCCATCTCGCATGCTCAGTTTGAGTCGAGAGCCGGTGAAGATTCAGGGAGTACTCGCAGTGGATCGAGAGAAATATGTGTGTCAGACGATCGAATTTTTTGCAGCAGTGTTCTCAATGAGTGGGGAGGCAAAGACTTCGTCCTTGGCGATCTCAATTTTCGGGGTGAAAGCCCTAAGTCTGGCCTTGTACTTGGTAATGACGGCTTCCTAGTCGTTTACTTGTTGAAGGCATTTTCTGGATCTTGGACCTTCTCATGGTGAAAACCCAAGATCTGACCATGATGGTTAGTCTGGATAATGATGGTATTTGTGCACTATTACCTTCATGGAGGCGTTATTTTGAAGAACCTTGTTCGGGGGGTCTAGGTGTCGTCGCCACTAGTGGTGTTCTTGCTACTGCAAGTCTATGTTTGTTCTGTCCGGGTCTTTTTTCTTTTTATTCTTTTAGTTGCTTGGCTGTGTGCATCCTTAAGGTCTGGACTCAGTCTAGAAATTATTTTGTTGCAGAGGCTGGGTGTAATTGGTATGATCTTTGTATTAATATGTTCCCTTTATTGAAAAAATACTATGGACTATAAATTTTGTCTTTCTTTCCTGGTATTTATATACTCCAAACATAACCAATGCATATAATACATAACGCCATTTTCTCCCTCTATATTTAAGCATTGTGTCATGTTCAGGAACAAACAAACAATTACTCATAATTACAACATAGAGGACATAATTCCGATGATCATATCTATACTTACTGATGATCATCCAAACATAGAATCAGGACATTTTAAACATGGAATCAGAACTGCTGTCTGTCTTGTCAATGTTTCCTATGTAAGGAACAATAATGCTCACTTCAGCTGTGTATATCAAGTTCAGATTATCAAGTTGTATGAATAGACGAAGGATCTCTTCCTTCCGTAACCATAATTATGTAAACATAAGGCAATGGTCAGCACTTGATCTGGTCTTTACAACCGTCATGTATTCACTTATAAGTAGATAAGGTACACTTGAGTAACTCTCCTGTATAGATGATACAAGTGTCACATGCATTGAACTGTTGTGCATTTAATCTTTAGATCAAGTACTGTAAAAACATGGACAAGATAGTACACACAGGAAAATATCATTCACCACATAGCACAAGATTCTCTAGAACACAATTACAACACAAATACACACACAATTTGCTTGAACTTCTCTTTTAGTGACTAGTCGAGCTTTTCCTTGGCCGAGCTTCTCCTTGGCCGAGATTCTATTTGGATGATCTTCTCCTTGTCTGAGTTTTTTCTCGTCTGAGCTTCTACTTGGCCGAGCTTCTCCTTGGATGATATTAATTCGCCTATCTTGACATACACCGCTGACTCAGCGTCTTCTACGGACAAGATTTGATGGGTCATTCAACCATGTCAGATATATATTTTCTAGGATCATTGTCTGATCATCTACAATTACTTGGGCCACGTCCTGCGTGCTTTTTGAGTTGTGGTTTGAGCTGGTTCCATGACTTGTTGCTCATAGTCAGCTATTAGCTCCAAGGTTTTTCGGTAGAGTTTGCCATCAACATTTAGAGTGGTCGGCAACATTCCTTTCCTTCGAAGTTTATCCTCATCCATGTGTGGTGTCTTATTTTTTATTTCCTCCTCCGTCTTTTACCACCACCATCAAGACAAACTACGATGTTGTATACACTTTAGCTTTCCCTTCCAACATGACACGTTGCTGATGGGGTGGTGGTGCATTTGGTTGAGTTGTCGCAGCCAAAGATTAGCCCGACGCCACATAGCAATCACCGCTGAAAAAGGTGTACGTACAAATTGCATCCCATTCGTCTTCGTCTTCCTCTTCCTCTGACAAACGCGCACACACCTGCTTGAGCCGTGCGCCGCTCTGCGGCGGAGGTTGACACGGCGTGGTTGAGGAGTGGCAGGATGAGATCCAAGAACGGAGTCGAGGATGTGATCGGCCAGCAGCATGGTGCGGCGGTCCAAGTTATCTCCAACGCGACTCGTCTCCTCGCGTACCCTACAGATCGCTGGTGAGGCGTGCGAATGGCCAAGATACGTTGAGCTCTGCACAATGCCTGCCGTACGGACGACACCCCTAAAAAAACTCTTTAACAGGTGCTCCCTAGCTAGGTTCAGAAATATAAGACGTTTTAGATTTGTGAATCGAATGTATCTAAATATCTTTCGTGTATAAGTTCGTAGAGGTTCGGAGTGAACCTATACACTAAAAAATTCTAGATACATTCATTTCACAAACCAAAAATGTCTTATATTTTTAAACGGAGGAAGTACAGTATAAGCATCAGGAACTAACATTTATACACTATTCCTCGAACCAGAGCGGCGTACCTGATACACCCCTAATCAAAAATCCTACTGCTAGACAGCAGTTCTGAAAGAAACTGCCCCAGAAGGCCAGAAGAACACAAGACGGGAAGACAGGACAGTGAACTGGCCTCACGAAAAACAATCTCCACATTGCCTGCTTCAGCGTGCGAAATTCAGCTGCTTAGTACCTAGCTAGAGTTCAGCTTCTAGTTTTGCTAAACTAAAGAACTGGAAGCTTGCAAAATCGACCATGTCTCGGGCAGTACTGAACTTAGGCGCGACCACCCGCTCTTCCCCGGCTGGAAACAGCTGCACCTCTTCCTCTTCCCCGGCTGGGACCTGCTGAGTCTCTTCCCCATGGACCGGTCTGGGCCTCTTGCCAATACACCTGCTGTGGTTCTTCGGCATAGAGTTGGAGCTCTGTTACACCGTGCATGGCCCGTGTAGGAACCTCCTCTGAGGCCATAGCAGCAGCTACACCATCTGCATGTGCTGCTGCTCGAGAGTTTAAATTCCTCTTATGTCAGTACTCTAAACAACAATGTACAACATGTACTGTAGTAATTTATTGAGAATGATCGAGAGGGAGCTCACCGGTGTTAGCATTTTGGTTCACCCTATCCTCTGTCAAAAACCCATCCCAGAAACTTTCATCATCTGCACATTAAAAAAAGGTCAGTGATGTTTATATACAAAACTAAACATCATGCAAATAAGTGCTTGACATGATTTCATACTCTCTGCACATTAAGCTTAAAACAACTTACTACGTACCAATATCAGGGAGCTGTAGGTCCAGTGGAAGGAGATGATCATTTGGGTCCAGTGGAAGGAGCTGATCAGTTTCATTGTCCTTCATGAGATCATCCCAGAGACTTTGCTGTTCAGGAGTCCAATTCGGAGGCATGTGACTAAATCGATCATCTGCATGTAAGTTCACCAAGTGACCTGAGAAATTGAATACAAAAGCCACAACCTTGGATATGATTTCACATTGTCTGCAACTTTAGAATAAAAGAACTTACTTTCTGGAAAACTCTGACCTCTGTACATAGGCGTGTTTCGCGAGATGTGAATTCCTAAATGACAAAGCAGAATTACATTAGGATTAATGACATGATGGTCTTCTCAAATATATGTTCTCAGGTACATCACCTTTATTGGAAGATTCAGGCATTTCCCTTTCTCTTGTTGTATGCATACTCCACTGAATGTCACTTGCTTGTTGATCTGCACAATAAACAAAATGAAAACACCATCAAAAAAACTTTCCATTAAACACTCTACATTGAAAAGAATCTCCCAACTTGTTTCATATCCACGTACCCTCATATTGACCACCCATACGCGAAGCCCAAATCTTCTCCATGGATGTAAAAATTCCATACATCTCTTTCCTCACTTGTGCAAATTCGTCAGCATCACGGTTCACGAATGGCCCAACCAGATTGTGGATACAAGCTCTCCCCTGGCTCAACAGCCGGTGCATGTCAAGGTTTTCACTCTCTTTCTCCATTTCTTCATCATTCTCTATATATTCCACCTTCACTTCCTTTAGTTTTGGGTTGTCCAAATCTGAACTATCAGCTTTCCTTTTTGCCTTACCACCTGTGAAGACATCGTACCTCTCTCTGCTAAGGTATGTCCTATTTGTACAGCCTTCCTTCCCTTTAAAATGTTTCTCAAGGAATGCGCTCGGCTTTGAACTCCAGACATGTTGGCAGAGCAAGCACCGAAACCTTTTCTGAGTAACGGGAAATACAAACTCATAATATTTGCTGCGAAGCCCCTCAGATGCAGGATAACTGGTTATTCAAAAAAAAAAGTGGGATCAGTAGAGATTACGTCTACAACATTATGTTGTCAACATTATATATTTACTTCCTTGGTACAAAAAAACTTAAACATCACAAAATAGTGAGAGCGATGTTTTGGCTCTTAGTATGCATAGGCTCCCTTTATTTAAATATATTTTAAACTCATTCCAAAATGTCACAAATTTCAAAAAAATACATGAGAATTCTAGTGTAACCTATGTAAAAGGCAAAATCTGTTATATGTTGATCCAAATTCTACAAAGTAAAGGCCAACTTCTGACGGAGCGGAGCGAGGCTCGTCGCCGGAGGCTTGGGCCGATGCGGAGAATTTCATGAAGATAGGAACACAAGGGCTAGCTATGGTGGATTGAATCTTTGGATGTTGAGGATCTGGCTTGGTAATCTGTGACTCGCAGCAGCACCTGTTAGAGGGGGCGACAACACAGGAGATGTTCGCAGTCTTACCTTGCAGGGTGAAAACCCAAGGTCTGGCCTTCATTGGTTGTGCCTGGCAATGGCCTTGCAGAAGGCATTGTTTTGCGAGCAAAGACTTCCTCCAGGGTGAAAACCTAGGATCTTTGATCGGGCGATGACAGCGCTTGAGCACTGTTTCCTTCTTGGAGGCATCATTTTTGGAGGGGTTGGACTTTGGTGTTGTTTTCGTGGTGTTAGTGTCGCTGCTGCTAAGGATCTGATCGCTTTAGCGGGGCTTTTCGTTTTTGTAATTCTTCTTTTTTTTGGCTGTGTGCATCCGTAATGCCAATGGGGTAACACGTTGTTGCACAGGCTGGGTGTAATTGGTATCTTGCAATAGTAATATATGCTCCTTTCCAAAAAAAAAAAGACCTCATCCTTCACTTCTGCATTGAGAAAGGTTGATTTTATGTCCATGTTGTAGACATGCCACCCCTCCTACGCAGCAAGAGCACGCAACAACCGAACTGACTCCATGCGAGCAACCGGAGCAAAAACTTCATCAAAATCTACGCCGGCTTGTTGGACGAGGCCACGAGCGACCAACCAACCGTGCTTTGTGTTTGATTACTTTGAGGCCTTCCTTTTTCTTAAACTTACAGACCAATTTGAGGCATATTGGTCGATGCCCTTGTGGCATATCGATGAGCTCCCATGCGTTATTTTTTCCACTGCTTCAATCTCCTCATGCATGGCTGCTTGACATGCCTTGTCGCGCTCAGCTTCTGCAAATGAGCATGACCCCCCGTGCTGGCCAAGTGTAGCTCGGAGACGAGGTTGTGCGGTGCGAGCCCATGCACTAGTTCTTCCTCGTTAGATTTTCGACCTTGTGATAGCGAATTGTTGTGTCGTCATGCGCAACATCGAATCGAGTTTTTGTGGTTGCAACACTTTCTCTGGAGCAAATGGAGGCGGTGGTGGGAGCACCATGTCTCGGCGATGCAAATCTGTCCTCCTATGAGCTGGCGCCTCGCTAGGCACCCTCGTGGCACGCCCCCTGGTGTACTCAATGTCAAAGTTGCTACTAGAGTATTCGGTGCCGCACGCTGCCCAATCCCAGCCACGTTCTTCATCGAAGATAACGTCACGAGATATGCGCACACGCCTTGTCGTTGGGTCTAGCAGCCTGTACACCTTTACTAATGAAGACAGCGGGAGAGCTGCGGTCATCGAGCTTGTGTAGGTTCCCCTGTTCCTTGACATACGCTAAGAACTTCAAAGGTGGTGGACAGCCGTGGACAGCCGGCTTGTGGCCATGCCACGCCTCATAAGGCGTGTTCCCAGCGAGGGATTTGGTGGGAGCTCGGTTCAGCAGGAAGACAACAGTGCTCACCGGCTCCCCACAAAATCCAGCTAGCATACTACTTTGTTTCAACAGAGCACGCGCCATAGTCACCACCGTCTGATTTCGCCGCTCAATGACCCCATTCTGCTATGGGGCGTATGGCATGGAGAAGTGGTGCTGGATTCCTTCATCAGCACAGTAGGCGGCAAAATCCGTTGAGGTTAACTCACCGCCGTTGTCCGTGGGGAGCACTCGCAGTTTGCATCCCCTTTGAGCTTCTGCTGCCTAGACTCTTTGATGGCATCTGGTGGTTGTTCTTGGCTAACAGGAACATCACCCACATATAGCAAGTGGCGTCATCCACCAAAAGCAAGAAGAGGCGTTTCCGGACGTGCCTAGCCCAAACAAGGAGCCGGCCTTGCTGATCCCATATGCGAAGAAAACCCTGTTGATGAGCACACATAGATGCCAATGAGAGCCTTGTGTTCACCATTTTTGCCAGCAAATATGATGATGCCCATGCCCTTGAGTTTGATGACGGAGCCATCACCGAATTTGATAGTGTCGGTGACCGTTCGGTCAATTGCAACGAAGGCATCGCCGTGGCCCGTCATGTGATTTGTGGCACCAGTGTCAAGGTACCAGCCCTGGATTCGCTCGTCGTTACTGCTTGTCCCGAGGTAGGGTGACCGACCGGGAAGTGGGTACCGGGTGCGCACGAGTGAGGACAAATTGCGCAGAAAAGACTAGTGTTGGTCTGTGGGGCCAGTCTAGAGATCCTTGTAAGCTGTCAGGAGTGACACTCCCGGGGCCTATTGTTGGACGGGGTGTTACAAGTGGTATCAGAGCCGATCCTCGCGGTTACACAGGCATGTGCGCGACATGTGGAGCATGGCACGTGTGGCCTAGAGTGAACACGGCATGCACATGTGTTGGCATTGGACGCACAGACGTGTGCCAAGAGGAGACGTTCCTGGCTTGTGCTTGATCGATGAGGACATCGATCTTCTAAAGGGTGGGTGTATGTGAGAACCAAGCATATGGCTTAATAGGATTGATAGGATACTCATACCAACAAGTTGCAACTTCTTTTCCGGAAGCTCAACTAAAAAGAACTCTGGGGTTAAGTGTGCTTGGCCTAGAGCAATATGAGGATTGGTGACCGACCGGGAAGTGGGTACCAGGTGCGCACGAGTGAGGACAAAGTGCGCAGAAAAAACTAGTATTGGTCTGTGGGGCCAGTCTAGAGATCCTAGTAAGCTGTCAGGAGTGACACCCCCGAGGCCTGTTGTTGGGCGGGGTCTTACAGCTTTGCGCCCCTTCATCTTTTCTGGCAACTACACCTCAGTGAGTAGGAGCTTGCCTAGCTCATGCGGTGGCTCTGGCGACTCGAGATGTTCCTTCGCTGCCTTCAACCAACTGGTGACCTCCTCCAATGACATCTCAGAAATGTCAAGGAGGGTATCGATTGCAATGGCTATCTGCAAGAGCCTAGATGACACAACTCGCAAGAATTTCTTGATGACTTGAGGCTTGTCAATAGGTGCTCCGAGCGTGGTGAGGCTTGTGACGAGGTTAGTGAGGCGCAACGCAAAATCATCAATGGACTCCCCATCGCGGAACGAGATCATCTCAATTCCTTCTTTAGCTGCTGCACCTTGCCCTTCCACGCGGTCTGAACCGACACGCATGGCTCAAATCACCTGCCACGCCTCCTTCGTTGTTTGCTCAACGGCCAGTCCATCCATCATTTCCCGTGACACCGCTTGCAAGATGGCCTATAGCACCATTCGATCTTCCTGGAAATTGCCAGCGCCAAGCTCAATTTTGCATCCCAGATGCCCCGATCCTGCAACTTCACCTTCATGAGGAGGCTCCATTCGGTGTAGTTCGTCCATGTCAGCGTCAGGTAATTATCGCCGTCGACGTCCTTCACGACACGCTCAACCATGACCTTGTGCTTTCCTGCATCGTGGAGGTGTTGTCGTCTCGATGGCAGGGAAGGAGAACGACGTCGCGGCTAGCAAGGCGGACTACGGGCAACACCATGAAGTGGATCTGACATCTCTCATGATCCTCACCAACGCTCTGATAACAAATGTTAACCTTGTTAGTTCACAGGTAGTCGACGGAGATGGCAGTCGAAGAAGGGTCATTGGCTTCTACAGGGTTCACTTGCGCCAAAACCGTCCATGTGACGGTCGGAGGTGGCCTTGTAAAGGAGAATCGAGGTTCAAAGGGCTTGCATGCTCATGTTGCGTGAGGCCTCCGACATCTTGGTGGTGTTTAGGATCAAGAGGGATGTGGTGAAGACGTTTATGGGCCTGGTAACTAGTGTTTTGCAGCTTTAGCAGCGGTCCCTGCCTGGTGGTGACGATTATCTCGATTCCTTTTTGGTGGTGCTCTTGGAGTTCCATGTCTCAGTATTCGGCGTGAAAACCCTAGGTATGACCTTCGTGGTGGTATCTGGTAATGGTGGCTCCCAAGTCATTCTCTTGTTGAAGGCATTGTTTGGGGTTGGGACCTCTTCCAGGGTGAAAACCCAGGACCTGACCATGTTGGTCAGTCCGGATGATGACGACGTTTATGCACTGTTTCCTTCTTTAAGGCATTAATTTTAGAGGAGCTTTCTTGGAGTTGAGGGGTCGTCAACGTTGGTGGTGTTGTTGTTGTTGCGAGGCGTTGTTTGCTTTGCGAGGCGCTGTTTGCTTAGGGGGGGTCTTTTGTTTTTTCTCTTTCTTGTTTACTTTTTGGCCGTGTGCATCCTAGTCGTGCAGAGGCCGAGTGTGGACTCTATAGATTGTATCATCTTGATGTAAGTTGTTTGAGTCTAATAAAATACTATTTATCAAAAATATAGAATACAAGGTCGGTAAGGGCCGGTTGGTTTGCACCTCACAATAGAATGGGGAATGCACCAGTTTTTTTTAACAATTTAAAATATGCACGATCAAAATTGAATTTCCAAAAATAATGTCTTATTTTGAAAAATCGACCATTGTATTGCCTCCTATAAATAATGCAAGAGTAAGCTACCTAAGGCTAGTCATAAAATGAGTCTATAAAATAATAAATAAGCATTTCTATGTTATTACACTTATCACACTACCTACTATGAATGTAGTAACTTAGCTAGTACTACCCATTATGACTAGCCTAAAACAATGGATGTTCCACAATGATGGCATAGAAGAATCCATAGATCCACATTAATGGCATATGAACAGAATACTATTTAAGGTTCTTACCCGACTTGTGCTGGGAAATTGAATCTGATATAATCACACATCGATATCTTCACCTTTTCAATGTCAATCAGCACAGGCCTACAAATGCATAGTACGTGTTCAAGATAAAGATAGGTCAAGTGGGATAAATAGAATGAAACATCAGAAGAAAGGCATAATAAGTAAAAAATGACTATCAAGTGGACAGATCACATACACTCTTTCACTCAGAGCCGATTCTATCTTCTTTATTATCATCTCTTTATTGCCATGGTTGGCATATGGGGACTTCGAGACCATCAAAGGCCTGATCTTAGATTCAAAATAAACCCATGCAGTATCATAGCCTTCCACCTTGGCAATATTTGCAACCCTTGCCATTCGAGAAAGAAGTACAAGAGCGACATGCTCAAGGTCAACTGTCTCTTCATACTGGGGCTCCTTATTAGCATAGCTTTTGAGAAAGTACTCAAGGTGGATGTATTGGCCGTTGTCCATATACCTACTAATGACCGAGACAAAGTGCCTGCAAACAAGTTTCACACAAAAATGCTTCAGATATCAAGTTTCACACAAAAATGCTTCAGATATCATTTTGGATGGTGCCATGTGGTGGAGGAGGACATGGCTAAAATAGTGGAATGGAGAAAATAAAACAATTACTAAAAGTAGGATTGGAAGTACTAAATATATGGCACAAATACATAATCAAGGGGATGGAAATACAATTCAAATGGTAAATGTTGGGGCCGACTTGCTCTTGATGTGGCGCTATAATGGTAATTGAGAAATCTTACAATATCACAATCAAGACTTGAGAAGTTTTTAGCATAGCTATTCTATTGTATAATGCTGTAAGATAGTTCATTTAGTTTCGAAGGTAGATCAGCGCTTAGAACGTATTATATACTGTCAGCAACTCGCTGCAAGCACATCACAAGATAGACTAGCAAGAAAAAACCGAAGGGGAAAATACAATATGCAGGTTAACCAATGCCTCACAAAATGATCTCCCAAAGGGGCAGCTGAGCACTTGGCTCCGGCAAGGCACACGACAATATCCTTCACTGGCATGATTTTTGTTTCTAAAGAGTGGATTTCGCTCTAACCAGGTTTCCTAATGCAATCGACCGAGTTAATTCCTCTAGATGTTTCAGATGACTAGCGCATGATCTGGTTCTGTCCAAAGCTGCAGAATTGGTGGTGACGAAGCCCCTAGAATCAGCCAACGTAAGACCCAAATCCAAATTTCTACGAACAACCGGGCTGAGACAAGGGAGTTTGGTTGAGGTTTCAATCAAGCTCATCCTCTGCGGCTCTAGGCATTAGGCGCGCGTTGCCTACTTGCCTGTCGCCGGATTGCCGTCCCGCCGCTCTTCCTGTGACTGTCTCACCTCGCTCGCCTATATTCTCCTAGCAATCGCCGCCTCGCCGCCGTGTGTCTCTTGCGATCGATCGATTGAGACGGTCCCGGTAGCAGCCGATGGTGCCAAACCAAGGCCAACTAGTAGACTGGATTTAAGACCGCGAAAAGCATACCCTTTCTCTCGTGGAGGCACGGCCACGGCCACGGCAGCAGCAGCGCGAGCAGCCGGATCGTCCTCCGCATCTGCTTCTTCTTCTACTGCAGCGTGAACCGGAGGATCGTCCACCACCACAAGGCCTGCCCCGGGCGGGACCGGGACAAGACCCACTCCCCCTCCTCCTCCTCCTCCTCCTCCTCCTCCTCCTCCTCCTCGCCCTCCTCCACCACCTCCTCCTCCGACGCCGCCGACGCCATCATCTCCACCGTGGGTAGCCATCTCCAAACGCTAAACGGAAGGAACTAGGCAGATAGGAGGGAGGCGGCGGCGACGGACTGCGCTCTCTACGCTGGCAAGAGGCGTGGGGTGGGTTGGTATGGTACGGTGTGAGCAAAGCCGCTTCCAAGCCAGCCAGTTGAAGATGCTACTTTTGCCTTCAAGAGACCAAGACTTTTTTTTTGAGGGACCAAAAGACCAAGACTTGCTCCACTTTCTCGGTTAGCCTTCGGCTCAAGCCGGACTTCTTTTCCCCCAAAAGAATAAGCGACACTCCTCCCAAATGTCCTCCTAAGTCCTAATACTCCTATTAGTATATCGTTGAACGCACAATTAGTAATCGTGCCGCTGTTATTCACTCGGACATTTCCATTATAGCATGCTTGTTTATCTCTTGAAACCTAGCATCCCGGGTCGCGTCATGTAGGGATGGCAATGGGACAAACCCCTACAGGGACCCATAGAACATCCCATCCCCCATTAATTTCTAATTTCTCTATCTCCATTTCGATGTACTCCCTCTGTTTCAAATTATTCCGCCGACACGCTTATGTAGGTGGACTAGTATTTCCTCATTTTTTATTCAATTTGTTTTTGTAATTTTTGAAATAGGTAGAATGAAATGTGTGCTAAAAATCTCAGAAAATAGAGTACTAGCACACCTAGATAAGCGTACGCGCGGAGTAATTTGAAACGGAGGGGAGTATATATGAGTGAAGATAGAATTTTTACAAACCCACCCCAATACCATCATCTCCACCCCAATCTGTCAAGGCACTATTCTTTGCCGTGTAACCACAAAAACACACATCAAAGACTTTATCATGTCTATTGCGCAAGACACACGGCAAAGATTCTTTGCTGTGGCGAATGCTGCCGTGTGGTTTTGCCGTGTGTACACACGGCAAAGGCTTTGCCGTGTTCCGGGGACTCTTTGTCGTGTGCGGATGCCCACAGGGCAAAGAACTAGTCTGCGGTAGTGGTTGTGTTCGTCCCGCCGCTAGGTCGTGTAGATGACTTCGTCATGCTAGCATTTGAGGTTGAATCGTAGCATTTTTAGGGCTTTGGTGATATCCGTAGGATCTTTAGTGAATTATGTAGGGTTTTTGGAGTTCTATATGGAGAAATATACATGGCCATACATACCATATGTGAAAATCAGGTCCCATTGGATATTGGATATGGGGTGTATTGTACCATCCTCATCTCCACTATACCCTATGGGATTTGTTTTTGTTCAGCGACTATCATGTGTGGGATGTTTTCACCCATCCCCGCCTCATAATGGATGAAATATCCATGGGTCTAGCGGGTATGGGGCCCCATTGCCATGCCCAGCGTCACGCGACTCCGGGGGCACCCGCTGCCATTGGTAGAGGTCCCTCCTCTCATGGACGGCTTCACCCCGCTGCCATCGGAGGAGAGCGGATGGCGGGGCGTCTATTCTTGTTTTTTCCTTCCGCCCTAGCATATTTCCTTCTCGAGTCTGCCATGGCATCTCCCAATCTGGTCGTTAGGCTTGATGATCTTGTCGCGAAGGTGAACATCGAGTTGGTGGTGGGCATGGAGCATATCGAGCTAGCTAGCACCCAACATATGTGACACTAAGATCTCCGCGTCTGGTAGAGTGTCTGACGAGGGGTAACCTCGGCAATGTCCATGGGCATGGACTTAGGGTTTTGCGGAAAAGAGAACGCTATGGATTTCATGGGATGTTAAACAAACAAGGGAGTTGAAGTCGTCTGATTATCGATGGATAATGCTATTATAGATTGCTTGGGAGTTTCTTGGCACCTCCCGTAGACTTCTCTCAGCCTATATATAATAGGCTGGGTATTGAGGCTGTATACGAACATGTTACACATTCACGATTACAACACTAACACAATGTCGGTTTCTATTTCCTTATTTAACTAAGACTTCTGTCGGATGCTTCTTGGGCCTTCATCTTGGGTATTCATGGGCCGCGAACCTTTATATAGCTAGGGTAACCAAACATAAGCACCCGAGTAATCATACCCATTGGCAGTGTCGATGTCAGTCTGTTGTCACTAGTGCTACAGATTGGGAAGTGCCATGGCACGCACAGCGTTAACTGTACACCAGACGACAAGTCCATGCCCTCTTCCTCAGCATGGCTATCTCGATGTGCCGACGACATGCAGGTGGACGAGTTTGATGGCCGGCCAACGCGCTGCATCTCGTGGTCCTAGCTCCTATGATTCATCATAATCTACTACCATCAGGCACGGGCACATCATCGCCCATGAAGCTCGTGTGTTTGGTGAAGATCCATTTTTCGATGGCGAGTGGCGAATTCCATCCACCTTGGGTATGCCTTGGCACCTTAATTACTGTGACAAGGTATTGATGGAGGTACCAAGGTGGCCGTGTTTGAATAAGCTCGGGTGGGAGCTGGAAGTACCATCTCACAACCTCGTGTCGAGTTGAGAACCGTTGATAATTCCAGGGAGTACTCGCGGCGGATGGGGAGAAGATGATGCTTTACTTCTAGTTTTGTACTCGCGGTTTAGTTATGTGTTCATGTCCACATCAAAATTGTGCACATGATGTCTATGAGTTGGATGTTCGGGATTTTGTTGCATTGTTCTCAACGAGTGTGGGTGACGACACATACTAGGTGGTGCGCTTTGAACTCCACATCTCAGTTTCCCAGGTGAAAATCCTAGGTCTGACATTTGGTGGTTGTACCTGGCAGTGTAGGCTCCCTAGGCGTTCCATTTTAAGGCATTATTTGTAGATCGGACCCTCTCTAGGGTGAAAACCCAAGATCCGATCATGATGATTAAACTGGATGATTACGGTGTTTGTGCATTAATTTTTCTCTTCTTGAAGGCGTCGTTTTGGAGAAGCTTTGTCGGACTCGATATGTGTCACCACTAGTGGTGCTATTAGAGCTACGAGTCTCTGGTTATTTTGGCAAGGTCTTTGTTTTTTGTTTTTGGTTTTTTGTTGCGTGCATCAACAATGTCTAGGTTTGCAGAGACTAGTTGTACTTGGCATCATCTTGATATTAATATATTCTCTTTATTGAAAAAAGCTAAGCATAGTCTAGATTGTCACCAAACATATCAGCTGGTTTAGTGCACGCAATTGTGTACCATGTACGGGTTTTTTCTTCGATAAAGGGCGCTTCTGTTAGAATCAATAGTTTACATCATGGCGATACAATTAAGAGAGAGACACCAGTCTCTACACAACAAATGTGCACACAATCTCATATGCATGGCCTAAAATACATGAAACTATAAGAAACGCCTATGGTGGAAGAGGTTCAGTCCACAATCTATGCTACCACCCATGACGGGTAAAAACATCTTTTGCCACTTTCTCCAACCGTGAACATATATCCACATAGAGGGCGTGGTATTCCTATTTTTGAAGGGTAGACCACTCCTAAAGTAAGTGTGCACACTGGAAAATGACATGGATGGGAGAAGACATTTTAGCATAAAAAACCATGTTGTTTCTACATAGACATAACAACCATATTAATGCAATCGCTCTCACCCGTATGTGTATCCTATCATTGTTATCAATACCATGCAAGAAGTTACCAAAAATATTTGGTACTGATCTTGGTGGATACAAACTTGAGACTACTTGGATGGTTGATGACTCAAAGAGCATGTATGCCCCGTGTATGGTTTTGGTAATTAATGACAATTTCTATGGACTAATGTGTAAATTGAGTTTTACTTGTAGGTTTTGTCCATTGGCATCATGTGAGCCATGTGTTGGTCTCAGATTGAAAGGTAAAGAAATGAAGGAGAAGAAGAAATGTCCAAGGGCTTTGTACCCTTTGGAATCATGAAGAAAGAAGAAACTTGAAGGTTGATCAAGACAAGTGCGAAGAGTTGAATCAAGATGGATCAACACTCAAGAAGGAATGAAGAAGTGCAAGCTCAAGATGCTTGCCATCCTCGATGATCATGGAGTGATGAAGACAAGTTCAAATAACAGGTTTCCCCATGGAGTATGGGGGAGCAAGTCACAAGTCTTCATCAAGCAAAGCACGTGCAAGAGAAATCAAGAAAGGTGTTCCATATTGAAGGTGACAAGATTTTCTACATCAAGCTCAAGTGGGATGCTCAAGGCAAAGGTATAATCTTGATAGGTTTTCTATTTTACCGGTCTCTTGTAGTGTTTGGGAGACCGAGTTTAGGATAGATAGTCGTACTATCAAGAGGGGCTCTCGAGTGAGTAGCTCGATCGTATCTTTCAGGGAGAGCTCAAACCTATGCATACATAACATCATATTTCTTGGTTGTTGTTTGGACCATGTCCATGTGAGTATATAGAGCTTGTGATTCTTCATAACAAGCTCTAGTTCATCAAAAACGAATTCCCTTGAATATCTTACCAAGTTTTTGATCTTGTGGGTTTTCCGGCTCCACACCTTGGGAGATATATCACATACATATTCATGATATTTTGTTGGATTCTACACGTTGTTATCTTTCCAACAAAATTGGTTTCATCTCGTTTGGAGTTCGGATGCGAAAGTTATTGCAGATTTGGTTCTGAAGTTTTCAGGGCCAGAAGTTCTAGCGCGTCACCGGTAGTACCGCTAGGGCATGTTTGCCGCCGATAGTACCGGGTGATGTACCAGGCTAACTTCCACTCAGTCTGGGTTCGGGTCAGTATCCTCTCTATTTGGAGAGTCCTATTTGATGGAACTTTGATCGGAAGTTTAGGCGGCAGTACCGCTCGGGCACTTTGCCGCCGGTAGTACTGGTGGAACTTCTAACCAGGATCTTTTTCTCTCTTTAGCGCCGATGCTTGTGACCATTAGCCAGGTGTCAACGATAGTACTGGCCATTCACCGATACTACCGGATAGGGTCATAAATATCCAAAACGGTCAGATTTGGGAGCCCTTTAAAAGAGGCTCCTCTTCCCCTTCATGGGCACTAGTTCTTTTGGTCAATTTTTCACTCTCTCTCCTCCATTGTTGACCTTGAGGAGATTGTCCTCTCCCCTTCCCCCTCCTATGTTTCTTGCAAATTTTTGAGGGATTTGAGAGGCGATCTAGATCTACAACCCCAACAAACCAAATCCCTTCTTTGTGAAGGAATCTTTGGGATCTAGATCTTGGAGAGTTTTGTGTTCTTCCTCTCTTCTTCCCCCAATAGCTTTTGTAGCTTCGGTGGAATTTGAAACTGAAGGACTTGCCTCTTGCATTTGATGCATAGAATTGAGTTCTCCTCGGAGATTCGGTGATTTCAAGCTCTCAGGCTTGTTTCTATTGGGTTCTTGGAACCCTGGACGATTGTGTGGAGTGGTAGTGAGTTCTTGGGGCCACCAATTGAGCTGTGGAGATTTCTCAAACTTGTGGCCTGTTGTGGCGTTGTTCTTGGGGCCTCCAATTGAGTTGTGGAGATTCTTCAAGCTTGTGGCCTTTGTGGTGTTTCTTGGAAGCCCTCCAATTGAGTTGTGGAGATTACCCCAAGCCTTGTACAGGTTCGGTGATCGTCCTCAAGTGTCCTATAGTGGATCGTGAGTAGGTCTTTGTGGAGACCTCATGGGAGTTAGGATGAGCCTTTTGTAGCGTCGGTGATTTGCGTGACTTCACATCTTGGGTGATGTCTTGTGTGGAGTTGGGTGAGCATCGAGCCACCACACTTTGAGGTGAGCTATTTGTGGCGTTAGGAGAGCATTGTGCCATCACACCTCTCCAACAAAGACATAGCTTCTTTGGAAGTGAACTTCGGGATAAAAATCATCGTCTCTGCATCCATCAGTTATCTCTCAACTGAGCCCTTTACTTATGCAATTTACATTGTGATAGCCTTCGTGCTTGAAGTATTATATCTTGCTACCACCTTGTTGTTTGTCTTGCTTAGCATAGGTTGTTGATGCACTTAGTGAACCTGGTGGTCTTAGGTTTTGTGCTTTGATAAATTAAATGTTAGTTCTATTCTGCATTTATTAGAGTCTAAACCATAATAATTTTAAAACGCTTATTCACCATCCTCTAGGCAACATCCATTTTCCTTTCAATGATATAGAACGCGCAAACTGGCACTCAACGAACAAATGTTTCATAGTTCTCTTATGGTGGTAGAAACAACATTTTTTTACTTTCTTGCCAGTTACGCCTAACCGAATTATCTTTAGTGAGAATCACACCATGACAAATATACCATGCGAAATTTTTTCAAAGGTATCTTCATTTTTCAAATGTGCTTGTTTTTATTAGCTAGTACTTTGGATTGTAGTGGTGCTTTGTACATAGAATCAACCGAAAACTTAACATTATCAGCCAAATTCCAACGATACTCATCATGTTCGTGTGTTAGCTGTATGTCCGCTAACTTCTCCTGTAGAGCATGCCAAGAGGCAAGACGTGCTCCAATGAGATCTCGTCTAGAAGCTACGTTAGGAGGTGAGGCGTTGAACACCTCGGCGATTGTATCGCTCTTGTTACGTGCTATGTTGTATAAAGCTGAATATTGCTCCCTGAGAGAGGTAAATTTCCTAACGAGGTGTCCTCTTAGAATTTAATTTCCGAACTATCCTTAATATGGAAGGATCCAAAGCGGAAGAAGGAATCCTTCTTATGCATTATACCAGCCCAAAGGGTGTATCCCCTGGTTTCAAGTTTATTTGGGATAGTGCTTTTGAGCCTATATACTTCCTTCTCATAAGGGTTTTTCATACGCCATCCTCGGTTAATAGATTGAATAGCCATTTCCCCCTGTAATGCAGTACTTTTGAATTCAAGATCATGGATCCCAAATGCCCTTGGTCTTTTGGATGGCATACTACATTTCATTTTGCCAGCCTGTATTTCTTTTTTCCGAATGTCTTTGCCAAAAAAAAACCTCAAGCGATAATAGTCTAACCACTGTAGAACTCCATTTGGTACTTGGTAGAAGTATAACATATACCAGATCATATTTGTAAGAACGGAATTAATCAGAACTAGTTTTTCACCAACTGATAGGAGTTTTCCTTTCCAACTGCGACGTTTCTGTAGCGATTCCTCAACTGCTTTCCATTATGTATTCGTGAGTATCTGATAATGGATCGGTATAACCAAATACATCATTGAAAATTAACCTTGTTCACGTCAAAAAAATTCGGTGTATTGGTCCGTAGCCTATTTTGCTTCTCCAAAATAGAACAATTCACACTTGTGAAAAATTATCTTTAGACCCGAAAGTTGATCAAACGCTAAGAGTATTAACTTTAGGTTTTTAGCCTTTTTGATGTCATGTTTCATAAATAGAATTTTGTCATCAATGTACCGTAGGATCGAAAGCCCCCATCAAGTAGATGTGGTATAATCACAACAATTTGCCCATTGTTTTTCCCAGCCATTCGGTGTACGATTATTGTACCCGTGTATGTATAGTTTTATTCTAGTGTGTGTATAGACCGACGGATGTTTGTACTAACTAGTTTTCTCAACAAAACAATTACTACTTGTCTACATGGAAAAGAATGCGTATAAGCAGGCTTGTATTTCAGGAGCTGAATTTATATATGGGGTAGTGCCCCGTTTCCCAACATTGATGTCATTTTGGGTCTACCTTATTTGCACCATAGCCCCCCAACCCCTACCCCCACCCCCGGCGCAACATGACAGACCAACATACCCAAACTTCTCGCGTCGCCCACGTTTGGCAAATCAGGGTAACCATATCACGCATCGCCATGGGTCCCTAGGCCGCCACCACTCCTCCACAGCTACCATGGCCTTGCCGCGGTGGCGGCAGCCCCCACTGACGAGGGGTTTAACTCGTCAATGCCTATTGTTATGGACTTGGGTTTTGCAGAAGAGGGGCGCGCTGGAGGCATCAATCGGCTAGCAAACAAGCACACATGGACACAAAGTTTACCTAGGTTCAGGCCTCGTAGAGGACCCTACTCCTGCTTGTTTGCTCTTGGAATTATTGAAGGAGTCGAAAGCTACACGGGGTGCACAGATGCAATTTGGCGATGGTGTGGAAACTAGGGTTGTGATCGTGTCCTCCTCGTTGGATCCTCCTAGCCTTTATATATGGGGAGGCTAGGTCTCAGGTACCAATACGAGTTGGTTACAAGTTAGATTAGAACTCTAGTATTGAGCTTTCCTTGTCTTGCGCACTTGGAGTCCGTATTCATCTGGGCTTCACACCACCCGAACTATCTTCGACTTCGTGGACCTTGGCACGTCGTCGAGTGGGCCTTCCATTGAGCCGCACTAGGTAGGCCAATAGTAGGTGCCTGTAGGGCATACCTATGTCAGTAGCCCTTGAGTGTCCATCCGAATCGTAGATCCGGGTGGAGACTTAGTTGTCTTGAATCTTGCATTAGGATGTCGGAATCGATAGTTATGTTGAGTGCGAAGCACTTCACCCGGAAGTTTATCGAGTCAGTCGAATTTCATAGTAGCTCATAGGGATGATGGTAAACGTGCCTGGTGTGCTTGATGGATCAGGACCAGTTAATTGCTCTAGGGAAAAAACAACGTTACCTACTCAAACTCAAGTGCCCGGACTCGAATTTGGAAATTGCTGGCGTAGCTCGACTCATGCCGCGGAGGCCATACTGAGCCGAACTCCAATTGATAAGTATATACCCAATGTGTCCGTCGGGATTTTCTTCATGTCGTAGACATGGTATTTATCTGGTAGAGCGCATTGGATGCGGTTGCCAGGCCATCAGATTACATCTGTAGGTCATATCTTTGTGTCATAGACACAACATCCGAATGTTTATCACCATGGAGGTGTTTCGGGTGTCCAAGGAGACGTTGTCTCCGAACTTGTCATTGGGATGGAAGTGGGGTGGAGTCGCTAATGAGTTTGATTGCTGTAAGCGAGTCGACATTGTGGATGCAGTCAACACAATGGACTATGATGTGAATCTTTTGTTTTCTATAGGGTGCACGACCAGCGCTCCCTATGGGAGTAGCCCCCGAGTGTCTGTTCAAGTCGTGGACTCGAGCAGAGACTTATAGTCATCGGTTGCATAGACAATGATCCGGAAGTACTTCGGATGATCTTGCGGGTTCCATCAATGCCGGCGCTTTTCCAAATACGCAAAGCGCTCCCTATGGGAGTAGCCCCCAAGTCCATAGTCAAATCGTGGATTTGAGTGAGGATTCGGTGTGTGCCACTCAAAGATCTTGTATATGCGCGTCTAGCGCTCCAGTTTGGAGTAGCCTCATGCGAGGAGAAACCACTGACCCGGAAGTGCATCGAGTCAGCGTCTCACGCATAAGGAGCCAAGAGTCGACGATGTAGTCAAAGTCATGCGGCGATTAGCCGGGTGAGTCGATGATGCAGATGGAGTCGACACAGTCATTTCTGTCGGGTGCGAGACCAACATCGCGTGTGTGTAGCATCAAGCGATGTAACCATCCAAGGAGGTACTCGACTCAGGTCTTGAGTGTATGTCGTAGCCAGTTGTTTTGTCGACTCCTGTTGGAGGACCCGATAGAATAGCTCGACAAAGTCGACATCCTTGTAAGCTGCATAAAACATGAAGAATTGTGAAGTACTTGTATCTTGTAAAGAATAGTTGCATTTTGGATTGCAAAGTAAGATTATGGTGCCAATCGAGTTGACACTTTTGCACTGTATGCTAGGCCTTTTCGTTTGCCTGATTACCCTTAGTCTCAGTACCTTGCCGAGGTACTCAGAGCTCAAGGATTCAATGATCAGGCAGAATCAGCTACTCGGGCTGTCACGTATGAGGTGCTCGAGTGTGTGGAGTCGTCAGCACATTAGGTTACTCGAAGAGGGCGCAGCCCCTGAGTGTTTCGAGTGCGAGTTACAAAAAAACAGCTCTGAGTAGACAGAAACTTAGCTTTATTGATTGTTGTCGTGATGAACGAGTCGCAAGATCCGATGCGATCGGTGGGTCGCGGGAGTCGAAGATTGTAGCGGCTCGCGACCGCGGGAGTCGAGGGAGGTGGCTAGACTTTTTCTTGCCGTCGTGCTTGTCGATGTAGAAGTATACATTGCATGGTCCGGACAGTTTGTCCTGGATGGATATTCTAGGTGCCTCATCGTGAGTGCGGTGTTGCCACACATGTGTGGTCTTCCCGCTATCGCGGTATCCACCGCTGAGATATCCGATGTTGCGGTTGTTGTCGTCGTGTTTATCAGCATAGCTAGCCGCGACCATGTGGACCTCCTCGCGGTCCTCGTAACCGCGCATATGACGTTTACCTCGGGGATCGCATCTGCGCCCGAGGTCGTCGTCATCATCAAAGTAGGCATGGGTTTTAACCGAGTCTTCTCCATCGGCCGATCTATTCGCAATCTCCATCAGTGGTCGATTGTCTTGGGCTTCGAGTGGCCCAACTCCTCCCTAAGCTCTCTACGGTGCACGTCGCCGTTGAATGTGTCGATTGCGCGATCCTCGGAGTTCTGTTCTGTGGCGTCTTCGGGAGTACATTGCCTCGCGTGTCCACTGTCATAGACGAGAAGTCGAGGACTCGCGCGGCCTCTTCTCGCTCCTTGTTGATGAGGTGAGCCAATTGAGAGCGTCTCTTGGCGGTCATATGCTTGTTGCCCTTGGAGGAGGATCCTCCTATGGAAGAGAGCTGAGCTCGCCGAAGGCTTGACTCATATGCCGCCTTTCTGCGCGCATCAAGTTGCACGATTACTTGTTGTTGGCACTTGTACTCTTCCTTGAGCAGCCAATGGTAACCCATCAGCATGTCTTGCGATGAGTTTGGGGGCAGAGAATTGCCCCACAGGGCTTCTCGATAGCGGGCCCACTCGTTGTCATTGAGCTTGATCAGCACGCGCTCTTCAGTCTGCTCGTTTGTTGTGAGATGGAGGTCTCCTTCTATCCCATTATTGGTGGGTGCATCGTTGGCGGGACCACCGTTTGCGACTGGGATGCCACCGCCGGTGGCGGTGTTATCTCGAGTGCCGCTAGTGTCGCATGCGTTGATGACGACACACATGTAGTGGTTGGGGAAGCTATTGCTTCTACAACTTTCAGATCCGAAGCCACAGGCTCCATCTTCTGTGGCCAGATCACCTAGATCAGACTCGCGACTGTTGTTGCTATCTGTGTTCCCGACTATTATCGGGGCGTTGAGTTTGCTAAGGGTGCCGATCCGTGGTGGAAACCACGATGCTAGAGCAATCGTGGGAGCTGTTGGCTGGTCAGGGAGGCGAAGTGTGCCCAGCTGACCAACTTGAAAGCGCAAGCTCCCGATCGCCAGGCCAATCCCTTCGACCACGGAATTGAAAGTCGGGCGAGTGGACGGCATGTGGATGGTGAAGTCGAAGGCACCGAAGAGGAGGCAAATCTCCATTGTTGCAGAGCTGTAGATCGCAGTTGATGGGGCCGAAGAAGCCGCGGCGTCAGCACTCCCATTTCCCACAGACGGCGCCAATTGACGAGGGTTTAACTTGTCAATGCCCATTGTTATGGACTTGGGTTTTGGAGAAGAGGGGAGCGCTGGAGGCATCAATCGGCTAGCAAACAAGCACACATGGATGCAAGGTTTACCCAGGTTCAGACCTCATAGAGGACCTTACTCCTGCTTGTCTGCTCTTGGAATTATCGAAGGAGTCGAAAGTTACAGGAGGTGTGCAAATGCAATCTGGCGATGGTGTGGAAACTAGGGTTGTGATCGTTTCCTCCTCATTGGACCCTCCTAGCCTTTATATATGGGGAGGCTAGGTCTCAGGTACCAATACGAGTTGGTTACAAGTTATATTAGAACTATAGTATTGAGCTTTCCTTGTCTTGCGCACTTGGAGTCCTTGTTCATCTGGGCTTTGCACCACCCGAACTATCTTCGACTTCATGGATCTTGGCACTTCATCGAGTGGGCCTTCCATTGAGCCCCACCAGGTAGGCCAATAGTAGGTGCCCGTAGGGCATACCTATGTCACCACCATCTAAGGAGGCTGGGGGAGGGGTCATGTAGTGGATGCAGGGGTTGTCGGCGTCCCAAATTCATCTTCTCCGACACATGCGGTGGCTTGATGGCGGGGGAGGGGTGGCAGCTGGTGGATGCTCCAAGGAACTGGGCATAGATGGGGTAGGCGAGCCATGTCTAGGAATGAGGGTGTTGCAGCTCAACTTGTCGGTATCTCGTGGGCACATAGGAAGCGGCCCCGTGCATGGTGACGGTTGTATCCTCCCAATCCAGAGGTGGTCAGTCGGTTGGGGACCGACTTTGGAGGTTGTACAGTGGAGGAAGGAGGCGTTGGTGGTCTTTCTCCTGAGCAGAGTGGTGGCTAGCAGGGTGTGCTCTAGTCGCTTCGGCAACTTTCTTACGGGAAGCACTCAGAGCATCTCCACTCGTAACCCCTATATGGGCTCCAGCGCTGCCCATTTTTGGCCCGTATGGGGGGCCGCCGGCGCGAAATTGGAAATAGGGGCACCGCCTTCCCAACCATGCCCCCCAAAGTAGACACATATTTTAATAAAATAATATTTAAACAGGGAAAACCTAATTTTATTACATAATAAAAATAGAAAAATTAGTCATAATCGTGCCTAGCCCTGTAGTACTCGTCCTCGTAGTCGTCGTAGGAGCCATCGTCTTCGTCGTCGGTCAGCGCGCGCTTCGTCCTCGGCAGCGTTGGCCAGCCACAATCGCGCCACATCAAACAATCGCCGAAGAGTGATTGCCGCTTTGGGGACCGGTGCCTGCAATGGCTGTAGCCTTCGCCGTCGCCGCCGCCACGCACACGATAGGCCCCCTCCTCCTTCTGCCACTAGGTGTCCCCTGGCGGCGTCTGTTCGAGCGACGCGTGAATGGCCGCACGCTGGCCCGGAAATTCTTCCGGGTCGCCGGGACGCTTCTGCTGGTGCGCCGCCACGGTGTATTCCGGAGGGACCACCCACTCTGGTTGAGGCTCCTCCAGCAGCCGGTCGAGGCGTAGCATCACGCGCGAGGCAAGAGGATCCCAGAACACCACGCAACCTCCGCCCTTTTTTCACTAGAAGTGCGGGTACCGGAGGCAGGGATAGTCACCCGCCATTATGTGCTCCATCACTCCGTTAAGAGTCTGGGCGCCCCACCACAGCATGCGGTCCTCCTCATTGTTGTTGACAGGCGGCGGACCGTTCCCCTTGTACATGGTGAGCTGCCGCTTGCGACGGTTCGCGAAGAAGGTGTTCCAGGTGGCGGCGTTGTCGGGGTCCCAGTTAGTGTCCATCCGTTGCTCCCGTGTGAGCTCACCGTAGTAGTGGTTGGTGATGGCCAACCGGCGGGCAGCACCTTGAGGGACGGGCAGGACTGGCATGCCACCGACGCTCAACCTCCAGCTCGGAGGGCACCCGTACCCCGATGGGCAGGGGTAGTGGGAGGCGCACATCGCCTCCGCCTCGGCGTATGTAAGTGCAGGGAGATTGGAGGATGACATTGCATGTAGTCTGAGCTATGGCAATGGTTTCCGCGGCCTATGTAGCCAGAAATGGCGTGAAGTTTAGGCAGGAAGCGGTGGAACTGGCGGGAAGGAACTAGCGGGAACATGGTGGTGGCCACTTCCGGCCGCCGCGTGGCCGCTGAAGGGCGCGTGGCTTGATAGGGCAATATTTTATTCCCCTCCGGTGCCCCCGCTTGCCTCCCTGTAGATAGGCTTTTGCCTGGGGCCGCCCGAGTTAATAATTGGGCCGCGCCGGTGGAAATTCTAAAATGAGGGTCGCGGCTAGGCGTGTTTTTTTGGTGCCGGTGGCCCTCATAGGCCTTTGGGGGGCTTTGAGGACCCCGAGTGGAGATGCTCTGATGATTCAGAGGGCGGTATCTTTGTCGCAGATGCTGGGAGCCTAGGCATGGTGGCACATGGATATCTAGTTCCAATTGCTTTGGCGTCAAGTGTCATGATCCTTTCATGCCGATCTTTGGCTGAGCTACGAGGGTGCCTATTGGTCGTTGCTTGAAGTGGCACCCAGATTCCGGGGTGGAGGCCCCGATTAGTGGTTCTTTTCATCGTGCCAAGCTAGGAGGTGGCTCTATTTGAGGCGAATCTAGGACCCGGTGCCCAGTTCTCACTACAAGAAATGTTTTCATCCGCAACGGTTTGGCCTGTCAAGCATCATAGAAGGCGCCTCTTTCGTGATGAATTTCTTCGCTCAGCCGTGGATGATGGAAACTTTTTTTCCATTTTTTCGGCCCTCTACTACAACGAAACCGCAAAAACATGGATGAAGCTCGACCGACGCATGGCAGAAATGAGATTTTTGATTCCTCGCGCGATGTTGACTGAGCGAATTCTTTTGAGGCATGTGGGTTCCTGATGTCAGTGTCTCTAGCGGACCATACTTTTCGATCATGCCTTCCTAATTTGAATTTGATAAAGTTGCTCGATGCGTCCATCGTTTATTCAGATTGTTGGGTCTCCTATGTTAGCCTCTCATTAGAAGAATCGTGTGTATAATCGAAATTTTTCCTTTGCTCATGCTACCATGTTCCGAAATTGATAGCATTACTCGATGCATATGCCATTTATTCAGGCTTCTAGGTCCCACATGTTAGTCTCTCATTAGAAGAAATGTGTGTATGATGGATTTTTTTCCTCGGTCGAGCCTTCCAGATTTGAACTTGATAACGTTGCTCAATGCATCAGCCATTTAGTTAGGTTGGTGGGTCCCCCATGTCAACCACACATTAAAAGAAACGTGTGTACGATGGACTATCAATATCCGCTCATGCCTCCATGTTTCGAAGTTGATATATTTGCTCGATGCATCAACTATTTATTCAAGCTGGTGGGTCCCTCATGTCAGCCTCCTCTGTAGAGGAAACGTTTGTATATTGGATATTTTTTTGGTCGCATCCGCCGTTGTGACCTTGGTAACGTTGCTCGATGCGAAGCCGTGTATGGTCTTGCTGTTGGGGCTCTAATGTCAGCCTCTCTAGACAAGAAACATGTCGATCTTAGTCTTCTTTTCTCTAGTCAGGATCACCGTTGTGCCCTTGCCAACATTGCTCGATGCAGTAGCCATGAATGTTCTGACTAATGGGTCCCTGATGTCAGCCTCTCTATATAGGAAACGTGTCTATGTTGGAATTTTTCTTTTGGTCATGTTCGTTACTTTGACCTTCTTAACATATCTCGATGTAGCCGTGTATGTTCTGCCTGGTGGGTCCCTGATGCTAGCCTCTCTATAGAACTACTTAACTTTTTTTAAACACGCCCATTAAACTCGAGGGACGCTGGTTGTGACCGTAAAGCAATATTGGTAAAGGAAAAATGTGAACTCGGGATAAATATATGTATGGATAGAGGATTCGAACTCAAGACTTTCAATAGATGTAAACTGAGTGTGTTTCCACTATGCCAAATATATTTCTTGAAAATTTATGATTAAACATTTATTAGTACCTATAACTTATGTATTGGTCTTCTTAAAATATTTTGTGTGTCCATGTTTATCTCTTCTAAAATAAAAGGGCAGCAATCCTAGCATCTCAATTTATTAAATGCAACATAATGAAGTAATTTCTTAAAAACATGGATTGACGGAGTTTTTTTAAGACATGGGGGGCAATGGCCAAAAGGCCAAATTGAAAATATTTTGGCTATTATACATGGGTATACTCCATGGCCTATGCACCATGGGATCCTTTCCCAAATTTCAATGGGCTGCGCTCGGCAGTCCCCTGATCCCGAAAAGGCCGAATTAGAAGATTTTGGGCTAAAGCCGAATAGGCTAGCTTTCATCTGCTCATTATTAAAAAATGCATTGTGCGGCCGAATTTGAAAAAAAATACCTCACCAAGGGAGGAAAAAGAAGAGATACCCCCTCTGTCCACAAATAAGTGAGTTGGATTTATCTAAATTGGAATGTATCTAGACACGTTTTAGTGTATAGATACATATGAATCTAGACAATCCCAAGTCACTTATTTCCGGACCGAGGGGGTAGTTCTTTTGATAGATATTCATGTATAAAAACTTTTCAGAGAGAATCAGTTGTTTCAGCTCTAAAAACCTTGGTGCACAGTTAGTTTTCCTCTTAGAGTTCAATCTGTTTATTCACCAACAACCCATGGCCAAAATACAAATTAAGATGGAACACAATGATTGTCATAATAGTTGATCATATAGGAAACCGTCATATATATACATATATACCATACCAGTACATACTAGTCATAGCTTGAATCCAGCAAGAGGTTGTCATAGTTTGACCACCCATATATGATTAGTGGAGATAAAACAACCACATAATTAATTATAAAAGCATGCAACCAAAGAGCTATAAAGCTAGGAACTTCATGACCAGCGTGCGACATTTAGGGCACCGAGATACATTGACCTTGACCATTCTTTCGATGGTAAGTTTGGCTGCTTTCAGGAACTTGGTCCACCTAGAACTAGATGCTAGTGCCCATCTATCCAGTTAATGTCATAGCGTCCCTTGATTTGCACTCCTTCGCTCTGCATCTTGAAGACTATTGTGCCCTTTTATCTGGTCTGGAGTTGCTTTTTGGCAATCTTAGGCAATTTCTGAGTGAAAGCAAGAGATAGACACACAATTAATAAGAGAAATGCACTGAATCATATGAAACTTAAGGAGAAGACATTTAGAGCAGTTTATTTACCACCATATACTTACAAGCATAGTCCTATGCGACCTGGTGATCACACATGTGTAGGATACGATGTGATAAGGCAGTGCCAAGGCTGATGCAGGAGCTTTTGCCGGTGCCTGTGCTGGGGCTGGTGCTGGTGCCAGTGCATGTGCGGGGCTGGTGCAGTAGCCGGTGCTGGTGTAGGAACATGGACTGATGCATGAGATCGTGCTGATGCAATTATTTGTAGGGGGTGGTGCAGGAGCTGGTACCGGTATCGGCGTCAGCAGCTTGATGCTAGATTTCTTCTGAGGGGTACGTAAGCTGACTGCAAGAGTCGTAGAGGCATATGAGATGTGTACAAGAAAAATTCTCTCTTATACAATAGTTACTCACAAGATAGTGATCAGAGGATATGATGAGTATAGAGGCAAATTAAGTTACTACCAGTATTCTTTCTCCTTAGGTCAACATCTGCCAGTGGAGGAACTAGGGTTGGTGCTAGTGCGGGTGCCGGTGCCGATGCCAACAACTTGATGCTGGTTACCTTCTAGGGGGTTAAGGGACTGTAGGAGTGGTCAGAGAAGCATATGAGATGTGTACAAGCAAAATGGTTTCTTATACAACAGTTACTCCCAAGACAGTGATCAAAGGATATGATGAGTATACAAGAAAATTAAGTTACTAGCTCTATTCTTTCTCCTAATTAGGTGAACGGGTGTCGTTTAGGAACTGGGGCCGCTACCGGCGCCAGCAGCTTGATGCTAGATTCCTTCTTGGGGGTACATAAGGGTAAGCGGACTACAGAAGTGGCCAGAGTCATATGATGAGTACAAGACAATGATGAAGAACAATTACTCGCAAGAAAGTCATGAGAGGTTGTGATGAGTATAGAAGAAGATTAAGTTAGTACTACCTCTGTTCTTGGTCCTTAGGTGAATAGGTGTACAATGACTTGCAAGTATCTGCCTAGGCTTGCTATAATCAAGGGCCACCACATCCCCCTGCTTCAGATCCTTCTCACTGACATACTTGGACCAACCTCGTCCACCAAAATAGGTGGTGGCCATCGTCTGGGAGACATCCACATCATATAGTTGCCGCGTGCCTTTAGGGCCCTCGCTATACAGAGTCGGAAACTTGTCATTTCCGCACAACTTGTTTATAATGGGGCGAGCAACATAAGGCACAGCCTTTGTGAGAAAATTGATAGATAAATAAGACGGCAGCAATAAAAGTAAAATACAAGATGACATAGGTACAATTACTCGGATGCTTATGATTTGCTGCCCTATGATGGGAAAAAGGCTTACGACCCATGAAGATTTCAGATAATAGCCTAAGGAAGTAACCGACGAAGACTTTGATTGTATTAGGAAAGAGACTATGAACCGACATTGTGTTGGTATTGTGATTACGCGCGTATGAAACCTATCCACATACAGATTTGAGACCCGGCCTATTATATATAGGACGGGAGAAGCTTAAGCGAGGGTACATAAATCTAGAGGACAACTTGTAATAGTGTGATTTCCCCAATATTCAGGCGACTTTGACTTCATCGTTTTCCTAACATCCAACAAAATCCCCAGCGTTCTCTTTTCCGCGAGACCCCAAGTCCATCACCATGGGCATTGCCGAGGTTACCCCTCGACAATTGGTGCCATCTGTGGGAAACCTGAATGCTGGAACCATGGATTCGGTGGACCGCTCTCCACCAAGCATCAACTCGAAAAAAGAAGATCCACGCCCGCCCACCCCTGTATTGGTACCCGCCGATTTCAACGGCGGATCCGATCTGATCATCGGAGGTTTCCACTTCCAAGTAGATGACCCGCAAGAATCGCACCCTTCGGCCCTGATCACATCAGAACCATCGGTGCAAAAACCTGCGCCTACTGCGGTACCAACATCTTCCGTCGGATCCTCCACATACGTCACAGCATAGATCGAAGCAGCCGAAGAAGGTCATCAGCCAACCCTACCACACGAAGCAAACCCGACAAACCCAGAACCCAAAGAAAGCAGCGAAAACATCGACTTCGAAGAAAGGATGGCGACGATCTATCTAGAATTATAATCCTGGAATACTGTCAGCACATTCTTTGAAGCAGAAGATGACACCATCATGCCACCAAGTGTGCATGATCAACGGAGATACCTCAACACCACGTGACGAAAATGGTAACCCTATCCTCAACCCCGATGATATTTTATCAGATGACAATACAGGAAACCACGACAATGAAGAGGACCATGGAAACGGAGGAGAAACAACAGATAATCGCATAGTCCAAGCAAGAGGCGGAGAACCTCATGGAGGAGAGAGACAAGGACTTCGGCTACCAGCATCGACTTGGCAAAAAGCAAGGGAGGAAATTTCGGGGGCAGTTCCGATGACAGCGGATGCTTCACATGAGGATCTATTAGCATACCAGTACCTACTCCACCACAAGAAGAGAGACCTACTTAGGATGCAGAGACAACTCGACGAAAGAAAGAGATTAGCCAACGAATCCATCTTACGACGGACACAATTAAGCTCTACTAGAGGATCAAGGAGCGTGACAGGAGGAGCACCACCAAGAAGGGCAACATCTCGACTGCAGCATATCCCTAAAGCAAAAAGAAGTGGACTCATCTGAGATCTCGATCTATCATTCATGTCGATTGACCAAGCAGGAAACATCAAGGCAAAAACAGCTCAGGCAACCATTGTGGCCGCGCAAACATATCTGATCACCACTCAGCCCACACCCGATGATTCGTGTGCGGCCCTCCACCACTCCGTCCTAATGAACCTTGGCATGGTGGGAGCCTCTCTCGCGGAAGCAGAGCAAGGAATCAGACGACAACCCGATAGATCCCCACGCCGTCACAGCAATCCTCGGCAAGTGGGACACACCCGACAATCTCGATCACCACACCAGGTGCATCTCGTAGGACCCGAGCCGCAAAGCAACACAAGAAACGACAACACGCAACACATGAGCAACGGATCAAGAGATGAAAACCGCAACCGACGATATCATGATAGATACGACAAAGACGATCACGGGCTATGTGGGGCTAGCTATTTCACGCAGCGGATTCGCAAGTCCTCGATACCCAAGGACTTCAAACTTCCACATGACCGCCAAAAGTATGATGGGATCCAGGAACCCGAAGCTTGGTTAGCAGATTTTTCGGCCACTGTCAAATTACAGGGTGGCTCCACAACTACCGCAATGCAAAGCCTACAACTAATCTCACCGGTGCCGCAAGATCATGGCTTAGGCAGTTACCCGAAGATTCCATTGGTAGCTGGAACGACCTGGAAGATAAATTCATCCGGCACTTCCAATCCATGTTCAAACAACCACCAGCCTTGGAATAGTTGCGAGCATGCAAACAAAAATCTAGGGAATAAATAAGAGCATTCATCTAGCAATGGAACATCATCAAAAACTCGGCTGAGTCCATATCCGACGAAAGGGCCATCGACGCCTTCAACGACGGCCTCCGTCGCCAAGAATTCATAGAAGAACTGGGACAAGTTAAACCCAAAATAATATCACAGTTAATGGAGATAGCAAATCGGTGGGCTGATGGGGAGGACGCGCTGCATAATAAGCGTGCGCGATCACCCGAAGAAGACAGGGATAAGCATGGCAATGATAGAAGAAGATGGAACAACGAGGGAAACACGGGACCAAGTTATGTCGCAGCAGGTTTTTCGGGTGAAGGTAACAATAGAAGCAACGACCATAACGGCGGATACTGCCAGAACAGGGACGACGTCGGAGGAAGCCAGTCCGTACAACGGTATCAGCCAAGAGCACGAGACCCACCTATGTCCATGATGCAAATGCTGGAAGGACCCTGTAATATGCATTTTTGTGTCGACTCAGTAGGAAGACGACAATCCAACCATCTCATGAAAGATTGTCGAACATTCCTGAAGATGCAGGAGTTATGTAATGCAAAGGCAACCAAAGCGGCAAATCGAGGATACACATCCACGCCTGGTACACTAGACATCGACGCACCACCACCACCAGCGGCACCACCACAAAACACAAATGATCATAACAACGAGTACCCTAGGTCAAAAGGAGCAATGTCCATGATTCAGAAAGGGCGTCCATCCAACAGAATTCAGAATCTCATCACAAGACACATCAATATGGCATAAACAGCAACATCAACCACACCTGAATATCTCCACTGGTTAGAGCAAGAAATCACATTCATCAGAGCTGAGCACCCGCTTCGGGTCCCGCGACTGGGTCACTCACCCTTGATAGTCAAAGCACAAATTGGAAGGTTTGATATGAGAAAGGTCTTCATGGACACAAGAATTAGCATAAATCTGATCTATGCAAAAACACTAAGAACAATGGGCTACCCCCTGGACAATCTCGCGCCAACAGAAACATTTTTCCACGGAATAGTACCAGGTAAAGCCAAAATTCCTTTAGGCAAAGTATTTCTTGACGTTGTTTTTGGTTCCAAAGTAAATTTCAGGCGAGAAAAACTCGAATTCAATGCCATGGGCTGGCCATCACAATATTATGCAATCCTGGGACGACCAGCCTTCGCACGGTTCATGGCAGTGCCGCATTATGCATACTTAGTCATGAAAATGCCAGCACCAAAGGGAATTATCACGGTAAAAGGAAGCTCCACACCTGCCGACAATTGCGATCGGGAGTTCAACAAAATTTCTAAATCTTTCGGGATGGCAACGGAGTTTGAACAACTCAAAACCGCAACAAATGCACAACCACTAGAAGTAGCACATGTCAATCCCGATCAGGCTTTTGACACGGTAAAGGACACAAAAGAAGTACAGATCCACCCCGTCGACCCGACGAAAACAATATTTGTGGCTTCCAACCTTGATCCCGCATAGGAAAACACGCTCATCGAGTTCTACCGTGAGCACTAGGAGATCTTCGCATGGCTACCTCCTGACATGCCGGGGATTCCGAAGGAACTCGCTGGGCATGCATTAAAGTTGGATCCAAAGGCGAAGCCAGTAAAGCAACCGCTTCATTGCTTCACAGAACCAAAGCACAAATCCATTGGAAAGGAGCTCCATCGCCTCATTGATGCCAATTTTATCAAAGAACTAACAAAATCAGAGTGGGTCGCAAACCCAGTGTGTGTTCCAAAGAAAAATACTACCGAACTTTGGATGTGCATCGACTTTACTGCACTGAACAAACATTGTCCAAAAGATCACTTCCCATTGCTGCGAATCGACCAAATAATCGATGCAACTGTGGGATGCGAACGTCTTTCTTTCTTGGATGCTTACTCAGGATACCACCAGATTAGGATGAAGGAAGAAGATCAGGAGAAAACAACGTTTATCATGCCTTATGGTGTATTCTACTACACAACAATGCCTTTTGGCCTCAAGAATGCCGGCGCAACATATCAGCGGATGATGCAGAAGTGTCTGGGAAGCCAGATAGGCACAAATGTGCAAGTATATATCAATGACATCATAGTTACAACAAGCCAAGGTTCTGCGCTGATCAAGGACCTCGAAGAAACATTCAAAAATCTCGACAAGTTTAGCATCAAGATGAACCCGAAGAAATGCTCCTTTGGAGTCCTGGCGGGGCAACTCCTTAGATATTTGGTATCAGCTAGAGGAATCGAGGCTAGTCCCGAGAAAATACAAGCAATCTTAACAATGAATAAGCCAACAAATCTACATGGTGTACAACAACTGGTAGGGTGAGTAGCAGCACTCAGTCGTTTCATTGCAAGGTTAGGAGAAAAAGCGCTACCATTTTATGCCCTTATGAGGAAATCAAAAAAAAATCGAATGGACAGAAGAAGCTCAACGTGCCTTCGAAGATCTTAAAAGGACACTTTCGACATCTCCTGTCATCGTGTCACCAAAATAAAAAGAGCCTTTACTACTTTATATTGCTGCAACAAATCAAGTGGTCAGCACGGTCTTGGTCGTGGAGCGACCCGAAGAAGGGAAAACCCATGGTGTGTAGAGGCCAGTCTACTTCTTGACCGAGGTCTTATCCCCATCCAAGCAAAGGTACCCGCATTACCAAAAACTAGCATATGGGATATTTATGACAGCACGAAAACTACGCCATTATTTTTCGGAGCATCCGATCATAGTGGTCAACGAAGCACCTTTGTTAAGCATCCTCAACAATCCAGAAGCAAATGGACGTGTCTCTCTATGGGGCATTTAATTATCCCCTCGAGATATCATGTATGAGAAACGCAAAGCAATTAAGTCACAAGTTCTGCCAGATTTCATCACAGAATGGATAGAATTGCAATATGCGGGTCCACCAGACCTTTCTAGTGTCTAGACAATGTACTTTGATGGATCAAAAAGAACGGAAGGAGCAGGAGCAGGAGTCATACTAATATCACCCCAAGGCGACAAAATGTGTTATATACTTCGGATGAGCTTCGCAAACGCATCCAATAATGAAGCAGAATACGAGGCCTTGTTGCATGGCATGCGAATGGCCAAAGCTTCCGCTGCAACTCGCCTCAAAATCTTCGGAGATTCCAATCTTTGTGGCACAGCAAGCAATGAACAAGTGTAACACCGTCAGCAAAAATATGATTGCATATCGCGATCTATATGGCGTTATGGAAGCTCAATTTGATGGGTGCGAAGTATCACATATAGGGAGAGCAAGCAATGAAGAAGCTGACAACCTTACCACTACCACCTGAAGTTTTTTGGGAAGAAATAACGGAGCGATCGATCAAAGCAAAAAGAGTCTCCGAGGTTGTAGCACCAAAAACAGGGAAAAAGAAACATCCGCAAAAAGACTCTGGGGCACCATCAGAAACTAAGAGTATAGAAGAGGCCATCAAAGAAGAAGAATAGGAAATTGGAGAGGTCATGCTAATAGAGCCTACCTAGATGTAGCCGTATATAGCATATATGACTAAGGGAGAACTACTCGAAGATGTGATAGAAGCCCGGTGAATCACTCGAAGATCGAAGGCCTTCCGAATAGTCAAAGGAGAGCTGTATAAGAGAAGTATTTCGGGTGTGTTGCAGCATTGTGTAACACCCGAAGAAGGAAAAATCATACTCAAAGATATACATGAAGGATTTTGTGGTCACCATGCTAGTAGCCGAGCAATTGTTGCAAAAGCATTCAGGGCAGGATTTTACTGGCTCACTGCATTTCAGGATGCAAAAGATATTGTCAGAACATGTGAAGCATGTTAACGGTTTGCAACAAAGCCTGGAGCACCAATCGCTGAGTTGAATTCTATACCGTTGGCTTGGCCTTTTGCTCAGTGGGGACTCGATATGGTGGGAAAACTTCACAAATCATCACCAGGAGGACACGTCTTTCTACTAGTAGCAGTCCACAAATTTACTAAATGGATTGAAGCAATGCTTGTCACCACCCAAGACGGAACTTCGACTGTGAATTTTATTAAGTCCATCGTATTTTGGTTTGGCATACCAACAATATCATCATAAACAATGGGACCAACTTCACTTCCAGTGAGTTCAGGGAGTACTGCTAGGAGATGGGAATCAAAGTAAGCTATGCCTCGGTAACTCACCCACAAACAAATGGACAGGTGGAAAAAGCCAATGTACTAGTCACTGCTGGACTCAAGAAAAGACTGCTAGCATCGCTTGACATAGCAAAAGGAGCATGGGTTGATGAATTGCCATTGATGTTATGGAGTTTACCTATAACTCCAAATAATTCAACACAAGAGACAGCTTTCTTTTTGGTCCACGGTGCAGAAGCTGTGCTTCCTGTTGAGGTGTCACACGAATCCCCAAGAGCAGCTGCATATGATGAAGAGGAATCAAGAGAAGCACTTGAAGATGATGTGATGTACTTGATGAAGCTCGAGATGAAGCCCTACAAAGAGCAATTATGTGCCAGCAAACCTTGCGCAATTACCATAGCCAAAGATTGCGGCCTGCTAGGTCCTTCGCAGTAGGGGACCTAGTTCTTCGCCTAAGTAAGATGGCCACAAGAAGTTGGAATCGCCATGGGAAGGACCATACATTGTCACAGAAGTTATTCCCGGAGGAGCATATTGACTAGAAGACAAAAAAGAAAGGTGTAAATTACTCAAATCCATGGAATGTAGCACAGCTACGACGTTTTTACGCATAAGATTACTTACAATATAATAAGAGTTACAGTTCGGCTTCTTAAGCCAGAGTATCCAGATTAACGGCTAAATGCCATCCATCTAGATAATAATGTATCATCGAATTTTTCGCTTTATGTATAAAGAGATAAGTTTTTCGTTCCTTAAAGCTCTTTATTATTGTTCAAAAAGATCTATATTTTCCATCAAGCTAACAACAACTATGAGCCTATGTCTAGATATAGGCATCCGAACATAGCCTCGGGGCTACTCCATCGGGAGTGCTGGCGTGCACCCGATAAAAATACAATTGTGTATAAAACAAAATATTTATGACTAAAAAGTACCTTTGAGTCTTACATCAATGTATCCTAAAAAAGGTATCCTCCAAAGAAAGATTACTCCCATCGGGAGCCAGTATAAAGCATTAAAACTATTTGGTAAATTAGCCCAGCAAGGCAACCGCCGAAAAAGCCAAAAATCTCGGATCGCGCTCAAATGCGATAAAAATCCGAATGTCGTGTTCAGAAACATTAAGGTAAGCCCCAGGATTCGTCCTGTGTCTCCTGCTAATCGCACAAGAATGTGCTATGCTAGTAAAATATCCATATCAACGATATGATGAAAAATCCCGACGGACGCGTTGGGTACCCGATAAAATAGAAGCTAGAATTCAGTATTTGGTAAGACCTCAGCGGCCCGAACTGAATTATGCCAGTAATAAATTCCATGTCCAGGCCTGGTGACTTGAATTTGATGTAGGACAACCTTGGTTTTTCCCAGGAGCAATTAACTGATTCCCGATCCGTCGGAAGCATCAGACTCGTTGTACCAAATTCCTACAAAACACAAAAAATGATACAAATAAAGGAAAAGAATGTTTTGAGACTCACCTGAAACTACAGTTTAAGTAGAGGCTCGGGGGCTACTGACATAGGTACGATTACTCAGATGCTTATGATTTGCTGCCTTATGATGGGAAAAAGGCTTACGGCACATGAAGATTTTAGATAATAGCCCAAAGAAGCAACCGACAAAGACTTTGATTGTATTAGGAAAGAGACTATAAACCGACATTGTGTTTGTATTGTGATTACACGCGTATGAAACCTATCCGCATACAGCTTTGAGACCCGGCCGACGGGAGAAGTTTAAGCGAGGTTACAGAAATCTAGAGGATAACTTGTAATAGTGTGATTTCCCCAATATTTAGGCGACTTTGACTTCATCGTTTTCCTGACATCCGACGAAATCCCCAGCGCTCTCTTTTGCGCGAAACCCCAAGTCCATCACCATGGGCATTGCTGAGGTTACCCCTTGACACAAGATATTACATAAACTCATTCTAAACCACTTGGAAACCATACCTAATATCATGGGTACCCTTCGTGAAGGGTGGCCATGCACCATTTTGTCCCTCTACTTTGAAGGGCATATATGGCCCCACTTTCAACCCACAAGTTTGACAAGAGGAAGGTAGAATAAAGGGCTGAGCAGCTGCTACGTGGTACTGAATGAAATTAAGTGGAAAGGTTAAATTATGTAAAGAGGATGTAAATCTAATAATATCAGATAGAATCATTGCATGTAAAGCAAACAGATTTGGCGTTTGTGAACTTCTGATAAGCGTAAAGATAAAGCTGATAACAATAACATAGAAAATCATAACATGTGAAATTGTGGATTTCTAAATTATACCCACTTCTTAGGAAGGTCACTGTCCACCTGGGTACTGTGTTTACACTTCCTTCACGTGTACACGATGCCCGCTTTTGGTGGGGGGCCTTAGCAATCTACTAGCCTCTACAGCGGCCTCATCCCCGCAACAGCACCTTCAATCTGCATAAATAGAAACAGAGCTTAATAGTTTAATACAGTAGTAGTCATATGATTGTATAAGACAGTCAGACAGACATTTCCAGATCTAGATTCAGATAAACACTGTGCGAGAATTAATAAAATCACTCATATGTTTCTGAATATCTAATAAGCATACATGAAACCAAGCGTATAATTGTAACATCCCAAAAATTTCCTAATTTTGGAATGTCATAATATGGTAAATAAAATAATTGAATTGTTTGATCTTGTTGAAATTTTTGAATGAAAAGAAACTTTTAATGTGGCTTGGTAAAAATTCAAACTACATTAAAAGAAGTGGATTAACATGACAAACATTATTTGGGAAGTTTGAATAAATCCAAATTTTTGTTCTTGCATTGCATCATGGCATCATACAAAAACATATTCCTCATATTGAAATAATGAACTAAAAACCTAATTTCTATGTGCTATTTTGTTCCTATGAAAGATTATTTAGGATGATATAAATCCAATATTTTTGAAAAGTCAAACTAATGCCAAACTATCATCCTATGTTGATCTTCACATTTTTAGAAAAATTTAGAAATAAAAATGAACTCATTTGGAGACATTATGCAAAAGTTCTAAAAGAAATATAAAACAAAAAGTAGAAAAAAAGAAACAAAAAATTAAGCTAACCTAACCGGCCGGCACCCGACCGGCCCGTCCCTTCCCTTCCGCACCGTGTAGCGCGCATAGCGGCTTCGGCCTGCCGGTCAGCCCCGGCCCACCTGCCAGCCCGCTCCCCTCCACGCGGTCGCCGACCAATGGGGCCCACTTGTCATCTCCCTCCTCCAGCCAGGAGACCCCGACAAACACGACTCCAAACTGAACCGGGAAGATCTCTCCGATATCTCCTCGCTCCTGTGCCCCCTTGTCTAAGATCTACGACCTATTTCTTTACCCTGACCCTCCCCCCCCCCCGTCGTTTCCCCTCGAAAACCCTATCCCAAAGCCGCCAAGCTGCTGCGGAATTGGTCACCGAAGTTCCACCGCCACCATCGCCCGCGGAGGCTTCAGATCGATCACATCGTCAGGGTTTCCGCCACCCCGTACCCCTATCCTACAGCTTGATCTCTTCCCCTTTATCCACTACATCTTCCTGACCACTCCACCTTCCTACAGGCGCACCATAGTAGCCGCGCGAGCTCGCCGGAGATCTTTCGTGAACCACCGCCTCCAGCCGCATGCTATAGTTGTCTCGAGAGGTACAAGTCGACACAGAGGGAACCAATAGAACCGACGAAGTCTTTCGCATCTAGTCTGCTACACCGACATCGTTGGAGGAGCCCAGAGAAACGCCCACGTCGACCACATGCGCCGCATGACGCCTGATACGTCCATTATGCATCACCATTCTATACTGTTATTCATCAATAAATTTCATATTAAAGGATGGTACTTATGTTATTTCATCTATTTTTGCATGATTGATGATTTGGGAGGATGAACCACCAGGGCCAAGATTCTGATGGAAAAGGCACTGTTTTGAGGCAAAATTCGCGAATATCAGAAAATCCCGGAAAATATATGAAAAATCCTATTTTTCCAGAAGACGAAGGAAGCCAGAAGGGGAAGTGGAGATGGGCCACAAGGGGCCCACACCACCCCCTGGCGTGGGCTAGCCCAGACCGCGCCACCAGGTAGTGTGGCCACCCTGGCCCACCTCTGGCATCGCCCTCTAGCGTATATGATCCCCTTGAAACCATAAGACCTGGGGGAGCAACAAATAAAGGTTCTGCCACCTCTGTGGGGCGAAAACTACAGAGAAAAAGAGCTCTTCGGTAGGCAGAATTCTGCCGGGGAAATTCCTTCCCGGAGAGGGGAGATCATCACCATCGACACCATAGTCAAGATGGACTTCATCGGGATCATCATCTCCACCAGCACCATCACCACCACTCCATACCGCTATAACAATTGGGTTGAATCTTGCATAGTTCTTAGGGGAAACTTTCATGGTGTTGATTACTTGTTGTAGTTGATGCTATTGAGTGGAACCATTGAATTATAGTTTATGTTCTGATTGTTAATTATCATTATTTCATCTCTGATCTTGATCCATATGATGTCCCGTGAGTAGTTCGTTTAGTTCCTGAGGACATGGGAGAAGTCATGTTGTTAGTAGTGGAATTATGTTGAGAAAGATTCAATAGTTTGATATTTAAGTTGTGGTGTTATTCTTCTAGTGGTGTCATGTGAACGTCAACTACATGACACTTCACCTATATGGGCCTAGGGGAATGCATTGTGTATTTGGCTACTAATCACGAGGTTGACGGAGTGACAGAAACCTGAACCCCCGTTAGGAAACCTTTGCGCGAGGGAGTGTAGGATCTCTAAGTTTAAGGTTGTGGTTAGGTTTTTATCGTAATTAATTTCTAGTAGTTGCGAATGCTTGCAAGGCATATAATCAAAAGTATGTATTAGTCCTAGGAAGGTCAGTACATTAGCATAGCTTCACCCACACAACACTTATCTAACTAGAGAAGATTAATCAACTATATGAAGCGAAAGCACTTGACAATATTCCCATGTGTCCTCGAGAACGTTTAGTCATCTTAAGTAATACAACCGGCTTGTCCTTTTGCTAAAGAAAGGATTGGGCCATGATACATTGCAAATGTATCTATAATTTTTGATGTTCCATGCTTGGTTTTACCTACTTTCTTATGTTTTGTTCCAACTTTGGAGTACTTTTCATATGATTTCTTGGACTAACCTATTAACAAGAGCCACAGTGCCAGTTGCCTGTTTTCTGCTGTTTTTGGTTCCAGGAAAGTCAGAAAATCAATATTCTCGGAATTGGACGGGACAAAAGCCAAAGTTCCTATTTTACCGGAAGACTCATGGAGCCAGAATACGAGACGGAGGAGGGCTAGGGCCTGGCGCGGGCTAGCCCTACCCGCGCCACCAGGTGGTGTGGGCCCCCTGGCACTCCACCGACCTTGCCCTCTGGCCTATAAGAAGCCTCGCGATACCAAAACCCTAAAACGTCAAGCCACCAGCCACGAAAAGTTCCGCAGCGCCACCGCCACCAAAGGGGAGATTCGGGGGATAGAAAGTCTCTGTTCCGGCACCCTGCCGGGACGGGGAAGTGCCCCCGGAGCCATCTCCATCGATCTCCACCACCATCTCCATCACCATTGCTGATTCCCATGATGAGGAGGGAGTAGTTCTCTCTCGAGGCTAAGGGTTCTACCGGTAGCTATGTGTTCATCTCTCTCTATGCGTCATCATATTGTGATCATGAGCTTGTAATCTATAGATCTATTCTGCTACTCAAGTGCTTTAATGAATCTCTGCTCTCCCCATGTGTGTGAAAGTGACAGCGTGCTCACCATGGTGGCACTTAGGCTAGAGATTACAAATACTTGTTATGAGTTATATTTGGAGTTGGATGTCTTTATGAAATTGTGGTGTTTGTTGGACTCATCTAGTACTCAAGGTGACAGTGTGGGGTTTTCTAGATGGGAAAGGCTTACTTTGAGGTGTGTTGTTATAACCCTACCGTTGATTAGAGTGTCCAACCGGAGAGTAGTTAAGAGTAGTATCATGAAGATAATATATTTATGAGAGGGTGTTCACTAGTGAAAGTATGATCCCTAGGCCTTGTTTCTAAGCATTGAAACTTCGTTTGCTACTAGATCGGTTACACGTTTGCTTGCTTCCATCTTTATTTCAGTTTGCCTTTAGTCTTTTCCCACGTCAACCACACACCATCAAGCTATTTTCTAGCACTGTTACCACTTGTATTTCACTATCTCTTCGCCGAACTAGTGCACCTATACACCTAACAAGTGTATGGGTGTGTTGGGGACACAAGAGACTTCTTGTATCTTGATTGCAGGGTTTCTTGAGAGGGAATACCTTTGACCACTTCCTCCCTGAGTTCGATAAACCTTGGGTGATCCACTTAAGGGAAAACTTGTCGCTGTTCTACAAACCTCTGCACTTGGAGGCCCAACAACTATCTACAAGAATAGAAGTCCGTAGACATCAAGCTATTTTCTGGCGCCGTTGCCGGGGAGGTAAGGTAAAAGGTATTCACACCGGAGGATTGAAGAAGAAGAACCTCCCACGGCAAACGCCTATTTTCTGGCGCCGTTGCCGGGGAGGTAAGGTAAAAGGTACTCACATCCTCCGGTGTGAGTGCTCGAAGTTATTTCCTTTAGATTCTGCAATTTTGTCTTTTTGCTTCTTGTTTTCACTGGTTAGGCTTAATGGAAAACAACAAAAATATTAGAGAGCTTTATAGTATTTATCTTGAGTTAGGACATGAAGTGTTTGAAGAGAAAATTAAAAAACCTATGGAACTTTATTTGCATGCTAATAGCAATGTTGTTAGTATGAATTCTTTGGACACCATTATTGCTAATGCTATGGAAAAGTATAAGCTTGGGGAAGCTAGTTTTGATGAAAATGATCTTTTTAGTCCCCCATCATTAGAGGAGAAATTTTACTTTGATGATACTATGCCTCCACTATATGATGATTACAATGATGAATATGATATTTTCAGTCCACCTACTATTGAGGAGGCAATTAATTATGACTATAATATGCCTCCTATATTTGATGATTATGGTGATGAGAATAATAATGATAACTATTTTGTTGAATTTGCTCCCACTATGATTAATAAGAATGACTATTCTTATAGGGAGAGTAATAATTGTTTTATGCATGTGGCTCATGATAAGAATGTTTCATGTGATTGTTATATTGTTAATTTTATTCATGATGCTACTGAAAGTTATTATGAGAGAGGGAAACATGGTTTTATATGTCTCAACAATATTAAGTTTCCCCTCTTTATGTTAAAAGTTTTGAAGTTGCACTTGTATGGCTTTCCTATGCTTGTTGCTTTGTGCTTTCATGACTTGTTTCTTTACAAGATTCCTATGCGTAGGAAGTTGGTTAGACTTAAATGTGCTTTGAATTTGCTTCTTGATGCTCTCTTTTACTCCAATTCATATTTCTTATGTGAGCATCTTCTCAAACTATCATGCCTAACTTAAAGGCGTTAAAGAAAAGTACTTATTGGGAGATAACCCAAAATTTTTAGATGAGTCTTGGAAGTTATTATCTCTGAACCTCTCCTTATCCTTTTTATTTGCTTTTTGTGCCAAGAGTAACCTCTAATGAGAGTGAAGTAATGATTGGGAAAGTTGTTGTCCCGAAACAGATTTTTGTGCTTCACCATAAAATTCGTGAGAGAGCTCTGTATGTCGGATTGAGCTGTAATTTTTTCTGCTTCTGCCCCAGGTTGTTATCTAACTTTAGTTAGTTCAACACTTTTTTATTTGAGCAACAGAAGGTCTTCGAAAAAATTCGTCTTTACCTGATGGTTATTTTGACAGATTTCTGCCATTTTCTGCATTTGCTTCTTATTGGTTCCTTTTTGAGTTCTTTTGGGGAATTGAGCTTTTTAGGGAAGTACCACAGTATCTAGTGTTCTAATGTAAGTTTATTTGGTGTTATAACTGAACCCAAAGACTTATTATCTTAAGTGCACTAATGTTGCTAATAAAGGTTGTGTGAAGTTTTGTATGAAGGAAAATTTTTAGGTGTATGGAAGGAATGAGTAATGAGATGAAGAATGGACTAAAGCTCAAGCTTGGGGATGCCACGCATGTCACCCCAAGAAATCTCCAAGAAGTACAAGCGGCAAATCTTGGGGATGCCCAAGGCATCCCCTTCTTCATCAATAAAAATCTCAGGTTTCTTCCAAACGCTTCATTTTTATTGTTTCATGCACAGTTGTGTTTTTCTTGGAGCGTCTTCTTTCTCGTTTTCGTTTTGGTTTTTAGTTTGCTTTGTTTGCTTAGTTTTCTGAATAAATTGGTTGGACCCCCTCTTTCATACATTGGTTTGCAAATAGTTTGGTTTGGTTTGGAAAATAGTAGGAAAGTTCATGCTTATGTGGTAAAAAGAGCTTGTTTTTGACTGTAACCTATGATTTATCATGCCATGCTTGATATTGTTTTGTATTTATTCTTAGTATTCTTTTCTGTAGCATGACTTGTTATAAACAATTGAGATTGCTTAATGTGTCTTGGATGAATCATGCGTTGTTTTAGCATACTAAAGCATAGTATAGTGGTATTCTCCTTTGATGCTTTATTTGGGTTGACTTGGCGCATGCTCACACCATGTTATGACTATCCAAAGTCACCATAGCCCTTATCATCCTTTAGTTTTCAACTTGTAGTATCACTTTATGCTTTGAGCAATGATGTTTTGTCGCTCTGCATGATTATGGCCATTATTGCTCTCTTAGTTTGTCACTCCCAGTATTTTGCTAGCCTCCACAACAAAGTATGAGTTCCACTCATGCATCCAACTCCCTAAACCAAGTTATTCCAAAGAGTCCACCATACCTACCTACTAGCTTATGCTATTCCAAGTATATTCATGCTTTTGTTTACCTTCAAAATTAAACTTGTTATGAGAAAACTAGTGATTAAAGCTCTCACGAACTTGATGGCACACTTTACTTTTTTACATCTAATAAACTTGAACCATTGGGTCCTTATTTGTTGTGTATATGCTTGCGCTCTATAAGTTGAAATTAGCAGAACCATGTTTCATGGAGAACGCTTTCAACATTGCACTTGTACATTGTACCCCGTTGATATCATGTTCTTTTGCTTATGGATCCCGGCGGTGTGAAATAAAAGTGGAACTTGTAAGACCATGGAGTTTGTATATGTGTTAGAGAAACGCCTGGGCCGCTGGTCTAATCCATGCTGACATGGTGGAAACCTGCAGCTTAACCATAATGAGTTGTCTATGAAGCATTCTTCTTATAAAAAAGAGTCCTATATTGAGAAAAAAGAGGAAAAGAGAAAAACAAAAAAAGAGATTATGAAAAGAGGAAAGAGAGAAAAAAGCACCATATTCCCATGGTAAATAAGAAGAATGCTCGTTGTCTGCTTGCCTTGTCATTTTGATATGGGGATTCTTCCGTATCATCAGGCAAGGGGTACCCCGTTGGCGGTTCTCTATGATACATATGTACTTACAATGACAAGAGCTTACTTGTGACTAAAGTTGAGTAGCATGAGGTTCGGTCTTCGTAAGTAAGGGGCATGAGATTTCAGCTTATAACTTGTCAAGCATATCCTCTTAGTTGTGTCACTTTAACCGTAATCACCTTCAAGATGCTTATGATAGGGTCAATGAGAGCTGAAAGCTATAAGTACCATAATTTTCGGAAGCTCTTTATGAGACTTGAATCCCTACTTCTTTTTACAAAGGCCTTTCTTCCACCATTATATTGAGTCTCCACCTTCTATCTTTATGCACCTACTTTGAGAGCATAGTGGCCATTCTTAGTTCTATGTGCATTGTCCCAAGACTAGTTGATTGATGCATACCTTGATATAGCTTGTTCTAAACTATTTGTATCTAGTCACTCTTATGAACTTTGAAGGTGTCCTATGCATTTATATTTGCTACTCTATGAGGGACAAGCTGAATGCTATTATGCTATGTTTTCTTTATGTGAAACAAACAAACGTCTTGCAAAACATTGTTATTCATGAATCTTTTGTTTGTGCCTTTTCATGTTGCATCATAGTTTCTTTGTCTTATTGCTAGAACTTTGTCTTTCATGCTATGATTGAAGTACTATGATCCCAGCTTTGAATGTTCTGCAAATACTTTGATCAAGGCTTTGATGGTGCATGTCACCTCAAAAATTATTCTTTCTGTTTATCACTTACCTACTCGAGGACGAGCAGGAGTTAAGCTTGGGGATGTTGATACATTGCAAATGTATCTATAATTTTTGATGTTCCATGCTTGGTTTTACCTACTTTCTTATGTTTTGTTCCAACTTTGGAGTACTTTTCATATGATTTCTTGGACTAACCTATTAACAAGAGCCACAGTGCCAGTTGCCTGTTTTCTGCTGTTTTTGGTTCCAGGAAAGTCAGAAAATCAATATTCTCATAATTGGACGGGACAAAAGCCAAAGTTCCTATTTTACCGAAGACTCACGGAGCCAGAATACAAGACGGAGGAGGGCCAGGGCCTGGCCACACCCCCTCCAAGGCGCGGGCTAGCCCTACCAGCACCACCAGGTGGTGTGGGCCCCCTGGCACTCCACCGACCTTGCCCTCTGGCCTATAAGAAGCCTCGCGATACCAAAACCCTAAAACGTCAAGCCACCAGCCACGAAAAGTTCCGCAGCGCCACCGCCACCAAAGGGGAGATTCGGGGGATAGAAAGTCTCTGTTCCGGCACCCTGCCGGGACGGGGAAGTGCCCCCGGATCCATCTCCATCGATCTCCACCACCATCTCCATCACCATTGCTGATTCCCATGATCAGGAGGGAGTAGTTCTCTCTCGAGGCTAAGGGTTCTACCGGTAGCTATGTGTTCATCTCTCTCTCTCTATGCGTGATCATATTGTGATCATGAGCTTGTAATCTGTAGATCTATTCTGCTACTCAAGTGCTTTAATGAATCTCTGATCTCCGCATGTGTGTGAAAGTGATAGCGTGCTCACCATGGTGGCACTTAGGCTAGAGATTACAAATACTTGTTATGAGTTATATTTGGAGTTGGATGTCTTTATGAAATTGTGGTGTTTGTTGGACTCATCTAGTACTCAAGGTGACAGTGTGGGGTTTTCTAGATGGGAAAGGCTTACTTTGAGGTGTGTTGTTATAACCCTACCGTTGATTAGAGTGTCCAACCGGAGAGTAGTTAAGAGTAGTATCATGAAGATAATATATTTATGAGAGGGTGTTCACTAGTGAAAGTATGATCCCTAGGCCTTGTTTCTAAGCATTGAAACTTCGTTTGCTACTAGATCGGTTACACGTTTGCTTGCTTCCATCTTTATTTCAGTTTGCCTTTAGTCTTTTCCCACGTCAACCACACACCATCAAGCTATTTTCTAGCACTGTTACCACTTGTATTTCACTATCTCTTCGCCGAACTAGTGCACCTATACACCTAACAAGTGTATGGGTGTGTTGGGGACACAAGAGACTTCTTGTATCTTGATTGCAGGGTTTCTTGAGAGGGAATACCTTTGACCACTTCCTCCCTGAGTTCGATAAACCTTGGGTGATCCACTTAAGGGAAAACTTGTCGCTGTTCTACAAACCTCTGCACTTGGAGGCCCAACAACTATCTACAAGAATAGAAGTCCGTAGACATCAGGCCACTTGATGTACCTATTATTATTGTCTTTTATTTACTCGCACTTTATTTATTTGCATTATCAAAAACCACTAAAAATCCATTTGCTAAGTATTTACAGAGAATTCCTGATCCATACCACTTGTCAACACCTTCCGCTCCTCGTTGGGTTTGACACTCTTACTTATCGAAAATACTTTGATACACCCTCTATAGTTGTGGGTCATCAAGACTATTTTCTGGCGCCGTTGCCAGGGAGTGAAGCGCTATTTAAGAGTGGAACTGGTAAAGGAAACTTCTACTGTGAGTATTGTTTATTTATGTTAGTTACTTTATTTCAATATGGATAATTCACTTAGTTTCTTATTTCGTAATGCTACTACCACTACTAAGGTAGTAGATGAACCACCACCTGCTGAGAATGATACTTTAAAAATACCTACAAAAATTATTGATCGTGTTATGGATAACTACTATTTTGGAGATGGAACTGTCCATCCTGATGATCATTTGCTCTTTATACACGAATTATGTGGATTGTTTAAGTGTGTAGGTATTACAACTGATCAAGTTAAGAGGAAGTTATTCTCTTTATCATTGAAAGGCAGAGCTGAGGAATGGTTTAAGCTGCTAAAGAATGGCCAATATCTTGAATGGGAGGAAATTATACCTCTCTTTTATTCAAAATTTTACCCTCCTTCTGAGATTCATAAAGATCGGAATCAAATATATAACTTTTGGCCTCAAGATGGAGAGAGTACCTCCCAAGCTTGGGGGAGATTGAAGTTACTAATGCTCAAATGTCCTATTCATGAGCTCCCTAATAATATTATCATCAATAACTTTTATGCAAGGCTTTCTCTTCATGATAAGGATTTATTGGGTGCTTCTTGTGCTGGATCATTTACACGTATGGAAGAAGAAGCTAAATGGGATCTTCTAGACTGTTTTCAAGACAATGCTGAAGCATGGGAGAATGATAAAGGAAGAAAGTCAGGTATAAATTATGATTATGAATGCATTAAATCTTTTATGGGAACCGATGACTTTCATAAATATTAGTGTTTCTTATGGTCTTGATTTTCAAAGTATTGCAAATTGTTTTAAGGCCTTTGCCTCTTATATTGAAATTTCTAAATAGAAATGGAACAAGTATCATGAGCCATATAAAGATATTGTTAATTGTGTTCCTGCTAGAAATACTGAAGTTTATACTACTAATCATATTTCACCTGAACCTTATATCGAGAAAATACCTTTCCCTGTTAAGGTAAAGGAACATTCTATGATAGCTAGTATGGTTAATGAAAGTATAAATAAAGCTGTGGAACCTGATGAACAAATAATGTTGAACCAGCAGTAGCAAATGTGAAAGAATTTGTCACCAAATATGTAGAAGATGGACACATTACCCTTTGTAAGGATACTTCTAATATTGTTTCACAAAGTTGTATTAGGAGAGCTAGTGTCCCCGTGCTTTCTGTTAGAATAAGTGATCATTGCTACTATGGTTCATGTGACAGTTATATCGTTAAATTTATTCATGATGCTGAAAGTTATTATGAGAGAGGGAAAAGTGCTTTTATGTATCTCAATAATATTAAGTTTCCTCGTTTTATGTTGAAAGTCTTTATGTTGAACTTGTTTTGCCTTCCTATGTTGGTAGCCTCTGGTTTCAATAATTTATTTTCTTAGAAAATTCTCTTGCATAGGAAGTGGGTTAGACTCAAATATGTGTACTTTTGCTTCTTGATGCTCTCTTTTACTTCAATCCATATTCCGATGTGAGCATCATTGAAATTATCATGCCCATCTTAATGGCTATAAAGAAAGAGCTTTTTGGGAGACAACCCATTTTATCTTTGCTTTTAGTTTATTTTTGTTTGTTTTAGTCTTGGAAGTAATTATTTTTTAATAACCTCACCTTATCCTTTTTGTTTAGTTTTTGTGTCAAGATCAACCTCTAATGAGAGAGAATTAAGATTTGGGGAAGTTGTTGTCCTGAAACAGATTTTGTGCTTCACTGTAAAAAATCGTGAAAAATCTTAGGATGTCGTGCTAATCTGTAAATTTTTTAGTACATGCCCTAGGTTATTATATAACTTTCATTAGTTCTGCACTTTTTGATTTGAGCAACAGAAGATGTTCGAAAAAAATATCTTTACCTGCTGGTCTGTTTTGACAGATTTCTGCCATTTTGCATTTGCCTCTTAAATCGATTTCCTTTTTGAATTCTTTTGGGCTTTCGAAAGGAGTTGTTTCAGTAGCTTATGTTTTGATGGATTTCAGTTGAAATTGAACCCAAAGGTTTACTCTCTTGCATGCAGTAATGTTGCTAATGAAGATTGTGTGAAGTTTTGTGTGAAAGAAATTTTCAAGTGTTAGGAGAGAATGGTGTAATGAGATGCTGAATGGTCAAAAGACTCAAGCCCTATATTGCTGGAGATTCTTAAAATGAAGATATTGATGTTATTCAAGTGGTGACACCGGAAATTTTTATCAAAGACCAAATTCAGATACCTGTAGAGTCCGTTTTCGAATAGGTAACAGTTCTGGTAAGAAAAGCTCCGTGAAAAACCTGTCAATTTATATTTTTGTAGTTTTTATCTAATAAGGAAGACTATGAGTCAAAAAGGGGACGGAAACGGAGCTACGGGCGCACACCACCCCGTGGCATGGGACCACCTAGCCACGCCACCAGGGGTGTGGCCACCCCGGAGACCGTCTCCGACCCGTTTTCTCCCAGTACCTTTATTTTGTTGTTAAACTTCATAATATATAATCCCCCAGATCCCCGAGGTTCATATATCGTGTCCTCATCGTGTTTTCATTTCGATTTGTTTCTATCAGGAACTGTTCTCAAAGTTTAGAAGCACAATGGCCTCCGCCAACGATAAGGGCAAGGAGCCTGCGAAAGATGATCTATAAGACCTTGAGCAGGAGGAGATCGAGAGTAAAGTTGAAGAGGAGGCAAAGCAAGACCAGCATCTGCACACTAGTACCACCATTGCAAGCATTGGAGTGGTGGCGAATCCTGCCAAGTTCAAAAGGACTGCACGGATGTCCACTGGAGGGAAGGTTCTGTGTCATTGCTTGGCTTCACGATCACCTCCCCCACGCACCAAGAATCCCTTCCATACCCTTATTCATGAGCATCAATTCCAAAATATGGCCAAGGAAAAACTACCCTCCAATCGGGATATGCCTCGTTCTAACCATGCAGGGAAATAATACTTCAAAGAGGAAGAGTGGGGATAGAACCGCAAGAGCTGGGATTCATAGCCCAACATGATCATGAACCGCATTGAGCATAATTCGGAGTTGATTCGTACTCTCACCTTTGAGATTGAGGATTTGAGGGAATTGATTGAAAAGCTTATTGAGAGAATGCCACCACCACCGAAGGAGTAATTCGTTATTAGGTTTGGCATCCCCTTGGTTTGTTCCAAGCTTGGAGGAGTGCCACTGTATCATATCATTATGTTTCATCTTTTTACCTTTTTAGTAGAGTCATATCATGGATAGAGAAGTTATCATATAGGATGGTTTGCATTGTGGAAGTATCTCCCCCTCTAGTTAGTTATCAATGTATCCCTTGGTGTGAGTCGCTGTTATGGAATATTAATGAGAAGCTTTATCATTTACTCTTTGCACATCTTATTTTAGTTTGCAGATTTATGTTATATGGTTGATCTTGTTGATAGCATTGGTATCACTTTGGGATCATTAAGTAAATTTAATTGGTTTTGGAAAACCAAGCTCTGGTCAGTAGCAACACTATTTGAGATTGAATGGAAAAGAGAAAAGTACTTTTAAGATATATAATTTCATCATCTTTCTTTCTTGTTTGGATCATAAGCTTAAGTATTCTCTAGTTAGGATCTTTTGTGTTTCCAAGGAAGATTGCATGATTGTTTCCATCATTAGTTAGTTTGTTTGTTTCCTTCAATTCCTATGCTTGCTACCCAGCCTTGCTAGCCAAAAACCTGTAATGAGAGGGATTACTTCTCATGCATCCATTCATGAACCTAAAAACTACGCCATTTGTGTCCACCATATCTACCCATTAGCATTATTGCTACTCCAAGTAAATTCACGCTTTTATCTTTCTTCCAAATTAAACTTGTTATGTGAAAACTAGTGATTAAAGCTCTCACGAACTAGATGGCACACTTTACTTCCTTTCACTTAATAAACTTGAACCACTGTTTCCTTCTATGTTGCGTATGTGCTTGCACTTTATAAGTTGAGAATTAGCAGAACCATGTTGTCATGGGGAATGCTTTCAACATTGCACTTATTATCCAGCTGATATCATGTTCTTTTGTTTATGGATCCTGGCGATGTGAAATAAAAGGGGAGCTTGTAAGCTCATGGAGTTCGTATGTGTGTTAGAGAAACGACTGGGCGGCTAGCCTAAGCCATGCCTAATCATAGTGGAAACTTGCAGCATAACCTTAGTGAGCATTCTATCTAGCATCCTCAATAAAAACTTGTGCAAATAGCAAATAAAAAGATCGCTGAGATGGTCATTGTCTGCTTGCCTTGTCATTTTGATATGGGATAGCTCCTATATCATGGGGCAAGGGGTACCCCATTGGCGGTTCTCCATGATACACATGTACTTACAATGACAAGAACTTACTCTTGAGTCGTGACTAAAGTTGAGCAGCATGAGGTTCGGGCTTTGTAGGCAAGGGGCATGAGATTCTTGGTTTATAACTTGCAAACATATCCTCATATTTGTTCACTTTAACCTTAATCACCTAAAGATGCTTATGATAGATGAGAGCCGAAAGCTAGTAAGTACCATAATTTTTGGAAGCTCTTTATGAAATTTGAAATCCCTGTTTCCCTCTTATGAAGGGCTTATTTTTTACTTTTCAGTAGAGTCAGTAAACCTATTCCTTTCTATCTTAAGCAAGCATTTGATTTGTTGAGATTCAATCTTTCATATGATGATTCGTTCAATCATGTTTCTTATGTTCCTTGTTTTGCACACTGCTCTTATTTGAATGAGTATTACTTTGAAAGCTATCATTGGAAACCCCATTATGTTTAACTGCTGCAATTTGTTAACCATTTTATGACAAAGAACAAGGTTTGCCACTACCAATTATGATTTACTTTATGCATCTTTATTGTGTTCCCCTTACTCATTGCAAGTTAAGTTATACAATAGTGAGTTGTTTTCTATTATAATTTGTGTATTGATGAATGTGATGCTCCTTGTCCGTATTCTATTTTATTGACACTTCACTCCATAAACCTGTAGACATGTTTATTGAGCTCAGTTTTTGCTTGGGGACAAGCGAAGTCTAAGCTTGGGGGGAGTTGATACGTCAATTCTGCATCACCATTCTATATCACAATTCATTGTTATTCATCGATATATTTCATATTAAGGGATGGTACTTATGTTATTTCATCTATTTTTGCATGATTGATGATTTTGGGAGGATGAACCACTGGAGCCAGGATTCTGATGGAAAAGACACTGTTTGGAGGCAAAATTCGCGAAGATCAGAAAATCCTGGAAAATATATGGAAAATCCTATTTTTCTAGAAGACGAAGGAAGCCAGAAGGGGAAGTGGAGATGGGCCACAGGGGGGCCACACCACCCCCTAGCGCGGGCCAGCCAGGCCGCGCCACCAGGTGGTGTGGCCACCCTGGCCCACCTCTGGCATCGCCTAATGACCCACAAGTATAGGGGGTGTATCGCAGTATTTTCGATAAGTAAGAGTGTCGAACCCAATGAGGAGTAGAAGGTGCTGGCTAGTGGTATGGATCAGGAATTCTCTGCAAATACTTAGCGAACGGATTTTTAGGGGTTTTCGATAAGGCAAGTAAACAAAGTACGAGTAAAGAAAAGACAGTAAGAATGAATGTAGCAAGTGGCCCAATCCTTTATGCAGCAAAGGACAAGCCGGTTGTATTTCTATAGATGACCAAACCTTCTCGAGGACACATGGGAAGACTACCAAGTGCTTTCGCTTCATATAGTCGATTAATCTTCTCTAGCTTGCTAAGTGTTGTGTGGGTGAACCTGTGCTAATGTACCGTCCCATCCAAGACTTAATACATACCTGTGATTAAACCCCCTTGCAAACATCCGTAAGTACAAGAAAGTAATTAAGGCAAAAACCTAACCACAGCTTTAAACTCTAAGACCCTTACATCCCTTGTGCAATGGTTTCCTAACGGGGGTTCAGGTTTCTGTCACTCCGGCAACCCCTACGATTAGTAGCCAAATACACAATGCATTCCCCTAGGCCCATATAGGTGAAGTGTCATGTAGTCGACGTTCACATGACACCACTAGAAGAAGTACACCACAACTTAAATAACAATCTATTGAATCTTTCTCAACGCAACTCCACTACTAACAACAAGACTTCTCCCATGTCCTCAAGAACAAAACAAACTACTCACAAGACATCATATGGATCATGATCAGAGATGGAATAATGATGTATAACAATCTGAACATAAACAATAATTCAACGGTTCACTCAATAGCATCAACTACAAAGAGTAATCAACACCGGGAAAGTTTCCCCTATGAACTAATGCAAGATTCGACCAATTGTTACAGCAATATGAAGATGGTGATGAGGGTGCTGATGGTGATGATGGTGGTGGTGATGATGATGATGATCCCGATGAAGTCCAGCTTGATGGTGGTGTTGATGGCGACGATCTCCCCTCACCGGGAAGGAATTCCCCCGGCAGAAATCTGTCTGCCGAAGAGATCTTTCTCTCTCGGTGTTTTCCGCCCCACAGAGGCGGCAGAATCTTTCTGTGGTCGCTCCCCTAGTCTTAGGGTTTCGGGAGGAAGATATACGCCAGAGGGGAGAGGCTGGAGTAGGCCAGGGTGGCCACACCACTCCCTGGCGCGGCCTAGTCCTGCCCGCGCCATGGGGGGTGTGGGCCCCCTGTGGCCCACCTCCACTCCATCTTCTGGCATCTTGAGTCTTCTCGAAAAATAGAATTTTCCGTATATTTTCCCGGATTTTCTGATCTTCGCAAATTTTGCCTCCAAATAGCACCTTTTCCATCAGAATCCTGACTGCAGCGGTCCATGCTCCAAAAGTCATCAACCATGCAAAAATAGATGAAATAACATAAGTATCACCCCTCAATACGAAATATATCAATGAATAATAGTGAATTAGGACATAGAATAGTGATGCAAAATGGACGTATCAACTCCCCCAAGCTTAGACTTCACTTGTCCCCAAGCGAAACTGAGCTCAATAAACATGACCTCAGGTTTATGGAGTGAAGAGTCGATAAAACAATACGGACGAGAAGCATCACATTCATCAAATACATAGATCATAATAGAAGACAACTCACTATTATACAACTCAACTTGCAATGAGTAAACGAAACACAATAAAGATACATAAAGTGAATCATAATTGGTAATGGCAAACTTAGCTCTTGGTCGAAGAATAGTTGATAATTTGCTGGAGTTCAGAAATAGCTGGTTTTTCAATGAAAGCTTTCAAAGTAGTAAACTTCAAGATAAGAGCAATGTGCAAAACAAGGAACATAAGAAACATGATTGAATAAATCATCATATGAATGAATGAAACACATCAACTCAAAATACTTGCTGAGATAGAAGGGAATAGGTTTACTGACTCAACTACAAAGTAAAAGAAAGGCCATTCGCAGAGGGAAGCAGGGATTACAAGTCTCATAAAGAGCTCCCAAAAATTATGATACTTACTATCTTTCAGCTCTCATTGCCCCTATCATAGGCATCTTTAGGTGATTAAGGTTAAAGTGACACAACTAAGAGGATATGTTTGACAAGTTATAAGTTGAAATCTCATGCCCCTTACTTATGAGTACCGATCCTCATGCTACTCAACTTCAGTCACGAGCAAGCTCTTGTCATTGTAAATACATGCGTATCATCGAGAACCGCCAACGGGGTACCCCTTGCACATGACACATGAGCTATCCCATAATCAAAATGACAAGGCAAGCAGACAATGAGCATCTCAGAGATCTTTTTATTTTCTATTTGCATAGGTTTTTATTGAGGATGCTTCATAGAATGCTCACTATAGTTATGCTGCAAGTTTCCACCACGATTAGGCATGGCTTAGGCTAGCGGCCCAGGCGTTTCTCTAACACACATATAAACTCCATGATCTTACAAGTTCCACTTTTATTTCACACCTCCGGGATCCATAAGAAAAATAAAATGACATCAACTAGGTACAAGTACCAAAGAAGTGTTGAAAGCGGTCCCCATGATACATGGTTCGGCTAACTTCAACTCACAAAGCGCAAGCATATACGCAACAAAGAAGGTCCCAATGGTTCAAGTTTATTAGATGCAAGAAAGTAAAGTGTGCCATCAAGTTTGTGAGAGCTTTAATCACTAAATCTCACATAACAATTTTAATTTGGGAGGTAGATAAAACAAGAATTTACTTGGAATAGCAATAATGCTACTAGGTAGGTATGGTGGACACAAATGGAAAAGGTTTTGGTTTAAGGGAGATGGATGCACGAGAAGAATGCCCTCTCAGTGCAGGTTTTTGGCTAGCAAGGCTGGGTAGCAAGTACAAGAGTTGAAGGAAACAAACAAACATACAAGTGATAAAAACAAACATGCAATCTTCCTTGGAAGCACAAAAGATCTTAACTAGAGAATACTAGACTTATGAGCAAATCAAGAAAGAAAGATGATGAAATTATTTTTCTCTAGAGTACTTCTATCTTTTTCTTTTCAACTCAAAAAGGTGTTGCTACTGACCGAGCCAGGTTTGCCAAAACCAACTAAATTAACTCAATGGTCCCAAAGTGATACCAATACTAACAACAAGATCAATCATATAACCACGAATTGAAAACTAATACAAGCTATGCAAAAGAGTGGATGATAGAACTTCTCATTAATATTCCATGACGGAAACTCACACCAAGGGATGCATATCTACCGAGAGAGGGGACACTTCCATAATGCAAACCATACTACACAATAACTCATCTATTCATGATATGACTCTACTAATAAGGTAAAAAGATAGAAGATAGTGGTATGATACCGCGACACTCCCCATGCTTGGAACAAACCAAGGGGATGCCAAACCTGATGATGAATTACTCCTTCGGTGGTGGTGGTATATTCTCATCTTCGCCCATCTTCCAGGGTAAAGGCTTCCCATCAACAAAGGACATCGTGGTTTCCAACATCCTGAAACTTGCAGCAGCACTTATGCATTTAAATCTAGCCTCATACTCACAGTTTTGATTTTGAACGTCATAGAACTGTGCTTGCAGTTCGTTGGTTGTTTGGCGGAGTGAAAAGACTTCATATTTGAGTTCAGAAGTCTCCTTTTGGTGCTCGGCGATGAGCTCGGAACAAATCTTGTGGATGATGTCCACTTCACGCTCCGCCATCTTCCTGTACCTAAAGACTTCTTGCTCCAATGCTTCCATCCTGTCCTCAAGACTTCCTTCACCTTTAGGGCCTTGAACTTCCTTAATCCGGACCTCCCCACCTTCGAGCAACAACTCCTTGGGATGAATCTTCAATTCTCTCAGTATGGGTTGATGAAATCTTCTAAGTGATCTCCCTTGGATGTTCTAGAGGAAGACATTGTGGCTCCAAATCTGAGATTACACCTGGCAGAAACAGATCGAAACAAAAACACGACGAAAACACGATATACGAACCTCGGAAGATCCGGGGGGTTATATATTACGAAGTTTCATATCAAAAGGAAGGTACTGGGAGAAAACGGGTCGGAGATGGAGTCCGAGGTGGCCTCACAACCTGGTGGCGCGGCCAGGGGTGGGCCCGTGCCATGGGGTGGTGTGGGCCACCCTGGCTCCAGTTTCGTCCCTCTTTCGCTTCGTAACTTTCCATATTGACTGAAAACTGCAAAAAAATAGTTGGATTGTATTTTCGCGGAACTTTTCTTACCATAACTGTTACCTAGTTGGAAACGGACTCTACAGGTCTCTGAATTCGGTGTTGAGTGGATCCTTCCGGAGTCATCACTTGAATATCATTGATATCTTTATCTTCATATACTTATTACTTGAGTCATAAAACCCTTCTCTTCCTTATTATACCATTATCTCCACTTCCTGGAAATTTCTTTCACACAAAACTTCACACAGTTCTCATTAGCAACATTAGTATAAGTGAAGTGATAAAACCTTTTGAGTCCAACTTCAACTGAAAACCATTAAAACAAAAACTGTAGCAACTCCTTCCGAAAACCCAAAAAGAATTCAAAAAGGAAATCGAATAAAGAAGCAAATGCAAGAGTGGCTAAATCTGTCAAAACAGACCAGCAGGTAAAGATCAATTTTTTCGAAAATCTTCTGTTGCTCAAATCAAAAAGTGCAAAACTAACGAAAGTTAAATAACAACCTGGGGCATAATCACAAAAAATTACAGCTCAATCCGACATACAGAGATCTCTCACGAATTTGTACGGTGAAGCACAAAAATCTGTTTCGGGACAGCAACTTCCCCAAATATTACTTCTCTCTTATTAGAGGTTGATCTTGACACAAAAACCAAACAAAACGGATAAGGAGCGGTTATTACCGAAGTAATAACTTCCAAGACTCAAATAAACAAAAACAAACTGAAAGAAAAAACAAATTGGGTTGTCTCCCATAAAGCTCTTTCTTTATAGCCATTAAGATGGGCATGATAATTTTGAAAAAGCTCTCATAGGGATATGAATTGAAGTGAAAGAGAGCATTAAGAAGCAAAAACACACACTCTTTTAAGTCTAACCCACTTCCTATGCAAGGGGATTTTGTAAACAAACAAGTTATTGAAACCAAAGGCAACTTGCATAAGAAGGCAAAAGAAGTGCAACATAAAAACTTTCAGCATAAAACGGGGAAACTTGATATTATTGAGGTACAAAAGAACACTTTTTCCTCTTTCATAGTAACTTTCAGTATCATGCATAAACTTAACAACATAGCTATCACAAGAACCATCATAGCAATGATCACTTATTCTAACAGAAAACACAGGAATACTAGCTCTCATAACCCTATTATGTGAAACAATATTAGAGGTTTCCTTACAAAGGATAGTGTGTCCTTCTTCCTCATACTTAGTGAGAAAGTCTTTCACATTTGCTATTATAGGTTCATCAACCATTTGTTTATCAGGTTCAACATCCGTATTCATACTTTCATTAACCATACTAGCTATCATAGAATGTTCCTTTACCTTAACTGGGAAAGGCATTTTCTCAATATAAGGTTTAGGTAAAACATGATTAGCAGTATAAACTTCAGTATTTCTTGCAGGAACACTCTTAGCAACATCTTTATAAGGTTCATGATACTTATTCCACTTCTTTTTAGGCACTTCAATGTAAGAAGCAAAAGCCTTGAAATAAGAAGCAATAGCTTGAGAGTCTAGACCATAAGCATTTTTAATATTTTGAAAGTCATCAGTTCCCATAAAAGATTCAATGCATTCATAATCATAATTTATACCTGACTTTCTACCTTTTTCGTTCTCCCAAGCTTCAGCATTGTCTTAAATACGGTCTAGAAGGTCCCATTTAACTTCTTCTTCTTCCATACGAGTGAATGATCCAGCACAAGAAGCGTCTAATAAATCCTTGTCATGTAGAGGGAGCCTTGCATAAAAGTTATTGATAATAATATTGTTGGGGAGCTCATGAATGGGACATTTGAGCATTAGTAACTTCAATCTCCCCCAAGCTTGAGCTGTACTCTCTCCATCAAGAGGCCAAAAGTTGTATATTTGATTCCGAGCTTTATGAATTTCACTAGGAGGATAAAACTTCGAATAAAAGAGAGGCACTATTTCCTCCCATTCCAGAGCTTGACCATTCTTTAGCAGCTTATAGCATTCCTCAGCTCTTCCTTTCAGTGATAATGAGAATAACTTCTTCTTAACTTGATCTGTAGTAATACCTGCACACTTGAACAACCCGCATAATTCGTGTATAAAGAGTAAATGATCACCGGGATGGACAGTTCCATCCCCAACATAGTAGTTATCCATAACACGATCAATAATTCTTGTAGGTATTTTGAAAACATCTTTCTCAACAGGTGGTGGCTTATCTACTACCTTAGCAGTGGTAGTAGCATTACCAAATAAGAAACTCAGCGAACTATCCATAACTGAAATAAAGCAACCAGCAGAAGTAAACAATACTCACAGTAGAAGTTTCCTTTACTAGTTCCACTCTCAAATAGCGCTTCACTCCCCGGCAACGGTGCCAGAAAATAGTCTTGATGACCCACAAGTATAGGGGGTGTATCGCAGTATTTTCGATAAGTAAGAGTGTCGAACCCAACGAGGAGCAGAAGGTGCTGGCTAGTGGTATGGATCAGGAATTCTCTGTAAATACTTAGCAAACGGATTTTTAGGGGTTTTCTATAAGGCAAGTAAACAAAGTACGAGTAAAGAAAAGACAGTAAGAATGAATGCAGCAAGTGGCCCAATCCTTTATGCAGCAGAGGACAAGCCAGTTGTATTTCTATAGATGACCAAACGTTCTCGAGGACACATGGCAAGACTGTCAAGTGCTTTCGCTTCATATAGTCGATTAATCTTCTCTAGCTTGCTAAGTGTTGTGTGGGTGAACCTGCGCTAATGTACCGTCCCATCCAAGACTTAATACATACTTGTGATTAAACCCCCTTGCAAACATCCGTAAGTACAAGAAAGTAATTAAGGCAAAAACCTAACCACAGCTTTAAACTCTAAGACCCTTACGTCCCTTGTGCAATGGTTTCCTAACGGGGGTTCAGGTTTCTGTCACTCCGGCAACCCCTACGATTAGTAGCCAAATACACAATGCATTCCCCTAGGCCCATATAGGTGAAGTGTCATGTAGTCGACGTTCACATGACACCACTAGAAGAAGTACACCACAACTTAAATAACAATCTATTGAATCTTTCTCAACGCAACTCCACTACTAACAATAAGACTTCTCCCATGTCCTCAAGAACAAAACGAACTACTCACAAGACATCATATGGATCATGATCAGAGATGGAATAATGATGTATAACAATCTGAACATAAACAATAATTCAACGGTTCACTCAATAGCATCAACTACAAAGAGTAATCAACACCGAGAAAGTTTCCCCTATGAACTAATGCAAGATTCGACCAATTGTTACAGCAATATGGAGATGGTGATGAGGGTGCTGATGGTGATGATGGTGGTGATGATGATGATGATGATCCCGATGAAGTCCAGCTTGATGATGGTGTTGATGGCGACGATCTCCCCTCTCCGGGAAGGAATTCCCCGGCAGAAATCTGTCTGCCGGAGAGATCTTTCTCTCTCGGTGTTTTTCACCCCGCAGAGGCGGCGGAATCTTTCTGTGGTCGCTTACCTAGTCTTAGGGTTTCGGGGGGAAGATATACGCCAGAGGGGAGAGGCTGGAGTGGGCCAGGGTGGCCACACCACTCCCTGGCGCGGCCTAGGCCTGCCCGTGCCATGCGGTGGTGTGGGCCCCATGTGGCCCACCTCCACTCCATCTTCTAGCATCTTGAGTCTTCTGGAAAAATAGAATTTTCCGTATATTTTCCCGGATTTTCTGATCTTCGCAAATTTTTCCTCCAAACAGCACCTTTTCCATCAGAATCCTGACTGCAGCGGTCCATGCTCCAAAAGTCATCAACCATGCAAAAATAGATGAAATAACATAAGTATCACCCCTCAATACGAAATATATCAATGAATAATAGTGAATTAGGACATAGAATAGTGATGCAAAATGGACGTATTATCGCCCTCTGGCGTATATGATCCCCTTGAAACCCTAAGACCTGGGGAGCGACACAGAAAGGTTCTGCTGCCTCTGCGGGGGTAGAAACTATAGAGAGAGAAAGAGCTCTCCGGCAGGCAGAATTCTGCCGAGGAAATTCCTTCCTAGAGAGGTGAGATCATCGCCATCGACACCATCATCAAGATGGACTTCATCAGGATCATCATCATCTCCACCAGCGCCATCACCACCACTCCATACCGCTGTAACAATTGGGTTGAATCTTGCATAGTTTTTAGGGGAAACTTTCCCGGTGTTGATTACTTGTTGTAGTTGATGCTATTGAGTGGAACCATTGAATTATTGTTTATATTTAGATTGTTACTTATCATTATTTCATCTCTGATCTTGATCCATATGATGTCTCGTGAGTAGTTCGTTTAGTTCTTGAGGACATGAGAGAAGTCATGTTGTTAGTAGTGGAATTGTGTTGAGAAAGATTCAATGGTTTGATATTTAAGTTGTGGTGTTATTCTTCTAGTGGTGTCATGTGAAAATCGACTACATGATACTTCAGCTTTAAGGGCCTAGGGGAATGCATTGTGTATTTGGCTACTAATCGCGGGGTTGCCGGAGTGACAGAAACCTGAACCCCTGTTAGGAAACCTTTGCGCAAGGGAGTGTAGGATCTCAAAGTTTAAGGCTGTGGTTAGGTTTTTATCTTAATTACTTTCTTGTAGTTGCGGATACTTGCAAGGGGTATAATCACAAGTATGTATTAGCCTAGGAAGTCCAGTACATTAGCATAGGTTCACCCACACAACACTTATCTAACTAGAGAAGATTAATCAACTATATGAAGCGAAAGCACTTGACAATATTCCATGTGTCCTCGAGAATGTTTAGTCATCTTAAGTAATACAACCGGCTTGTCCTTTGCTAAAGAAAGGATTGGGCCACTTGATGCACCTATTATTATTGTCTTTTATTTACTCACACTTTATTTATCTGCATTATCAAAAACCCCTAAAAATCCGTTTGCTAAATATTTACAGAGAATTCCTGATCCATACCACTTGTCAACACCTTCTGCTCCTCGTTGGGTTCGACACTCTTACTTATCGAAAATATTGCGATACACCCCATATACTTGTGGGTCATCAACGCCGTCCACCGCAACTGCTTACGTCACCCCGGGGAGGCCAGGAAGGTTGGGTCCAGAACCGTCGGATCTCGAACCAGCGACTCAGATTAGATAAAGACAAATCGATATCCTCCACTCATATTGCACCAAGTGTCAGCCTCGTCAACGCTCTATCATCGCCTCATCATCGCCTGCCACGGCTAGGTCAGCAGACAACACAGCGGTCAAACCCAGTCAGCGCTGATCTATTAATTGATTGGATAAATAGGGAAATAGCTAGAAAATTGTGTATTTTTGTATAAATCGTAATAAATTATCTACAGGTCCAAAAATTATAAATAATATACCATTGGAAAGACAATTTAGTATAGAACACGATTTTATTGTCAGATCTAATTTTCATTGTATAGTTTTTCTGTATTTATTTAATTGGTTAAATATCGTTTTAATGGTACTTAATTGACAAAAATAATTTTGTCAAAAAATAGTATTTAAATTGTAGAAAAATAATTACAACTCCCAAAAATACAAATAATGTATCAAATTAAAGCTACTTTAATGTAGTTCAAATATATCTAGTTAGATCTAGTTTTCCGGAGTATTTAACTAGTAATAATTTTAATTGTTTTAATGGCTTTATAAATCATTAAATTCATAGTAAATTATTCAGAGATCTGAAAAATATAAATAATATGTCTATGGATTCAAAATTTCACTTAGAATATATATCTGGTCTTAGATATAATTTATAATGTAGTAAATATTTTAAATGATTTAAACTCTATGAAAGAGTAATTAAATCATAGAAAATGATTTATAATTCTAAATTTAGTAAAACCAATTTGTACTGTTTAGTTCTGATCATATCTATCAAGGAAAAATCTACACAAAATTATTTGGCGTTGCTATATCAGATGATCTTGCAGAAAGCCTAAATTGCATTGTTATAGTAATTAAATCATAGAGAAAGATCTAAAATTCCTTTTTGCATGATTCAAATTGCGACTGTTTCTAAATTCAATTACCTATCCAGTAGTATTTAATTCGAAATTTAATATTACATAAAAGTTAGAATTTGAATTAGATTGAGTTAAAACCCTATTTAAATCAATATAGTTCATTAATAAATTATTTTATGCATTAGATGCCTTGTCATATGCATCATATGTTTTAATAGTGTTCAGAATACTAAATACAACCAGTGTGACACCGTAAATCATCATGCATGCATATGATCACCATTGTTTAGTTGTATGTTTATATTGTTGCTATGTTTGCAATTGTGTTGATTGGAATTATTTTGTCCTCGCGTTAGATTGTTCGGAGAGTGCTATTGCTGCAGAAGAATTCAATCATCACTCATAACACAAACATAAGGGAAGTTACACCACTTGTTCATATTTATGTCCCAGTTTTTACTATGCATGTTTTGATCTTCAAATTCTGTAGTATGCATGTGTAGGGTTTTAGTAGATTTTCTTAGTATTATTTTGCAAGTGCGGTTTTGTAGTATGCCATGAGTAGATCTATACTTAGGATTTTCCATCCCAATAGGTTATCCTGTTTTTGCTAAGTTTTGCTTGCTATCCTATATATATATAAAGTACCGTTGGGGGGTTCGAAAGACTCAAAATTTTCTAAGTATAAGAGCTCTCTCGAGCGAATCTTTTCCTCTCAAAACCTCCTTAAAACTAAAACTAAGTTTCTTCTGGGCAAAACGGTTGTCGGGTCAATGAGTGGAATTTGGTGGAGGACAGCCGCCCAGGAATCAAAAAAGTCTGCCACGTTTCAGAATTCAGAAGCTTCCAGTGCAACCACAATACATATGGGCTCTGTCTTGGCCTCCTACTTAGTAGGAAACCTCACCGGGTACCAACATTTGGAGGTTCTTGGCACGGTTGGATCCAGCTGGTAGGGGGGCTACTAAGGGAAAGCCTCGCCATGGTCTTGTCTGTAAAAGGACTTGATCATGGATTGTGGGGAAAGTTCACAACCTCTCGAGAGTATTGCAATCTGATCGATCAGCCGAGTTCACGGAAAAGAACACTTTAAGCATCTGAAGGATGGAGCCTCTGAAGGATCATCCTCTCTCTTTCCAAACTTAAAGTTTTTTTTCTAAAACCCCATGGCGTGCGTAATATCACCAATGGGTGGGATTTTGGGGACTTGGTGCGTAATATCCAAGTGTTAAGTTGATTGGACACTTTGTGCGTAATATCCTCGTGTTCCACTTGACCCTTTTTTTCTTAAGCAAATGTTTATAAAGTAGGATAAAAACTCTTCCTATTTTCTTCTTACTTAGAGAAAGTTGGCTTTATGCAAATGAACCCCTAAGCCTACTCTAGCCTTGCATGTAGAGTTAGTCTTATTCTTTCCTTGGTGTAATTTGCCAATATATTCAAAGTATTGACCCAATTTGTTGGCTGCACGTTTCATGTGCAGAAATATGGAGATCGTTGAAAGGTGCGCTAGGATTGCAGGTCTTCACTCAACCTACATGTGGCATTGATGGGACTCAAAGTTGTATATATTTTACTTCCATTGTAATAATGTAAACTCTGGATTATTCGATTCACGTAATGAAGACTTGTGTTTTACATGATGTTTCATCGACTGTGTGCGCTAGCTAATGATCCAGGGACTAGCATGTTAATCATAGGGAGTTTGGATATTTAACGATCCGAGGTCATAACAATAATAATTAAATCAGACTACACCATAGTAAGTGTATTAAGAAAAATACCCTTATCTTTAAGTTGGCCCCTCCCAGCTGGCAGTGGCCTTGCGCTTGTTTGGTGAGTAGTGGTACTAACCGGATCCAACGGTATGTGGGGGTATCATCCTGTTTGCCACACCTGAAGGACCGCACGTTCAAAGGTATGTACCACCCTACTACAGTAAATAAAGAAGAAGATGGTGTCATAGATGCTTCCGCAAAAGCAGGATGCAGACAGAGACAACTTTTATAGCACATCGATATATCCAGGTTGTAGACAACCATTTTCAGCATGGAAAAGAATGGAAGAACGCAAGGAATATATTGCTATAGTACCTTTTAGGCAACTTTTTAGGGAACTGGCGAGACCATCCCTGTCCGTATTGTCCATACGCAAAATGCATTGAACACTACTTGAAATTAAAGGTTACAGTAGTCAGTAAAGAGAGAAGAACACCTAGATTGAACCCGCCCAAATGCCCTATTTCTTCTCCAGGGTTTCCCTCGTCCGTGTTATCATAGGGAGCCGGATTCACTTCTTCAGCTTTGTTGGAAGCTTCAGTGGAGGGGTGTGATTCTGCTTCATCCTTGCATTTGACGATGTATGCATGTAACTCACTCGAAGTAAATGATCCCATCGGAGAGGCTAGTGAGTTGAACTCGCATTTGATTGCGTCTAGGGTAGAGTCATTTTTGGCTCCAGCATCAGCATAACTAGATCTAGAGCCGACATAGTCGAGAAAGTGGTGAGAGGCTCTAGCACGTAGGCGAGTACGCCCCTCGGCCTCGGCGTTGGAGGAACTTTCGATAGTCTTGATCACATCATCGAGGCTTAGCCATGCATCAGTGGTCAATCGCCTTAGCCCTTACCATACAAGCGAGCCTTTAGTTAGTCCATTGATGAAGTAGGGCATGGCTGTCTTACCTGAGATTCCCTCGACCGAGTTTTTCAACCCGAACCATCTAGCCAGGAACTTTCCCAAGGATTCATATGGGTCTCGAACGCAGCGTGCTAGATCTACCACATCGATGAAACCAACAAAGTGAGGTCGATTCTCAACTGGGAGATCCTCCTCGGATTCATCCTCCACCTTGATCTCTGCCTCTAGGAAGGTTGGGTGGGTTTCTCAGATATTTGGAGAATCCGCCGCCTCATCGGATAGATGAGATCAAAATTTTACTTCCACCTTGATCTGTACCTCTATGGAAGGTTTGGTGGGCTTGGATTTTTTAGCGATTCGAAATTCTGCAACCTTCGTGGACAGATTAGATCTGGATCTTGCTTCCACCGATTTGATTGCCACTGGGGCAGGTTGGGCAGGCTTCATTGTAGGTCTAAATACAGAAATTGGTAGTGATGATGAAGGCGTGGATGTCCCTGAATGACACGATGGTGTAGATGGTGACGTAACAGTTAGCCAGAATCCACATATCATCGTTAAGGATGATAGGAAGACCACCGACATATAGAACGCGGCTGATGGCGATGTTTTCACCTATTCCCAAAAAATTGAATGCGTCCAGATCCGATCTCCTGATGTCACATGCCCCACGGTGTGCGCCGACTCTCGTCGTATTGATGACAAGTATGTCATGAGGCAGGGGGTCCTCAAAGCGTGGAGAAAAGGGGATATGAGACAAGGATGCCCGGGACAGGGACCACACAAGTTTACCCAGATTCAGATCCGACTGTGGTGGTCCGAACCTACTCCTACTATCAATCCACTAAAATCGGCAGAGCCGGAGGTTATAGAGCGTTCGAGACTGTTTCGCATGTGTGAGTCAGTGAGATTACTCGTTCCCTAAGGACTGTCCGTAGGCTGACTTATATAGTCATCTGGCCTAAGGCTTGGAGAAACCTATCCAGTTACAGTACATATTATAATATAGTTGATAACTACTACATCTTATATTTGAAATCTTCTGGCGTAAGGCACAAGTCGGTAAATCTTCTAGGCCTTTCCCTAGTCGGATGGGTTTTCGTATGTCTCGTTGACTGGACCGCCCGTCGAGTCATAGGCTATAACCACAAGTGGACCTCCATGATCTACGAGTATAAGGGCATCTCCACTTGGCCGACCCAACCCGCCCGGGCGCGTCCGAACGCGTCCTCCTGGATGTGCGGGACATGCGCGGTCTCCCTAACGGAACAACCCAATCGGACAGACGCGTCCGGCTAGACCCATCGGTGCAGCAAATTTGCGTGACTGATGCGTCGACCCGGACACGGGAGGGTCGAGGGTGTGTCCTCCCCACATGCGCTATTGGTCCACCTGTCAGCGACCATAGCGTGACAGCAAGTCAGAGGCAACCGTGGCACTAATTCAGACGCGCGGGCGGCAGCCTGACCGGCGGCACCGATTTAGACACAACCGCGGTAGCCTTCGCCATCAATGCTGACGGGATGGGACGCCGCCTGATTTCTTGCGTTGACATTGATGGCGAAGGCGCGAGAACCTGCTCGCACTCACACGGGAGGGGCTACTTAAGCAGGCCCCTGCGCCTGGTGCCAACCTCGACGACGATGACCTCGACATCGTCTTCAAGGAGGAAGAGGAGGAGGAGGCCGCATCCGCCGCTGCGCACCTGCCTCCGGAGTACCAAGAGATCCTGGTGCATGACTACGACGAGGATGCCTTCCTCGAGCAGCCGATCGCGGCCAGCGTGACGGAGGAGGACAGCATGTGGGCTGGCTACCATGAGGCCGTCTAGCTCACTGGCCTGGTGGCCTAGGTGAACACGGGGTTACCGCCGCAGCTTAGGGGTGGGCTGCTCTGCCCGTGCCGCGGTGTGCTGCTCCACCCGCACCGATGGAGACGGATGTGTGGCCAGCGTGGCATTGGAAGGTGATCGACCAGACCGCGCCTCCCGCACCCGCACCCGCGCCAACTCTAGGCCTGCGGCTGGCGCACCTCTGGACGCCGCCGGAGGACATCGACCTCGACCCCTAGATGGACGTGGCGGCACCGGTGGCAGGGGAGATCGGTAGCTAGGGCTAGTGCCAGTATATTTTTACTTTTTATTTTGAATGTAATATTATGTATAAATATGTATGAACTTTGCCAATTTTAGCCCGAATGGTCTCCGTTTGAATTTTGAAAAAAATTGGCGTGGCCCTCTTAGCTAGGCACGTACGGATTGGTCGCGCCGCTGGACGCGACTGGCCGGATTGGCCGCACCGCGACCCAAAAACGACCGTGACCCGATCCAACGGATAGAAACGGACCGTTTCGATCACCCGTTTGGGTCGACCCGGTGGAGATGCCCTTAAAATAGGGATGTAGAGCGAGAAAGTCAAGTCTAGTCCTGTCCCTCAAACAAAACATCTGGCGCAGACATACGAGATATCCGGCGCGGCCTAGCAAACCTGGCCAACGGGCCGTGCCTAGGCATGCCGGCCCGTGGCACGCGGGCTTAAGCCCGCCAGAAGCCCGGCACGGCACGTGTAAGACGGGTCGGTGCCGGCCTGTGGCCCGGCTGGGGCTGTGCCTGTGCCGCGGCCTCGAGCACGCGGGCCGGCCCATCAACCTCACATGTGTTGATTTTTAGAAAATATAGTGGCAAAAAGTTCCTCCGCGGTGGATCGAACCCTTGACCTCGCCCTTAGAACCAGCTGCCCTAACCACCAAGACAAGGAAACTTTATTGTCATAAGTGTGACTCGGCCCTTTTTGTATATTTATCGAACGGGCCAGCAAAAAAGAAGAACAAGCCACGTGCCCAGCATGCAGCGGGCCGGCCCGTCTAGATCTGGTGTCGGCCCGGGCCTCGGAGGCAGGCCCCCATACCGGCCTGGCACGTGAGCTAGGCGGGCTGCGACGGACCGTGCCGGGCTAGGCCCGTTTAGCGAGTGCTGGACCTGAGCCGTGCCGAACCGGCCCGTTGGCCAGGTTTGCGTCCTAGGAGGACCACCTACCCATCCCGTCTCACCTTTCTCTCTCCCCAACGCCTTCCACCTCCCCACCCAGGCCTCCCACCTCTGCAGCAGCAGCAGCTGGTTCGCCTCCATCAGCCAGCAACGCGGCTCGACAACGGCGATAGCACCGCCGCCCGTGCAAGCCCCGTGTCGCGCGCCGCGCGCTAGCCCCGCCTCGCCGCCTCGCACGCCGCGCGCGTCGCTGCCTGGCTCCTCCCCGCACGCAGATAGCAGACCGCGCTGCGCCTCTTCTCCCTGGCCACGCGTACTCAGTGTGTTCGGTGAAATGCCCCCAAAAAACCAAGTATAGTATAGGGGGCACGACTAGGTCCATCCTCTTTCACATAAAAAAATGTTAGCCGGCGCCCCTCCCCTATACGAGCAAAAAAAAATGCTCCGGCCGGACACGTATGGGAGGGCCGAGTGGAGATGTAAGTGCTGGTAGTCGGTATACACTGAAAGTATAATCGAATGCTGGTGTGTGTATGGTTTTCCACCGTTTTTTCTAATAAACTATGCAACTCCTTTTCGGCCTAATCAATCAACGACGTTTCCTATGTTCAAAAAATACAAACCAACATATACTAGCTAGTTCAAAGTGTTTCTCTTTGAATGAATTACTAGCAGTAGTGTATAGTAGAAAGTTACGACCGGACACTTTGGCACACCAACTTTGAAGTTGATTCCAACCATATAAAAGAACTATTTTCTATAGGTTGCCCAACATAGTACATCTGTACATGTGGATGTAAACCGCTCTGAACTGTACTCTGCAAAAAGAGGTGCAGTAAATGTATGCCTTCCAATCATGTGGAAGAGAGAGTTCTCCTTTCCGTTTCGCACAAAAGCCATTATTATGATTTCGAGTGTAGAAAGACTCGTTGCGCATACATCATAGTATCTCCGTGAGAAAATATAGTGTATATTACGATTTCCGAAATCAGAATTTGTATTTTTTCTTAAAGCGTCATAAAGTTGGGTCAAATTTATATGAAAAATATGAACATTTACAATCAAAACTATGTATGACATGAAAATATATTTAATGATAATGTGGGTAGTTCTCGGTGAATAAGAAGTGGTGTCGGGAAGGTTGGGTTCTAGTGGTGTTGACTTGTATTATATATGTTTTTTTTATAAAGTTGATTAAAACTTATGAAGTTTGACTTGTGACAAAACCAAGATGCACTATATTTGTACATAGAAGGACTAGTAAAATACTTCTTCATTTTCCTCCTCAAACCAGGCTTTCACCTGCAACCATCCGCAACAAGTTACAAGGTGCAACAACCACGACACATGGTCTGCTGGGGCCATAGCATAACGCGGCCCAAGGGAAAAAAAAAAAAGACAAGCTCGCCATGCGAGACAACGCTGAAAAAAGCATCGCTAAGCTGGATTAAGAGGGGAGCCGCCATGTCGTCTCTAGGAGAAGTCGAAATACTTCTTCATTTTGAACTGGCCTTCTTTTGAATCCCTATATTGGGGTAAATGATAATGGCTCCACTTCACGATTTATGAGTATGTCCCATTTTTACCTAATTCACAATATGAACGATCCCGACTCATTCTAACATAACAAAGTTATCATTTTTTTTCCCGATCCACCATACAATGAATACACATAATTTGGTCGTAATCATGGGAATAATTTTAAGATGATTGGAAAATTACTACTGTACATAATACTTGTTTGTCTAAGGTAGTCACACATTTCGTAAACATGTGCACACTCAGATGTAGAATTGTGCGATAGTCGTATGTTACGGTTTTTGTAGGCTTGCAACACGTGCGACTTGCCCACCTCTAACCTAGCATCATGCGGCTCACGGAAATAGGAGGCGGCGGCGACTCCCTCCCTCCAGATCTCAATCGGCTAGAGCGTTGGTTCCCTCTCCCTCCGCTTGCCGCTCCGGCGGTAGGAGGGAGGGGGAACCTCGTTTCTCCACCTAATAGTTAGAGTTAGCGTATGTCTGCCATGGGGCGTCGCTGGGATGGTGGGAGCGGCGCCCGGGCAATAAATCCGTCTCAAATCTACTCCTACACCAGTGACGACCTTCACGGCGACGCCTCGGAGTTGATGGCATGGTGTGCTAGTTGTTCCTTCAGATCGACAGCTTGGTCTTCTCGCCGTTCTTCAGATCTTGCGAGATTAGTTTCTTGGTGTATTGTCGACGTTCGTCGTTCTTAGCGACGATGCTGGTGGCCGGGGAGAGGTGGTTTCTATGGAGCGAGGATGTTGGTCCGAAGGTGGTAGATCTGTCGTTCTTCTCCGACTCTACCGATGAGAGGCAGCGGATCTTGGTTTAAGAAAGCACGGGGACTACCGATGAAAGCCTCGTTGGCGATGGTGCTTCTTTGCATCTTGCAGTGTTCGAGGTTCGACGTCTATTCCAGCGTGCGTCTCGATGGCGCTGGAGTTGGGCGGCGGCTACTGGCTTCGGTGGTTGCAGGAAAATCTAGGAATCGTTTTGTATTTCTCGGTCTCTTAGGATTTTATCTGCATTATTTTCAGGATAATTATTTTAACCCAGTCTATCTTTTAGTTTTTACATATGTTGCTCCATGTAACTTGATTTTCGATTAATGAAATATGTGGTTGCTCAAAAAAAACCTAGCATCATACGACAAATAGCTCCGACTTTGGTGCACCCAGGTTCCAGAGGAGCTCCTTGTTCGCGTTATTGTGTCGATAGGGCACATCCTGTCCGCGGTGGGAGGCCCAACTTATGTCAAGAATGGGCCATGGTCTCTTCATGGCCGATTGGCGGCGGCGGTTTTGCGAGTGAAAAGGAGAAATAGTGGTAGTTCGTTGATGTGTGAAGAAAAGCGAGGATAAAGGGGGTGGTGTTTTTACTCGTAGGTGTAGATGCATCTCCACTATGAAAAATACATAAAACTCAAATTGCAAAATATGAAAAATTGAAAGAAAAAAAGCGTGTATATAACCAGACATTCTATGATACCACACGAAGTTTCGCGAAAAAGGACATTTTTATGGCATGTATAAAAGATTAAAAAAAGCTTCATGAATAGTGAGCATCGAAAATTGATTTTTTCGCTGATTTCTGGGATAAAGCATCCTATATGTTCGATCTCTCTATACTTGCAGCTTAAATGGCAGTTTTTAGAATTTGCTCTAAACTTTCTTTTAAATTCCAGGATACGACATCTGCTATGGTCATATTTTAGCACTTTGCGAAACATGCTGTTCTTCAGAGGACGAGTTTACGTATGGCATCTGTTAGAGTTGCTCGTAGGGTGTGTGTTACTCCTCATTGCTCGTGGCGATCGCATTGCTGGTGTGTGCGTGCGCGTGTGCGTGTGCGTGTGTGTTACTCCTCTTTGGTGTGTGGGTTACTCCTCATTTTTGGGAAATTCAGTAATAATAACACAAAGAAACGAGTTCACACCTTGTACTAACTTTTTTTTTAAAAGAGATTACACGGTAGCAGTGGCACGATTTAAATTATGAGCACATAGTGCAATCATTTTGATGGACCGGAAAATATCCTTTAATCGATCCAAAACGGCCGGTGCTGGTGCGGGTTAGTTAAGGTTTCACCACGCTAGGCAACAAACGGAAGCGACAAGATTCCGCTAGGGAACAAACGGCAGCGACAAGATTCGATTCAAGAACTGGCGGGTCAATGATCGATCATACTCCATGACCGATACACATACGAGCACGCACGCTACCCAAAGCGGCCTCCTTCACTGTGCTCAGCTGTTGCGTGTAAGAGGCAGCGTGTGACATGTGATGGCGCGTCAGCGCATGTAGAGAGAGAGAGGTATATATAGAGAGAGAGGGAGGGAGCCAATTATGTCAAAACGAAAACTACGGCTGTTCCTCCTCTCGAACAGAGATCATGACGAAATTTCCCGTCTAGCAGCCAATTAATAACCATATTTGCATGTTATATTTTTTACTGGTGTTGTTGCTACCAGTACCAGTGTGGTGCCCCCTGTAGTTGTAGACTCGAGTTCTGTACTGTACTGGAGTAGTAGTACACGCACTGCAGACAAGCAGAATTGTGTGAGAGCAGCTCTCGCCATGCAAAGGGTTTGATGGGAAGAGAAAGGGTCGAGGAGACGATGGAAAGGTAGACGACGCTTGATCTGATGCGACAACTTAGCGTAGGTAGCAGAGATCCTTGAAAAGGAGCGAGGAGATTAAAATATCAGCTGGCATACTACCTCTGTTTAGAATTATAGGTTTCGAGAGTTTTTTTATATTGTTTGAGATTATAAGAAATATCTCATTTATTAGAGCCTTTCATTCAATGTATGTTCTTCTTTTTCTCTCACTTCTCTCGTGCATGTAACCTATTGGTGTATATATAAATTGACGAGAGAGTTATAAAATATCTTGGTATTAGCAACTTGACCCTTATGACTAATAATCCCGACCAGAGCTGTGCCCTTCATCTCGTGACTTGACAACTCGCCCAGACGTACGGATTATCCTCGGTCTCACCTCCTTGACTCTTGTGGCTCTCGGAAAGCCCCAGGATACGGATGCACACATCACAGATGCATATTATCTTTTTTCTTTTTTTGAAACAGGAGATGTGTAGTTGACCAGCTTCAGCTTCGGCAGCAACAACACTGTAGGCAGGATGCATGTCACAACGAGAGAGCATGAAACACAAATAATAAGACTTTGTAAAACAGATGTATCTAGATGTCTTTTATTCTACAGGTTAATCTATACACAAAAGTCGTATATATAAATTCGTTTCACAAAATTAGAACGTCTTATATTTCTAGACGGAGGGAGTATACGTTTGCTCCTTTTGGTTGTGTGCATGTTTTCTATCAGTTTTCATGTTTATTCTACACATCTCACGCTGATTGTCAGAAACCTCGTCCAGATGCCATGCCCCTTGGATGCCCTTGCGCTCGTCTGGTAGCACAATATATTTCATCGAGAGTAAAGCTAATAATTATGTACTCCATTCGTCCGTAAATAAATGTACTTCTAGGTTTTATGTAAGTCAAACTTTATTAAATTTTACCTATTTTATAGATAAATATAGATGAAATTTTTATATTATAATACTCCTTCCGGTTCGGTTTATTAGGCACACATGTAGTTGAAGAACAATTTTGACCATTAATTTTAGTCAATAAATTTTACATAAGATATCACAAAAATTATACCATTCGATTCATCTTCAAAGTAGTTTTCAATGGCATATCTTTTTTGACATATACTATATATTTTATTGGGAAAAATTGATGGTCAAAGATTTTCGTAAACTACGTACGTGCCTAATAAACTAGACCCGAGGGAGTAATAAATTTTAAAACAGATCTAGTGGTACCAATTAAGTGTCATAAATATTGCTATGTTTTCCGATAAAATTAGTCAAATTTTGCTATGTTTGACTTAAGATAATACTAGAATACACTTATTTGTGGACGGAGAGAGTACTACTTGAAATGAAGGAGCTCAAGTTGATTCCGCTCCGACACCTTCAATTTGGTGCAGAATGCAAAATAACTTGCCTGCCCCTTTAACCCAGCTGATTACGATGGACTCAACAGTAGTAGGAATAGTGCTATGAGTGGCGCACGGAAAAAGATGTCGGTGGCGCACAGAACATGTGTCACGGATATTACGCCACTGATAAGTTTTATCCGTGACGCCACGGATAGTCTACATTCAGTGTTGCACCGTTTATCAATGCGCCATGGATATGTTCAGTAGCGCACGTGGCAGGACGCCACTAATGGTTCTATATTCAGTGGCGCACGCGATGCTATCAACAGCGCACCGTGGACAGGTGCACCACAGATAGGGTGCGCTACTGGACTCAAAAGGGTGGGCCACTAAATATTCGAGTGCATTTTTTTATTTATACAATAGTTATACATCAATACAGTGAAACTGAGACGATAATGATCAAAGTGCTAAAATACATCAATATGACTTCAAGTGTTGGATTATTACACAAAGTGGTAGTACAAATTCGATTATCACATTATAAATTCGACCATCACATTATAAATACAGCTATCATCCTGGACTACGATCGAATAGAGGATAACTGCGACGATGGTGAGCAACACTGAGACCATGGCCAAGATCTTCATCCGGTTCTTCTTCCGAATGTGTCTCTTCCACTTGGCTACCGCCAACTCTCTTGTCTTGTACCCTTTGTAGTTGTTGCCGCTGAAGTTGTTCACATGTGTCTAGCAGTCCTCCCACTCTTCGTAGACCCCTGAAACCCGACCCCTGTATACCACGTACCACTTCGCCATCTCTGTAGACAAGGCATACATAGACAATGCATGTAGTATATGTTATACAACGAAAAGAATGACAAACTGTAAACATGCTTGCATGATCACAAAATATAGCAAAGATTCATCAACCTAAAATAAATATAGCATGGATGACAATCATATAAGCAAGTCAAACCTCGACCGTCAAGGGTTTGAGTAGCCCGTGGAAGTTAATTAATGTTTGCAACACACACGTCAAACGATAGTTCGGAAAGATCACGAGGATAGTCAAGTCTACGACACGACACAGACACAACCAACACAGCTAGCTAGGCACACACACATCATGTAGACCTCGCCGGGAACGGGGTCATGCCCTCTCTCGTCATGAACTTCCTGGTGTCACGCTGCATGTCGAGGCATCTTCAATCTTGCGGTTAGTGAACTCGATGGGAACATACATGACCGTCCCATTTGTTTCGACATCGACATGGATGATTTGGCAGAGCTGAGTCTAGATGCACCAGAAGTGCTCCATAAGGTCCGCATCATCGATCACCGCCAACTGTGTGGCCCAGTGTCGAAGATTAGCTGGCAGCGCTTCGACCCGTGAATCCAGCATGAACCTCTTGATGTGATGGAGGACGTAGAAGGCCTCCTTCACACTGTGGGTCGACTGCTTGATGCAGGGGAATTTCGTGTGGTGCATGAACACATGTTTTCCATCCTTGGTTTTTGCCCCCTTGGAGAATTTGCCTCCCTTTTCGACGTAGACTTGTAGAGCATCATCCAGAACTCTCTTGAATCTGCCGTAGTCCTTCGGCTTCGTGTCACTCGATAAGTCGAAGTAGGTTGCTTGCGACAACCTCGGACAAATGGAGATGAGTGTGCAATATATGCATCTGCACAACACAATTGAAACGGAACTAATTGTTGGAAGAGGACAATGAAAATCTAAGAAAGAATTTGTTACGACAGCGACCTAATGTGTGTTTACTTACTCGGGAAAGCAGGGCAAAAGAATGGAATCAATGATCTAGTTTCCATGGAAGATATTCCCGAGGTACTCTGCCACCATTGCCCGATCCCCATCGTTCGCCAAGAAAGCCTCACGCATGTAGTAGGGGTCCACTATCATGATGCCCTAGGTTTTCTCCCTCTTGGACTTCAATGCCATATTAAGCGAGTACATACGGACCAAGTTATAGTCCAGCCGCTTCAAGTGCAGCAGATTGTAGATTTCCTCATACCGCACAAAGAATATGCCCGCGGGTGCTTGATCGACGAAGCCATGGCCCGATGGCACCTTGCATGTGAAGACCGGGTACCCGGGCTTCTTCTCTTTAAGAAGGGTGGTCTCGAGATGCAGAATTGAGTGATTCATATTCACTATGGGTCCACCCGCGACATCGAGCATATCCTTAGTTAGAATCGTCTCACCCGCTATGTGCGCCATGAAATCACGGGGCTCTTGTCTCACGCCGTCCTAAGCCCGGAGTATCCTCTTTAGAAGCGGTTGGCTCGAAGCCTTCTTGCTTCGGCTATGCTTCCTGCCCTTCTTCGTCTTCTCGACAGGATCAGTGGATCATCCTAACTGCTCCTCGACCGCCTTGCGGAGTGTAGTGGGGCTGATGACCACCGTCGGATTGGGTTGTGGACCAGAGGTGTCACCCAGAGGCATCTCTTGATCATAAACGCCGCCGAAGTGCAGACGCAGCATGCATGACATGGGACGACCGGCTTGTTGACCGCAGGAGGCTGGCTCTCCATTAGGAGGAATGGAGAATACGTCGGTGGCCATGGTGTTGAGGTAGCCATCGGCGTCATCCTCATCGTTGGCGATGTGAGGTGCATCCTGCATGTCCTCTGGCTATGGCGATGGAGTGTGTGCGACTAACTGCCGATGCCTCTTGGTGGTGGCGACGAACACCGTTGGTTGTGTCTTATTAGTTGGGACAGAGGCGCGCCGCCCTTCCTTCGCCATAGCAAGACGAATCTGGGACTTGGGCCATAGCAAGGCGAATCTGGGACTTGGGCCATAGCAAGGGACAGTAGTAGCAACTTCCAAGGGTCTTATGCTGTCCTCACCAAGGTGACCCTCGACACGCATGTAGGGATCGACTTATTGTACATCATGAGCTTCTTCGGTTGAACGATACTACCCTTGGCTACATCCTTCAGCACGCCATCCACATACTATAATAATGTGCAATTAGCATCCTGCGGGAAAACATGTTTGGGATCATGATCAGATGGAAGTCGATCAAAGACTAACAATGGTGTATGAAGTCAGGCCTACAATGAAGCATAATTAGTTACCTTGGTTAGGGCGTCGAGCTCGGCTAATGTGGACACGCGGGTTGCGTCAGCTCCTACTCGGGTGCATCACGAAACAACGCCGGTTGCGCGTTGGTGTTGGGCGCCGCCGGCTGCGTGTTGGTGAGGCCCAATAGCAATGGGTTGCCTATAAAAATAAAAATATATTTTTTAATATTAATTCTCCAATTAACATAAAACACATATATTATTATATTCCTTCACTCCGGAACACCTTCCGGACCGCTTCCGATCCACATCGGATATTACCCGGAACTATTCCGGTTTCTCTCTCTATTTCTCCTACAATACCGCATCTTCCCTAAGCGTCCCCAACCTTAAGCGTGACATCCTTCAATTCAGAAACACTCCGGACATGATTGAGACCTCTCTCACATCAATGATTAACAGAGGGACCTAGATGGTCATGTGACCCCCATGCATTTCACGAATCTTACCGCTCGAACCGTGAAAGTCGTTTCCCATCCTGTCGTTTCCCATCCTGGGAGCTCTTGGCATGCGACTCTCCAATGGTGGTGTGGCGGTGGTGCATGTCTTCTTTGGAGCGTCGGCACCTCGGTTTGCTATCTTCGGCAAAGCTTGCTTCGGGTTGTTCAACCTTGGTCTACTTGTTGGTTCCTACCCTGCTGCTTCAGGTTGGTGGTGAGTAGTGATGGTCGATTCCCGGTGGTGGTCGGCTTTCTGGTGTTGTTTGCATGGCTGGAGTTGCATCGATGACGTAGCGTGTCTGGTTCGCTCTGGTGAACTCCGGCCCGACTCTGCAGCCCGTCTGGCATGTGCTCCTTTTTTGTGTAGCTAGTGTAATAGTCGTGTCGGCTGCTCGTGTTTCCGGCCGTAGCATCTTTGGTAGACCTATTCTTGTGTGGGTGTGTGGCTCTTTCTGTAAGATGGGTGCAACATCATGCATGTATCTGTTTTACCATTCAGGACGTTATTAATTTAATGTCGGGCCATTGTCCTATTTTCTAAAAGAAAAGTTGTCAAACACGTCTATGTAATTATGTGGTAACCCTCGTTGTTAAATCATAGCCATCAGCTCTAAATCCGACAATCAAAATAATTTGTATTATGTGGATCAACCTAACTCCTCTAAAAACATCATTATATTGCTTTTTTAGTTACCCAGACATGTTATTTAATTCAAACGTGTGTTTGTAACGATGTGGTAACGTCCCATTGTTAAATCATAGCCATCAGCTCTAAATCTGGCATTCAAAATAATTTGACTGATGTGGATCAACCTCCTTGAAAAACACCCTTATATTAATTTTAGTAGTTACCCAGACATGTTATTTAATTGTTACGTGTCAAACGCGTGTACATAATGATGTGGTAATGCCCGTTTTTAAATCATAGCCATCAGCTCTAAATCTGACAGTTAATATAATTTGAATGATTTGGATCAACCTGACATCTCGAAAAACAACTATCATATTGATTTTAGTATAGACATCGACGGTTAGTTAAGGTTTCACCACGCCAGGCAACAAATGGCAGCGACAAGATGGATTCCAAGAAGTGGCGCGGGTGAATGATCGATCATAGCATGTACTTCCTTCATACAGAAATAACTGAGTTAAGTTTGTTCAAATACGAATGTATTTATACACTAAAACGTGTTTATATATATTCGAATTAAAAAAACTAAGTGGGTTATATTCCTGAACGAAGGGAGTAGTATTTTCTACTATTACTCCATGACCGATACACACACGAGCACTCACGATAGTCCAAAGCTGCCTCCTTCGCTGCGGCCAGCTGTTGGCCTGTTGCGTGTAAGAGGCAGTGTGTGTGACATATGATGGCGCGTCAGCGCATGTAGAGAGATAAAAGAGAGGGGGAGAAAGCACATGCCTTTCTACCGAGATCAACTCGTGTTGCCCATCATGTGTCAAAACAAAAAACTACGCTTGTTCCTCCTCTCCAACAAAGATCGTGACGAAATTTCCGGTCTACCAGCCATCTAATAACCATAGTTGCATGTTAGTATATTTTTTGTTTGAACATCCACGGATGTAAGAAAGGATTTTGTATATGGCCAAAACGGATTTGTACTTGAGTGTCATTAACATCTCTTCCCAACAGCTACTGTTGTTGCTACCAGTCTCGTGCCCCCTGTAGTTGTAGACTCGTCGTTCTGTACTGGAGTAGAAGTACAGGCACGGCAGACAAGCAGAATTGTGTGAGAGCAGCTCTCGCTATGCAAAGGTCGTGTTTGGTTGCCGACGCCCTATATTTTTCCTTTTTTCCTACTTTGCTCGGTGGGTGTTGTAAGAGGTGAGATTTGACTTGGGCCAAGTTTAACATTTTATTTGGTCGACCAATCTAGTTTTTCTATAATTTTAGCAAGTTGTTTAATTGGCAACAAAACTGATTCATCTCATTTGATGAAAAAACCAGCATGTTTGGTCATATGTTGTAATGTTGTGCTCACCACCTCACAGCTAGTGGTGTTACCACGCAATATCAAATATGTAGCAAATTGAACTATCAGTTGCAAACAAGCAGTACCAAATTAGAACCCTAGCTACTAACAAATATGAGTTCACGATAATGTTACCTAGCTACTAGCAAATGACAGTTCATTACAATATTACTTATCTATTACAAATAAATGTTTTACACCCATATCAGGGGTTGTTCAGTTCATAGAACACAGGAGCAACACTTTATCAAACCATCTTCTTCTTCTTCTTCTTCTTCTTCTTCTTCTTCTTCTTCTTATTATTATTATTATTATTATTATTATTATTATTATTATTATTATTATTAATATTATTATTATTATTATCCTATAGTTTTCTCTCGTCACCCACATATCGAGCACCTACTGTTGTCTCCTGTTTTTCCAAGCAACACAATCATTATGGACAACACCATGGACATCGTTAGTGTCATTGTCGTCAGAAACTACATCTTCCTCAGCCGGGAAGTATTCATCGGCGCAAAATTGCAAGATCCATTTGTGCAAAATGCAACATGCAAGAACAAGGTTAACTTGAGTAGAGAAAGAATGGAAAGACTTCTGATCAAAGATCTTAAACCTGTTCTTTAAAGCAGTTAAAACCTTCTCAACCATGACTCTATGGCTAGAGTACCTCATATTGGAAAGTTCTTCCAGAGTCCTTGGATAGTTTTTAGCATAGACCTCATTGATATGGTACCTTGTTGACCTGAAGGGTGGAAGAATTCCAGGCCAACAAGCTTACGTGGCATCTGCTAGGTAGAATTTGCCGTCAGGGAGCTTGAGGCCATCAGGTCTGCTAAGACTGTCATTCAGAATCGTCTTATCATGGGCAGAACCTTCCCGCCCAGTAAGCACATATGTGAATTTCATGTCGAAATCAACAGCGACAAGCACATTCTGGCTGGAGGTGTGCTTCCTCCCTTGTATGCAGCATGTGGGTTTCGGCACTCTAACCATCACATGAGTACCATCAATTGGTCAAATGCAATCCTAGCATTAAAATAATGTTAGGCGACGGTCTAATACAATCATCTCATGAAGAACATGCTATAGTTCCTCACCTTGAAAAATGGGAACCGTCAACCGTTGCCTTGTATCTTCACGGGGGTTTGACCAGATGGCGGCTTGATAATCTCTCCTCTGAGTTCTCCAACAACAAACAACACCTGATGGAAATACCGGGGAATTATCTCGGTTGATTTCCTCCATGTGTTGCGGATCCCTCAGAATCTCTAGTTATGGCCTAGAACATGAAGGAACATGAAGAAACAGAGTCACTTGTTTTTCGATAGAGGTGTTGATGTTGTCCTTAAGCAAACCCCTAGACTTGAATGTGTGCGCAAGATGATTAAATGTGGCTCTTTTCAGCCTAAGCATGATGATAGTCTCCACATCGTTGTTGTTGTAGATGTAGTTCAAATTTTCCATCCTCTCTCTATCGCGGTGCATCATGGGACCATATTTCACTGCCTCCATGTTAGTCTTACCAAGTGCTTTTCTTTGGATCAGGAGCATCCATGCCTCAGTCATAGCCACAAGGGCAGCTGTCTAGATGATAACCTTCACCTGTTGGTCCTAAATAGAGTGACATTGCATAAGCACAGTAGGTACTACCCTAATGTCGAGCTAACTACCTTGGTACTAACGTCGGGGAGGAGGCAATGCCGCATTTTTTACCTTCATGGTTGTAGTTGTCGAGGACCTATCACGGGAAGAGAAAAAGACGAGGGAGAAGCTGGTGCCGCAGGTCTGCGAGGTAGCAGATGCCGGAGCCGGAGAAGACGTCTCGACCGATGCCGGAGTGGGCGTAGCAGCTGATGTCGAAGATCTAAATCGCTGCCGCCGCACAAGAGGAAATGGGAAGGGGTTTGTCTCCCAACGAGACATGATGGCATAAGGAGGAGGTTAGCCTACTTTTTCGCGTCATACGACATTGCAATTTTTCGGCTCCCACCATCTCCCCGCACATGCCGTTTCTCCCCCTGCGCTCGCCAGGTGTCCTAGCGGAAACGCTCGATTTTGCGTTCTCCGAAGCCAGAATGACACCTGCTTAAAGACCCGAGCGAGCCGTCACACACCAAACAACCTTAGAGCATCTCCACCGGCCCGACCCAACCCGCCCGGGCACGTCCGAATGCGTCCGCACGAACGTGCGTGGCGTGCACGGTCTCTGAGCGGCATGACCCACCCGGATCGACGCATCCGACTCGACCCATCGGCGTACCTAATTTGCGTGACCGTTTCGTCAACCCGGACACGGTCGGATTGCGGGCGTGTCCTCCACCGCGCGCGCTACTGGCCCACTCGCCAGCGTCCATAGCGAGTCAGAGGCAACCGCGACACCGATTCAGACACAACTGCGACATCGATTCAAAGGCACGGGCGGCACCGAGTCAAACACAACCGCGGCAACCTTCTCCATTAATGATGACTGGATGGGGTGCCGCCTGAGTTCCCGCGTTGGCATTGATGGCGAAGGCGCGAGAACCTGCACGTGCTCCCACCAATAGGGGCTACTTAAGCTGCCCCCTGCGACCATCGGTGCTGCTCACCTCCCCTCCTCTCGCCATCGCCAGAACCACTCAACAACTAGCCGCCACAGCCACCATCGCTCCCGCCAGCAATGAAGAAGTCGGGGTGGTTTAAGAAGTCGAAGAATGACCATGAGCCGGTGGATCCAACTCGAGCGACCGACCGTCAGGGGAGCGGCATGCCGGCCTTCCTTCAGGGGGTACTGCCACCGCCGCCCCGAGCGCAGGACTTCATCGGCGCTCTCGTCGCGCACCGGGAGGAGGAGGAGCCACCCCGCGACCGCCGCTACTTCTGCATGGCAGAGTACGAGCGGCAGTGGAGTGAGCGGAGAGGCATCGCCCACCATGATGTCTCCCTCTCCACGGGATGGCACCTCAACCAGGAGCGGGTGGCGCCAAAGGAGGGCAAGCTGCTCGAGGAGGAGATCGTCCGCCGCATCCGCCAGCTACCACCGGCCTTCCGCTACGACCGCGCCGACCATGACAAGACCTTCTGGAAGACGTTCCTGGACTGGGAGCACACAACACGCCACCTCAGCACCTACCATGGCGAGTTCGACCCGTGGGGCCTCTGTGACCTCCCCGCAGGTTAACCCGCCTCCGACGACACCGTCGACCACTCTGATGCCGACCTCGACGATGATGATGACGACGTCGACAACGTCATCAAGGAGGAGGAGGAGGAGGGGTCGCCCTCCGTATCCACTATCGCGCACCTACCCCTAGAGTACCAGGAGGTCCTAGCGCGGGGCTACGACGAGGACGCCTTCCTCGAGCAGGCCAGCGCAGCCAGCACGAGGGAGGAGGACCGGATGTGGGACGGCTACCAGGAGGCCATCCAGCTCACTGGCCTGGTGGTGCAGGTCAACACAGGGCAACCGCTGCCACCGCCACCTTCCCCACCGCAGCCGCTACGGGGGTGGGCTGCTCCGCCCGCGTCGGAGTGGTCTGCCCCACCCACACCGGGGTGGTACGCTCTACCAGCGCCGGCAGAAACGGACACGTGGCCAGGCCAGGTGATCGACCACCCGGCACCTCCCGCACCCGTGCCGGCGCCAGCTCCGGGACTGCCGTGGCCACACCTCTGGACGCCGCCGGAGTATATCGACCTCGATCCATAGATGGACGGGGCGGCGGCGGGGATATCGTCAGTAGCTAGGGCGAGGGCTAGGGCCAAAATTTTTCCTTTTTATGTTTTGAATGTAATAGTATGAACTTTGCCAGTTTATTTTACGCGCGAATTGTGTCAGTTTAAATTTAAAGAAAACGACGTGGCCCTGATGGCCAGGCGCGGACATTTGAGTCGCGCCGCTGGGCACGGTCGGCCGGACAGGCCATACCGCGACCCCAAAGCGATCGCGGGCCGACCGGCCGCCCTTGGGTCGGGTCTGTGAAGATGCCCTTGGGGCATCTCCACCGGCTCTACCCGAATGGTCTAGCCGTGTCCTAATCAGTCCATACGGATAGCTGGGCAAAATGCGGCGTCCCAGCGGAGCGACACATCCGGCAAATTCAGGCCGGACTGACCCATCCGGGCATCTAATTTTGGTCCCGGATGGGTCTGTCCGAAACAGATGCGGGCGCTGGCATGTCCGGTTTAATACATACGGGCCCAGTTGCATGCACACAATAGGCCTTCTTCTCTCTCCTCTTTCTTGGCTGACCTGTCCGATTTTGTCTGTTTTGGGTCACACTGCTGTGCGCGGTTGGCCGGATAAGCCGGACCGTGGTCCCAAAGTGACCGTGAGCCGACCTAAACGGATAGAAACGGACGGTTTCGGTAACGCATTTGGATCGGCCCGGTGGAGATGGCCTTATAGCTTTCCCCTAGATGCGAGAAGAGGAGATCAGCGGAACAAACATGACCAAGGTATCCGATGATTTGATGGGAAGAGAAAGGTTGTAGACAATACTGCCTCCGTTTTAAAATATAAGATGTTTTAGCTTTTTAAAATAAGTGTATTTACACTTCTTTTAGTGTGTATGTTCGCTTCAAAGGTAGATAAACCTATACGCTAAGAGTGATATAGATACACTCTATTCACAAAACTAAAACATTTTATATTTTAAAACGGATGGAGTAGAAAGGTACGACCCTTGATCTGATGCGACAACTTTGTGTAGCTAGCAGAGATCCTTGAAAAGAAGCGAGGAGATGAATGTTTAAAATATCAGCTCGCATGACGGATGTACGCAAGTGGGCATAGAGTAGCAGCCTATCTAGGGCATGCGTGCGTTTATCTCATTACTTGACAACTCGCCCAGACGTACGGATTATCCTCGCTTTCACCTCCTTGACTATTGTGGATCTCCGAAAGCCCCAGGATATGGATGCACACATCACAGAAGCATAATCTTTTTTTTTAAACAGGAGATGTGTAGTCCCAGGATACGCCGGCCAAGTTACCAGATGTAGAGGGAGGTGCGAGCTCTGGTCACGGTGTAGATACGCAATAGCGATGGTCGCCGCGCCTACATAAAGCGACAAAAAGACGGGAAATCCGGGCGGGAAGCGCTAGGCGAGCAATTTCGGTGCCGCGTGGCTGGCGACGGGACGGCGCTCAGGAGGCGAGCCGTCTATCTCACGGCCAGTGTTGGCCTGCGTCGTTCTCAGCTCCATCGGCGCCCCCGCTAGTCCTCCGTGGCTTGAGTTCGGCATTGGGGCACCGAATATCAAACCGGGCCACGCCGACGCGAAAAAAAAGTTTGGAGGACAGGCCGAGCATGATTTCGAGCATTGGCAAACCCCTCTAAATTAGGACCCTCGAGTGGAGATGCTCTTACGTCAGATAATTTCTTTAACAAAGGGCATTTTATTGCGGGGTAGGGCTCCTCTACAAGGTTTTAGGAGGACAGTTCACAACAATACATCTTTCTATAACATTGTGTAACGGATTAATGCTTTGATATGATTGCGAATGTTTTAACTAAGGTACAACTGATTATTAATGTCAGAAGGGCACTAACGGGTAGCAACTGGTCTAATTGGTTAGACTTATGCCCAAAACTAATAATGATATTTCTTTTTTTATTATATATATTACTAATAATGATGTTTCAACTATCTGATAAACCAGATAAGTATATGTGGAAATTAACAGCTTTAGTAATCTCCTCCGTGAATTCTTTATACGAAGACCTTATAAATGATCACACGCCTTTCTTTCAAAAATACCTATGGAACCTGAAAATCCCCTTAAAAGATTAAGATTTTCATATGGGTTCTAAATAGTAAAATTTTAGTAACAAAAATAACTTAGCAAAAAGGTATTGAGTGCAATGTACAAACTGTTGCTTTGTGGTGCACAAGAGACTACTGAGCACTTATTTTCCTCGTGTCCTTTTGCTAGATTTCTATGACGCAGAGTAAACTTTACATATAACTTACCACCTCCAACCAACATCACAAATATGTTTGAAAATTGGCTGAATGAGGTTGACAAATACTCTAAGGCTACAATTAACATTGGTGCTTTAGTCTTATGTTGGTCTATATGGCCATATCCAGCATTACAGCAATGCCACAGCCGGGAGAGGACCTCCGAGCTGCAAACCATTACTAGGAGCCACGACGCCTATGCCCACCGAAAGGGGCGGCCTGGCCCTGTTCGGTCTCATATCTGAGCCATGCCGTCTGCATCCATGGTGTCCTGCCCTGTCCGCCAGCACCTACTGCCAGCACCTGTCCGCCAGCACCTACTGTCACAAGGAGCTTGCGACGTGTCTTGCATGCCGTCGAGCCAAGAACAGCCAAGGCCAAGTCTCACCTTAGAGTCGGCATCGTTGCCAGAAGGGAAGCCCCGCGCAACCACTGCCACCGGCGGGTGTGAGATCCGCTGCTGCCGCCGCAGGGGCTTTGTCCGACGAGGCATGCCGGTGGCGACGAGGGAGGACGGGAGAGCTAGGCTGGGAGGACTAAGAGTTTACCCAATCACCCTCGAGGACAAACCTGGCCATCGGGCCAGGATTTGGTGGCCCGGCCTGGGGCACGCAAAGGAAGCACGACATCGGCCCGGCTCGGCCCATCTTGGCACAACCTATTGCATACAGTGGGAATATCGGAATATATAGGTTGTCCGCGGGGAGTCGAACCCGTGACGTCGCCCTCTCGCTCCTTCCCCTTAACCACCAGGGCATAGAAACCTTGTTGTTATATGGGAGACTCGGCCATTTTTGTATGTTAATTTTATGAGCCAACGAAACAGACCAGCAGACCCGCGTGCCTCACGTGCCACGGCTGGCCCGTCTGGCCTCCGTGTCATGCTTGGGCCGCGGGACGGGGCACGGCATGCCAACACGGACCGCCGCGTGCCATGCCAGTCCAGGCCCGCGCTGACAGTGCCAGGCCAGCCCGTGGCCAGGTTTGCTCGAGGAACAAGAGGGATGAGATTGCATTTTTTATACCAGCAGTATAAATAGTACTCATGTGTCTAAAAATAGATGTTATAAATTTGTTCTAATTTAGCTATGTCTAGACAATATTTATTACATCAAAATTTTGACAAATTCTCTGGATGGAGGAAGTAACAATATCCACGTATTACCCGAAGAAAAGTGCTACGGCTATATTGCTAGAGCACGCTATTTAATTGCTCCCAGAATTAAGCACGCCATGGCATGTTGACAGACCATGCATCCCCGCGCGCGTGTCGTCACTTGCGTGCAGATCAGATGGAACATGCTGCTCTGATACGGTTCGATTCGCTGCCCCTCCTGTGGTGCAGTGCGCAGCAAGCTGTCTCTGGCTCTCTAGCTGGCTAGCTACTAGCTAGTAGGCCTGTGCAGTAGCTGTGTGCCCCCGGACGAGCATGCGAGCCGGGTAGACACGAGAGGCCTCTTCCAACCGGCCGAGAGACTACGATTTACTGCTCGGTAAATTTACGGACCCGGACGACTACGGCCACTTTTAAAATACGGGTGTTTACGGACCCGGACGACTACAGTCACTTTTGGACCCAGATGCTTAGGCATCTCAACCTGCCCGTGCGTGTCCGAACACATCCGTGCGAACGGGTGGGGCGTGCACCGTCTTTCAACGGCACGATCCATCTGGATCAACGTGTCCGGCTCGACCCATCGGCGCATCTAATTTGTGTGAACGTTGTGTCGGCCTGAACACGGGCGGGTCGTGGACGTGTCCTCCCCCGCGCGCACTACTGGCCCACCCGTCAGCGTCCATAGCGAGTGAGAGGCACGGGCGGTACCGGTTCAGACGCAAACCGCGGTAGCGATTCAGAGGCGCGGCGGCACCGGGTCAGACGCAATCGCGGCAGCCTTCGCCATCAATGCAGATGGGACGGGGCGTCACCTGAGTTCCCGGTGCCGCACTTCACCTCTCTCGCCATCGCTAGAACCTCCCAGCGCCTTACCGCCGCAGACACAACTACCGCCACCGCCACCGCCATAGTCACCGGCAGCGATGAAGAAGCCTGGGTGGTTCAAGAAGGCCAAGAACGACCATGAGGCCGGCGGATCCGGCTCGAGCGGCCGACGCCATCAGGGGAGCGCCATGCCTGCCTTCCTTCGGTCGGCCGTGCCGCCACCACCCCGGGCACAGGACTTTGTCGGCGTCACCACTGCTCGCCAGGAGGAGGAGGGGCCAGCCCGCGGCTGCCGCTACTTTCACGTGGCGGAGTGCGAGCGGCGGTGGAAGGAGGGGAGAGGCATCGCCCACCACGATGTCTCCATCCCCACCAGCTGGCACCTCAACCGGGAGCGGGTGCCGGTGCTTCCCGCACCCAAGGAGGGCCCAGAGTTGGAGGAGGAGATCGCCCGCCGCATCCGCAAGCTCCCGCCAGCCTTCTGGTACGACCGCGTGTACCAGAACAAGGTGTTCAGGAAGCGGTTCCTAGAGTGGGAGCACATGGCACGGCGCGTGAGCACCTACCGCGGCGAGTTCAATCCGTGAGGGTCCCGCTCCATCCCCGCGTATGAGCCCGACGCCGACGGCGCCGTCAACCACTCCGACACTGACCTCGACGACAACGATCTGGACTTCCTCATCAAGAGGAAGAGGAGGAGACCGCGTCCGCTGCCGCGCACCTGCCACGGAGTACCAGGAGGTCCTGGAGAGGGGCTACGACGAGGACGCCTTCCTCGAGCAGGCCATCGCGGCCAGCTTGAGGGAGAAGGATTGTATGTGGGACGCCTACCAGGAGGCCATCCATCTCACTGGCCTCATGGCGCAGGTGAACGCGGGGCAGACGCTGCCACCGCCACCGCGCCCACCATAGTCGCTATGAAGGTGGTCTGCTCCAACCGCGCCGGGGTGGTATGCTCCGCCAGTGCCGGCGGAGACAGATGCGTGGCCAGCATGGCCCGACCAGGCAATCGACCAGCCAGCGCCTCCCGCACCCGCACTAGCGCCAGCTCCGGGACTCCCGCGGCCAAACCTCTGGACGCTGCCTGAGTACATCGACCTCGATCCATAGATGGATAGGGCGGCACCAGCAATGGGGAGATCATCGGTAGCTAGGGCTAGGGCTAGGGCCAATTTTTTTATTTTTCATGTTTTTAGTATTTTGTATAATTACGTACGAACTTTGCCTGTTTACACGTGCGACCGCGGGCCTACCAAAACGGATAGAAACAGAATGTTTAGATCACCCGTTTGGGTCAGGCCGGTGGAGGTGTCGTGGGAATGACCACGACAGTCGCTACAAGGGGTAGAGATTGGAAGGATTTAGGGAAAGAGCGAGTCGCCATCTGCGGTGCGAGATTGAGGGCAAAGACACAGGGGTTTACCCAGGTTCGCCCCCCGTAGGGTAAAGACCTACTCCTACTAGATTGTATTGTCGGTGAGTGAGTTATAGGGGTGGCGAGATCGGTGGCTAGGCAGCGAGTCACTTGGATGGGGTGTATGATGGAACGTGAGTATAGAGAGTACCCTAGGGAGGTTTATATAGGGGGTACCTCGCTAGGCTTTACAGATATACAACCGAATCAGCTAAGGACTCGGAGGATTTGACCTAATATGAAACGCTTCTGGGCCTCCTTCTTCTAGTTGTCAGGCTTCCTTCTCAGTCGCATTCCAGTCGTCATCTTGCAGGCCCACTCGCAATGGGCTTGGTCCAGTCGAAACGTCCTGTTGGGTATACCCCATTCGGCATATCCCCATCAGTAGTCCCTGAGGCCAACGGTGGTTCGAAGCAAGTGTTTGCTTGGCAGTCGGAGTATGTGAGTCCAAGCGGATGCCCAGTCGAATCGGCGGTGGACTCCTCCAATGAAGGGAGAAATTATCCACACGTGTCTTCAGCCGCAGTATTGGCGGGTAGTAATGTGCTCGAGTCGCAATGCCCAATCGATTGGAAAAGGCAAGTAAGTAGGCGAGTCGAGTGGATGAAGTTGGACCGTTAGTGACATAGGTATGATTACTCGGATGCTTATGATTTATTACTCTGTACTGGGTAAAAGGCTTCCGACCCATGAAGATCTCAGATGATAGCCCAAGGAAGCAACCGACAAAGACTTTGATTGTATTAGGAAAGAAACTATGAACCGACATTGTGTTGGTATTTGATGTCTACGCACTTATATTCTTGTAGACAGTTGTTGGGCCTCCAAGTGCAGAGGTTTGTAGAACAACATCAAGTATTCCCTTAAGTGGATCACCCAAGGTTTATCGAACTCAGGGAGGAAGTGGTCAAAGGTATTCCCTCTCAAGCAACCCTGCAATCAAGATACAAGAAGTCCCCTGTGTCCCCAACACACCCAATACACTTGTCAGGCGTATAGGTGCACTAGTTCGGCGAAGATATAGTGAAATAAAAGTGGTATGGATAATTATAAGTGGTAACGGTGACAGAAAATAGCTTGATGGCATGGAAAAGACTAAAGTAAAACTGAAATAAAGATGGAAGCAAGCAAACATGTAACATATCTAGTAGGAAACGGTGTATCAATGCTTAGAAACAAGGCCTAGGGACCATACTTTCACTAGTGAACACTCTCATATAAATATATCATCTTCATGATACTACTCTTAACTACTCTCCGGTTGGACACTCTAATCAACGGTAGGGCTATAACAACACTCCTCAAAATAAGCCTTTCCCATCTAGAAAACCCCACACTGTCACCTTGAGTACTAGATGAGTCCAACAAACACCACAATTTCACAAAGACATCCAACTCCAAATATAACTCATAACAAGTATTTGTAATCTCTAGCCTAAGTGCCACCATGGTGAGCACGCTATCACTTTCACACACATGGGGAGAGCAGAGATCTATTAAAGCACTTGAGTAGCAAGGTAGATCTACTTGATTACAAAGCTCATGATCACAATATGATCATGCATAGAGAGATAGATGAACACATAGCTATCGGTAGAACCCTTAGCCTCGAGAGAGAACTACTCCCTCCTCATCATGGGAATCAGCAATGGTGATGGAGATTGATGGAGATGGCTCCGGGGGCACTTCCCCGTCCCGGCAGGGTGCCGGAACAGAGACTTTCTGTCCCCTGAATCTCCTTTTTGGTGGCGGTGGCGCTGCAGAACTTTTCATGGCTGAAGGCTTGATGATCTAGGGTTTTGGCTTCGGGAGGCTTCTTATAGGCCACATGGCAAGGTCGGTGGGCGGCCAGGGGGCCCACACCATGCCCTGGCGCGGCCTAGGTGGACCCGCGCCTAGGGGTGGTGTGGCCACCCTATGGCCCCTCTCCGACTCTCCTTCTGGCTCCGTGAGTCTTCCGGGAAAATAGTAACTTTGGATTTTGTTCCGTCCAATTCCGAGAATATTCATTTTCTGACTTCCTGGAACAAAAAACAGCAAAAAATAGGCAACTGGCATTGTGGCATCTTGTTAATAGGTTAGTACAAGAAATTATATGAAAAGTACTCCAAAGTTGGAACAAAACACAAGAAAGTGGATAAAACCAAGCATGGAACATCAAAAATTATAGATACATTTGCAATGTATCAACATCCCCAAGCTTAACTCCTGCTCGTCCTCGAGTAGGTAAGTGATAAAAAGAAATAATTTTTGAGGTTACATGCACCATCAAAGACTTGATCAAAGTATTTGCAAAACATTCAAAGCTGGGACCATAGTACTTCAATCATAACATGAAAGACAAAGTTCTAGCAATAGGCAAAGAAACTATGATGCAACATAAAAAGGTACAAACAAAAGATTCATGAATAACATGCTTTGTAAGACGTTTGTTTGTTTCACATAAAGAAAACATAGCAAAATAGTATTCAGCTTGTCCCTCAATAGAGTAGCAAATATAAATGCATAGGACACTGATACATTGCAAATGTATCTATAATTTTTGATGTTCCATGCTTGGTTTTATCCACTTTCTTGTGTTTTGTTCCAACTTTGGAGTACTTTTCATATGATTTCTTGGACTAACCTGTTAACAAGAGCCACAGTGCCAGCTGCCTGTTTTCTGCTGTTTTTGGTTCCAGAAAGTCAGAAAATGAATATTCTCGGAATTGGACGGGACAAAAGCCAAAGTGCCTATTTTTCCAGAAGTGATCAAGTGCCAGAATACGAGACGGAGAAGGGCCAGGGGCCGGCCACACCACCTGGCCGCGCGGCCAGGCCTAGCCCGCGCCAGGGGGTGGTGTGATGGCTCCCGGCACCCCCTCGGCCTCTCTTTCCGCCTATAAGTTGCCCTCAGGACGAAAACCCTAAGTACCCGATCAAAAATCCACGAAAGAGTCTGTAGCTGCCATCATCTCCATCCCTAGATCGGGAGGGATCTGAAGCTCTTCCCGGCACCCTGACGGAGAGGGGAATTCACCCTAGAGGCCTTCTTCATCACCATGCAAGCCTCCGGTGTGATGCGTCAGTAGTTCATCCTTGGACTACGGATCCATGTAGTAGCTAGATGGCTGGTTTCTCCTCCTTTGTGCTTTCATGTTTAGATATTGTGAGCTCCGTTCATGATCAAGATCATCTATTTGTAATTCATACATTTTGTGTTTGCAGGGATCCGATGGATATTGAGATGCTATTTCAGATTGATTATTGATTCTATCATGTCTTTGTTATTTGAGATCTTGCATGCTTTCCGTTGTTAGTAGCTATCTTGGGCAAGTAGATGCTAGAAACTCCAAGAGTTAGTATTTATGCTCGATAGTGGGTTCATGCCTCTGCTAATCTGGGGTAGTGACAGAAATCTCTAAGGTACTAGATGTGTTGTTGCTACTAGGGAGAAAGCAACAATCCTTTGTTCATAGAACAATCGTATTGTTTACTTTACACGCAGTTCATAAAGCAATAATCTGTTGCTTGCAACTTAATACTGGAGGGGGTTCGGATGATAACCTGAAGGTGGATTATTAGTCATAGATGCAGTTGGATGGCAGTCTATGTATTATGTTGTAATGCCCAATCAAGTCTCGGAGGAGTCAAGATGATTAGTATATGCATGTATTGCTTTCTCGGTGTTTGTCAATTGCCCCGCTGTAATTTGTTCACCCAGCATGTTATCTATCTTAAGGAGAGCCACCTCTAGTGAACTATGGATCCCGGTCCTTTACTTTACATACAATCTACAATCTTTTACTGCTTTGTGTTTACTTTCTGCAAACTTTTACTTCTTTCCATTCGATACGTTTAATCCTTTGTTTCCCGCAAAACATGGTGATATTGACAACCTCATCGCAAGTTGGGGACAAAGTTCTGTGATTGTGTTGTGCAGGTCTCCATGTTGCTACTAGCACTGGTAGTGCGTCCTGCCAAAGCTCAACCAGTAACTAATTGGGGCGTTTCCTTGCTCCTACTGGTTCGATTAAACCTTGGTTTCATAACTGAGGGAAACTTGCTACTGTGCTCATCATACCTTCCTCTTGGGGTTCCCAACAAGCTCTACATCAACACCGCCATCAAGCATTTTTCTGGGCGCCGTGCATTGAGCCATCAATGTGTGATTTCTATGTTTTGGATGTTGAATACAATGTTTCTTGTCCTATTACTTTGGGAAGACCTTTTCTTAGAACTGTTGGTGCCATCATTGATATGAAAGAAGGCACCATAAATATCAACTCCCACTCAAGAAAGGTATAGAACACTTCCCTAAAAATAGAGAAAAGATTTCTTTTGCTTCTCCTATGAAAACAAAATTTGGTCTTAATGCTTCTTCATTTGAGAACACTTGATTCTTTCTTTGCTTCTTATGTCTAACTTAAAGGCGTTAAAGAAAAGTACTTGTTGGGAGATAACCCAAGAGTTTTAGATGAGTCTTGAAAGTTATTACCTCTGTAATAACCTCTCCTTATCCTTTTTATTTGCTTTTTTTGCCAAGGGTAACCTCTAATGAGAGTGAAGTAATGATTGGGAAAGTTGCTGTCCCGAAACAGATTTCTGTGCTTAACCGTAAAAATTCCTGAGAGAGCTTTGTACGTCTGATGGAGCTGTAATTTATTGTGCTTCTGCCCCATGTTGTTATCTAACTTTCGTTAGTTTAATACTTTTTTATTTGAGCAACAGAAGGTCTTCGAAAAAATTCGTTTTTACCTGCTGGTCTGTTTTGACAGATTTCTGCCATTTTCTGCATTTGCTTCTTGTGGGTTCCTTTTTGAGTTCTTTTGGGTAATTGAGATTTTTGAGGGAATTACTACAGTAGCTAGTGTTCTAATGGAAGTTTATTTGGTGTTAGAACTGAACCTTGAGACTTATTTATCTTAAGTGCAGTAATGTTGCTAATGAGATTGTGTGAAGTTTTGTATGAAGGAAAAATTTCAGGTGTATGGAAGGAATGAGTAATGAGATGAAGGATGGACTAAAGCTCAAGCTTGGCGATGCCACGCGTGTCATCCCAAGAAATATCCAAGAAGTACAAGCGTCAAAGCTTGGGGATGCCCAAGGCATCCCCTTCTTCATCAATAAAAATCTCAGGTTTCTTCCAAACGCTTCATTTTTATTGTTTTGTGCATAGTTGTGTTTTTCTTGGAGCGTCTTATTTTTCGTTTTTGTTTTGGTTTTTAGTTTGCTTGGTTTGCTTAGTTTTATGAATAAATTGGTTGGACCCCCTCTTTCATACTTTGGTTTGCAAATAGTTTGGTTTGGTTTGGAAAAGAGTAGGAAAGTTCATGCTTTGTGGTAAAAAGAGCTCGTTTTTGACTGTGGCCTATGATTTGTCATGCCATGCTTGATATTTTTTGGCTTTATGCTTAGTATTATTTGCTGTAGCATGACTTGTTACAAACAATTGAGATTGCTTAATGTGTCTTGGATGAATCATGCGTTGTTTTAGCATATTAAAGCATAGTATAGTGGTATTCTCCTTTGATGCTTTATTTGGGTTGAGTTGGCACATGCTCACACCATGTTATGACTATCTCAAGTCACCATAGCCTTTATGATCCTTTAGTTTTCAAATTGTTGTATCACTTTATGCTTTGATCAATGATGTTTTGTCGCTCTGCATGATTATGGCCATTATTGCTCTCTTAGTTTGTCGCTCCCAGTCTTTTGCTAGCCTCCACAACCAAGTATGAGTTCCACTCATGCATCCAACTCCCTAAACCAAGTTATTCCAAAGAGTCCGCCATACCTACCTACTAGCTTATGCTATTCCAATTATATTCATGCTTTTGTTTACCTCCCACTTGTTATGAGAAAACTAGTGATTAAAGCTCTCACGAACTTGATGGCACACTTTACTTTTTGCCTCTAATAAACTTGAACCATTGGGTCCTTATTTGTTGCGTATATGCTTGCGCTTTATAAGTTGAAATTAGCAGAACCATGTTTCATGGGGAACGCTTTCAACATTGCACTTGTACTTTGTACCCCGTTGATATCATGTTCTTTTGCTTACGGATCCCGGCGATGTGAAATAAAAGCGGAACTTGTAAGATCATGGAGTTTGTATGTGTGTTAGAGAAACGCCTGGGCCGCTAGCCTAAGCCATGCCTAATCATGGTGGAAACTTGCAGCATCACCATAATGAGCACTCTATGAAGCATCCTCAATAAAAACCTATGCAAATAGCAAATAAAAAGATCGCTGAGATGCTCATTGTCTGCTTGGCTTGTCATTTTGGTTATGGGAAAGCTCCCGTATCATGTGCAAGGGGTACCCCGTTGGCGGTTCTTAATGATACACATATACTTACAATGACAAGAGCTTACTCGTGACTGAAGTTGAGTAGCATGAGGATCGGTCTTCGTAAGTAAGGGGCATGAGATTTCGGTTTATAACTTGTCAAGCATATCCTCTTAGTTGTGTCACTTTAACCTTAATCATCTTAAAGATACTTATGATAGGGCAATGAGAGCTAAAAACTACAAGTACCATAATTTTTGGAAGCTCTTTATGAGACTTGAATCCCTACTTCCTTTTACATAAGGCCTTTCTTTCACCATTATATTGAGTCTCCACCTTCTATCTTTATGCACCTACTTTGAGATCATAGTGGCCATTCTTAGTTCTATGTGCATTGTCCCAAGACTAGTTGATTGATGCATAACTTGTTATTGCTTGTTTGAAACAATTGTATCTAGTCACTCTTATGAACTTTGAAGGTGTCCTATGCATTTATATTTGCTACTCTATTGAGGGACAAGCTAAATACTAGTATGCTATGTTTTCTTTATGTGAAACAAACAAACGTCTTGCAAAGCATTGTTATTCATGAATCTTTTGTTTGTGCCTTTTCATGTTGCATCATAGTTTCTTTCCTTATTGCTAGAACTTTGTCTTTCATGTTATGATTGAAGTACTATGATCCCAACTTTGAGTTTTGCAAATACTTTGATCAAGTCTTTGATGGTGCATGTCACCTCAAAAATTATTTCTTTTTATCACTTACCTACTCGAGGACGAGCAGGAGTTAAGCTTGGGGATGTTGATACATTGCAAATGTATTTATAATTTTTGATGTTCCATGCTTGGTTTTATCCACTTTCTTATGTTTTGTTCCAACTTTGGAGTACTTTTCATATGATTTCTTGGACTAACCTATTAACAAGAGCCATAGTGCCAGCTGCCTGTTTTCTGCTGTTTTTGGTTCCAGAAAGTCAGAAAATGAATATTCTCGGAATTGGACGGGACAAAAGCCAAAGTGCCTATTTTCGGAAGTGATCAAGTGCTAGAATATGAGACGGAGAAGGGCCACGGGCCGGCCACACCACCTGGCCCGCGCCAAGGGGTGGTGTGGTGGCTCCCGACACCCCCTCGACCTCTCTTTCCGCCTATAAGTTGCCCTCAGGATGAAAACCCTAAGTACATGATCAAAAATCCATGAAAGTCTGTAGCCGCCGTCATCTCCATCCCTAGATCAGGAGGGATCTGAAGTTCTTCCCGGCACCCTGCCGAAGAGGGGAATTCACCTTGGAGGCCTTCTTCATCACCATGCAAGCCTCCGGTGTGATGCGTGAGTAGTTCATCCTTGGACTACGGATCCATGTAGTAGCTAGATGGCTGGTTTCTCCTCCTTTGTGCTTTCATGTTTAGATCTTGTGAGCTCCGTTCATGATCAAGATCATCTATTTGTAATTCATACATGTTGTGTTTGCGGGGATCCGATGGATATTGAGATGCTATTTTAGATTCATTATTGATTCTATCATGTCTTTGTTATTTGAGATCTTGCATGCTTTCCATTGTTAGTAGTTATCTTGGCCAAGTAGATGCTAGCAACTCCAAAAGTTAGTATTTATGCTCGATAGTGGGTTCATGCCTCTGGTAATCTGGGGAAGTGACAGAAATCTCTAAGGTACTAGATATGATGTTGCTACTAGGGAGAAAACAACAATCCTTTGTTCATAGAACAATCGTATTGTTTACTTTACACGCAGTTCGTAAAGCAATAATCTGTTGCTTGCAACTTAATACTGGAGGGGGTTCAGATGATAACCTGCAGGTGGATTATTAGTCATAGATGCAGTTGGATGGCGGTCTATGTATTATGTTGTAATGCCCAATCAAGTCTCAGAGGAGTTAACATGATTAGTATATGCATGTATTGTTTTCTCGGTGTTTGTCAATTGCCCCGCTGTAATTTGTTCACCCAGCATGTTATCTATCTTAAGGAGAGCCACCTCTAGTGAACTATGGATCCCGGTCCTTTACTTTACATACAATCTACAATCTTTTACTGCTTTGTGTTTACTTTCTGCAAACTTTTACTTCTTTCCATTCGATACGTTTAATCCTTTGTTTTCCGCAAAACACGGTGAGATTGACAACCTCATCGCAAGTTGGGGACAAAGTTCTGTGGTTGTGTTGTGCAGGTCTCCACGTTGCTACTAGCACCGGTAGTGCGCCCTGCCAAAGCTCAGCTAGTAACACCTTTGGGGTGTTTCCTTGCTCCTACTGGTTCGATTAAACCTTGGTCTCATAACTGAGGTAAACTTGCTGCTGTGCTCATCATACCTTCCTCTTGGGGTTCCCAACGAGCTCTACATCAACCCCTCCATCAAGCATTTTTCTGGGCGCCGTGCATTGAGCCATGAGACACCTTCAAAGTTCATAAGAGTGATTAGATACAATAGTTTAAAACAAGCAATATCAAGATATGCATCAATCAACTAGTCTTGGTACAATGCACATAGAACTAAGAATGACCACTATGCTCTCAAAGTAGGTGCATAAAGATAGAAGGTGGAGACTCAATATAATGGTGGAAGAAAGGCCTTTATAAAAGGAAGTAGGGATTCAAGTCTCATAAAGAGCTTCCAAAAATTATGGTACTTATAGCTTTCAGCTCTCATTGCCCCTATCATAACATCTTGAAGGTGATTAAGGTTAAAGTGACACAACTAAGAGGATATGCTTGACAAGTTATAAACCGAAATCTCATGCCCCTTACTTACGAAGACCGATCCTCATGCTACTGAACTTTAGTCACAAGTAAGCTCTTGTCGTTGTATGTACATATGTATCATAAAGAACCGCCAACGGGGTACCCCTTGCACATGATACGAGAGCTTTCCCATAATCAAAATGACAAGGCAAGCAGACAATGAGCATCTCGACGATCTTTTTATTTGCTATTTGCATAGGTCTTTATTGAGGATGCTTCATAGAGTGCTCATTATGGTGATGCTACAAGTTTCCACCATGATTAGGCATGGCTTAGGCTAGCGGCCCAGGCGTTTCTCTAACACACATACAAACTCCATGATCTTACAAGTTCCACTTTTATTTTACACTGCTAGGACCCGTAAGCAAAAGAACATGATATCAACGGGGTACAAAGTACAAGTGCAATGTTGAAAGCATTCCCCATGAAACATGGTTCTGCTAATTTCAACTTATAAAGTGCAAGCATATACGCAACAAAGAAGGACCCAATGGTTCAAGTTTATTAAGGGCAAGTAAAGTAAAGTGTGCCATCAAGTTCATGAGAGCTTTAATCACTAGTTTTCTCATAACAAGTTTAATTTGGAAGATAAACAAAAGCATGAATATACTTGGAATAGCATAAGCTAGTAGGTAGGTATGGTGGACTCTTTGGAATAACTTGGTTTAGGGAGTTGGATGCATGAGTGGAACTCATACTTGGTTGTGGAGGATAGCAAAACACTGGGAGCGACAAACTAAGAGAGCAATAATGGCCATAATCACACAGAGCGACAAAACATCATTGATCAAAGCATAAAGTGATACAACAAGTTGAAAACTAAAGGATCATAAAGGCTATGGTGACTTGAGATAGTCATAACATGGTGTGAGCATGCGCCAAGTCAACCCAAATAAAGCATCAAAGGAGAATACCACTATACCATGCTTTAATATGCTAAAACAACGCATGATTCATCCAAGGCGTATTAAGCGATCTCAATTGTTTATAACAAGTCATGCTACAGCAAAGAATACTAAGCATAAAGACAAAACAATATCAAGCATGGCATGACAAAGCATAGGCCACAGTCAAAAACAAGCTCTTTTTACCACTTAAGCATGAACTTTCCTACTCTTTTCCAATCCAAACCAAACTATTTGAAACAACTCACAAAGATGATAATAAATAAAGATCAGTGAGCTTGTCTCACAAATCCACAAATAAGAACTAAAAAGTTCTAAGATGAAAGCACGAGAAAACTAAGGCTAAACATGGTGCTAGCAAAAGAGAACACTCACAAAACAATAAGAATGAAAACTAGAGTGTTCTAGGCAATGAAAACGGAGCGTGTCTCTCTCCAAAAGAAGTGTGTTGGGATCCAACTAAGTTATTCTAGCAACCTAAGCAAACCAAGCAAACTAAAACTAAAAACGAAAACAAAGACGCTCCAAGAACAACACAACTGTGCATGAAACAATAAAAATGAAGCGTTTGGAAGAAACCTGGGATTTTTATTGATGAAGGAGGGGATGCCTTGGGCATCCCCAAGATTTGACGCTTGTACTTCTTGGATATTTCTGGGGGTGACACGCGTGGCATCCCCAAGCTTGAGCTTTAGTCCATCCTTCATCTCATTACTCATTCCTTCCATACACCTGAAATTTTTCCTTCATACAAAACTTCACACAATCTTTATTAGCAACATTAGTGCACTTAAGATAAATAAGTCTTAAGGTTCAGTTCTAACACCAAATAAACTTCCATTAGAACACTAGCTACTGTAGCACTTCCCTCAAAAAGCTCAATTCCCCAAAAGAACTAAAAAAGGAACCAACAAGAAACAAATGCAGAAAATGGCAGAAATATGTCAAAACAGACCAGCAGGTAAAGATGAATTTTTTTGAAGACCTTCTGTTGCTCAAATAAAAAAGTGTTGAACTAACGGAAGTTATATAACAACCTGGGGCAGAAGCACAAAAATGCATGCCTCAAAAAGACGTTCAGAGATTTTACATGAATTTTTACGGTGAAGCACAGAAATCTGTTTCGAGACAGCAACTTTCCCAATCATTACTTCTCTCTCATTAGAGGTTACTATTGGCACAAAAAGCAAATAAAAAGGATAAGGAGAGGTTATTACAGAGGTAATAACTTCCAAGACTCATCTAAAACTTTTGGGTTATCTCCCAATAAGTACTTTTCTTTAATGCCTTTAAGTTAGGCATGATAGTTTGAGAAGATGCTCACATAGGAAATATAAATTGAAGTAAAAGAGAGCATCAAGAAGCAAATTCAAAGCACATTTAAGTCTAACCCACTTCCTATGCATAGGAATCTTGTAAAGAAACATGTCATGAAATCACAAAGCAACAAGCATAGGAAAGCAAAACAAGTACAACTTTAAGGCTTTCAACATAAAGAGGGGAAACTTAATATTATTGAGATGCATAAAACCATGTTTCGCTCTCTCATAATAACTTTCAGTAGCATCATGAATAAAATTAACAATATAACTATCACATAAAACATTCTTATCATGAGCCACATGCATATAATCATTATTACTCTCCACATAAGCATAGTTATTCTTATTAACTAAAGTGGGAGCAAATTCCACAAAATAGCTATCATTATTATTCTCATCACCATAATCATCAAATATAGGAGGCATATTGTAATCATTAATTTTCTCCTCAATAGTAGGTGGACTGAAAATAACATATTCATCATGTAATCATCATATATTGGAGGTTTTGTATCATCATAAGCAATAGAATAGCTATCTTCCAAAGCTTGGGAACTAAAAACATCATTTCCATAAAAACTAGCTTCCCCAAGCTTAGACTTTTCCATAGCATTAGCAATAATGGTGCCCAAAGAATTCATACTAACAACATTGCTATAATCATGCCAATAAAGTTCCATAGGTTTTTTAATTTTCTCTTCAAACACTTCATGTCCTAATACAAGATAAATACTATAAAGCTCTCTAATTTTGTTGTTGTTTTCCATTAAGCCTAACTAGTGAAAACAAGAAACAAAAAGACAAAATTGCAGAATCTAAAGGAAGTAACTTCGAGCACTCACACCGGAAAATAGGCGTTTGCCGTTGGAGGTTCTTCTTCGTTAATCCTCCGGTGTGAATACCTTTTACCTTTCCTCCCCGGCAACGGCGCCAGAAAATAGCTTGATGTCTACGCACTTCTATTCTTGTAGACAGTTGTTGGGCCTCCAAGTGCAGAGGTTTGTAGAATAGCAGCAAGTTTTCCCATAAGTGGATCACCCAAGGTTTATCGAACTCAGGGAGTAAGTGGTCAAAGGTATTCCCTCTCAAGCAACCCTGCAATCAAGATACAAGAAATCTCGTGTGTCCCCAACACACCCAATACAGTTGTCAGGTGTATAGGTGCACTAGTTCGGTGAAGAGATAGTGAAATACAAGTGGTATGGATAATTATAAGTGGTAACAGTGATAGAAAATAGCTTGATAGCATGGAAAAGACTAAAGTAAAAATGAAATAAAGATGGAAGCAAGCAAACATGTAACATATCTAGTAGGAAACGGTGTATCAATGCTTAGAAACAAGGCCTAGGGACCATACTTTCACTAGTGAACACTCTCATATAAATATATCATCTTCATGATACTACTCTTAACTACTCTCCGGTTGGACACTCTAATCAACGGTAGGGCTATAACAGCACTCCTCAAAGTAAGCCTTTCCCATCTAGAAAACCCCACACTGTCACCTTGAGTACTAGATGAGTCCAACAAACACCACAATTTCATAAAGACATCCAACTCCAAATATAACTCATAACAAGTATTTGTAATCTCTAGCCTAAGTGCCACCATGCTGAGCACGCTGTCACTTTCATACACATGGGGAGAGCAGAGATCTATTAAAGCACTTGAGTAGAAAGGTAGATCTACTTGATTACAAAGCTCATGATCACAATATGATCATGCATAGAGAGAGATGAACACATAGCTACCGGTAGAGCCCTTAGCCTCGAAAGAGTACTACTCCCTCCTCATCATGGGAATCAGCAATGGTGATGGAGATGGTGGTGGAGATTGATGGAGATGGCACCGGGGGCACTTCCCCGTCCCGGTAGGGTGCCGGAACAGAGACTTTCTGTCCCCCAAATCTCCTTTTTGGTGGCGGCGGCGCTACAGAACTTTTCGTGGCTGGAGGCTTGATGATCTAGGGTTTTTGCTTCGGGAGGCTTCTTATAGGCCAGAGGGCAAGGTCAGTGGGTGGCCAGGGGTCCCACACCATGCCCTGGTGCGGCCTAGGTGGACCCGCGCCTAGGGGTGGTGTGGCCACCCTATGGCCCCTCTCCGACTCTCCTTCTAGCTCCCTGAGTCTTCCGGGAAAATAGTAACTTTGGCTTTTGTCCCGTGCAATTCCGAGAATATTCATTTTCTGACTTCCTGGAACCAAAAACAGTAGAAAACATGCAACTGACACTGTGGCATCTTGTTAATAGGTTAGTCCAAGAAATCATATGAAAAGTACTCCAAAGTTGGAACAAAACACAAGAAAGTGGATAAAACCAAGCATTGAACATCAAAAATTATTGATACATTTGCAATGTATCAGTATTGTAATTATGTGTATGTAAAACCTATCAGCATACAACTTTGAGACCCGGTCTATTATATATAGGACGGGAGAAGCCCAAGCGAGGGTAACGAAAAACTCCCAGGCAACTTGTAGTAGTGCAATTTCCAAATATTAAGGCGGCTTTGACGCCATTGTTTTCCTGACATCCGACGAAACCACCTGTGTTCTCTTTTCCGTGAAACCCTAAGTCCTTCTCCATGGACATTGCCGAGGTTACCCCTCGTCAATTGGCGCCGTTTGTGGGAAACCTGAACGCTGGAACCATGGATTCGGCGGACCACTCTCCACCAAGCATCAACCTGACAAAAGCAGATCCACACCCGCCCACCCCTGTATTGGTACCCGCCAATTTCAACGGTGGATCCGATCTAATCATCGGAAGCTTCCACTTCCAAGTAGAAGACCTGCAAGAATCGCACCCTTCGGCCCTGATCACATCAGAACCATCGGTGGAAAAAACTACGCCTACGGCGGTACCAGCATGATCCGTTGGATCCTCCATGGATGCCACAACACAAATCGAAGCAGGCGAAGAAGCCAAGCAAATCGAGACGGATCTAGGGTACCTTGATGGTCTTTACGATAATCTCTCCTTTGGATCAAGTTCTCAGCCAACCCCACCACGCGAAGCAAACCCGGCAAATTCAGAACCCGAAGAAAGCAGCGAAAACGTCGACTTCGAAATAAGGATGGCGAAGATCTACCCAGAACTACAATCTCAGAATATTACCAGCGTATCCTTTGGGGCAGAAGACAACGTCATCAGCCCACGCATAACACGCCACCAAGTGTGCATGGTCAATGGAAATACCTCCACACCACGCGACTCTAACGGTAATCCTATCCTCAATCCTAATGATATTTTATCGGATGACAATGCAGGAAATCACATCAATGAAGGGGACCACAGAAACAGAGGAGAAACATCGGATAACTGCATAGTCCAAGGAAGAGGTAGAGAATCGCATGCAGGAGAGAGGCGAACTCTTAGGCTACCAGTAGTGGCATGGCAAAAAGCAAGGGAAGCAATTTCGGGAGCAGTTCCGATGACAACGAACGCTTTGCACGAGGATCTACTAGCATACCAATATCTGCTTCATCACAAGAAGAGAGACCTACTCAGGATGCAAAGGCAACTCGACAAAAGAAAGAGATTAGCCAATGAATCCAGCTTACGATGGGTACAGTTAAGCTCTACCCGAGGATCAGGGAGTGTAACAGGAGGAGCACCGCCAAGAAGGAGAACTTCTCGATTGGAGAATATCCCTGAAGCAGAAAGAGGCGGACTCATCCGGGATCTTAATCTATCATTCATGTCGACCGACCAAGCAGGAAACATCAAGGTAACAATGGCTTAGGCAGCCATTGTGGCCGCGTAAACATATCTGATCACAACTCAGCCTGCACCCAACGATCCTCATGCGACCCTCCACCGCTCCACCCTGATGAACCTTGGCATGGTGGGAGCCTCTCTCACGGAAGCAGAGCAAGGAACCACGCGACAGGTTGATAGATCCCCACGCCGTCGCAGAAGCCCTCAGCAAGTGGGACACACCCGGCGATCTCGATCGCCACACCAGGCACACCTCGTAGGACCTGAGTCGCGGAGCAACACAAGGAACAACAACACGCAACACAGGAACGATGGATCAAGAGATGAAAACCGTAGCCGACGATACCATGATGGATATAACAAAGACGATTACGAGCTATGCGGGGCCAGCTGTTTCACTTAGCGGATTCGCAAAACCTTAGTACCCAAGGACTTCAAACTTCCCAACGACCGCCAAAAGTACGATGGACTCCAGGAACCCGAAGCATGGTTAGGAGATTATTTGGCCACTGTTAAGTTACAAGGCGGCTCCACGGCTACCGCAATTCAAAGCTTACAACTACACCTCACCCGCGCCGCAGGATTATGGCTCAGACAGTTACCCGAAGATTCCATCGGCAGTTGGAACGACCTGGAAGATAAGTTCATCCGGCATTTCCAATCCACGTTTAAACGACCTACATCCTTGGAGCAGTTGCGGGCATGCAAAAAAAATCCGGGGAATCCATAAGAGCATTCATCCAATGATGGAATATCATAAAAACTCAGCTGAGTCCATATCCGATGAAAGGGCCTCCATCGCCAAAAATTCATAGAAGAACTAGGATGGGTTAAACGCAAAACAATATCACAATTAATGGAAATAGCAAATCGTTGGGCCGATGGAGAAGACGTGCTGCATAATAAGCGCACGCGATCACCTGAGGAAGACATGGATAAACGCAACAACGATAGAAGAAGAAGGAACAATGATGGAAACACGGGACCAAGTTACGTCGCAGCCAGTTTCTCGGGTGAAGGTAACAACAGAAGCGACGACTACAACGGCAGATACCACCATAACAGGGATGATGTCGGAGGAAGCCAGTCAACACAGCAGTACCAGCCAAGAGCTCGGACGCACCCTTGTCCGCAATGCAAATGTTGGAAGGACCCTGTAATATGCACTTTTACATCGACTCAGCAGGAAGACGATAATCTAACCATCTCATGAAAGACTACCGAACATTCTTGAAGATAAAGGAGCTATGTAATGCAAAAGCAACCGAAGCGGCAAACCAAGGATACACATATGCGCCTGGCACATTAGCCATCAGCGCACCACCACCACTACCACTAGCAGCAACAGTGCTACCACAAAACACAACTGATCAAAACGGTGAATACCCTAGGTCAAAAGGGGAAATGTCCATGATTCAGAAAGGGCGTCCATCTAACAGAACCCAAAAGCTCATCACAAGACAAATCAATATGGCGTAAACAACAACATCAACCACGCCCGAATATCTCCACTGGTTAGAGCAGGAAATCACGTTTAGCAGAGCCGATCACCCGCTTCGGGTCCCATGACCGGGCCACTCAGGCTTGATAGTTGAAGAACAAATTGGCGGGTTCAATATGAGCAAGGTCTTCATGGATGCAGGACGCAACATAAATCTGATCTACGCAAAATCACTAAGAACAATGGGCTATCCCCTGGACAATCTCACGCCAACATAAACATCTTTCCACGGAATAGTACTAGGTAAAGCCGAAATGCATTTAGGAAAAGTATTTCTTGACGTTGTTTTTGGTTCCAAAGTAAATTTCAGGCGAGAAAAACTCAAATTCAAAGTCATGGACTGGCCATCACAATATCATGCGATCCTAGGACGACCAGCTTTCGCACAGTTTATGGTACTTCCGCATTATGCGTACCTAGTCATGAAAATGCCAGCACCAAATGGAATCATCATGGTAAAATGAAGCTTCACGCGTGCTGACAATTGTGATCGGGAGTTCAACAAAATTTCTGAATTTTTCGGGATGACAACGGAGTTTGAACAAGTCAAAACTCCAGCAATTGTAGAACCACTAGAAGTAGCACGTGTCAATCCCGATCAGGCTTTTGACACTACAAAGGACACAAAAGAGGTACAGATCCACCCTGTCGACCCAACGAAAACAACATTTGTGGCTTCCAATCTTGGTCCCGCATAGGAAAGCGTGCTCATTGAGTTCCTCCGTGAGCACTGGGAGATTTTCGCATGGCTACCTTCTGACATGCCGAGAATTCCCAGGGAACTCGCTGAGCACACATTAAATTTGGATCCAAAGGCAAAGCCAGTAAATCAACCGCTTCGTTGCTTCGCAGAACCAAAGAGTAAAGCCATTGGAAAGGAGCTCCATCGCCTTACTGAGGCCAATTTTATCAAAGAACTAACAAAAGCAGAGTGGGTCACAAACCCAGTATGTGTTCCAAAGAAAAATACTATAGATCTTCGGATGTGCATTGACTTTACTGCACTGAACAAACATTGTCCAAAAGATCACTTCCCATTGCCACGAATCGACCAAATAATCGATGCAACAACGGAATGCGGACGTCTATCTTTCCTAGATGCTTACTCAGGATACCACCAAATTAGGATGAAGGAAGAAGATCATGAGAAAACGGCGTTTATCACGCCTTATGGTGTATTCTGCTACACAACAATGCCCTTTGGCCTCAAGAACGCCAGAGCAACATATCAGTGGATGATGCATACATGTTTGGGAAGCCAAATAGGCACAAACGTACAAGTATATATTGATGACGTTATAGTTACAACAAGACAAGGATCTGCACTCATCAAGGACCTCTAAGAAATGTTCAAAAATCTTGACAAGTTTAGCATCAAACTGAACCCAAAGAAATGTTCCTTTGGAGTCCCGGCAGGGCAACTCCTCAGATATTTGGTATCAGTAAGAGGAATCGAAGCTAATCCTGAGAAAATACAAGCAATTTTAACAATGAAAAAGACAACAAATCTACGTGGTGTACATCAGCTAGCGGGACGAGTAGCGGCACTCAGTCGTTTCATTGCAAGATTAGGAGAAAAAGTGTTGCCATTTTACGCCCTCATGAGGAAATCAGAGAAATTTGAATGGACAGAAGAAGCCCAACACGCATTTGAAGATCTTAAAATGACACTTTCGACATCTCATGTCGTCATGTATCCAAAGGAGAAAGAGCCTTTACTACTTTATATCACTGTCACAAATCAGGTGGTCAACACGGTCTTGGTCGTGGAGCGACCCGAAGAAGGAAAAACCCATGGTGTATAGAGGCCAGTCTACTTCCTGAGCGAGGTCTTATCACCATCCAAATGAAGGTACCCATATTACAAAAAACTAGCGTATGGGGTATTTATGATAGCCTGAAAACTACACCATTACTTTTCGGAACATCCGATCATAGTGCTTAACGAAGCACCTTTGTCAAGCATCCTCAACAATCCAGAAGAAACTGGGCGTTTCTCTCTATGGGACATCGAATTATCCCCTTGAGACATAACGTATGAGAAGCGCAAGGCAATCAAATCACAAGTTTTGCCGGATTTTATCACAGAATGTACAGAGTTGCAATGTGCGGGTGCACTTGACCTTTCTAGTGCCTAGACAATGCACTTTGATGGATCAAAAAGAACGGAAGGAGCAGGGGCAGTAGTCATACTAGTATCACCACAAGGCGACAAAATGCACTATATACTTCGGATGAACTTTGCAAACACATCCAATAATGAAGCTGAATACGAGGCCTAGTTGCACGGCATGCGAATGGCCAAATCCTGCGGTGCAACTCGCCTCAAAATCTTTGGAGATTCCAATCTTGTGGCACAGCAAGCAATGAACAAGTGTGATGCTGTCAACGATAACATGATTGCCTACCGTGATCTGTATGGCATTATGGAAGCTCAATTTGATGGATGCGAAGTATCACACATAGGGAGAGTAAGCAATGAAGAAGCCAACAATCTAGGAAACATCGGATCATTGTGCTTACCAGTGCCACCTGTTTTTTTTGGGGAAGAAATAACGGAACACTCGATCAAAGCAAAAAGAGTCTCTAAGGTTATAGCACCAAAAATTGAAAAAATAGTAACCCACGAAAAGACTCGGGGGTTCCATCAGCGCCGAAGAGTATAAAAGAGGCCATTAAAGAAGAAAAACAGGAAATTGAAGGGGTCATGCTAATTGAACCTATATGGATGCAGCCGTATATAACATACATGACTAAGAGTGAGCTACCCGAAGATGTCATAGAAGCCCAGCGAATTACCCAAAGATCGTAGGCCTTCAGAATAATCAAAGGGGAGCTATATAAGAGAAGTATTTCGGGCGTGTTGCAGTGCTGTGTAACACCCGAAGAAGGAAAAATCATACTCAAAGATATACATGAAGGAGTTTGTGGACATCATCCTAGTAGCCGAGCAATTGCTGCCCAAGGATTCAGGCAGGATTTTACTAGCTCACTGCAGTTCAAGATGCAAAAGATATCGTTAGAACATGTGAAGCATGTCAACGGTTTGCAACAAAGCCTGGAGCACCAGCCGCTGAGCTAAATCCTATACCTCTGGCTTGGCCCTTTCCTCAGTGGGGACTCGATATGGTGGGAAAACTTCACAAATAATCGCCAAGAGGACACATCTTTCTGCTAGTAGCAGTCGAAAATTTTACTAAATGGATCGAAGCAATGCCTGTCACCACCCAAGATGGAACTTCGGCTCTGAATTTCATTAAGTCCATAGTTTTTCGGTTCGGCATACCGAACAGCATTATTATAGACAATGGAACTAACTTTACTCAGATGCTTATGATTTGCTACCCTGTACTGGGTAAAAGGCTTCTGGCCCATGAAGATCTCAGATGATAGCCCAAGGAAGCAACCCGACAAAGACTTTGATTGTATTTGGAAAGAAACAATGAACCGACATTGTGTTGGTATTGTAATTATGTGTATGTAAAACCTATCCGCATACAGCTTTGAGACCCGGCCTATTATATATAGGACGGGAGAAGCCCAAGCAAGGGTACCGAAAAACTCCTAGGCAACTTGTAATAGTGCAATTTCCAAATATTCAGGTGGCTTTGACTCCTTGTTTTCCTGACATCCGACGAAATCTCCAGCGTTCTCTTTTCCGCAAAACCCTAAGTCCTTCTCCATGGACATTGCCGAGGTTACCCCTCGTCAGTTAGTCTGGTCAAACTAGCCGTTAGGTAACTCCAATGGTAACTTTGGCGAATTTACCGTGTAGTAACGGCTACCCCGAGATTGGCGGGTAGCGTCCCTTTATAAGGAGAGCGGCAGAGGGAGAGACAAATCTTTGCATTTCTTCACCCCCGCGCACCCTCGGTCTCCAAAGCCACTCCTGACCCAATTTTTTTGGATAGGGCGATCTCCTCCTTCTATCGATGGCGCCTGCAAATGACCTACGGTGCAAATCGAAGTGCACCACCAGCACCCGAAGTCCTTTCAGGATGCAGGAATTCTCTACAAGGGGAACTAGCGGATTCCCATGTCCGGCGAGGCCAAGCTGAAGCCGCACCCATGCGAGTTTATCTACTTCTAGAGCCACCTCGAGAGGGGTTTGGAATTCCCCACATCAATCTTCTTCCGGTGGTTCTGCGTGTACTACACGATCAAGCCATCGGATCTGGGGCCGCACAACATAGAGCAACTCGCCATCTTCGTCACCTTCTGCGAGTGCTACTTGGGGTGCCGCCCCTATTTTCCTTCCTCACTAGATCTATTCCATGTCCGCGTCAGTCGCGAGTCGGGCGGCCCCATCTTGGTGGCGGGCGGCATCACTTTCTAGCTGAAGCCCAAGGCCAAATTCCTGAAGCTGCAGCTACCGAAGAAGGCCGCGAGTGAGTGCACGAAGAGTTGCTTCTACGTGAAGGAATCAACTCCCTCCAGCGAGGTGCCGCTCTGAATGTACACTGCGGAGAGGAGCGAGCAACGTCGGCTATTGGCGGCCAAGCTTCCCACTGACCATTGGATGGCCGTAGACAAAATGCTATCCCGGATCCAGGAGATGAAGGACAAGGGTCTTGTGACCATCAATCTATACAACTGCTGGCTCGGGCAGCGGGTGGTTCCGCTGGATACCCCAGCCCAATGGATGTAACAGTACACCGGAAAGGGGGACTCCATGAAGTCGTGAAGCGAGCCTTGGGATCCGTAGGACTATGCCCTCGCACTGAAGAAGATCATGGAGGCGGAATACGTCGACCCTACGACCGGGCTGGCCCCATATACTGCCGGGAAGCGATGGTTCCTCTTGTAAGTTTCCTTGCTTATTTCATTCCTAGTCGTAATTTTGCAATCGTAGTCTTGTGGTTATTTGATCCAAATTGCTGCTTTCTTCTGACTTTGCGAGCTATTCCAATTGCTCGAGAACTGGCTTCCTCCGTTGGACGAAGAGATTCTAGAGGAACTCGAGGAGGAGGAGGAATACTCCAAGGACGAAGGAGTCTCAGAGGTGCAGGTGCCCTGATCCGCGGCTCAGAAGACCCGCAGGAAGAAGCAGCTCGAGATCGAGGTGAGCCACAGCCTCGAGGAGTGCGACAGCGATGTCGACATTGTTGAGGAACAGAGCTCGCGGAGAACAGCGACTCCGGGACCACGCCAAAGCAAAGTTGAGGTCACGAACAAATACTAAGCCGGTGGCGAAGCCCAAGTTTTCGGTGAAGGCGAGCTCGCCGGTCAAGATGCCAGCCAAATCTTTGGCTATGTTTGAGTTGGACGATGGAGCAGGTGTCGAAGTGAAGAAGATTTCGGAGGATCTAGCTCAGATGATGGAATCGCAGATCGTAAACGTGGTAGTGGGGGCAGAGGTGCCCCTTGCCGCAATTGCGCCGGAGGCCTCGGCGCCTCCCAAACCAAGGGTCGAAGCAACTATAGGGTCTGCGACTCCGCCACTAAAGGAAACACTTGTGTCATCGAAGTCGGAGGTTCCCGCGACCATGGCTTCATCAGCGGAGAAGCCTATGGCGACGTGGCAGGCGATCTTGTTGGAGAGGGGCCTCACTCACAAGCTAGCCCCTGAGTTGGAGAAGCCTGCGCGTCATCCTAGTTACCTGGTTGGTTTACTGTACCTTGCTTCGTCATGATTTGTCACTTTTGTGTTGTTTCAAATCGCTGATTGTGGCGAACTTGTAGGGGTGGCATCAAGAAGATACACCGACCGTCAGTGGCCAAAGTGCCACCAACCGATGCCGAGGAGGGCGACGATCCCTCTAGGAAGAGGAAGGCAGTTACCAACGAGGCACCAGGTAACGGTGCGAAGAAGGAGAAGGAGGGCGAACCCATCGCCACAGCCGAGGAAGGAACGACTCCACGGTCCCTCTTAGAGAGAAAGCGACCGCTGGTGTGGAACCAAGCGGGGAAGGCCTCCCTTTAGGGGCGCCAGCACCGGCGACCGGCGCGGCGGGGAAACGGCTGCAACATTCCCTCATGGCGAAGGCGTTTTACGCGGCGACTAGAACTCAGTCGACGCAGGTTCCTAAAATCATTGAAAGTGATGTGGGGCAAAGTCGCGGGCGTACGCCGTTCCTGATGCCTTTGGTGAATGCTTGCGAACTTCACCGCATGCTGGGGGCCACAATCCAGGTATGTCCAGTCCCCGAGGGTCTAGTCGGTGAACTTCAGTGGCTAGACACTTAAGATTTTTGATTGTCTAGTCCCCGAGGGTCTAGTCACTGAATTTCAGCGGCTAGACACTCGGGATTTTTGATTGTCCAGTCCCCGAGGGTCTGTTCGTTGAATTTTTGCGGCTAGACACTTAGGATTTTTGATTGTCCTTGTTCTGACTTGAATTTGTTGTTCAGGGTTTGCAGGCCGAGTCGAACAGGTGGTTGTCAATGATAGAGCGGGTAGAGCACAAACTGCGGATTGCTCAGGAGGCCAATCAACGACTCCAAGCGGCTGCAGGTTAGCTTGTTTCCTTCTGCTGAATTTGAATTACTGGAAACTATGGATTGTTGATTGTGATCTCCTTGTTGTAGATGAACATGTTGCCGCAATCGCCAAGGCCCACGAGGCGTATGTTCCAATCACCGACCTGGAGGCTACAAGGTCTTCAGCGTCCGTGATGGAAGAACGGGCCAGCTTGCTGGCAAAGGTGCTGGAGGCCACGAAAGCTGCATTGGCCATAATGGAAGAGCGGGCCGACACGCTATGGGAGGAGTTGGAGACGGTGAAAGCTACAGCGATTTCCTCTGAAGACTGGACCAAAGCCATGGTCATCGCGGCGGAGGAGGAGTGGAAGGCATCCGACTCGGTCATCGTCAGGTTGCAGGACAAACTCTCGGTGCTTGACAAGTTTCTCACGGACAACTGCTGCAAGCTTCTTGGTGAGTCTTCTATCTCTTTCACTTGTCCTTGTTTTTCCAGTGGCGAGTCCCCGAGCGGGTGAGTCCCCAAGGTTTTCTTCCAAGAGAATTTTGATGTTCTGACCTTGCAGCCATTATAGATCAATGAGATCCGGCGGTGCAGACGTTCGACGCTGAGCAGTGCGTGGTGGTGGTGAAAGCAACGATCATGTCGGCCATGTGTTTCTAGGCCATCCTTCAGGGCGTTTCTCCCATTGAGGTGATTCCAGGGGGCCTGATAGAAGTGTGGCGGTACCTCGAGGAGGCGCCCGTGGTTGTTGAGTGGATGACACGGTCTGCGTTCCACTGCGGAGCCACGACGACGCAGAGACTTGGACTCGCACACTTCCCCAACGACTTTGACCTCGACAATGTCACCAGCGAGTTGCCCTCAACAACTGGTACGGTGGAGATTGCAGAGGTCCTTAGGTTGACCAACATGGCCGCTCCGTTTGCAAAGCGTGTGTTGGCGATTGGCGACTTGCTACTGTACCAGGACACATTGTTGGCGCCGAACGACTCTGAGCTGAAGCATCGCGACTTGAAGTCAGAGTAGCCCTTCAGGTTGTCACTCGCTGGGCAGTTGACGACCTATCCGACGAACCCTTGAAAGCCTTTTGTTCGGGCCAAGGGTGCTGATGGTGCGTCGTCTAAGCCTCCAGAATGAAGAATTTCATTGTAAGGTAGGTTAGCATGGCGAGTGGCCTTTTGTAACATATTTTGCATGTGAACAATGTATTTTGTCACTATATGAAGGATGCAGTCGACTCGCATATGATTGTGTGATTTTGTTGTGTCTAATTTTTTGGGTTGTGCGAGCCCCCGAGCGCGTCCGCCTTTATGTAGGGTTGACCGCACATGTAGGTGTGTTTGTTTATACTAGGTTGTTAGATTAACCGAAGTCAACTCGCCGTGGCTCGTGGAGCCAGGTGCTACTTGGTGTTTTCTCGAACGCGAACGGGGTCAATTAGGTGAGTCCCCGAGCGTGGTACTTAAACATTCGAGTCGCATACCGAAGGTAGGTGAGGGCATAGTAAGTTATTTGTAACGTCTCACTCCTCCTGTCTTGAAAAGGTAGTCGCGTGGCGAGTTCGAGGAAAGCTCTCATACTTGGTGTGTTCCCGAGCCACGTTAGGGTTGCTTTGTACCAGTCCCCGAGCGTGGTACTATACCATTCGAGTCGCATTATGCGGGGATGAGGAGGACGGGGCACTATAGGAAGAGGAGTCGGTAGTCTTGGCTTGGAAAGCTAGTCGAGCAGGGCGAAACCGATGGTGGCTCCGGGTTGGCATTGTCGTGGACAGGACAAGGCCCGGATATTTCCAATACCCTTGACCCGCACTAGTTAGCCGTGTCGGTCGCTCAACCAAGGGTTGACTGCCGTGGATAGCGTGTTGCTGTATGTACGAGTGCAAGTGGCACAAGAGATGGCGAGTAGACACAATTTGCGTGAACTAGGTTTTTATTTCATCATGTGGAAGCTGAGTACAAGTTTTAATTCTATGTATAGAACTTCTGTAGGAGGTTTACATTCCATGGCCGCTCCATGTCGAGCTGGCAGTCACCCCGTATGTCAATGAGGTAGTTGGTATCATTGCCGAGGACTCTCCCTATGGCGAATGGCCCTTCCCATGGGGGAGAGAGCTTGTGCATGCCCTTCTTGTCGTGGATGAGTCGCAGGACCAAGTCGCCTTCCTGGAAGGTGCGAGTCCGGACCCGGCGGCTGTGATAGTGGAGGAGTCCTTGCTGGTAGATGGCGGTATGGGAGCAAGCTAGGTCACGTGCTCTTCCGCGTAGTTGACGACTAGAGGCGAGTCATGTTCCAGGTCGGCCGGCATATGATAGCTTCGGCACCGTACACCATGAACAAGGGTGTGAACCCTGTCGAGCGGTTGACGGAGGTGTGAATGCCCCATAACATGGAGGGGAGCTCTTCGACCCAGCATCCAGGGGTCCGTTCGAGAGGGACCTATAGTCTTGGCTTGAGGCCTCAGAGGATGCTTTGGTTGGCGCACTCTGCTTGGCCATTCGACTCCGGGTGGCGGACTGAGGCAAGGTCGAGTTGTATGCCGTGATCCTCGCAGAAGTCAGCCATGGCACCCTTGGGAAAGTTGGTGCCGTTGTCTGTGATGATGCTATGCGGGTAGCCATACCAATAAATTAGCTCGCGGAGGAACTTAGTGGCGGTCTTGCCGCTGCATTTCCTGATCGAATTCACCTCGACCCACTTGGTGAACTTGTCGACGGCGACCATGAGGTGGGTGTATCCAGACGAGATTTTTTTGAACCGACCCACCATGTCTATGCCCCATACAGCGAATGGCCAGGTGATGGGGATGGTCTTGAGGGCCAAAGAAGGTATGTGCATCTGGTTGGTGTAATTCTAGCACCCGACGCATCGTTGGACGATGTATGTGGCATCGGCGTGGGCGGTGAGCCAGTAGAAGCCATGGCACATGGCTTTGGCGACTAGTGATCGGGCACCAGTGTGGTTGCTGCAGTCGCCGGCGTGGATGTCATGTAGGATCTTGCATCCTTCTTCTGGTTACACACAGCGTTGGAACACACCAGTCATGCTGCGCTTGTGGAGATCACCGTTGATGATGACGAAGGATTTGCAGTGCTACACAATCATCCGTGCCTCGGTCTCGTCGGTAGGCAGGATCTTGTGCTCGATATAGGCGACGTAGGGCGTAGTCTAGTTGTTGGGCTCCATGACCATGGCGACTAGGGCGGGCTCGGGCTTCAGCGATATCCCGATGTCAATCTCCTTCAGAGGGGAGACCGATGGCTTGTTGATGATATCGAGGAAGACACCCATGGGTAGTGTTTGGCGAGCTGGCCTGATGCGCAAGAGTGCGTCGGCCTCCTCATTCTTGCATCGATCGATCCACTCGATGGAGTAGCCGGTGAAGTGGCGCCCAGCTAGTCCGCCGCTTGGCGATATGCTATCATGGTGGGGGTGATGGCATTGCAGGTACCAGCGACTTGTGTTGCAACGAGGTCGGAGTCACCATGGCACCTTAAGTGGTTGATGTTCATCTCCTTGGCAGCTCGCATGCCGTGGAGGAGGGCCTCGTACTCAACCATATTGTTGGTGCAGGGCGTGAAGTCGAGGTGTAGCACGTACCGGAGCTTGTCGCCTTTGGGGGAGGTGAGTATGATCCTAGACCCTGTGCCATCCGTGTTCTTTGAGCCGTTGAAGTGTAGGGGCCAGTAGTAGAGGTAGGGCAGCTTCTTCGCTGCTGCGCCTCTTCCCAATCAACGAGAAAATCGGCTAGGGCTTGCGACTTGATCGCTTTGCATGGCTCGTACTTGATGTTGTGGACGCTGATTTTGATGGCCCACTTGGCGACTCGCCCAGTCGTGTCGCGGTTGCAGATGATGTCCTACAACCGGGCGGAGGAGATGACCGTGATTGGGTGCTCCTGGAAGTACTGCGGGAGTCTCGTTTGGGCCCGGAAGACCGCATAAACTAGCTTCTGGTACTGCGGGTAGCGTTGCCTCGACTCGGTGAGGACCTCGCTGATGTAGTAGACGGGGCGCTGCACGGGGCACTCCTTGCCCTCCTCGGGTCGCTCGACCACCATTACGGCGCTGACGACTCGGTTGGAGGCCACGACGTAGACGAGCATTGGCTCCTTGTCCATGGGGGCTACGAGTACTAGTGCTACGAGTAGCACCTCCTTGAGTTCATTGTCTGCTTCATTGTCCCACGTGAATGTGGGGTTCTTCCGCATCAATCGGTAGAGAGGCATTGCCTTCTCCTCGAGCCGGGGGATGAAGCGACTAGGGGCCGCAACTCGCCCGACCAGCTTCTGGATGTCGCGTAGGCACACGGGTTTTCCGAGTCGTGCGATGGTGTCAATCTTGGTGGGGTTTGCTTCTTTGCCTCATTTGGAGACTACGTACCCCAAGAGTTGTCCGGTTGGCACGTCGAAGGTGCACTTCCTCGGGTTGAGCTTGATCTTGTACTTCCACAGATTTGCGAAAGTTTTAGCCAGGTCAGCGAGTAGGTCACTCTGGCGAGTTGACTTCACCACCACGTCATCGATGTAGATGTGTATGTTGGGGCCAATTTGGCTCACGTGGCACTCCTGCATGCACCGTTGGTAGGTCGCGCTGGCATTCTTGAGGCCGAGCGTCATTGCGGTTTAGCAGAAGGCACCAAATGGCGTGATGAACGCCATTTTCTCCTCGTCCTCGACCGCCATCTTGATCTGGTTGTAGCTAGAGCAAGCATCGAGGAAGCACAGCGACTCTGATCTCGCGGTCCGATGATCTGGTCGATGCGCGGTAGGACGAACTCCTCTTTTGGGCAGGCGCTGTTGAGGTTGGTGTAGTCGATGCACATTCTCCAAGTGTTCTTCTTCTTCAAAACCAGGACTAGGTTTGCCAGCCACTTGGAGTACTTGATTGGTCGGATGAAGCCTACGACGAGCAGGCGTTGCACTTCTTCGGCGATAGCCTAGTGGCGCTCTTCATTGAAGGGCCACAACGGCTGCTTCACACGTCACGCTTTGGGGTCGGCATTGAGTTTGTGCTCAGCGAGTTCTCTCAGGACACCAGGCATGTCGGATGGTTTCCATGGAAAGATGTTGTGATTCTCACGCAGGAACTCGATGAGCGTGCTTTCCTATGCGAGGCTCATGTTGGCCCTGATGGTTACCTTCTGGCTCGAGTCGCCCGAAACAAGCTTGACGGTGCGGGTGTGCGTGGAGGCCTCAAATGTTGTCAACCCGACATTTTCTGCATTGGGCTTGTTCAGGATCCCAAGTCGTCCTTGTCGATGACACACACATATTTGGCGAGATCGTCTGCGTGGTTGGTCTCCTTGGTGACGACGGTGTCGGCGAGCTTGGCACCATTGTCCTCGCACTCCACGTCCATGTCAGGGTCGCCGTGGACGGTGATGATGCCATGTGGCCCTGGGAGCTTCATCATGTTATACACGTAATACGGGGCCGCCATGAACTTGGTGAATGCCTGTCCCCCCAGGACGCAGTGATAGGGGCTACGGAAGTTCACCAGCTCGAAGACGATCTACTCAGTGCGGAAGTTAGCTGGCATGCAGAAGGTGACTGGCAGCGTCACCTTGCCGATCGGGGTCGCCTTCCGACTAGGGACGATGCCGTGGAAGGTGGTGAGGGTCGATTCGACCATCGACTGCGGGAGCATGCTGTCTCCTGAACATGTCCAGGTAGAGGATGTTGATGGAGCTTCCGCCGTCCATCAAGGTCTTGGTAAGCTAGTAGTCAGTCACTTTGGGCTTGACCACCAGGGCGACTCTCCCAGGGTACTCGATCCGCGACGCGTGGTCCTCATGATTCCAAGTGATGCTCTGCTCAGACCATTTGAGGAAGCGGGGGATGTCGACTGGCGTCACTGCGTTCACGGCGATTCCGCGGGCGAGCACCTTCTTGTCGCGTTTGGTGATGTTCCTGGTGAACGTGTGCAGCGAGCTAACGTTGTTGCCGAACTCGCCGGTGTTGCCATTGTCCCTTGGCGGGTCGTTGTTGGGGCCCTCCCTTGCTCACCTTGCCTTCCTGATCTCCTTCAGGGAGTGGCAATTGGCGGTGGTGTGAGCGGCGGGCTTCCCCTCCCTGCTGTGGTAGACACACGGCTAGTTGAGTAAGGTGTCAGCGTCGAATTTTGCCCTCGCCGCATTGTTGGCATGGTAGTTTTCGCTATCGCCATTGTTCCCTCCGTCACGGCAGAAGTTCTTCGGGTCACGCTGCCCGTAACCGGTGTTGACGACGAAGTCGACTCGCCCGTCACCGTGGCGTTTGCCGTTGAGACGAGTGTTGATGTAGCGCATCTCGTGCTGTCTCCCGTTGTCGTGGCCATTGGTGCGGCGTCTCCCACCTGACTCGTCGTTAGAGTCTTGGTTGGGGTCTTCCTCCACGTAGCGCTTGGCGATCTCGAGGAGGTCGGGGATGTTGTTGAGCGTCCGATAGACCCTTTTGATCTTGGTGACCAAAGGTTCGTACCAGCATGCGTTCTTGAAGTAGTGGATCGCCGTGTCCGGGTGGATTCAGGAGGCGTTGATCCACAAGTCCTGCCACCGTTGCACCTAGTGGCGGGTCGACTCGCGCTGTCCCTGGATGCAGCGCTCCAGGTCCTCGATGGTGGTAGCGTGGGTGTAGGATCCCTCGAGCGCCTGACGAAGGCCTCCCACATGTCCTCCCATGAGTCGATGCTGTCTGCGGGAGGGTTTCGATCCATTTCCATGTCATCCCCTCCATCATTAGGGGGAGGTAGCGAGCGGTGAGCAGGTCGGTGTGCCCAGTGATCCCCATTGCCATGAGGTATGTGTCGACCCACACCACCGGGTCATACATGGGGTCGTACTTCTTGATGTCCTTCGGCGCCTTGAAGGTGGAAGGGTACTTCTCGCCTCGGATCATTGGTCTCAAGCACTATGGGCCGACTCGGCTGAGGGAGCCCCTTGTCTCGGGATCGCCGCGGTTAGTGAGGGTGTGCCTCAGGTCGTTCGGCTGGCGTGCTCACTAGGACCAAGAATGGGTTTTAAGAAAATAAAAACAAACGAAAAACAAAACCAAACTAAAAACGAAAGCAAACTTAAAAAGCAAAGGAAAAAAGTAAAGTGTTGGAACAAGCTAACACGAGTGTTTCAAAGCTCCCAAGGAGCTGGAGTACAACCTCGTTATTACACAAATAAATTTGTCAGGGAAGACATCCCTAAGCTCAGGCTTTTGGAAGCCCTTTTGTTGCTCATTGTGGTGGCGGTGGATAATCTCCCACGTTCCATTAGCTGCTCCAATCATGGAACTGGGTGGCGAGGCTTGTAGTGGCATCTCGAAGGTTGATGGAGAGGTTGCTCATGTTTTGAATATTTCCTTCGAGTGCATATATGTTTTCATAGGTGGTGTAGTAGTTTGGTGGTTGAACATCTTTTTCAGGTCCTCCTTGTTCTACTTCATCTTCTCCTCCTCCCATGGGTATTTCTTGTTGGGGTAGATTAGCTTCAACCTGCACGTCATAACACAAACGTCCATCCTTGATAGAGAATAAACCGTTAGGCAAAGGAGCTGGGATCAAATGATCCGCTCTAGGTATATTGAAGAAATATCTACCATGATTTTTAGAAATCATACCACATGCTCTTAGAGTAGAAAGACCGAGACGGTTACTTCCAGTCAATGGTTGGATGTTACGTAGGTTGATGCGAAGTGCGCGTGCAAGAACGGTCACAACTCCTCCTCCGCATATGAGTCCTCGAGATTGAAGAGCCTGATGCTTAAGATAAAACACAACAAGGGCGCCCAAATTTGGCGTTATGTTACAATTGATAAGAGTAGCTTTTGCGAGGATCAACATGTCCTCCTCATCAACTCTAGTAAACACACCACGTGTCTGCAGTGTGTTAGCAATCACATAAAATAAATATCGAATAGCAGGATGATAAATTTGGTTCCCCTTGGGTATGTTTCCATGAATTCTCATCAAATTAAAGTATTGTGAAGGGGAAGGATCTAAAACAAAAGTAGTTGTGCGTACATCGATGGTGTTGTTGGTAAACACAAAGCATTGAGCCCGTTGGCCGAGTGTCAAAGTGTACTCACAGTTCATAAGGCAGAATTTGATTCGATCAACTCTGGGCCTTTGTTCGTCGGAACATCCATAAGGATCCACCATGTGCATCAAGGTGCTGAAGAACTCAAGCGTCAAGCGGAGATACGTCGCAACATCCTGAAAGACAAAATTGTACAAATGAACATTATTGCAAAGTAAATCGAAATTAGCATGAATGCCAAGTTGGTTTAGGATATAAGGACACACCCACTTGGTGGACTTGATTTCTCGAATCTTGAGACGATCGAAATGGCTCAGTTGGAACTCCTCAGTGAACTCGATACCAAGTGACTCGGGGGTTAACATATCAACGGGTGGTGTGGAGGGTTCCGTAGCCATCTCATGTGTACGACTCCTCGTGTTCATCTAATAAATAAAAACAAGACAAAGTAAACAAAGATTGCTAATAATTTTTTGGGTCTAATAGAAACATAGCGTAAGTGATTCTCTACACTAACTACAAAAGAAACTCCTCTAAAAACAATGCTAGGCATACTCAATATCAAGATTGAATCAAGAACAAGACCTATGTCTAGATTGACAATGATGAATGGATTGAGTGAAGCTTTTGCACAAATAAGTTGAGGATCGGAGTAGAATCATACCTTAGATCGAATGAGTGTGAAGAATCGAAGAAATATTAAGTAAATTTGAAAATCCAATGGAGGTGGTTTGGAGTTTGGAGGAAGAAGAAAGAGAAAAAATGATTTGGGGATTTTTAGGTTACCTCATCGGGGTGCTTATGGAATCCGTGCACATGGTACAGGAGGGCGGTATGGCAAGAGCCCACCTGTACCGAGTGACTTACCTTGGTGGCGACGACTGCTGCTAGGCAGCGCACACGGAACGGGCGCACGGTATGGTCACGTGCGCCCGTACTACTGGTCGTTATCTATACAATGACTTTGCTGGAAATCTGATATTTGCTCGGGGGTACGGCACAGGCACACGGTACGAGCGCGTTCGGCCGTACCAGTGGTTGTTATCGATACTAGTGCCTTTGGCAAACATCAAAAAAAAATCTTCCTTTGCCTTTATGTGATACGGGTGCACGACACAGTCCACTCCGGCCATACCAGTGCTCGTTAAGAACACTATGAACTATAAAACTCAAGGAATTTGAATAGTAGCTCCGTGCGCCTTTGCACATCTTATCAAAGGACAAGATAACAGCAAAAATACTAAGTAATGATCTAGCAATACTTTTATGCCATGTGTTAGTAAAATAAAATATATCGGATTACCTTATTTCTTCTCCTCTCTCCATAGGTCTTCTTGAACACTCGTTATTAAAACAAAAACAAAACTAACACAATAGAAAATACATAAAGAAATAATTTTAGTTCACATGGGTTGCCTTCCACGAAGCGCTTCTAGTTAAGGAGCTTGACCTCGATGGCAATCACTTAGGTTTGTGAAGTGGAACACCCACTCCAAAGTAGTTTGCTTTCAAAGTAATTACGCCATCATCATCATTAGTCTTGGCCTTATTCTTCCTAAAGAAGTGGACTACAAAAGGATCTCTAGATGGTAGCCCGATTCCCACATTCCCTTCATGTAAATTAATCAAATCTTTAATAGTTCTTAGGAATGGCCTACCTAGAATTATAGGTGCTATGGGATCTTCAGGCATGTCCACAATAAAAATATCAATAAGAGCGGGACTACCTTTAATTTCAACAACTATATTTTCTTTTATCCCAACAACTTGTTTATAAGTTGAATCAGCTAAATGGAGTCTTAGTTCAGTTGTAACAAATGGCCCCAAGTTTAACTTACCGAATAAGCTTTTGGAAATTGTTGATACGCTTGCACCAAGATCACAAAGTGCGGATATCTCATTAACTCCCAACTTAATTTTAATAGTGGGCTCAAATATATCATCTAGCTTAGCTAGAAGCTTATCATCTAGTATTTTATACTCCATCTCTAAATCGCGAACCTTAGGTGCTACTTGTTGTATAAATTGTTGGTACATAGCATAATTACCTTGTTCTATACCTAGATTCTTAACAGTGGTCATCTTCAATAGATCTTCCACGGTATATTCCGGTGTTGCCGCGTTGCTATAATCCAGCTCTTCAGGTTTTTCTTCATTAGTTACCACCCTCATCATCTTGAGGTCTTCTACTAGATTTGGCTCGGGTTTTCTAGCAAACTTTGCTAATATGAGAGCTTGGATCTCAGCTACCTTACCCAGCTGAGCCTCCATGGTCTTTGTTCTTTCCTGTAGAGCATGCACATCATTTCTAATTGCAACGGCCTGGTTAGATAAGCTTCCTATACTACTTTCATGTTTCTTCGTGATCTTAATAAGCATATTATTTATCTCGGTTTGAGCTTGTATGAATGTTCTAACGGTTTTCTCAAACGGAAGATTGCCATGATTTGCTCCATTAGTATTATCATAATTATTATAGGGAGCTCATGCTGGATTAGCATGATATTTTTGAACATTGGAAGTATAATTATTTTTCCATGCAAGATTAAAAGGAGTGCGAGCTATAAAATTAACATCAGTAGTGATAGAATTAACTTGGGTGTCTTCCTTACCCTTTACTAAGCTAAGAAACTCATCTACCTTAGATGTAAGCTCTTCATTATTTACCTCGGTAATTGAACTTACTCTCTTTAAGGTTCTTTCCACATGCCATTGGGCATGCTTATTTTGCATATCATCAAGTAATTTCTTTGCAACACTCACATGCTTTCCCATGATCGTTCCTACTGCTGCAGTATCTAGCATAGACTTAGACATTGGTTAAGACCGTTATAAAACAAATATAATATAAGCCACTCTTCCATCCCATGACTAGGACAGTTCATAACGGCTTCTTTCATACTTTCCCATGCAAGCGCTAGTGGCTCATGGTCTTCTTGTCTAAAGCTTGTAATGTTGGATCTTAGCTGGGGGGAAAATAGTCATAAACAAATTAGTACATTCCTCCCAAGATTTAATAGAGCCCTTTGGTAGAGCTAGCAACCAATCCTTAGCCTTTCCTCTAAGAGAGAATGGAAACAATCTTAGCTTAACAGCATTTGGATCTACATCCTTAATATGCATCATGTCGCAAATTTCAGTAAAAGTATTTAGGTGCAATCCCAAATCTTCAGAGGATGAACCCGCAAATTGGTTTTGTTGAACTAAACTTAAAAGGTTAGGCTTTATCTCATATGTTTTCGCATCAACTACGGACTGAGTGATGGGTGCACGATAAAATCATTAGTGGGAGTAGCATACTCCCCTAATCTCTTTTTAGCCATGGCTCTTATATTTTGGTAATTTTTAAGTAATGAAAATGAATAACAAATAACTAATTTTTTTGGGTTTTCAAATAGATAACAAGAAAGTAAACTAATAATAAGAATTAAACTACAACTAATAATAAAACTAAAAACAAGGTATCTAATGACCTCATCAGGATAGTGAAATTGCTTCCCTGGCAATGGCGCCAGAAAAAGGGTTGATACCTTCGATCAGAATTCACGGATGTAGTATAATAGCTTTTTCCCTAGAAGACCTAGGTTTAACCGAACCTCGGAAAGCACTGCTAAAAGGTAATAAAAAAGGACACGTCTAGAAGACTTTGTTTGTTCATTTTACCTTAGTTGACCGGAACAATCTAGTTTACTTTATAATGGGTTTGAATCAATGGATGGAAATAGGCCAGGGTTGAAGATCCACCTGCAGCTCCACATCAAATGGGATAAAAGATAATAATAAGCATAGTCATGTATAATGTTTGAATGGAGATAATCTCTTGTGGGCAACACATCCTAATATTCTAGAGCCCCCGTGCGCGCATAGCAATAGACTTTTGATCCAACCGAGAGCACACCGCAGACACAGGTTACAAACAATTATTAAGTGTAAAACATAGATAAAGCTTTAAGTGGTGATGTGATGATTGCATATTTGCATCATGTTTTACATTATTATTTTTCATTGTAGATGTAGGATCTTGGTATTTTACGGCGTTCGCGCGCACATTTTATGTTTGTTTTCGCCAGGATCAGGACAGATGATGGATCTAATAGATACAATTCTTGGAGCAGTTGTACTATGGAGAAAACGAGTCAAAAACAACGTAAATAGCTTATTTGTGAAATATTAATAATACTAGAAGAAAACCAGAAGCAAACAAGGGAGGCAGAGAGCGCAACGACCAACATGCGGGCGGAGCAATTTTTCTGGCTGTATAGCTCTGGCCGTATAGCTGGCGCTACCTCCGCCTCATCAAATAGTTTCACCCCGTGCAATTGGTTTGGGGAGACGACATACAGAACACCAAAAATCGCAGAAACCTCACCTCCGAAAGGCATCTGGAGGGGGAACTCATCCACCGGGGATTCATCTTTGCCCTGCGCAGATCCGGGAGGCTAAGGCATCGATCTTCATCATCCACCATTGCATCACCACCATCTCCATCCATCCCATCTACATCTTGTCTAGATCTTGTTGTAATTCCTATACTCGTTGCGGATTTATACAAGTACTATTCATCTATGATTGTTTCCATTGTCATTACTATGATGTTGATTGCCTCCATGCCTAAGTAGATCTATAGTTCTTGGGGAGATGGAGAAACCCTAGCATATAACTGAGATGAGATAGAGATTATTATATTATACATCATTATGTGTATGTGTTAATTGTCTTCATCTTGATATTGGAAGTTGTGCACCTCCTCAATAGTTGCCTCTTATGGGGACTTAATGAAGGGGATTACTTGTTGGTAGATGGAGGGATGATGGCGCTTATTGTGACTATAAAGTCATTGTCATTCCTTACGTATTGAATTGGGGAATCAAGGAGAACTCACAAAGCCATGTCCATGCCATGGGAGAAGTCCCTTAATAGCACAGTAATGCGATGGTTGTCGGTTATTGTCTGCTGTGGTTATGAGGATGATGTGTGCAGGGGCTATTCGTCCATATATGGAGCTCCTCCCACATACATACACATTATGAGAATATTCGTTATAATACTCTCTATTACTTAGTCTAAATTGCTAGCGGTGGATCCACTAATCCCCGAGAACGCCTTTTCCCTATTGTAGTTCCAAAGTTCTATTACACACGCGATTCTAACTTTCAGCATTAATTTTTGCTTTACTTTAAATCACCTTGATCAACCAAAACCCAAAAACATCTTTAATTTTCTTGCATCTTAAAGATATTCCTTAAGTACTTTATTTAGTTATAGTTAAAAGTATTTTAGTCTTTTGCCTACTGCTCCCTGTGGGATCAATATCTTTATTTCGAAACTAGCTACAAACGATTTGTGCACTTGCAGTCATCAAGCTATTTTCTGGCACTGTTGCCGGGGAGCTTAGTGCTATAAGTCACTATACTTTTAGTTATTTACTTTCATTGTACTAATTTTTACTTGAGTTGCAGGACCACAACAATGGACAACACTCAGCATTTAAATCAGCTTGAGGCAGTAAGGAAAATGGGTTCGCCCATGGACGCTTTTATAACTGTCAACAAAAGCAAAAATCCAGATGGAGTCGAGATCCATCCTTTATTATTTGAGTTATTACATTCTAAGAAATTTGCAGGAACCAATGAAGAAAGTCTATATGGACGTTTACAATTCTTTGAAGATATTCTTTGAAGAACGGAAGGAGCAGGGGTAGTAGTCATACTAGTATCACCACAAGGAAACAAAATGCACTATATACTTCGGATGAACTTTGCAAACACATCCAATAATGAAGCTGAATACGAGGCCTAGTTGCACGGCATGCGAATGGCCAAATCCCGCGGTGCAACTCGCCTCAAAATCTTTGGAGATTCCAATCTTGTGGCACAGCAAGCAATGAACAATTGTGATGCTGTCAACGATAACATGATTGCCTACCGTGATCTGTATGGCATTATGGAAGCTCAATTTTATGGATGCGAAGTATCACACATAGGGAGAGCAAGCAATGAAGAAGCCAACAATCTAGCAAACATCGGATCCTTGTGCTTACCAGTGCCACCTGTTTTTTTTGGGAAGAAATAACGGAACACTCGATCAAAGCAAAAAGAGTCTATGAGGTCATAGCACCAAAAATGGAAAAAAGAGTAACCCACAAAAAGACTCGGGGGTTCCATCAGCGCCGAAGAGTATAAAAGAGGCCATTAAAGAAGAAAAACAGGAAATTGAAGGGGTCATGCTAATTGAACCTATATGGATGCAGCCGTATATAACATACATGACTAAGAGTGAGCTACCCGAAGATGTCATAGAAGCCCAGCGAATTACCCAAAGATCGTAGGCCTTCAGAATAATCAAAGGGGAGCTATATAAGAGAAGTATTTCGGGCGTGTTGCAGTGCTGCGTAACACCCGAAGAAGGAAAAATCATACTCAAAGATATACATGAAGGAGTTTTTGGACATCATCCTAGTAGCCGAGCAATTGCTGCCCAAGCATTCAGGGCAGGATTTTACTAGCTCACTGCAGTTCAAGGTGCAAAAGATATCGTCAGAACATGTGAAGCATGTCAACGGTTTGCAACAAAGCCTGGAGCACCAGCCGCTGAGCTAAATCCTATACCTCTGGCTTGGCCCTTTCCTCAGTGGGGACTCGATATGGTGGGAAAACTTCACAAATAATTGCTAGGAGGACACGTCTTTCTGCTAGTAGCAGTCAAATTTTTTACTAAATGGATCGAAGCAATGCCTGTCACCACCCAAGATGGAACTTCGGCTCTGAATTTCATTAAGTCCATAGTTTTTCGGTTCGGCATACCGAACAGCATTATTATAGACAATGGAACTAACTTTACTCAGATGCTTATGATTTGCTACCCTGTACTGGGTAAAAGGCTTCTGGCCCATGAAGATCTCAGATGATAGCCCAAGGAAGCAACCCGACAAAGACTTTGATTGTATTTGGAAAGAAACAATGAACCGACATTGTGTTGGTATTGTAATTATGTGTATGTAAAACCTATCCGCATACAGCTTTGAGACCCGGCCTATTATATATAGGACGGGAGAAGCCCAAGCAAGGGTACCGAAAAACTCCTAGGCAACTTGTAATAGTGCAATTTCCAAATATTCAGGTGGCTTTGACTCCTTGTTTTCCTGACATCCGACGAAATCTCCAGCGTTCTCTTTTCCGCAAAACCCTAAGTCCTTCTCCATGGACATTGCCGAGGTTACCCCTCGTCAGTTAGTCTGGTCAAACTAGCCGTTAGGTAACTCCAATGGTAACTTTGGCGAATTTACCGTGTAGTAACGGCTACCCCGAGATTGGCGGGTAGCGTCCCTTTATAAGGAGAGCGGCAGAGGGAGAGACAAATCTTTGCATTTCTTCACCCCCGCGCACCCTCGGTCTCCAAAGCCACTCCTGACCCAATTTTTTTGGATAGGGCGATCTCCTCCTTCTATCGATGGCGCCTGCAAATGACCTACGGTGCAAATCGAAGTGCACCACCAGCACCCGAAGTCCTTTCAGGATGCAGGAATTCTCTACAAGGGGAACTAGCGGATTCCCATGTCCGGCGAGGCCAAGCTGAAGCCGCACCCATGCGAGTTTATCTACTTCTAGAGCCACCTCGAGAGGGGTTTGGAATTCCCCACATCAATCTTCTTCCGGTGGTTCTGCGTGTACTACACGATCAAGCCATCGGATCTGGGGCCGCACAACATAGAGCAACTCGCCATCTTCGTCACCTTCTGCGAGTGCTACTTGGGGTGCCGCCCCTATTTTCCTTCCTCACTAGATCTATTCCATGTCCGCGTCAGTCGCGAGTCGGGCGGCCCCATCTTGGTGGCGGGCGGCATCACTTTCTAGCTGAAGCCCAAGGCCAAATTCCTGAAGCTGCAGCTACCGAAGAAGGCCACGAGTGAATGGACGAAGAGTTGCTTCTACGTGAAGGAATCAACTCCCTCCAGCGAGGTGCCTCTCTGAATGTACACTGCGGAGAGGAGCGAGCAACGTCGGCTGTTGGCGGCCAAGCTTCCCACTGACCATTGGATGGCCGTAGACAAAATGCTATCCCGGATCTAGGAGATGAAGGACAAGGGTCTTGTGACCATCAATCTATACAACTGCTGGCTCGGGCAGCGGGTGGTTCCGCTGGATACCCCAGCCCAATGGATGTAACAGTACACCGGAAAGGGGGACTCCATGAAGTCGTGCAGCGAGCCTTGGGATCCGTCGGACTATGCCGTCGCACTGAAGAAGATCATGGAGGCGGAATACGTCGACCCTACGACCGGGCTGGCCCCATATACTGCCGGGAAGCGATGGTTCCTCTTGTAAGTTTCCTTGCTTATTTTATTCCTAGTCGTAATTTAGCAATCGTAGTCTTGTGGTTATTTGATCCAAATTGCTGCTTTCTTCTGACTTTGCGAGCTATTCCAATTGCTCGAGAACTGGCTTCCTCCGTTGGACGAAGAGATTCTAGAGGAACTCGAGGAGGAGGAGGAATACTCCAAGGACGAAGGAGTCTCAGAGGTGCAGGTGCCCTGATCCGCGGCTCAGAAGACCCGCAGGAAGAAGCAGCTCGAGATCGAGGTGAGCCACAACCTCGAGGAGTGTGACAGCGATGTCGACATTGTTGAGGAACAGAGCTCGCGGAGAACAGCGACTCCGGGACCACGCCAAAGCAAAGTTGAGGTCACGAACAAATACTAAGCCGGTGGCGAAGCCCAAGTTTTCGGTGAAGGCGAGCTCGCCGGTCAAGATGCCAGCCAAATCTTTGGCTATGTTTGAGTTGGACGATGGAGCAGGTGTCGAAGTGAAGAAGATTTCGGAGGATCTAGCTCAGATGATGGAATCGCAGATCGTAAACGTGGTAGTGGGGGCAGAGGTGCCCCTTGCCGCAATTGCGCCGGAGGCCTCGGCGCCTCCCAAACCAAGGGTCGAAGCAGCTATAGGGTCTGCGACTCCGCCACTAAAGGAAACACTTGTGTCATCGAAGTCGGAGGTTCCCGCGACCATGGCTTCATCAGCGGAGAAGCCTATGGCGACGTGGCAGGCGATCTTGTTGGAGAGGGGCCTCACTCACAAGCTAGCCCCTGAGTTGGAGAAGCCTGCGCGTCATCCTAGTTACCTAGTTGGTTTACTGTACCTTGCTTCGTCATGATTTGTCACTTTTGTGTTGTTTCAAATCGCTGATTGTGGCGAACTTGTAGGGGTGGCATCAAGAAGATACACCGACCGTCAGTGGCCAAAGTGCCACCAACCGATGCCGAGGAGGGCGACGATCCCTCTAGGAAGAGGAAGGCAGTTACCAACGAGGCACCAGGTAACGGTGCGAAGAAGGAGAAGGAGGGCGAACCCATCGCCACAGCCGAGGAAGGAACGACTCCACGGTCCCTCTTAGAGAGAAAGCGACCGCTGGTGTGGAACCAAGCGGGGAAGGCCTCCCTTTAGGGGCGCCAGCACCGGCGACCGGCGCGGCGGGGAAACGGCTGCAACATTCCCTCATGGCGAAGGCGTTTTACGCGGCGACTAGAACTCAGTCGACGCAGGTTCCTAAAATCATTGAAAGTGATGTGGGGCAAAGTCGCGGGCGTACGCCGTTCCTGATGCCTTTGGTGAATGCTTGCGAACTTCACCGCATGCTGGGGGCCACAATCCAGGTATGTCCAGTCCCCGAGGGTCTAGTCGGTGAACTTCAGTGGCTAGACACTTAAGATTTTTGATTGTCTAGTCCCCGAGGGTCTAGTCACTGAATTTCAGCGGCTAGACACTCGGGATTTTTGATTGTCCAGTCCCCGAGGGTCTGTTCGTTGAATTTTTGCGGCTAGACACTTAGGATTTTTGATTGTCCTTGTTCTGACTTGAATTTGTTGTTCAGGGTTTGCAGGCCGAGTCGAACAGGTGGTTGTCAATGGCAGAGCGGGTAGAGCACAAACTGCGAATTGCTCAGGAGGCCAATCAACGACTCCAAGCAGCTGCAGGTTAGCTTGTTTCCTTCCGCTGAATTTGAATTACTGGAAACTATGGATTGTTGATTGTGATCTCCTTGTTGTAGATGAACATGTTGCCTCAATCGCCAAGGCGCACGAGGTGTATGTTCCAACCACCGACCTGGAGGCTACTAAGGTCATCCGTGTCCGCGATGGATGAATGGGCCAGCTCGCTGGCAAAGGAGCTGGAGGCCACGAAAGCTGCATTGGCCACAATGGAAGAGCGGGCCGACATGCTATGGGAGGAGTTGGAGACGGTGAAAGCTACAGCGATTTCCTCTGAAGAGTGGACCAAAGCCATGGTCATCGCGGCGGAGGAGGAGCGGAAGGCATCCGACTCGGTCATCGTCAGGTTGCAGGACAAACTCTCGGTGCTTGACAAGTTTCTCACGGACAACTGCTGCAAGCTTCTTGGTGAGTCTTCTATCTCTTTCACTTGTCCTTGTTTTTGCAGCGGCGAGTCCCCGAGCGGTTGAGTCCCCAAGGTTTTCTTCCAAGAGAATTTTGATGTTCTGACCTTGCAGCCATTATAGATCAATGAGATCCGGCGGTGCAGACGTTCGACGCTGAGCAGTGCGTGGTGGTGGTGAAAGCAACGATCATGTCGGCCATGTGTTTCCAGGCCATCCTTCAGGGCGTTTCTCCCATCGAGGTGATTCTAGGGGGCCTGATAGAAGTGTGGCGGTACCTCGAGGAGGCGCCCGTGGTTGTTGAGTGGATGACGCGGTCTGCGTTCCACTGCGGAGCCACGACGACGTAGAGACTTGGACTCGCACACTTCCCCAACGACTTCGACCTCGACAATGTCACCAGCGAGTTGCGCTCAACAACTAGTACGGTGGAGATTGCAGAGGTCCTTAGGTTGACCAACATGGCCGCTCCGTTTGCAAAGCGTGTGTTGGCGATTGGCGACTTGCTACCGTACCAGGACACGTTGTTGGCGTCGAACGACTCTGAGCTGAAGCATCGCGACTTGAAGTCAGAGCAGCCCTTCAGGTTGTCACTCGCTGGGCAGTTGACGACCTACCCGACGAACCCTTGAAAGCCTTTTGTTCAGGCCAAGGGTGCTGATGGTGCGTCGTCTAAGCCTCCAGAATGAAGAATTGCATTGTAACATAGGTTAGCATGGCGAGTGGCCTTTTGTAACATATTTTGCATGTGAACAATGTATTTTGTCACTATATGAAGGATGCAGTCGACTCGCATATGATTGTGTGATTTTGTTGTGTCTAATTTTTTGGGTTGTGCGAGCCCCCGAGCGCGTCCGCCTTTATGTAGGGTTGACCGCACATGTAGGTGTGTTTGTTTATACTAGGTTGTTAGATTAACCGAAGGTCAACTCGCCGTGGCTCGTGGAGCCAGGTGCTACTTGGTATTTTCTCGAACGCGAACGGGGTCAATTAGGTGAGTCCCCGAGCGTGGTACTTAAACATTCGAGTCGCATACCGAAGGTAGGTGAGGGCATAGTAAGTTATTTGTAACGTCTCACTCCTCCTGTCTTGAAAAGGTAGTCGTGTGGCGAGTTCGAGGAAAGCTCTCATACTTGGTGTGTTCCCGAGCCACGTTAGGGTTGCTTTGTACCAGTCCCCGAGCGTGGTACTATACCATTCGAGTCGCATTATGCGGGGATGAGGAGGACGGGGCACTATAGGAAGAGGAGTCGGTAGTCTTGGCTTGGAAAGCTAGTCGAGCAGGGCGAAACCGATGGTGGCTCCAGGTTGGCATTGTCGTGGACAGGACAAGGCCCGGATATTTCCAATACCCTTGACCCGCACTAGTTAGCCGTGTCGGTCGCTCAACCAAGGGTTGACTGCCGTGGATAGCGTGTTGCTGTATGTACGAGTGCAAGTGGCACAAGAGATGGCGAGTAGACACAATTTGCGTGAACTAGGTTTTTATTTCATCATGTGGAAGCTGAGTACAAGTTTTAATTCTATGTATAGAACTTCTGTAGGAGGTTTACATTCCATGGCCGCTCCATGTCGAGCTGGCAGTCACCCCGTATGTCAATGAGGTAGTTGGTATCATTGCCGAGGACTCTCCCTATGGCGAATGGCCCTTCCCATGGGGGAGAGAGCTTGTGCATGCCCTTCTTGTCGTGGATGAGTCGCAGGACCAAGTCGCCTTCCTGGAAGGTGCGAGTCCGGACCCAGCGGCTGTGATAGTGGAGGAGTCCTTGCTGGTAGATGGCGGTATGGGAGCAAGCTAGGTCACGTGCTCTTCCGCGTAGTTGACGACTAGAGGCGAGTCATGTTCCAGGTCGGCCGGCATATGACAGCTTCGGCACCGTACACCATGAACAAGGGTGTGAACCCTGTCGAGCGGTTGACGGAGGTGTGAATGCCCCATAACATGGAGGGGAGCTCTTCGACCCAGCATCCAGGGGTCCGTTCGAGAGGGACCTACAGTCTTGGCTTGAGGCCTCAGAGGATGCTTTGGTTGGCGCACTCTGCTTGGCCATTCGACTCCGGGTGGCGGACTGAGGCAAGGTCGAGTTGTATGCCGTGATCCTCGCAGAAGTCAGCCATGGCACCCTTGGGAAAGTTGGTGCCGTTGTCTGTGATGATGCTATGCGGGTAGCCATACCAATAAATTAGCTCGCGGAGGAACTTAGTGGCGGTCTTGCCGCTGCATTTCCTGATCGAATTCACCTCGACCCACTTGGTGAACTTGTCGACGGCGACCATGAGGTGGGTGTATCCAGACGAGCTTTTTTTGAACCGACCCACCATGTCTATGCCCCATACAGCGAATGGCCAGGTGATGGGGATGGTCTTGAGGGCCAAAGAAGGTATGTGCATCTGGTTGGTGTAATTCTAGCACCCGACGCATCGTTGGACGATGTATGTGGCATCGGCGTGGGCGGTGAGCCAGTAGAAGCCATGGCACATGGCTTTGGCGACTAGTGATCGGGCACCAGTGTGGTTGCTGCAGTCGCCGGCGTGGATGTCATGTAGGATCTTGCATCCTTCTTCTGGTTACACACAGCGTTGGAACACACCAGTCACGCTGCGCTTGTGGAGATCACCGTTGATGATGACGAAGGATTTGCAGTGCTACACAATCATCCGTGCCTCGGTCTCGTCGGTAGGCAGGATCTTGTGCTCGATATAGGCGACGTAGGGCGTAGTCTAGTTGTTGGGCTCCATGACCATGGCGACTAGGGCGGGCTCGGGCTTCAGCGATATCCCGATGTCAATCTCCTTCAGAGGGGAGACCGATGGCTTGTTGATGATATCGAGGAAGACACCCATGGGTAGTGTTTGGCGAGCTGGCCTGATGCGCAAGAGTGCGTCGGCCTCCTCATTCTTGCATCGATCGATCCACTCGATGGAGTAGCCAGTGAAGTGGCGCCCAGCTAGTCCGCCGCTTGGCGATATGCTATCATGGTGGGGGTGATGGCATTGCAGGTACCAGCGACTTGTGTTGCAACGAGGTCGGAGTCACCATGGCACCTTAAGTGGTTGATGTTCATCTCCTTGGCAGCTCGCATGCCGTGGAGGAGGGCCTCGTACTCAACCATATTGTTGGTGCAGGGCGTGAAGTCGAGGTGTAGCACGTACCGGAGCTTGTCTCCTTTGGGGGAGGTGAATATGATCCTAGACCCTGTGCCATCCGTGTTCTTTGAGCCGTTGAAGTGTAGGGGCCAGTAGTAGAGGTAGGGCAGCTTCTTCGCTGCTGCGCCTCTTCCCAATCAACGAGAAAATCGGCTAGGGCTTGCGACTTGATCGCTTTGCATGGCTCGTACTTGATGTTGTGGACGCTGATTTTGATGGCCCACTTGGCGACTCGCCCAGTCGTGTCGCGGTTGCAGATGATGTCCTACAACCGGGCGGAGGAGATGACCGTGATTGGGTGCTCCTGGAAGTACTGCGGGAGTCTCCTTTGGGCCCGGAAGACCGCATAAACTAGCTTCTGGTACTGCGGGTAGCGTTGCCTCGACTCGGTGAGGACCTCGCTGATGTAGTAGACGGGGCGCTGCACGGGGCACTCCTTGCCCTCCTCGGGTCGCTCGACCACCATTACGGCGCTGACGACTCGGTTGGAGGCCACGACGTAGACGAGCATTGGCTCCTTGTCCATGGGGGCTACGAGTACTAGTGCTACGAGTAGCACCTCCTTGAGTTCATTGTCTGCTTCATTGTCCCACGTGAATGTGGGGTTCTTCCGCATCAATCGGTAGAGAGGCATTGCCTTCTCCTCGAGCCGGGGGATGAAGCGACTAGGGGCCGCAACTCGCCCGACCAGCTTCTGGATGTCGCGTAGGCACACGGGTTTTCCGAGTCGTGCGATGGTGTCAATCTTGGTGGGGTTTGCTTCTTTGCCTCATTTGGAGACTACGTACCCCAAGAGTTGTCCGGTTGGCACGTCGAAGGTGCACTTCCTCGGGTTGAGCTTGATCTTGTACTTCCACAGATTTGCGAAAGTTTTAGCCAGGTCAGCGAGTAGGTCACTCTGGCGAGTTGACTTCACCACCACGTCATCGATGTAGATGTGTATGTTGGGGCCAATTTGGCTCACGTGGCACTCCTGCATGCACCGTTGGTAGGTCGCGCTGGCATTCTTGAGGCCGAGCGTCATTGCGGTTTAGCAGAAGGCACCAAATGGCGTGATGAACGCCATTTTCTCCTCGTCCTCGACCGCCATCTTGATCTGGTTGTAGCTAGAGCAAGCATCGAGGAAGCACAGCGACTCTGATCTCGCGGTCCGATGATCTGGTCGATGCGCGGTAGGACGAACTCCTCTTTTGGGCAGGCGCTGTTGAGGTTGGTGTAGTCGATGCACATTCTCCAAGTGTTCTTCTTCTTCAAAACCAGGACTAGGTTTGCCAGCCACTTGGAGTACTTGATTGGTCGGATGAAGCCTACGACGAGCAGGCGTTGCACTTCTTCGGCGATAGCCTAGTGGCGCTCTTCATTGAAGGGCCACAACGGCTGCTTCACACGTCACGCTTTGGGGTCGGCATTGAGTTTGTGCTCAGCGAGTTCTCTCAGGACACCAGGCATGTCGGATGGTTTCCATGGAAAGATGTTGTGATTCTCACGCAGGAACTCGATGAGCGTGCTTTCCTATGCGAGGCTCATGTTGGCCCTGATGGTTACCTTCTGGCTCGAGTCGCCCGAAACAAGCTTGACGGTGCGGGTGTGCGTGGAGGCCTCAAATGTTGTCAACCCGACATTTTCTGCATTGGGCTTGTTCAGGATCCCAAGTCGTCCTTGTCGATGACACACACATATTTGGCGAGATCGTCTGCGTGGTTGGTCTCCTTGGTGACGACGGTGTCGGCGAGCTTGGCACCATTGTCCTCGCACTCCACGTCCATGTCAGGGTCGCCGTGGACGGTGATGATGCCATGTGGCCCTGGGAGCTTCATCATGTTATACACGTAATACGGGGCCGCCATGAACTTGGTGAATGCCTATCCCCCCAGGACGCAGTGATAGGGGCTACGGAAGTTCACCAGCTCGAAGACGATCTACTCAGTGCGGAAGTTAGCTGGCATGCAGAAGGTGACTGGCAGCGTCACCTTGCCGATCGGGGTCGCCTTCCGACTAGGGACGATGCCGTGGAAGGTGGTGAGGGTCGATTCGACCATCGACTGCGGGAGCATGCTGTCTCCTGAACATGTCCAGGTAGAGGATGTTGATGGAGCTTCCGCCGTCCATCAAGGTCTTGGTAAGCTAGTAGTCAGTCACTTTGGGCTTGACCACCAGGGCGACTCTCCCAGGGTACTCGATCCGCGACGCGTGGTCCTCATGATTCCAAGTGATGCTCTGCTCAGACCATTTGAGGAAGCGGGGGATGTCGACTGGCGTCACTGCGTTCACGGTGATTCCGCGGGCGAGCACCTTCTTGTCGCGTTTGCTGATGTTCCTGGTGAACGTGTGCAGCGAGCTAACGTTGTTGCCGAACTCGCCGGTGTTGCCATTGTCCCTTGGCGGGTCGTTGTTGGGGCCCTCCCTTGCTCACCTTGCCTTCCTGATCTCCTTCAGGGAGTGGCAATTGGCGGTGGTGTGAGCGGCGGGCTTCCCCTCCCTGCTGTGGTAGACACACGGCTAGTTGAGTAAGGTGTCAGCGTCGAATTTTGGCCTCGCCGCATTGTTGGCATGGTAGTTTTCGCTATCGCCATTGTTCCCTCCGTCACGGCAGAAGTTCTTCGGGTCACGCTGCCCGTAACCGGTGTTGACGACGAAGTCGACTCGCCCGTCACCGTGGCGTTTGCCGTTGAGACGAGTGTTGATGTAGCGCATCTCGTGCTGTCTCCCGTTGTCGTGGCCATTGGTGCGGCGTCTCCCACCTGACTCGTCGTTAGAGTCTTGGTTGGGGTCTTCCTCCACGTAGCGCTTGGCGATCTCGAGGAGGTCGGGGATGTTGTTGAGCGTCCGATAGACCCTTTTGATCTTGGTGACCAAAGGTTCGTACCAGCATGCGTTCTTGAAGTAGTGGATCGCCGTGTCCGGGTGGATTCAGGAGGCGTTGATCCACAAGTCCTGCCACCGTTGCACCTAGTGGCGGGTCGACTCGCGCTGTCCCTGGATGCAGCGCTCCAGGTCCTCGATGGTGGTAGCGTGGGTGTAGGATCCCTCGAGCGCCTGACGAAGGCCTCCCACATGTCCTCCCATGAGTCGATGCTGTCTGCGGGAGGGTTTCGATCCATTTCCATGTCATCCCCTCCATCATTAGGGGGAGGTAGCGAGCGGTGAGCAGGTCGGTGTGCCCAGTGATCCCCATTGCCATGAGGTATGTGTCGACCCACACCACCGGGTCATACATGGGGTCGTACTTCTTGATGTCCTTCGGCGCCTTGAAGGTGGAAGGGTACTTCTCGCCTCGGATCATTGGTCTCAAGCACTATGGGCCGACTCGGCTGAGGGAGCCCCTTGTCTCGGGATCGCCGCGGTTAGTGAGGGTGTGCCTTAGGTCGTTCGGCTGGCGTGCTCACTAGGACCAAGAATGGGTTTTAAGAAAATAAAAACAAACGAAAAACAAAACCAAACTAAAAACGAAAGCAAACTTAAAAAGCAAAGGAAAAAAGTAAAGTGTTGGAACAAGCTAACACGAGTGTTTCAAAGCTCCCAAGGAGCTGGAGTACAACCTCGTTATTACACAAATAAATTTGTCAGGGAAGACATCCCTAAGCTCAGGCTTTTGGAAGCCCTTTTGTTGCTCATTGTGGTGGCGGTGGATAATCTCCCACGTTCCATTAGCTGCTCCAATCATGGAACTGGGTGGCGAGGCTTGTAGTGGCATCTCGAAGGTTGATGGAGAGGTTGCTCATGTTTTGAATATTTCCTTCGAGTGCATATATGTTTTCATAGGTGGTGTAGTAGTTTGGTGGTTGAACATCTTTTTCAGGTCCTCCTTGTTCTACTTCATCTTCTCCTCCTCCCATGGGTATTTCTTGTTGGGGTAGATTAGCTTCAACCTGCACGTCATAACACAAACGTCCATCCTTGATAGAGAATAAACCGTTAGGCAAAGGAGCTGGGATCAAATGATCCGCTCTAGGTATATTGAAGAAATATCTACCATGATTTTTAGAAATCATACCACATGCTCTTAGAGTAGAAAGACCGAGACGGTTACTTCCAGTCAATGGTTGGATGTTACGTAGGTTGATGCGAAGTGCGCGTGCAAGAACGGTCACAACTCCTCCTCCGCATATGAGTCCTCGAGATTGAAGAGCCTGATGCTTAAGATAAAACACAACAAGGGCGCCCAAATTTGGCGTTATGTTACAATTGATAAGAGTAGCTTTTGCGAGGATCAACATGTCCTCCTCATCAACTCTAGTAAACACACCACGTGTCTGCAGTGTGTTAGCAATCACATAAAATAAATATCGAATAGCAGGATGATAAATTTGGTTCCCCTTGGGTATGTTTCCATGAATTCTCATCAAATTAAAGTATTGTGAAGGGGAAGGATCTAAAACAAAAGTAGTTGTGCGTACATCGATGGTGTTGTTGGTAAACACAAAGCATTGAGCCCGTTGGCCGAGTGTCAAAGTGTACTCACAGTTCATAAGGCAGAATTTGATTCGATCAACTCTGGGCCTTTGTTCGTCGGAACATCCATAAGGATCCATAAGGCAGAATTTGATTCGACAACTGTAATCTTGATATGGTTAAAATCCAGTTGTTTAGACAAACTCTCTCTAATAACGTTTGCGACTGGTACAGATCTTTTTGTGCAGAAGCACCAAGGACTTGGGAGGAATTGACAACCAAGTTCCTATCAAAATATTATTCTGAAAGCAAAGCTCATAGGATGAGAGGTATTATTATCAGTTTCAAAAATAATCCTAGTGAGGGCTTATATGAAGGATATCTAAGGTATAAAAGCTACCTAGATAATTGCCCCCATCATTGTTTACCTAATTGGTTAATCACCCATACCTTTTATGGAGGGCTCAGTATTGAAAATAGAACGAATCTAGATACTGCTTCTAATGGCAGTTTCCTATCTTATACCTATGATGAGGTTTGGAATCTAATAATAAAAATGAAATAAGCAACTGAAAATTTTAAAGATAAGGAAAATACTACAAATAGTTTTCCGGATATGCTTGCATTAATGATTTCCTTGCAGATGAGAGGACAAATACAATGGTTAAAACCCTCGGTATTGATTCTTACTCAGTAAATAAAATTATTGAGAATTATGTAGGGCATTTATAGGTACCTACAGAATGGGAACCTCATAAACTCCTCGAAGAGAAGAAGCGTGCAAGAGCACTAATGGAAGAGTTCTCCTTGATATATATACAGGGGATCAGACAAAGAGAGGAAGAACAAACAAAGAAGAGACCCAAGAAACCAGAAAGGAATTCCGAAGCTACAAATATAAATAATGAAATAATGAAGGATCTGATGGAAGCACGAATAGTGTAAGATGAAGTGGTTATGTTAGATCTTGAGACCTCAGAATTCATCAAAGGTAAAGTTCGTGGTAACGAAACTTCCAAACCTATGACCCCTATATATTGCGGAGAAACTTTCTTATATGGAATTTGTGAACCAATATCCACTATAAATATTATGCCTTCATCACTTTATGAGGAACTGTGCTACAATTTAAATAACCCAGATGTGGAACCGGTGAACACTATAATAAAATTGTCTAATAGAACCAATATAAAACTGTAAGGAGTAATCAGAAATATCTATGCCTTTATTGGCTCACTCATGTACCCCCTTGATTTTCATATAGTTTATATGCCTTGAGATTCTTTTGTCCTATTCTTTTGGGTAGGCCTTTTGTCTCCATCACCAAAGCTCGAATAGATAATCAGAAGGAAACTATTTCGCTAAAGTTTAGAGAAGAGGAAATGACATTCCACTTTGCCAAACTAAAAAGAGACCATATGAAGTGAAGGATATCAAGGAAGAAAAGACGATTGCCGAATTAGTAGCAATTCATCTCAGTACTCAACAGAATGAATTAGAAAGAAGCTTGATTAATTGGGAAGAGGGACGAGATGATGATAAGAAAGAAGACATGGATGATTACATTGATTCAATCCCGGAAGCACAAAATCCACATGAATATGAAGAATTGGTAAGAACTGGAGACGAAGAACCTCCACCAATAGAATTGAAAAAACTTCCAGACAATATGAGGTATGAGTTTTTAGATAATGAAAATAAATATCCTGTTATTATTAGTAAGAATCAATCGGAAAATGAAACGAATAAACTCATTTTAGTTTTGGTTAAGCATCATGAAGCCTTTGGATATACATTGAGTGATATTAAAGGAATAGATCCATCTATTGTAACACATAAGATTACCATGCTTGATGATGCTAAACCCGTAGTAGATCCGCAAAGAAGGCTTAATCCTAAAATGAAGGAAGTAGTAAGAAAAGAAGTTATACGCTTACTTGATGTTGGCATAATATATCCTATTTTTGATAGTAAGTGGGCCAGCCCAACTCATTGCACACCAAGACAAGGTGGTCTTGATGCTGCTATGAATTAGGATGGTGAGCTAGTTCCTGTTAGACCAATTGTAGGATATCGTATGTGCATTAATTTTAGGAAGCTAAACCGTGAGACACAGAAAAATCATAAACCTGTACCATTCATGGATAAATTTTTAGAAAGACTTAGTAATAATTCCTACTTTTGTTTTCTTGGCGGTTATTCTGGATACTCTCAAAATGCCATACAACTAGAAGATCAAGAGAAAATAACTTCCACTTGTCCTTACGGCACATATGCTTATAGATTAATTCCATTTGGCTTATGAAATGAAGCAACAACTTTTCAGGAATGTGTTCTCAAGATTTTTTATGATTTTGTTGAGAAGACTATGGAAGTCCTAACAAATGATTTTGTTGTTTGTGGAACAACTTTTGATAATTGCCTCTAAAATCTGACCAAAGTTTTGCAGAGATGTAGGCAACCTAACTTGGTTTTGAATTGGGAACAATGTCGTTTCATGGAAAGAGAAGGTAAGGTTTTCAGGCACAAAGTTTCTAAGAAGGGAATAGAAATAGATAAAAGTAATATAAATGCTATAGAAAAACTCCCCATACCTCAGGACATTAAAAACTTAAAAATGTTTCTGGGACATGCAGGTTTCATAAGCGGTTTATAAAAGATTTTGCCAAGCTAGCTATGCCCCTCACCAATCTTCTTGATAAAGAAACTCCATTCTACCTAGATCATGATTGCACTGCAACTTTTGAGAACCTTAAGGATAAACTAGTTTCAACACCTATCATGCAATATCCAAAGTGGGATGAACCTTTTGAAATTATGTGTGATGCTAGTGATTATGCTTTAGGGGCTGTTTTAGGTCAGCGAGATGGAAAGAATTTGAATGTTATTTATTATGCTAGTAGACCTTTTAATAAGATTCAGAAACATTATGCTACTACAGAAAAAGAGTTTCTAGCTATAATTTTGCTTGCGACAAATTTAGATCTTACATAATAAATTCTAAGGTAATAATTCATACGGATCACCAAGCTTTACGTCACCTCCTTGTAAAAAAGGATGCTAAGCCCAGGTTGATTAGGTGGCTTTTATTACTACAAGAATACGATTTGCAAATAGTAGATAGGAGGGGTAAGGATAATCTTGTAGCAGACCATCTCTCTAGGATGGAGGGAATAATTAATGACCCTGTACCTATTAATGAATCATTTCCGGGAGAATATTTAGCAAAAGTAGAAACTGTTGATCCATGGTATGCAGATTATGCTAACTATCTAGCAACGAAATTTATACCTCCCGGTATGTCAAGAAATCAAAGAATGAAATTATTTAATGATCTTAAATACTATTTTTGGGATGATTCGTATCTATATCATCATGGACTTGATGGAATGATTCGAAAGTGTGTACCTAATCACGAAATGAATGCGATAATTGAAGGCTTGTCATGACAGTCCATATGGAGGGCATCATGCGGGTAAAAGAACTGCTGCAAAGGTACTTCAATCCGGATTCTACTGGCCCACCTTACTCAAGGATGCACACATGTATGTGGAATACTACGATGCTTGCGAAAGAAGAGGTAATATAGGTAGGAGACAAGAAATGGCAATGAATTATAGTCTCATAATTGAACCCTTTGATGTGTGGGGAATGGATTACATGGGACCCTTTATAGAGTCAAATGGTTATACTCATATTCTTGTTGTTGTTGACTATGTTACTAAGTGGGTTGAAGCTATCCCAACAAATAATGCAGATGCAGCTACCTCACAGAAGATGATCAAGGATGTCATATTCCCTAGGTTTGGAGTGCCTAAATTTTAATTACTGATGGTGGTTCTCATTTTATGAAAGGGACTTTCAGGAATATCCTTAGAAAGTATGGAGTAACTCACCATGTTGCTTCACCATATCATCCCCAAACAAGTGGTCAAGTGGAACTCTCTAAAAGAGAACTGAAGACCATACTCGAGAAGACGGTGGACAAATCGATAAAAGATTGGTCGTACAAGTTAAATGACACTCTATGGGCATACTGGGCTGCGTTCAAAAACCCAATGGGTATGACACCTTATAAAATGGTGTACGGTAAGGCATGCCATTTACCTTTAGAACTAGAACACCAAGCTTTTTGGGCAATGAAGAATCTAAATTATGTTCTCAAAGCAGCAGGGGAAAAGCGTTTATTAGATATGCATGCTTTAGATGAGTTTAGAAGTGAAGCCTATGAGAATGCTAGGTTGTTTAAGGAAGAAGTTAAGAGATGGCATGATAGAAAAATAGAGAATAAAACTTTTAAAAGTGGAGACAAAGTGGTACTCTACAATTCTTGTCTTAAGTTGTTTCCAGGAAAACTCGGATCAAAATGGGAAGGTCCATATGTAGTTGAAGAAGCCTATCCATCAGGAGCAATGAAGCTCCAAGGAAAAACACCCTCTCTCGCATGGGTGGTAAATGGACAACGCTTGAAGCATTATTAGGTGAAAGAAGATATAAGTGCAGTCACCATAGAATTGAGGACCCCCGAAGAAGTGATAAAGCGAAGATATACGAAGAACAGGAATTTCAAGAAGAATGGACTCAAGACAGAATGAGAGGTACTATGGTCAAGCTATTGACCATAAAATAGCGCTTCATGGGAGGCAACCCGTGCGAAAAAAAGGTTTGAGTAAGTTTTTAAATTTTCAACTAAAGTCTAGTTTTAGTATTGTGTTAAAAGAGAAACCATTCATGCTCTAGCAAAGCAGAAGGAAGATTGACGATGTCAAAGTTGGTCGAAAATTTAAGCTGACATTTCTCTGTCAAAACTCGATATCTCGTTAAGTTTCAGATTAATAAAGAATTCTTGGAGAGACAGGAAATTTTTGGTGGAGACAGAAGGTTCAACGACTAACTATACAACGGGAATAAAAATTCCGGCCGTATAGTTCTGGTCATATAGTTATTATGACACCAACACTTCCATCCACAAAAGGTACTAAGAGTTTAAGGACCAACTATACGGCCGAAACAAAAAATTCCGCACGTAAAGTTGCGGTCGTATAGTTGTCGATGCCTTTGACAAAATAATTTCTGGGTTACTGAGAGTTTAACGACCAACTATATGGCTGGAATTAAAATTCCGCCCGTATAGTCGCGGTCGTATAGTTGTCGACCCTTCTCCAAAAAATTTATCTACGACACGGAGAGTTTAACGACCAACTATACGGCCAGAATTAAAAAATTCCACCTGTATAGGTCCGGCCGTATAGTTGCGTTCCACTGTAGATCCAATCTATAGTCGGTTCACAACTATATGACGGGAGCTATACGAGGTCCGCCTGTATAGTTTCTCGTTACGCAAGGCGGCTAGGGTTTTTGACCCCTCCTTTTAAAGCTGATCGCATCTAACCTTTTTCATTAAGTTTTCGTAGAGCTACAGCCTCCAGCCTCGAAAAATCTTCGTCCTCCCTATACAGGTCCCTTTAACAACATTCGCACAGCGAAGCCATGCAGCCCTTCCACGTCAACAAGATTTAGAAGAAGAAAGAAGAGAAGCCCGTGAAGAGGATCGAACAGGAAGAACCAAAAGGATCGTCCCCATCATCCGTCTCGGAGATCAAGCCTCTCCCAAATTGAGAGGACATGTTCCCGCAAAGGATGGAGATGATGAGACAAGCTGAGTGGTGGAGGAACAAGGATGAGTACCTCCCTAATCGTTATCGTTACAACATAGGATCCTATTATAAACCTCCTTTTGGTCCATCGCCTCTTAAACCTAAGAAGGTGCGACAAGATGAGATTCATGTTAAGATCTATGAATTGTAAAGGCTTCTAAGACATGCGTTGAAACAATTGGAGAAGGGATTGACTCCTAATGGATGGTGAGAAAAGACCTTGAGAAAAAGGTTGATGACATCAATGGTAGAGTTGATAGATGAGAAGAAATTCCTCAAGAGAAAAATGTTGAAACTTCAATACAACATGGCCGAGCTCAGCATTCGCTTTGCAAGCATAGTTAAAGAGGGCAACATGAAAGAAGAAGGCGATGCTCTTTCTACCCAGGAGGATGAATAGGTACCAACAAGAAGCGAATTGATCCCACCTGGCTTGGTTCCAAGCTTGGGGAGATCTTTAAAGACCTTGTAATATTTCTTACAAGTTTTTATTATCGTTTTTGCATTAGTTTAAACTACAAATAAAGTTAGCATCATTAGGATTCCCTTTAGGAATAGTCGATCCTTTTTATGAAATTCCAAGTTTATTATTATATATGGAGCAATATTGAATTTGTGTTTGCTTTATTGATATATGAATGGCTTGAGTATAATTTTACTTGCACTTGATAATAGCAATAGGAGTCTTCCACACCATTGGTATTAATAGAACATCTAAAGATAATTTAGTCAATATGTTGTAAGTCTACTGTTTGATTTACAAAGAAAAATTATCTACATAGCTAAGGAAGAAGAAACCTTGAACAAAGGAAAATAAAAGTGCTATCAAAATAGTGGGAACAAGTCGAGGTAGAATCTTCAAGTCATAAGAATGCTTCATATACAGTTGGAATTTGGTAATTGAGATCGTTAAACTTTGAATTCCTACATGAAGTGAAATATATGGCTAGCTCCTTTGCACAACACTTAAACAAAAGTGCGAGCATATATATACAAAAGAAGAGAAAAAGAAGAAGGAAAAGAGCGAGTGTGCAAAGAGCAAGTAGGCATATACCACTGAGTTGTACTATGACAAAGAAATACTTTCGAGATTCTAAATCCCAAGTTAATACGCTGATCCTAAAACACTTGGGACTACTTCGTTAACTCATTCGGTTGAACCGGATTTTTTTACATTATGTTGAGATTCATCTTTTATGAACTATTGATCACTAAGGTGTGGAAGCCTTCTACTGGTATTCCGATGGTTCAAGTAAGGTACTATTCATGAACTTATTCCTATGTATCGTATATGATAAACACATGTTGCAATTGCCTCATTTATTTTATCGACTCAGCTTCATGAATATGAGGATCACATCCATTAAGCAAGAGGTTGCTCGGGAAAAGCAAGAGTATAAGCTTGGGGAAGTTGATGAGTGCATATTTGCATCATGTTTTACATTAGTATTTTGCATTGTAGATGTAGGATCTTGGTATTTTACGGTGTTCGTGCGCACATTTTATGTCTGTTTTCACCAGGATCAGGACGGATGATGGATCCAATGGATACAATTCTTGGAGCAGTTGTAATATGGAGAAAAGGAGTAAAAAACAACGTAAATTGCTCATTTGGGAAATATTAATAATACCAGAATAAAACCAGAAGCGAACAAGGGAGGCAAAGAGCACAACGACCAACTATACGAGCGGAGCAATTTTTCTGGCCGTATAGCTCCGGCCGTATAGCTGGCGCCGCCTCCGCCTCATTAAATAGTTTCACCCGGTGCAATTGGTTCGGGGACACGACATACAGAACACCTAGAAATCACAGAAACCTCACCTCCGAAAGGCATCTGGAGGGGGAACTCATCCGCCGAGGATTCATCTTCGCCCTACACAGATCGGGCAGGCTAAGGCATCGATCTTCATCATCCACCGCTGCATCACCACCATCTCCATCCATCCCATCTACATCTTGTCTAAATCTTGTTGTAATCCCTATACTCGTTGTGGATTTATACAAGTACTATTCATCTATGATTGTTTCCATTGTCATTACTATGATGTTGATTGCCTCCATGTCTGAGTAGATCTCTAGTTCTTGGGGAGATGGAGAAACCCTAGCATATAACTGATTTGAGATAGAGATTATTATATTATACATTATTATGTGTATGTGTTAATTGTCTTCATCTTGATATTGGGAGTTGTGCACCTCCTCAATATTTGCCTCCTATGGGGACTTGATGAAGGGGATTACATGTTGGAACACGGAGGGATGATGGCACTTACTGTGACTATAAAGTCATTGTCATTCCTTACATACTGACTTGGGGAATCAAGGAGAACTCACAAAGCCATGTCCATACCATGGGAGAAATCCCTTAATAGCGCAGTAACACGATGGTTGTCGGTTATTGTCTGTTGTGGTTATGAGGATGATGTGTGCATCAGTTGCTGGCTATTCGTCCATATATGGAGCTCCTCCCACATACATACACATTTTTTTTACCAAAGACTGTGGGGCAACAGCCCCCCAACAATTTTTTAAAAGAAAGAGAGTTTACATATTTACAATTTACAAACAGTAGACAGGCCTACCTCTATACAAATCATCTAGTGTAATGAAGTTATCCAATCCAGCAGTCCACTCTTATGCTTCGCCTTTATGCGGTATTGCAGAAGTGTAATATCATGTACAAACTTGCCTTTCCATTTGCCAAACGTAGGTCTCTCCTGATTGAAAATTTTCCCATTGCGTATTAGCCAAATATTCCAGCAAGCTGTGATGAGAACCTCCATGAAGAAGGGTTTTCCAAAACTTCTCTTGGCATCTGAGATAATTAACTATAAATCATCATATGAATGCCACTCAATCTGTAGGTAGTTCCAAATACGGGCACTAAAATTACACTCAAAGAAGAGATTGATTCTATCCTCATAAGCTTGAGTTGGACAAAGCACATAGTGTGTATCGTCTGTGACCTGCCAATGCCGCCTTTGAAGTAAGTCTCTAGTATTTAGTCTATATTGTAGTAGCAACCAGGCAAACATTTTAGTTTTCATGACACAGCCTGATTTCCAGATCCAATTGAACACACTAGGGACATTAATATGTGCAAACGTGAGTTTGTAGAATTTCCCCGGTAAGTAAGTCTCACCCCAGTTGTACGACCAAGTGTCACACTGATCAGAAAGAGGATTAGCTTGCATAATAGATTGTAGTTCCGTAAGTTCATGGTGAGCCATCTACGATAAAGGCAAATACAAAATGCTGGTAATATCTTCCTGAGCATATACTTGCTTAGCAGACATATTCTCCTGAAGTACATATGAGAATAGTCTAGGAAATCGCACTTTGATAGGCTGATTACTTCCGAGCAAAGACCAATTGTCAGACCAGAATAAGAAAGTGTTACCACGTCCATGTTTAACAGCAGACACACTTCGGAAATTATCAACTTGTTTCATCACATCTCTCCACCAGAATGAGCCACAAAGTTCTTCTCCGTGTGGTACTTTACCACATTAGTAAGAACTCCAAACTAGGTCGACCCATGGAATGTTCTGATTATTGTAAAATTTATCCAGAAATTTGATAAGTAAAGCTGCATTCTTCTTTTGGAAGTCAATGATCCCAAGACCACCATTCTCTTTTGGTTTACAAACCAACTCCCAAGAAGCCAGTGACTGCTTTGGTTCATCAAATTTGTCCCTCCAAAGACATTGATGAAGAATTCTGTCTAGCTGGTCAGTCAAGCCTTTTTGTAATTGTAGTGTGCATAGAAAGTGCATAGGCATGGAAGAAAGAGCAGAATTGATCAATTGCAGTCTAGCACCTTGCGAAAGGAAGCTAGAACTAGAGGTGAGTTTTCTTTCTAATGTACAGACGAGTGGCATGAGCTTTGTAATGGTGGGTCGAGTGATACCCAAAGGTAGCCCCAAATATGTAAATGGCATTGATGCCACTTGGCACCCAAAGTCCAACGCAAGTGTGTTCGTCAAATCCTCTGGAACATTGATTGGGAGCATTTGTGACTTATGATAATTAATCCTCAAACTAGTTGATAAAGAGAATTTATATAGCAGACCTTTTAGGACACGAAGCTGCTCCAAATCCGCAGGCATAATCAATAAAGTGTCATCTGCATATTGTATTGTTGGAAAATCCACATCATTTGTCTCAATAGGTTTTGAAATCTCACCAGTTCTCACTAAATCATTTATTGCAGACTGTAAAAGATCAGATCCAAAAGTGTATAATAGTGGTGATAAAGGGTCACCCTGCCGAACACCGCGTTTGCAAACAAACTGCTTTCCCGGAATACCATTCAAAAATATAACATATGTCTCAAATGATAAGATTTCCCTTATCCATTTTAGCCAAAGAGCATTAAAACCCTTATGCTTCATAACCTGGATAATTGCATCATGTTCGATTGTGTCAAATGCCTTCGCAAAGTCGAGGTTCACAATCACTATAGGTTTCTTAGAAATATGACACAGATACAGGTACTCAAAGGACCATGCTAAGCAGTCTTGGATCGATCTTGATCTTAAGAAACCATATTGATTTTTGTGTAGACAGCTTAGAATCTTGTCCTGTAAACGATTGGCAACAAGTTTTGTCAAAAAATTTAGACATACATTGGTCATTGAAATTGGTCTAAAATCATTGACTTCTGTGGGTGAAGGTTTCTTAGGGACCAGGGTGATGTATGAACCATTAATACTCTCTAGATTCAAATTACCAGCATGAAACTCAGAAGCTAGTTTGTAAAATTCAGTTTGAATTATGGGCCAGCACTTCTTGAGGAACAGACCATTAAAGCCATCTAGCCCAGGAGCTCGGTCAGAAGGCATAAACTTGATCACATCATCCATTTCCTTCTTATGAAAAGGAGCAGTAAGATCACCAAGACCATCTATTCTATGCAGCAAGGTTGCAAGATCAAATTATATATCAATGCCTTCAGATTTCCCTATTTTCTCCTTATAATTCATCCATAATAACCCTGCCATGGATTGGTGATCAGTGATCTCATTACCATTCTCATCCTGCAACATTGTAATTGAGTTCCTGCGATATCTCTCTGAAGCCATTGCATGAAAAAATTCCGTATTGTCTTCTCCTTGTTTGATCCAACGAATAGTGCAACGTTTCCGCCAATACTTACATTCCACAAGTAACAATCCATCCAAATGAGCTTTGACAAGCTGCCTAAAGTTGAATTCAGAATTATACAGAGGACGATGCTCCTCTAAAGAGTCCATGAAAAGAATCACCTTGTTACAAGCTTCATATTTGATAGACTTATATTCCATTTCTTAAGTTCAGATCTTAGTCGTTTAAGTTTATCAGCTAATATGACGGAGGAGTGAGATTTCTGAGAAGGTGTAGTCCAGGATGCAGAAACACACCATCGTGTTAGGATAATCAGACTGGAAGAGTCTTGACTTGGGAATTGTGGTATCCACATTTACGACACAGGGCACATGATCTGAACCAATCTTGCCTAGAGGAAGCACCATCGTGTTAGGATAATCAGACACCCAGTTAGAGCTCGTAAAAAACCAGTCTAGCTGTTCTAGCAGTGGATTTGACTGCATATTAGACCAAGTGTAAGATCTGCCTTTCAGCGGTAATTCAAGCAAACCCAGATGTCCAATTATCTCATTAAATAGGAACATGTCATGGACATTGCCACCAGATTTATTTCTATTTTCTTGAGACAGAATGAAGTTGAAATCGCCCAATAATAGCCAATTTTCAGACACTGGAATGCACAGGTTGTAAAGCCAGGAAACAGACATGTCTCTGTCTATTCCATGACACGGGCCATAAACACACACCATAACCCACGGATCCCTATTGTGCATGGATGTAAACTTAATCTTGATACCAAATCTCTGTGTTTCTACTAGTATTCCAAAAAACACCGCAGAGTTCCAGATAATAATTATGCCACCAGAAGCACCAGTTGATGGTGAGAAAGCAAAGTTATCGAATCTTTTAGGGAAAAAATTTCAAATCAGTCGCCAGTCAAAATTTTCACATTTTGTTTCTTGAAGGCAGATTATATCACACTCACTTTCATTGATTTTATTTCTAACTTCCCTCTGTCTATCTTCTGAATTTAGTCCTCGAACGTTCCAGCAGAGAACTCTCCATTTTCTTTTAGTACTATGACTCATTAATCAGCATGTAATAGGAGAAAAGCTCAACTTGACACATAATATCAAGTACCATCAAACTCAAGCACAAAAAGACAGGTAACCAGCAACCATAGTCTGACATAAGATAACTGATAACAACCGATAGTCTGACACACCCAAACACCGACATAGTAAGGTTCAACACAGATAACCATAACAGTAAATATAAGAGCCCATATTTAAGTGAGGCCCTATCACCATGGTCCACAGCTTAATCATCCTTCTTCATATTCTGCTTGTACTTGGCTGGATCAGCTTCAAGCTTCTCCTCGGTCAGCTTTGTATCATCAATGCCAAGCTCCCGACCAACAACCTACATCACATGTATCGGTGTAGCTGGAATAGGCCTTTGATCTTGGCTCTGTCCTTCTTCAGCACCCGACACCTACTCCTCAACATCCTCATGTTGAGTGATAATCAAAAGCTTTGCACGAGGCATCTTGTGAGCACGTGAAGGAACATCAAGAACGGGAGTGGGTCTCATACCATCCTTCTTCAAACTGCTACGAGTAAATCTCTTAACTTCAGGCTGTACAATTATTTTCTTTCCTCTGGAAGCTCTTTTTTTCAAAGCTGAGACAGGCGATACCGCAAAGATAGGAGGCTCATCCAGCCCATTATTGTTTTCAGAGGTGAGCTCTCTTGCCACAGACTGACGACGCAGACTTACAGTCACCCTTTCCGCAGTCTGAACAGCAGGTGAAAGAGGCCACTTGGACACCTCGACAGCAGGCTCAAAAGCTTCTAACCAGGACCTCTTCAACAGACTGAAAGGAGAGAATTGCAAGGACACAGGCAATTTTTTTGAAAACAACGTTGGCATCATACTTTCAAAGAGACGTTGCCACTACATCTCACGCGGTAGAGCTGGTCCAATTACAGACACCATCTTGCCAATCTGCAGGAAATTAAAATAAACCAGGCCATTACCCTGCTATGGAATATCCAAGTGAGGAACCAAGTTCAAGTCCAAGTGTAGCTGATTGTTCTGACCCTGACCAATATTATTGACAGGGAAGACTGATCAGAAAAGTCCATGACCATAGACTCCTGCGAATCATTAGTAGCCTCATCCTCATGTTGCTCATCATCCTGGTTATCCCCCTGGGGTTCATCAGGAAAATCAACTTCAATAGCATCCCAACCTATTTCTGGGAATTGTGGTCCCACAAATAGATTATTGTTCTGAGCAAGTTGTCCAGGAGGTGGGTGCGGGTTACCATCAGGCGGCATTTGATCTTCATCCGGTGGCATGCCATCAGCAAAATCAGCGGACAAAATAAAAACTGCATCTGTCCAGGAGTTTCTCACCCCTCCAATGTTAGCAAATTGACCAAACACTACATCACGTGGCACCAAAGCAGGGAAGGGAAAAGATGCATAAACTAGCACACGGTCCAAAATTGGATCATTATTGTTCCAAAAGTGAAACTTGCCAAAGGTAGAAACAACATTAGCAATATTCAGATCGTTCCTATAATCTGGTGGGATACCCAAGAACATCAGCCATCCGTTCCTAAAACCCAGTCCACCTCTGTGATTGACAACATCATCAGCATTGATAAATCTCACAAATCTATCCTGCAACTGATAATGACCATGGTCAACCAACGCATGTTGGGCATTGGGGCCACTAAGATGATATAATCCAACTCCATACAGACTAGGTTGATACTCAACAACATTGCGATTCAGCGGACGGACTAAAAAATTGTAAACATGATCTCTCCATATCCCTCCTAGAGCAGGCGGAGGTGGTGGTTCCACAATAGCAATGCAATGTGCCTGATGCTGCTGCGGTGGATCTTGAGAGGCAAAGTAGTACTTGCGCGGCAGCCGAGTATTACCTCCGTCGATGACTTGATGTCCCCAAGGTAGCCACGGCTGAGGATCCACTTCGTAGTTCGCCATTGCGTCTAATCTCAATGGAGGTGACAGCGGCGGATTACTCTGAGAGAGACGAGGGTTCGGAACAACTCCTGGTATAGAAGATGGAACGGCAGTCATAGTTGTCAAGGAAATAGGACCTGAGTCACGCCCGGACATGTCGGGTCAGACGTTTTTTGGCACCCTACGTTGAGCTTTTTTAGATATCTATTAAAACGGGCCTTTGCTTTATGTCCGTAATGGTAGCACTGTCGACAACAGATTTTCCTAGTGCAACCTATAGTATTGTGGCCCAGGCCCATACAATTTTTGCAATCCCAAAATCTGAAGGCAATGTCCTCCACAACCTCTTCCAGCTCTGTAGGTTCTGGGAGGACCTCATCTTCAGAATCCGAAGACTGTTGAGGATCCACACAAATAGCCGGGTCTTGCTGAGCGCAATTTTCTCCAGACATATTATTCGGTTCCAAGGTAATCTTAGACATTGAATTCACGGAGATATGGCTCTGAGAGAAAGGAAAATACCGAATAGTACCAAAAGGAATGACTGGAGTTGAAGCAGTCTGATGGGTTGCTATCGGCATGCCAATATTCAGATGATGATCAGAATCAGGAGCAAAATAACCTTTGCAAGAAGAATAGCATAAAGAATTTGAGAACACTAACTTTCTCAGAATTCCAGGGCCAGGGAGTGATCTCCAGATGGAGAAATGGTAATCCAGATTGAACCCTTTCCTTGGTTGGACTAATGAGGATCCACTCTTTGTCACAATCCCTCTGCCAGTCTGAAAATTCCCTACGCTAGTTCGTTCAAGCAGAGCCCCAGAGGTGAAAAGCACATTTGAATTGGTCACATGAGAAGACTCTTAAATTGAAAATACGGAATCCAACTTGCTTGGACGAAACATTAAAAGAGAACACTTGATCCTTTAGCAATGAAACTTTAAAATCTCCACAGTGTCCTCCAAGAACTGCCTCAAGAGCCAGACTAACAGTATCCTCAGTTAAACGAAAATTAGCACGACCAAAGGAAACAACCATAATGAAATGTCCAGTGGACTCATTTGGATGAACTGTCGACAAAAAGTCCCTTCTAATAGATTTTGCACAGTTCAGGCCCGGAGTGAAATCAAATCCCAGTGCAATCGATTCATGGACCAAAGATGAATTATTCATCTCATACTCATTGGGTATATCAGCACTCACATTCGTAGAATTCTAGACCAGGGAGTGATCTCCAGATGGAGAAATGGTACAAGATCCAACCAAAACCAGATGAGCAGGGAACAATACCTCAGATCCAAGTGAGATCGTCTCACCTTCAGCCAGAAAACGCCCAACCACTGGGGCACTTTTTGCATTCAACAACGTGATCCAATTCTTCCAGATGCAGAGCAATCCATCATATGCCTTGACATGTCCACGATCCTGGTCCTTGGCCTTGGAATATGTCACCTTCCAACTCCATGATGGAGGCAACATGATCAAAAAGGGTTAAGAGAGGGAAGGGGGAGGATTACTCTAGAAGATTATTGGAGTGGAAAGGGAGATCGATCGCCGGAGAAGGAGATCGCCGGCGAAGGGGGATAGCAAGGGCTACGTGGGGGGGTGGAGGAGAGCCATTGTCGTCACATATATACACATTATGAGAATATTCGTTATAATACTCTCTGTTACTTAGTCTAAATTGCTAGCCGTGGATCCACTAATCCCTAAGAACGCCTTTCCCTATTGTAGTTCCAAAGTTCTATTACACACGCGGTTCTTACTTTCTGCATTAAGTTTTGCTTTACTTTAAATCACCTTGATCAACCAAAACCCAAAAACAGCTTTAGTTTTCTTGCATCTTAAAGATATTCCTTAAGTACTCTATTTAGTTATAGTTAAAAGTATTTTAGTCTTTTGCCTACTGCTTCTTGTGGGATCGATATCTTTATTTCGAAACTAGCAAAGACTATACTACCCTTTCTGTCACTGAGGTTCCTATGAGATCGCCGCTAGCCAAGTATCCCACCTCAAGCCTTTATCAATCTATGGGATCTTGGGTACCTACAAGTCCACAGATCGAGACAAGAGACGAAGAAACAAAAGATACAAATCACAATTCCAAACAAAATACAATTCTCCCGTGATCTAGATGCACATAATCACTATGAGGTTTCTCCCCAACCTGCAGCCCGTGAGGACTACTCACTAATAACAAATAGATCGGAGATAGAAAACATCATACAAATACTTAGATTGAAATCAAAAATTCTTACAATGGTCGTCAAATCACAAGGAGATCTAAAGTACAAAGCAATGGCTATGGCTAGTGGATGGATGGATGGGGGTAGTGATGAAAAATGGATGAACAATGTTGTGGATCTCCTTTGGTGGTGTTGTGATGCAATATGAGAATTGCGGCCCTCTAGCCGACGGCTGGAGCCTCAATATATATAGGCATCTTCATGAAAGTTGTAGGGTTTGACGAGACGAAGCCGTCGCCACCTGGTACGGGCGGGCGGTACATGCAGACCACGCCCATACCAGTGGTCGTTAAGCATTCTGGCGCGTTGGTACTACATCCCAATTACTTGGCCGTGTGTACTTTCTCAAAATCCTTCATTATGACTCCTTATTTCTCTTTAAAAGCCGTGATTTCCTGCACAACATAAATCAAAAAAGGGATTTTCATATCTTTGCAATTAGTGGCAAGAGTTGATAGTTTCTTTGATAATTTATTGACCAAAAACAATGTTTAAATGCAGTGGAAGATGGTAAAAATCGGAGCCATCACAGTCCAAGTAATAATTGCTAGTAGATCGTACTTCCCTCTGTTCACGAATCCAAGGCCTGGTCACATGAACTGATCATCTAGGACCTTGCTCAAAGTAGCATTTTTCTAGATGGAGGGGTATAAAATTGGATACCATGATCTCGGATTCAAAAATATTACGGGGGACGGAGGGAGGATTTCCCGCTTGAGTACGGTTTTGAATGTGACTAGTCCAAGTAATAAAATAGAAAAATTATCTAAGTTCTTTTTTTGCGGGTCATACTCCATCTGTTCATCAATCCATTCAAATGTGAAAGAAAATGTTGAGCTCCGATTCAAAAATATAGTTCCATTTATCACATGACGGGTATGAATATGGTGTGCAACAAAGGTCTAAGGCATTGTTTTGAGAACCTGAACCTTACGGTCAATGATCCAAGACATCAGCACTTGTAACATAATGTATTGTATCATACTAGTATATATTGGTGCATCCACACATAACCAGTTTGATTGCGTCGACATGAGAAAATTGCATCTAACACCAACATTTGGCATTTGTTGCACAAAACACAGAAACAATTTCTTTTTTGCATCTACATAGTTTGTGGCTTAATTTTCTGCACCTAGCCCAAATGAACTGCTTAACTTGTTCACATGTTGGTAAAATAAATTGTGGACGATGCATTTTTTTACTATAATTCTACTTATAACTATACTTTAAAAATATGAAAAAGTGTTTTAAGTATAAACGAATTATGAAAAATTGACAAGGATACGTACACATGCATTCTACATACGTGTTAAGAGCATCTATAACCCATCCCAAAAAAGTTAGATGAGCAAAAGGCTCACTATCCTTAAGAGGAGCAAATATACTCCTCTAAATTTTGCCGTGGAACCGATCCCCAATTATTTAGAGGAGTAAATTGTTTTTAGCAAAGTTTGCAAATTTGAGCACATGAATACATGTAAACGTGTCACATAAAGATTCATAGTTCATATATATATATATCAATAAATTAGTCATACATAGTAATAACATCATCCTAATTTGCTAAAATCTCACGTCAGCTCATACTTAACAAGATGAATAAGAGAGAAGATCAATGTTCATACACCATTATTCATACATGCAAGCTCCATTTATTCATAGATTTCTCGCATTGGAGCAAATTACTAGCAAAGTCCACGTATTAGTAATCGATACTAATGATCATGCATCTCCACTAGTTCTTTCAGTGAAATTGGCATGTATTTCTTCCCAAATTGTTGGAAATGCTGGTCAGCTCCAACAATTGTTTGATGATGCCAAGAAAAGTACAAATCATTGTCGTCATCCTCGGACCATGGAGCTTCTCGCTTCTTCACCTTGCTACTAAGAATCATCTAGATTATAAAATTGACGAGCTTTAACCAAAAATGCTACGAAGAACCCTAGAGCTTATCTCTTCCTCACCTTGTTCCCGCGGCGCCGGTATGGGAAGCTGATGGTGTGGGTCTAAGGGTTGGTGCCGGTGCGGCTGCTAGTGCCGTAGCCAGAGCTAGTGGCGGTGCGGGTGCTCGTGACGGTGCTCCTATGAGGTTGACCGAGGAGTTGCAACGGCGTGTAGTCATGCCGGAAGGTGCTTGGCCTCGAGGATCCGATCGTATCCCGACGAATCTTGGCCACAATGCATCGAATCCGATGAAGCTTGGTAGCACATTTGTGGCCAGGGAAAATGGCTCGTGGCGGCCAATTCCAGCGTCGTAGGCTACCAGGAGAAGCACAGAGGGTAGTTGGCCGTCGATGGAGCGCAGATCCAGCGAAGGGCAGCTGGCCCGCAGCGGACGGGCAGGTGGGGGAGAAAATTAAAGTAGTCGAGGTCATGGTGGCAAGTCCTATATTTATTCTCCTCTAAACGGTGATAGGGGTTTAGTTAGGTTTGGTACAGCTTTGGCCATTAGAGGAGTAAATTTATTCCTCTATTGCTGTTTTGGGGATGGGTTAGAGATGCTCTAACAACGTTAGGCTGTTGATTTGGGCCAGTGCAAAAAATTAAGCCACAAACCGTGCTAGCCACAAAAAGGTCTTGTTTCTGTGTTCTATGCAACAAATGCCACAAAGACTGGTGTTAGGTCCAATTTTCTCCATCCATACATATATTAGTACACAACAATCCAACCTTGTAGCATATAAAGCACCAATATTAAGAAGGCTAGCAATCCATAGATCACGCATTCAGGAATCATACTACTTCCAAATTGGTGCATTCTTTTCCCCAACAGTACCTCCACTCCAAAATTGATAGTATAAGGATCTTTAGCAAGCTAAAACAGCTTAGCTAAAAAGGGATATATTTTGAAATAGAGGTAGTACATTATAAGGTACCATACAAATTATAGACATGTCGCAACAAGGAAACAACCCAAGTTCATAACAAGTGCAGACTAGTGCACTAATAAAATACTTTTAGCTTTAGGTTCCATTTCACGACAAAGGGACTGACCTGAGTTGTTAGTGCTCAACCACAAATACTGAGCACCTTCATGACTTTCTCCTTATTTTCTATGGAGTGCTCCAGTCGAATTAAAATATCTTCTAACTTTGTGATCAAACGTTCATTATATACACTTAGGGCAGATGATAACGATTGTTCATCTTGGAGTTGTTCCTCTAGAACTTGATATTGAAAGAAATGGCCTTGGAGATGGACTTGAACTTGAACTTGGACTTTGACGAGCTCGCTGGGAACCCAACATTACACAGCAACATATTGTTTTGGAGTTTTTACTGAACAGTCTTTCCCGGGATTTGCCAGCTCCTCTTTAAATTTATCCTGAAAAGTTTTCAGTTGATAGACATGTGTAAGAGAAGTCAAGTTACTACATAGAAACATGCAGATAGGTTTAACTTGTGCATGAACTGCTATAATTGGCAGTGCTGATAACACATCTTATACACTTCAGTAAAAATATCATTTTGTCGTGTATCTTTTTTGATGTCATTTACTAACTAGACTAAAAATGTGGCTTCATGTGTAAACATTGTGAGTTGCATGATATACCAACTTTTTATACAATTCATAACTAAAACTAACTTTAGTTGCCAATTATGACAGAAAATGAAAACAAAACTGAGAAGCAGTCCAAGAACGGTTGCATATCAAACTTATATGTACAAATCACTACAAGTACAACATCACAAAATGCACAGAAGACTTACAACAACTTTCTTTACAATGACACCATATCTATTCGTCTGGCATCCCTCAAATTTCTCCAGTAGAGTCAACTATTATTTGGATCCCCGTTAGACTTCGTCTGCATTTGGACGAGCGAAAATAAATTGCATCACATGGTGGAAACAAAGGTTGAAAGATAAGATGAATATAGATTCCAAAACATCAATTACATACTTATTTAAAATATACAGTACAAAACAATGCAGCACACACTAGAACGTGTGCACGAACACTAGCACGCACGTACACTATGCAACACACACTCGTACATTACGAATGGTCTACAAGGTTGGTCTCACTTGTCAATGGAACAAAGGGGGGGAAGGGGACCCAGATTGCTATAGTTTAGGATAGGATAGGAAGTGGTATGTTGGATTGGTAAATACTATACCAAGTGGGAGGCCAAATATACTCAACTTGCTATATTTTCTTTGGGTAGGGGACCACTTTTAGCAATGCTGCTGGAGCATTGTTTTTTAGCCAAATTGCTAAAATAGGAATTGTGGACAAATATAGGAAGACTCTTGGAGATGCTCCGAGAATCTTTTTGCTAGAATCTCATGTTGTGCAGCATTAAGACTCTTATCTAGCTAGGAAAATATTATCTTAGCTATAGCTTCAAAGCAACGCTGCACAATAAAACAACATGTGTACTGTCCTTGCGCATGCGTGGGTGTGGTGTTTGACCACTTGCACACTGGTGCAGGTATAACGAAAAGATACATGCAAGGTACTTCATGCAAAGATTCGATAGAATGCAGATCACATTGGAGTGAATTCTGAGTAGAGACTAGACTCGTCATCTTACAGTGCACTTGTACTCAATGCATGCTGCTAGACTGATTGCTCTGAAATATAGCTATCCACGTCCACATTTAAGCTGGATATTAATCATATTTTTGATGAAATATCTCTCTAAAACCTGCCACTAATGTCTAATAATCAAAGGGGTATGCAATCCTTTCTTTCTATTTTTCCCTATGCGGATAATGACGTTTGATGATGGGAATCACTGTATTAAAGTCAAAGATACGTGATTTCCAACAACCAGAAGAAACCAGGAGTCGTGGGTCGGAGGCAGAAGCTTTAACGACCAACTATATGACCGGAACAAAATTTCGCCCATATAGTTCCGGTCGTATAGTTGCCATCGACACTACTAGGTCAAACATAACAACTTTCGAGGGATCCCTATATAAAGAAGCCTCGGCCGATGAAAAAAGGTCCTGTCTCATGAGTCCCTGCCCCAGATCATCAGCCACCGGAGGAATAAACTTAGATCTAATTTCCAAATCCTTCTCCACCACCATAGCCATATTCCACCACTTGTACTAGTAGATCTCATCTTCGATTGGCGACATTGTAAGACTATTTTCTATCAATCTCATGATTTCCATTACAATGTTTGTGATTGTTGATCTCATCACTATGTGTGAGTAATTCTCCTTGGGATAAGGGCTTCAGCCTAGCCATGTAGCTTTTGTGCATGTTATTTATCATAGATGGGATCATGTATTAGTTTGTATGACATGATGATTATTGTATCCTCTCTTGCCTCAATCTAAGAACTTGTTAGGTACCCAATACCCCGAGGATTGAGCCAGGTATAGGGAGTATGAGTAATGACTAATCTGCTGGTTAGGAACCCTGGTGATAGAAAGGGTAGTACAACTGTATGTGAGGGATTTACTTGGGATTAATGGTGAAATCACTATGCATATCATTAGTTCTCTTTATTTTGTTGATGATACTAGTAGTCTATTACTATAAGTGGTTGAAGAGGCAATAGCAATTATGGATGCACTACCCACATATAATTCATCTTGCTCTAACAATTACATGCATATTTTATCTTTATCTTTTATTCCCATCAGATGTTTTGCACAGCTACAGGTGAAACCGAACGCCCAAGGCCCTCTCTCTCCATCAACGACAACAACAAAAAGACACAAACTATACGTCCGGTAAAAATACAAAAGGAATTCTAAAACTTCCGAAGGTCCATTAAAATAACTTCACTACGCATCTGCTTCCCGAGGATTCTATAAATCTAGGTCTACTAGGGAAAAAGAAGCTATACTACATCCATAATACGGATCGAAGGTATCAACCCTTTTTATGGTGTCGTTGCCAAGGAAGCAATAACTACCCTAGTGAGGTTAGTAGGAACCTTGCTAGTTTTAATTCTTGTTTTTAATTTTGTTAGTTTGATTTCAGTCTTTATTTGAAAAACCAAAAAAATTAGTTAGTCCTTAAATTCTTGCTTTTACTATTATAAGTCTTTGTTAAGGAAACCGAAAAACATAGGAAATATGGCTGAAAAGAAGCTTGGGGAATTTGCTACTCCCAACAATGATTATTTGCGTACTCCTATTACTCAGCCAACAATTGCTGCTGATGATTATGAAATAAGCCCCATTATTTAAGTTTGGTTCAACAGAATCAATTTGGAGGCTCTGCTGTTGAGGACACAGGTATGCACTCGAATACTTTCACTGAAATATGTGATATGATGCGCATAAAAGATGTTGACCCGATGCGGTCCAATTGCGTTTATTTACTTTCTCTCTTAGAGGAAGAGCAAAAGAATGGTTGCTATCTTTGCCTAGAAATATTATTACATCATGGGTACAATGTATTTCTTTATTTATGACTAATTTTTTCCCACCTGCAAAGACTATGCAACTTAGATCTAATATTACTGGTTTTATACAAGAAGAGCATGAGCCACTAGCGCTTACATGGGAGAGGATGAAAGAATGCATGAGAAATTGTCCTAGTCATGGGATGGAAGACTGGTTAATTCTCCATTTATTTTATAATGCTCTTAACCCTGTGTCTAAGTCTATGCTTGGTACTGCAGCTGGAGGAACATATATGGGTAAACATATTACTTAAGCAAAGCAGCAGCTAGACAATATGCAAGACAACCATGCCCAATGGCATGTGGATAGATCAAACACGAAGAAGGTGAACTCCGTCTCACCACAAGAAAATGAAGAACTCAATGCTAAGTTTGATGTGCTCATATTAGTCGTAAAAGGTAAGGAAACCCATGTAAGAGCTATCCCAGAAAGAAATATTGAAGAAATAGACTTCATAGCTCATAATAATTATAACCCTGCTTGGAGGAAGAATTATAATCCTGATTTTCAGAAACACTATTCTAATCATGCAGGTAACTCTAATAATAATATGGGAACTAGTAATGGTAGTCTCCAAGAAACTGTTAAGTCTTTTATAGACTCACAAAATGAACAAAACAATATTCTTGTTAAAATAAGGGAGAACCATGATGCTATGCTTGGTAAATTATCTAACCCAGCTATAAGTTCAAGGAATGATTTGCAGGCCCTCCAAGAAAGAACAAGGAATTTTGAGGCATAGCTAGGTAAGATAACCGAGAGTCAAACTCTCATTCTAGCTAAATTTGTAGGTAAAGCTGAGCCCAATCCTATTGACGGCCTCAAGATGATGAGAATCCAGAGAGAGGAGCCTGAAGAATTTGATTATAGTAATGATCCTGCACCAAGCTACACAGTTGAAGATCTTGTAAAAAATATCAATGTTAAGATTCCGGTAAGTGAAGGAAATGAGGAAGCTATGTACCAACACTTCGTTAATCAAGTTAAGACTGGGAAATGAGGAAGAAATAAAGATACGTGAGCTTGAGGAAGAATATAAGCAAATTGCTGAAAAATTACCTGTGAAGCTTGATGATATATTTGGGCCTACTATTAAGATTAAGACTGGGACCAATGCGATAGCTACACTTTGTGATCTAGGTGAAAGCTTCTCAAAAATTCCAAATAGTCTTTTTAATAAGTTAAATCTTGCCTCTTTTGAGACCACCAAGTTAAAATTGCATCTAGCAGATTTTATCTACAAACAAGATATAGGAATTAAGGAGAATACTTTAGTATACATTAAAGGTTGTCCTGATCTTATTGATTTTGTTATTGTTGACATGCCTAAAGATGCTCCTGCTCCTATTATATTAGACCGTCCTTTCTTAAGAACTATTAAGGCTTTGATTAATCTATATGAAGGGAATGTGAAGCTTCAATTGCCTTCACGGGATCCTTTTGTTATTCATTTCCCCAGGAAGAAGAAAACCAAGCATGATGAAAAGTAGGCCATCACTTTGAAGGCCAACTATTTTGGAGTGGGTGTTCCACTCATCTGGCCTAAGTGAGCAACATTGAGGTCAAGATATTGACCATAAAAGAGCACTTCCTGGGAGGCAACACATGTGAAATAAAGGTTTGAGTTAAGTTTTAAAGTTTTAGTTTAAGTTTATGTTTAATAAAGAGTGCTAGAAAACTCCAATTGAGGAGAAGAAGTTCGGTAGTACTAAAAATCCTGCTTTATACATGCTATTGGTGGTCGATAATATTTACTGTCATTTTTCTGTCAAAAACAAGGTACTTCACCAAGTTACAGGATAAGAAATAATTTCCGAAGAAACATAATTTTTTTGATGCTTATAGAAGGTTTAACGACCAACTATACAACGGGAATAAAAATTTCGACTGTATAGCTCCGGTCGTATAGATATTTCTGCCATCGACAATTTTTCTTTCATATGTACTGACGGTTTTAGCGACCAACTATACGACGGGAATAAAAAATTCCAGCCATATAGCTCCGGACGTATAGATATCAATGCTTTCATACAAATTCTTTTCCAGGTACAGACGGTTTGATGACCAACTATATGGCGGGAACATATTGTTCCGGCTATATAGTTCCGGCCATATAGCCGCGCCGCTAGGTAGAAACCCTAAAATTTTGACAGTAGGCCAACTATACGGCGGGAACACAATGTTTCGGCCGTATAGTTGCGTCCGACCATAAAAATGCCATGGGAGGTACCTCCAACCCCAAAACTTCAATCCTTTTTCTTTCTTCTACCTCCAAACTCTCTCAAAACGTCAAGAGATCTTCATCTCTACTCAATTTCGTTTGATTTCCTCGCACACAAGTGATCTACGGTATGTTTCTCCTTTGATCCTCCAATTACTTTTTGTAAATTCATCTTTGATCTATTGTCATTATCAATCTAGTGTGAGACCTACTATGAACTAATTGCCATGATTCTCTTGCCTAGATTATTATTTTGAGGAGATTCTTTAGTGTGCTATGATGAGGAATATGTTATACTTATTTTGTTGGATGAAAAAGTTTTATTTTTGTCTTTCTTTATTGTTTTAGATGATGAACATAAGGAGCCAAACTCATGCTTGTGCCCCCGCTAGCGCTTGTCAGGATGTCACTCAAAAACACATGGGGATACGGTTCAGGAATGAGCTCCAACATGATTGCTTTGATAGGATCAAGAACCACGAAGTGAAGGCAACCAAGTGGGCTTTCCCCATTATATTGAACCAACTCGATATTTCTGATGACTTTAATTTACTTTGCAATATCGCTGGCCTATAAAACTTTATGTACAATGATGTGCCTACTTATCCCTGCTTAACTATTGAATTCCTAAGTTCTTTGCAACGCACCGTTAAACTATGGCAAAGGAGAGGACATGATTTCTTTCCGACTTATGAACAATAATTACACTTTAACACTAGATGAATGGTGTGCATGTTTTAATTTCCCAAACAATGATGTTAATGCTTTACGCGCATCCTTTATTGGCTTAGACCCTTCCCCTGAACAATATTATAATGGAATGAGTTTCACTACTAGAGTAAGCAAGGGGAAGAATATTCAACATCCTGCAATTCGCTATTTGTTCTATGTTATTGCTAACACCTTGCAGGGAAGAAATGAGTTCACGAGACTCAACAAGGAGGACATATTAGTCCTCACAAAAGCTGCGTACACCAACTGCAACTTGTCACTCAACTTGGGTGCAATCCTTGTGCGCTACCTGGAGCACCAATCCTCCCAAAGCCAAGGACCAATCACAGGTGGATGCATCATCACTGTGCTTGCCAATATGCCCTAGGAATCGACCTAGGTGAGTTGGAACCTGTGCTAGGTGAGCGACGTGTTGGTTTCTCTACTTTAAGGGTTTGTGGAATGCTCAATAGGAGAGGTGGTGTTTATTACTTGCATATTGCTAGAGCTGGGCCTCTTTACCTCACTCGTATGCCTAATGGTATTTTCTCTATCGAGGAAGGACGTTTGCTATATGACTTGCAGGTTGAGCAACACCAACCCAAGGAGGAGATTCCGGATGAGGATGAGGACCAGGAAGAGGGGCAAGGAGTTCCTCATTAAGAGGAGCAGCCACAAACCAGGTTCGGCACATACCAAGACTTCCAAGAACTTAGAGGGACTGTGGAGAGGATTCATAGCCTCTCTCTGAACCTCTGAGGAACAACTAGTAATTTATCGACTCAATTTGCGAACTGGAGTAACGACTTTTTCCCGCCACCACAATGATTTGAAGGGCTTGCAAAAGACTAAGCTTGGGGAAGTTTCCTCATGTATCTTTATTTGGCATTCATTTGCTTTTATTTATTTCGAGGTTGTGTATTTAATTCGAGTTTATAAGCACTCGTGTTGGTTTCCCCAACACTTTATTTTTAGTTCTTTCTGTTTGCTTTCGAGATTTTCTAGCCTAGCTTTGTCACCAATTTTCTATTCTTTAAATTTCCTCTCTTAAAAACAACAAAAAGATTTCTCCATTTTTCTTTGTTTTCCCTCTTTCTTTTCTTTCTGCCTTGAGGTTCTCATGTATTTGCAAGAGAGTGATCAACTTCGAGTTTCCAAGAAACAAATAAAAAAGGGAAGAGAGAAGTGGAACCAAACATGAGAGGTATACCTTTTGACTCCCCACTTTTGAAGTTTGAGAAACACATGCTAGTTAGTAGTAAATGTTGAGATGTTATATTGGTGGAGTGAGTCTTTGTACTATAGTAAGATTTTTGTTCACATGGGTATTTAGTTGGGTACGTTTTGTTCCAGCTCTCGTAGTTAACCAAGTCTTGCCTAAAAATTTGCTAAACAATTGTAATAAGAGATCTCGCAATTGAAGGCTTGGGTGTTGTAGTGTTTAGTCTTGAAGGATTATTTCTAGAGACACTCAACACCACTGAAAATGTTGATTGACTTGATAGCTCTCTTTAAAAGGATTTGTTTGATTGAATTAATGTTTAGCGCTTTTTGTGAGCATGCCAAAGTTTGACTTGTTAATCATAAGAATGATATATCTTTATGCATGTCAAACTTCATGGGATGCCAACAACTCCGCTGGCCTACGAACGATCTTGATGGAGGAAACTCCTAGATTTCATCTATGAGTTGATTAAACACATGTAGCAGCCATGCTATAGTGGGTAAGATTCTTGGCACTCCCGGGTAGTTGTGTTCATGATGGAATCGCTCCTCTGGCTGTTATGAGTAATCACTATGCAAAAGGAACAAAAACCTTGGTGAAGCCACGAGTGTCCATCACAACCCGATTAACTAACATTTTTTTGGTATGCTCTCAATTACATAAGAACTGAAATATTCTTGAAGGACGATGAATAGAAAAGTAGTGCTTGAAAAGTCTTGATTTATTGATGTGGGAGAATTGAGATACTCTAGTGTATATCCTTTTCATGAAAACTCTCACACTCTCAATTTACATGATTATACTTTATTATTCAAAGGCAAGCCTATGAGTTGATTACATGACATGGAATAAAGTTTACTCATTTGAATCATCCATGTTAACAATAATTTTGTTGCGCTATAAGGATGCATAAAAACCCGTATGATATGCTTGCCATTATTCTATCTATGCTGAAGTTTTTCAGATTTATCAAGTGGAGAAACATGAGACTACCAATCATGAGTAAGATCATCATCTCGTTATTTTAGTTTAAATGCTGAGTTCCTTTTTGATTCTGGTTTTCTTGCTCGAGGACGATCAAGTTTTAGCTTGGGGAGGTTTATGGCTCTGAAATGTAGTCATCCACATCCACATTTAAGCTGGATATTATTCATATTTTTATGAAATATCTCCCTAAACCCTGCCACTAATGCCTAATAATCAAAGGGGTATGCAATCCTTTCTTTCTATTTTTTCCTGCACATATAATGACGTTTGATGATGGGAATCACTACATTAAAGTCAAAGATACGAGATTTCCAACAACCAGAAGAAACCAGGAGTTGTGGGTCGAAGCCAGAAGCTTTAACGACTAACTATATGACCAGAACAAAAGTATGGCCGTATAGTTCCGGTCATATAGTTTCTGTCGACACCGCTAGGTCAAACAGAACATCTTTCGTGAAGGGACCCCTATATAAAGAAGCCTCGGGCGACGAGAAAAGGGCCTGCCTCATGAGTCCCTACCCAGATCATCAGCCGCTAGAGGAATAGACTTACATCTAATCTCCAAATCCTTCTCCACCACCATAGCCATATTCCACGACTTGTAATAGTAGACCCCATCTTTGATTGGCGACATTGTAAGACTATTTACTATCAATCTCATGATTTTCATTACAATGTTTGTGATTGTTGATCTCATCTCTATGTGTGAGTAATTCTCCTTGGGCTAAGAGCATCGGCCTAGCCATGTAGCTTTTGTGCATGTTATTTATCATATATGGGATCATGTATTAGTTTGTATGACATGATGATTATTGTATCCTCTCTTGCCTCTGTCTAAGGAATTGTCAGGTACCCAAGACCCGAGGATTGAGCCAGGTATAGGGAGTATGAGTAATGACTAATCTGCAGGTTGGGAACCCTAGTGACAGAAGGGGTAGTACGGCTGTATGTGAGGGATTTACTTGGGATTAATGGTGACATCACTATGCATATCATTAGTTCTCTTTCTTCTATGGATGAGACTAGTAGGTTATTGCTATAAGCGGCTACGGAGGCAACATCAGTTATGGATGCACTGCCCACATATAATTTATCTTGCTCTAACAACTACATGCATACTTTATCTTTATCTTTTATTCCCATCAGATGCTTTGCACAACTACAGGTGAAACCGAACGCCCTAGGCCCTCTCTCTCCATCATCGACAACAACAAAAAGACGCAAACTCTAGGTCTGGTAAAAACACAAAAGGAATTCTAAAACTCCCGAAGGTCTGTTAAAGTAACTTCACTACGCATCTGCTTCCCGAGGATTCGATAAACCTAGGTCTACCAGGGAAAAAGAAGCTATACTACATCCGTAATTCGGATCGAAGGTATCATAGACCCGTGTCACTTATTGCTCCTAGAGCAGAATATGAACATGGTTCCAGATATTCTCCGACTTCCCACGCTGGTTTGGGTTCCCCATGGTGGAGTAGTATGGGGTACTCCAGTACGTATACAGTATTCATCGGTCTAGATTTACTGATGCATGAGGTCCAGCGTATGGTGGGTCGTCTTGTTAGTGTGGGTTACACCGACCCCCTTCCTGACATATCGCGATGCCGTCCGCCCGCCCACTCAGACTACTCTACCCCCATCATGCACGGGGCCGCCCTTTCCAAACAAACTCAAAGCCCCGAGTCCCCCTCGCAACCCTCACTGGTGACTAGGTTTAGCCTAGCCGTGCCCTCAAAGTACCTCCTCTGAAAACCCATCACCGGCGAGACGGTGAATCCACCATGACGGGAGCCGGTCCAGGCTGCGATTATCCGGCTAGTTTTAGCCGCAACTGGGTAGCCATGATTGATCTCTCTAGTCATCCTAGTCCCGGAAAATCATTAGTACACGTTTGGTGAATTTGTTTACTATGACCATCATTCAGGTCCCGTCACTCGAAACTATCAGGTTTCCGGGTACACATGTAGGTTTCTTTCTGCATCAAAAGGTCATTACCAGGCTACTTAAGATACATATTAATTGGTAGTGAACCTCAGATGTCCACCCGCTGCAACAAGTGGTTGTACAAGCTCTCCTCATGGTGTTCGATAAGTTCATTGCCATCCTAGATATGGAGGAGTTTTTAAGGGAAGATACATGTAGTGTACTAAGCACAATAATCTTGCCTCGAGAAGCTATGTGGACACTGTGTGGGCGGGTGATATTATCTTTGTTGTATCGAATGATGGTTCTATTTTTACATGGTGCCAATCCCTTCGAATACGGTGAGTTTAGTACCAAACTGTAGTTACCGCTCTTTTTTTACTTGCTTCTGTTATTGTGTTTAGCGCAACACAAGCTAATGACTACTGACATGGGTATGCCCAATAGGCACTCAACTACATTCTACCTGGTGCGGCTCAACGGAAGGTCCACTCGACGAATTGCCAAGGTCCATGACGCCTATGACGGTTCGAGTGGTATGAAGCCCATATGGACATGGACTCCCAAACGCACAAGACAAGGAAGTCTCAATCCTAGAGTTCTAATCTAACTTGTAACCAACTCGTATTGGTACCTGAGACCTAGCCTCCCCATATATAAAGGCTAGGAGGGTCCAACGAGGAGGACACGCTACGACACAATAGATCTAGACATCGCGACTCCCACAATACACAATAGATCTAGACATAGATCTCTCGCACATACGCTAGATCCAATCTACGCGATACCGCCATCAGCGACATTGTAATCCTTCGGATCATCATCAATCAAGAGAAGACAAACAGGAGTAGGGTCCTCTACGAGGCATGAACCTGGGTAAACCTTGCGTCCCTGTGTGCTTGTTTGCTAGCCGTACCGAGATCTCCAGCATTCCCTCATTCTCCAAAACCCAAGTCCATAACAATGGGCATTCATGAGTTAAACCCTCGTCAATTGGCGCCGTCTGTGGGAATCGGGAGCGCCGATGTTGCAATTTTGACGGCTCCATCAACCCGAAGATCTACAAATCGCCGATCTCAGGCGTGCAGCCGAGCCGATCGGATCAACGTATTGGCGACGGCTGTCCTATTCACGGTCATGGAGATTAATTGCCAAGTTCGATCAGCACCAAGAGTCGTCACCTGATTACTGTTGCACGTACGTGTCCAGATGAGAGGCGCTTGCAAAAGAAACTGAATAAGAAATGAGAGTGGAGAAATTTGCCTCTCTCAATCTTTGGAAGAGAACACGGGACCAATTCCAAGAATTGCATGCGCCTGACAGATCGGTTTTTCTATTCAATCTCTACTCTCTTGCATCGTTTACAATGAGAATTTATTTATTAATCTAATCCTCTACTATTTTTGACGCACATGCATCGCATGAGAAATCAAGTCTCGATGGCCAGGTTGAAGGGCACATCAACGGATCATGGTCTCGTCGATCGACAAGTCTAGTCTGACGACAGGCAAGTACGTCCAGCTGACAGCAGCGACTTGCCGCCACAACGAATCCGTCCGTTGCGTGACCCATCGACTACACCCGGGGGCTACACTGACTCCGCCGCGTGGGCCACTACAGTCTTCGGATGCGGCGAACTACCATCGTCATCGGCTCTGGTCACCCGATGATCACGTCGACTCCCTCCTCTATGGCGACCCGCCGCGTCCTTCGACTCCGGCGACCTTCTGCAGTCTTCGGATAAGGCGACTCGATGCGGTCTTCGACTGCTATGGCCCGTTACGGTCTTTGGATGCGGCAACTCGTCATCACCACGCGACTCCGGTCCGCCGCATAACTCGATCGCCGTGCCATTTGCCACCGTGTCGACTCCTTCCGCCATGCGACCCGATGCCATCGGCTACGGCGACGTACTACAATCTTCGGCTACAACAACACGCTACCGCCATCGACTTTGGCGAATCACTGCCGCATTGACTCCGGTCCACCGCATTGGCTCACAGATGCCATCACGACTCTATCAACCACCTCGATGCTACACTCGGGGGCTCCTTCGGCTCCAGCGACCTGCTCGGTCTGTGGATCCAGCGACTCGGGGGCTCCTTCGACATCGGCGACCAACTGCGGTCTTCGACTCCCGTGATCGTGACCCTTCACCGCGATCGGCCAGCAACACGTTGCAGTCTTCAACTACGACGACCCACTACAATCTTCGGTTGGTGGCGAGTTGCGTGCTGGTGTTGAGTCCATCCGCCACGTCAACAACTGATAAAGCTAAGTTTACCTCTACTTAGAACTGATTCTTTTTTAACTCGCACTCGAAACACTCGGGGGCTGCGCCCTCTTCGAGTAACCTAATGTGCCGTCGACTCCACGCACTTGAGCACCTCATACGCAATAACCCGAGTAGCTGATTCTGTCTGATCGTCGGATCCTTGAACTCCGAGTGCCTCGGCAAGGTACTGAGACTAAGGGTAATCAGGCTAACGAAAAGGCCTAGCATACGGTGCAAAAGTGTTGACTCGACTAGCACCAGAATCTTACTTTACAAGTCGACAGGAAAATATTCTTTACAAGATACACAACTCTATATGTTTTCTACAGCTTACAAGGACATCGACTGCGTCGAGCTATTCTATCGGGGTCCTCCAACAGGAGTCGACAAAACAACTGGCTACGACATACACTCAAGACCCTAGTCGAGTCCCTCCTCGGATGGTCGCATCGCTTGATGCTACACACACGTGACGCTGACCGCGCACCCAACAGAAGTGACTGCATCGACTCTATTCGCATTGTCGAATGACTCTGCTACATCAACACCAACTACATTATCGATTTTTGGCTCCTTATGCATGAGACGCTGACTCGATGCACTTCCGGGTCAGCGGATTCTCCTCGCATTATTTTCAACTGCGTCTACAAGATATAAGACTCGAGTCTCTTCCCGAGTCTACGACTCCGCCAGACACTCGGGGGGCTACTCCAAACTGGAGCACTGGTCGCGCATATACAAGATCTTCGAGTGACACGCTCTGAATCCTCACTCGAATCCACGATTCGACTAAGGACTCGGGGGCTACTCCCATAGGGAGCGTTGTCCGCGCACCCGAAGAAATTTGTGAAGATATCCATGCATCATGAAAACCCTTCACTCGAATCATGTAAATTACGGGTTACTCCCATAGGGAACGCCGGAAGCACATTCGAAACAAGCAACTAAGGATGACAGCAGTCGCAAAATGTTTTTAGTCCCCACTCGAGTCTACGACTCGAATAGGCACTCGGGGGCTACTCCCATAGGGAGCGCTGGTCGCGCACCCTATGATTATTTGTACATCGTACTATGTGTTGATAACATCCACACTCGAATGCTATGGAGACTCCGCCTCATATTTTCCCTGCAAAGAGATTACGTCTCCTAGGTCACCCGAATCATCTGCGCGATGACAAAAATTCGGATGCCACGCATACAGCGTGAAGATAAGACCTGAATAAGGCCTGACAACACATCTGCTGCGCACTACCAGAGATATATCTGTGCCTGCAGGTACGATGAATATGCCTTGATGGACGCGTCGAGTAGTCACACTTATACACTTGGATTCGAACTCTATAAGACCTCCGCGGCATGAGTCAAATTACGACAGCAATTTCCGGATTCGAGTCCGGTGACTCGAGTTTGAGTAGGTAGCGTTGTTTTTGCCCTAGAGCAATTAACTGGTCTGATCCATCGAGCGCACCAGGCACGTTTACCATCATCCCTATGAGCTACTACAAATTCGACTGACCCGATGAACTTCCGGGTGAGTGCTTTGCACTCAACACAATTGTCGACTCCGACATCCTAATGCAAAGATCAAGACTTCTGAGTCTCCATCCGAATCTATGATTCACATGGACACTCGAGGGCTACTGACATGGGTATGCCCAATAGGCACTCAACTACAGTCTACCTGGTGCGGCTCAACGGAAGGTCCACTCGACGAATTGCCAAGGTCCATGAAGCCTATGACGGTTCAAGTGGTATGAAGCCCATATGGACACGGACTCCCAAATGCACAAGACAAGGAAGTCTCAATCCTAGAGTTCTAATCTAACTTGTAACCAACTTGTATTGGTACCTGAGACCTAGCCTCCCCATATATAAAGGCTAGGAGGGTCCAACGAGGAGGACACACTACGACACAATAGATCTAGACATCGCGACTCCCACAATACACAATAGATCTAGACATCGATCTCTCGCACATACGCCAGATCCAATCTGCACGACACTGCCATCGGCGAAATTGTAATCCTTCGGATCATCATCAATCAAGAGCAGACAAGTAAGAGTAGGGTCCTCTACGAGGCCTGAACCTGGGTAAACCTTGCGTCCCTGTGTGCTTGTTTGCTAGCCGTACCGAGCTCTCCAGCGCTCCCTCCTCCAAAACCCAAGTCCATAACAATGGGCATTGATGAGTTAAACCCTCGTCAACTACAGTACAAATTTGTTGTCAGTTGTGTGTACTGGACAGGTGTTGATGCTTATCCTATGACGGTGTGCAAGCCCCAATAATAGATGAGGATGAGCACACTATGTTGAACGACAATATGGATGGTCTAGATTGTGGCTGCGCGGATTCTCGCCCGCGCTGGTTCCTGGCTTATTTCAGGCCAACACTAATGTGGATACACATCCGAGGCAAGGAGACCACTTCCAAGGAGAACATTAGTCACCAAGGTAGGACATTCAAAGTGTATCCATTGCTTTGGTGATATATCTTGTACAGGGTAGCAGCCTAACGCAGCAACAACTACCACCACGACCTTCCTCAGCCGGAGTGGGTTCAAAGCCATCTCCGACATGTTTCTCTCTTCCAGGGTCTGAATCATCCCCTTATTGTGTTTGCGAATAATGGTGTGATAAATGGCCCTCACACCAAGCACATGTCATTTGGGAGGTTAAGCTTCATGTGTACATTGCTTCTGATCGCCTAAGTTTCGGAGGCTAGCTATATGTCGGTATATTGGATTCGTCTACTCGTTTATAACCGGTCAGCACCAGAACCTGCGATCGTAGGGGCCGACAAGTTCAACACACATGCGTACATGTGATTCGTGCCTCGTCTTCTTGGCTTAAGATAGTCCCGACAATGGCTCTTGTTGCTCGAGAAGAGATGATCTGAGGCATTGGTTCTTGGTACTCATAACTTGTATGGTTGGGATGATACAATTTGTTTTCCTCCTCTCACTCCTTTTTCTATTGTTGGTTTCACCTGGCCTTTGTAAAGCTCAATGCATCCAACATTTCGTTAAACCTAAACTTTGTAAGTCTGAACATGTGCTACTTCTGCAGTATAGAGTAGTATACATTGCGCAACCGGCTCCTCTAACATTAAGGAAAAGAAAGAACAAAAGTCAGTGTGCTATAGCTTAATTACCTCATTATAATATGCAATTAATTATTATATGTAATTGTTCTAGATATAAAACTCCGCGACTAAATTTTATTAAACCATAATTTGGCATGTACGTAATACTAACACAATACTATATACTACTTACATACCGGTTTAGTGGGCTACATACCTACATACTACCTCCATCCCAAAGCTTAAGTTTTTTTTTTGAAAAGTCAAGCTACAGCACCATTTCAAAAACTTTAAGTCAGAATCTCCCAACAGGTAGTACCATTTTTCTATCATTAGATAGATAGACGCTAGGCAAATTCAAAATCAACTGAGCGGCAAAATCACACACCGATCTTGAAACATTACGCGCCCCTCCGTTTCAAAAACTTTTTACTTTAAAGTTTCCATTCTACCCATTGTTCATATGATAAATGGGCATGCCAAAGTCTGTAGCTCGGGGGCACGATCATAATTATTTTAATGTTCACCTCTATAATCCCGATTCGTGCATTATTTCCCGCTGGCCCTCCCAAAAATCTCAAGCTCCTCTCCCACACTCTCACCTCCACGACCATAGCGTGCACCAGCCAGCGGCCAGAGCCGCTTGAGCCATTTACCGACGTCCACCGCACTAGATCTAGTTCACCAGTTCTCTCTACCACTACACCGGAGCTGCAGTCGCATTCACTGCACCGATGGCATCATCGACCGCCAAAGCTCTGTCTCCCGCCGCCCACAGCTTGTCAACCGTACCGCAACCGCTTCACCGATATCCATTAGCGAGATCTAGTTCAACAATTTCCATGTCCACCGCTCCACACCAGCTGCATGGGTGACGCTCTCATTCACCACAATGAAGTTGGCATCGACTGCCCTAGATCTGCTTCCCCAACACCAACAGCCACCGCAATAGCAGCAACCTCGAGCCTCGATGACCTCGACATCACTGACACGGACTCGGATGATGCTTAGACGCTCCTCTAACCATGGTAACCAAATTTCCAACCCGTTTTTGTTTTGAAAGCAGTATAGTAGGTTCAAGCCTGTCGCAGTGAACTACATTTTTGTAATCGTGCTACATACCAAGTCACTACGCACGCATGTTCTTTGTGATACATACAAGGTCATTGGTATGTTGGTTTGCATCACTTGTTGTACAAATTTTGATGTCATGCATATGTTTTTGGTTTCTTGCAAAAGCTAAGTCACTTGAAAATATTAGTTTGGATTACCTGCTCCATAGTCACTACAAGAAAAGTTGGCTTTTATAACGGACGATTTTCGTGGTTAAAGGCCCTTTTTCGTGGCCAAAGAGTCTTGCGTGATGGATGGCCTTCATGGTAAAAGCCCTGTCATAAATGAATTAACCATGGTTTTTTTACCCATGGCGGATCGCACCCTTCAACCACGAAAACATGTCCCATCGTAGATCTGTTCGCCAGCCACTCTGACGGCTGACGTCATGCAAACTGCCACGTGGAAGCCGCTGTTAGCGGCTCGTTACCGCCGTTAATGTTCATAGAAACCGTGGAAGAAGCCAGGCCTAGCCAAGGCCTGCTAAATACTAACTGGGCCGGCCCATCAAGGGAGCCCAACAAGAAGATGGCCCGTTACTGTTTTGTCCTGCACTGTTTGAAATGGGCCCAGAGATGTAGCCCGCGAACTTTTAGGCCCAATTATCTTTCGGCCTACAGAAGGCCCATGTTGGTCCAGCACTGTGCTGCCACTTGAGGCCTGTGATGTGCTCGTCGTTTGACGTGGGAGTCTCTTCTTCTTTTGATCTTCGGGTCACGGCGCCAGAAAATATCTTGATGCGCTCGAGTTTTGACGTAGAGCTCGTTGGGAACCCCAAGAGGAAGGTACGATGAGCACAGCAGTAACTTTTCCCTCAATTATGAAACCAAGGTTTAATCGAACCAGTAGGAGCAAGGAAACACCCCAAAGGTGTTACTAGCTGAGCTTTGGCAGGGCGCACTACCGGTGCTAGTAGCAACGTGGAGACCTGCACAACACAACCACAGGACTTTGTCCCCAACTTGCGATGAGGTTGTCAATCTCTTCGTGTTTTGCGGAAAACAAAGGATTAAACGTATCGAATGGAAAGAAGTAAAAGTTTGTAGAAAGTAAACACAAAGAAGTAAAAGATTGTTGATTGTATGTAAAGAAAAAGGACCGGGATCCATAGTTCACTAGAGGTGGCTCTCCTTAGATAGATAACATGCTGGGTAAACAAATTACAGCGGGGCAATTGACAACCACCGACAAAACAATACATGCATATACTAATCATCTTGACTGCTTTGAGACTTGATTGGGCATAACAACATAATACATAGACCGCCATCCAATCCGACGTACAGAGATCTCTCAGGAATTTTTACGGTGAAGCACAGAAATCTGTTTCAGGACAGCAACTTTCCCAATCATTACTTCACTCTCATTAGAGCTTACTCTTGGCACAAAAAGCAAATAAAAATGATAAGGAGAGGTTATTACAGAGGTAATAACTTCCAAGACTCATCTAAAACTCTTGGGTTATCTCCCAACAAGTACTTTTGTTTAACGCCTTTAAGTTAGGCATAAGAAGCAAAGGAAGAATCAAGTGTTCTCAAATGAAGAAGCATTAAGATCAATACCAGAAATATTTTCAACAAGGCAAGGTATATCATCCAAATAAGTTCTAGAGGATCCTCTCTCAATGCTCTTAGGTTCACTATTCTCATCAAAAGGGTTTGCAGGAACAATCCAATCAAGATTCTTTTCTATGGCATCATGTATTGCTACTAGTTTAAAGGGTATTGGTATCTTAGGTTCCTCCCCATTAGGTTCGGTTTTGTTCATCCTTTCTCGTGTACCAACAACATCTACACATGAGCCTAGCATATTGAAATGTTCAAAAACTTTTCTAGCTTCCTTGGCAACATCATAGAACTCTTTAAACAAAGTTTCTAGAATAAAATCCCTCTTTTCAGGATCCTCAATTTCTTTAAGCTTAAGAAACATTACTTGCATTAAGGGGTTGAGGTTAACAAACCTAGCTTCTAACATGTGAACTAAAGAAGCTGCAGCAATCTCATAGTTTGGAGCAAGTTCTACGAGGGACCTATCCTCAGTATCCTCATGCTTACTAACATGATTAAAGAATTCTTCAATGTTATCTTTCCCAATTATAGAACCACTACCAATTGGAAGGTCTTTCAGGGTGAATGTAGGGATCAACATGGTGAGCTAAGGGAGACGTGACAACTAAAGGAGACTTAATTTTTTTGCGTTTTTGATAAAGAAAGAAAACAAGTAAAACTAATTTGTTTGTGTTTTTGAAGAACAAAACAAGCAAACAAAGCAAAAAGAAAACTAAGCAAAACAAAAACAACAAACTAAAGAGATTGGTTATGAGGGACTCCCCTTGTGAAGATGTCCTTGACTCCCCAGCAACGGTGCTAGAAAATTGCTTGATGGCTCAATACACGGCGCCCAGAAAAGTGCTTGGTGCGTGGTGTTGATGTAGAGCTCGTTGGGAACCCCAAGAGGAAGGTATGATGAGCACAGCAGCAAGTTTCCCTCAGTTATGAAACCAAGGTTTAATCGAACCAGTAGGAGCAAGGAAACACCTCAAAGGTGTTACTAGCTGAGCTTTGGCAGGGCGCACTACCGGTGCTAGTAGGAACGTGGAGACCTGCACAACACAACCATAGAAATTTGTCCCCAACTTGCGATGACGTTGTCAATCTCACCGTGTTTTGCGGAAAACAAAGGATTAAACGTATCGAATGGAAAGAAGTAAAAGTTTGCAGAAAGTAAACACAAAGCAGTAAAAGATTGTTGATTGTATGTAAAGAAAAAGGACAGGGATCCATAGTTCACTAGAGGTGGCTCTCCTTAGATAGATAACATGCTGGGTGAACAAATTACAGCGGGGCAATTGACAAACACCGTGAAAACAATACATGCATATACTAATCATCTTGACTGCTTTGAGACTTGATTGGGCATTACAACATAATACATAGACCGCCATCCAACTTCATCATTGACTAATAATCCACCTTCAGGTTATCATCCGAACCCCCTCCAGTATTAAGTTGCAAGCAACAGATTATTGCTTTACGAACTGCGTGTAAAGTAAACAATACAATTGTTCTATGAACAAAGGATCGTTGTTTTCTCCCTAGTAGCAACAACACATCTAGTACCTTAGAGATTTTTGTCACCTCCCCAGATCACCGGAGGCATGAACCCACTATCGAGCACAAATACTAACTCTTGGAGTTGCTAGCATCTACTTGGCCAAGATAGCTACTAACAACAGAAAGCATGCAAAATCTCAAATAACCAAGACATGATAGAATCAATAATCAATCTGAAATAGCATCTCAATATCCATCGGATCCCCGCAAACACAACATGTATGAATTACAAATAGATGATATTGATCATGAATGGAGCTCACAAGATCTAAACATGAAAGCACAAAGGAGGAGAAACCAGCCATCTAGCTACTACATGGATCCGTAGTCCAAGGATGAACTACTCACGCATCACACCGGAGGCTTGCACGGTGATGAAGAAGGCCTCCATCATGAATTCCCCTCTCCGGCAGGGTGTCGGGAAGAGCTTCAGATCCCTCCCGATTTTTGATTGGGTACTTAGGGTTTTGGTATCGCAGGCAATATATAGGCGGAAAGAGTGGCCGAGGGGGTGCTGTGGTCGGCTAGACCACCCCCTGGCGCGGGCCATGCCTGGCTGCGCGGCCAGGTGGTGTGGCCGGCCCCTGGCCCCTCTCCGTCTCGTATTCTGGCACTCGATCCCTTCCGGAAAAATGGGCACTTTGGCTTTTGTCCCGTCCAATTCCGAGAATATTCATTTTCTGACTTTCTGGGACCAAAAACAGCAGAAAACAGGCAGCTGACACTGTGGCTCTTGTTAATAGGTTAGTCCAAGAAATCATAATAAAAGTACTCCAAAGTTGGAACAAAACACAAGAAAGTGGATAGAACTAAGCATGGAACATCAAAAAATAATAGATACATTTGCAATGTATCAACATCCCCGAGCTTAACTCCTGCTCGTCCTTGAGTAGGTAAGTGATAAAAAGAAAGAATTTTTGAGGTGACATGCACCATTAAAGACTTGATCAAAGTATTTGCAAAACATTCTGGGATCAAAGTACTTCAATCATAACATGAAAGACAAAGTTCTAGCAATAAGCAAAGAAACTATGATGGAACATGAAAAGGCACAAATAAAAGATTCATGAATAACAATGATTTGCAAGACGTTTGTTTGTTTCACATAAAGAAAACATAGCATAATAGTATTCACCTTGTCCCTCAATAGAGTAGCAAATATAAATGCATAGGACACCTTCAAAGTTCATAAGAGTGACTAGATACAATAGTTTCAAACAAGCAATAACAAGTTATGCATCAATCAACTAGTCTTGGGACAATGCACATAGAACTAAGAATGGCCACTACGCTCTCAAAGTAGTGCATAAAGATAGAAGGTGGAGACTCAATATAATGGTGGAAGAAAGGCCTTTTGTAAAAGGAAGTAGGGATTCAAGTCTCATAAAGAGCTTCCAAAATTATGATACTTAAAGCTTTCAGCTCTCATTGCCCCTATCATAAGCATCTTGAAGGTGATTAAGGTTAAAGTGACACAACTAAGAGGATATGCTTGACAAGTTATAAAGCGAAATCTCATGCCCCTTACTTACGAAGACCGATCCTCATGCTACTCAACTTTAGTCACGAGTAAGCTCTAGTCATTGTAAGTATATGTGTATCATTAAGAACCGCCAATGGGGTACCCCTTGCACATGATACGGGAGCTTTCCCATAATCAAAATGACAAGGTAAGCAGACAATGAGCATCTCAGCGATCTTTTTATTTGCTATTTGCATAGGTTTTTATTGAGGATGCTTCATAGAGTGCTCATTATGGTGATGCTGCAAGTTTCCACCATGATTAGGCATGGCTTAGGCTAGCGGCCCAGGCGTTTCTCTAACACACATACAAACTCCATGATCTTACAAGTTCCACTTTTATTTCACACCGCCGGGATCCGTAAGCAAAAGAACATAATATCGACGGGGTACAAAGTACACGTGCAATGTTGAAAGCGTTCCCCATGAAACATGGTTCTGCGAATTTCAACTTATAAAGCGCAAGCATATACGCAACAAAGAAGGACCCAATGGTTCAAGTTTATTAGAGGCAATAAATTAAAGTGTGCCATCAAGTTCGTGAGAGCTTTAATCACTAGTTTTCTCATAACAAGTGGAAGGTAAACAAAAGCATGAATATACTTGGAATAGCATAAGCTAGTAGGTAGGTATGGTGGACTCTTTGGAAAAACTTGGTTTAGGGATTTGGATGCATGAGTGGAACTCATACTTTGTTGTGGAGGCTAGCAAAAGACTAGGAGCGACAAACTAAGAGAGCAATAATGGCCATAATCACGCAGAGCGACAAAACTTCATTGATCAAAGCATAAAGTGATACTACAAGTTGAAAACTAAAGGATCATAAAGGCTATGGTGACTTTGGATAGTCATAACATGGTGTGAGCATGCGCCAAGTCAACCCAAATAAAGCATCAAAGGAGAATACCACTATACTATGCTTTAATATGCTAAAACAACGCATGATTCATCCAAGGCACATTAAGCAATCCCAATAGTTTGTAACAAGTCATGCTACAGCAAATAATACTAAGCATAAAGCCAAAACAATATCAAGCATGGCATGACAAAGCATATGCCACAGTCAAAAACGAGCTCTTTTTACCACAAAAGCATGAACTTTCCTACTCTTTTCCAAACCAAACCAAACTATTTGCAAACCAAAGTATGAAAGAGGGGGTCCAACCAATTTATTCAGAAAACTAAGCAAACCAACAAAACTAAAAACCAAAACAAAAACGAAAAAGAAGACGCTCCAAGAAAAACACAACTGTGCACGAAACAATAAAAATGAAGCGTTTGGAAGAAACCTGGGATTTTTCTTGATGAAGAAGGGGATGCCTTGGGCATCCCCAAGCTTTGACGCTTGTACTTCTTGGATATTTCTTGGGGTGACACGCGTGGCATCCCCAAGCTTGAGCTTTAGTCCATCCTTCATCTCATTACTCATTCCTTCCATACACCTGCAATTTTTCCTTCATACAAAACTTCACACTATCTCATTAGCAACATTAGTGCACTTAAGATAAATAAGTCTCAAGGTTCAGTTATAACACCAACTAAACTTCCATTAAAACACTCGATACTGTAGTACTTCCCTCAAAAAGCTAAATTACCCAAAAGAACTCAAAAAGGAACCCACAAGAAGCAAATGCAGAAAATGGCAGAAATCTATCAAAACAGACCAGCAGGTAAAGACGAATTTTTTCGAAGACCTTCTGTTGCTCAAATAAAAAAGTTTTGAACTAACGGAAGTTATATAACAACCTGGGGAAGAAGCACAACAAATTACAGCTCAATCCGACGTACAGAGATCTCTCAGGAATTTTTACGGTGAAGCACAGAAATCTGTTTCGGGACAACAACTTTCCCAATCATTACTTCACTCTCATTAGAGGTTACTCTTGGCACAAAAAGCAAATAAAAATGATAAGGAGAGGTTATTACAGAGGTAATAACTTCCAAGACTCATCTAAAACTCTTGGGTTATCTCCCAACAAGTACTTTTGTTTAACGCCTTTAAGTTAGGCATAAGAAGCAAAGGAAGAATCAAGTGTTCTCAAATGAAGAAGCATTAAGATCAATACCAGAAATATTTTCAACAAGGCAAGGTATATCATCCAAATAAGTTCTAGAGGATCCTCTCTCAATGCTCTTAGGTTCACTATTCTCATCAAAAGGGTTTGCAGGAACAATCCAATCAAGATTATTTTCTATGGCATCATGTATTGCTACTAGTTTAAAGGGTATTGGTATCTTAGGTTCCTCCCCATTAGGTTCGGTTTTGTTCATCCTTTCTCGTGTACCAACAACATCTACACATGAGCCTAGCATATTGAAATGTTCAAAAACTTTTCTAGCTTCCTTGGCAACATCATAGAACTCTTTAACCAAAGTTTCTAGAATAAAATCCCTCTTTTCAGGATCCTCAATTTCTTTAAGCTTAAGAAACATTACTTGCATTAAGGGGTTGAGGTTAACAAACCTAGCTTCTAACATGTGAACTAAAGAAGTTGCAGCAATCTCATAGTTTGGAGCAAGTTCTACGAGGGACCTATCCTCAGTATCCTCATGCTTACTAACATGATTAAAGAATTCTTCAATGTTATCTTTCCCAATTATAGAACCACTACCAATTGGAAGGTCTTTCAGGGTGAATGTAGGGATCAACATGGTGAGCTAAGGGAGACGTGACAACTAAAGGAGACTTAATTTTTTGCGTTTTTGATAAAGAAAGAAAACAAGTAAAACTAATTTGTTTGTGTTTTTGAAGAACAAAACAAGCAAACAAAGCAAAAAGAAAACTAAGCAAAACAAAAACTACAAACTAAAGAGATTGGTTATGAGGGACTCCCCTTGTGAAGATGTCCTTGACTCCCCGGCAACGGTGCTAGAAAATTGCTTGATGGCTCAATACACGGCGCCCAGAAAAGTGCTTGGTATGTGGTGTTGATGTAGAGCTCGTTGGGAACCCCAAGAGGAAGGTATGATGAGCACAGCAGCAAGTTTTCCTCAGTTATGAAACCAAGGTTTAATCGAACCAGTAGGAGCAAGGAAACACCTCAAAGGTGTTATTAGCTGAGCTTTGGCAGGGCGCACTACCGGTGCTAGTAGCAACGTGGAGACCTGCACAACACAACCACAGAACTTTGTCCCCAACTTGCGATGAGGTTGTCAATCTAACCGTGTTTTGCGGAAAACAAAGGATTAAACGTATCGAATGGAAAGAAGTAAAAGTTTGCAGAAAGTAAACACAAAGCAGTAAAAGATTGTTGATTGTATGTAAAGAAAAAGGACCGGGATCCATAGTTCACTAGAGGTGGCTCTCCTTAGATAGATAACATGCTGGGTGAACAAATTACAGCAGGGCAATTGACAAACACCGAGAAAACAATACATGCATATACTAATCATCTTGACTGCTTTGAGACTTGATTGGGCATTACAACATAATACATAGACCGCCATCCAACTTCATCATTGACTAATAATCCACCTTCAGGTTATCATCCGAACCCCCTCTAGTATTAAGTTGCAAGCAACAAATTATTGCTTTACGAACTGCGTGTAAAGTAAACAATACAATTGTTCTATGAACAAAGGATCGTTGTTTTCTCCCTAGTAGCAACAACACATCTAGTACCTTAGAGATTTCTGTCACCTCCCCAGATCACCAGAGGCATGAACCCACTATCGAGCATAAATACTAACTCTTGGAGTTGCTAGCATCTACTTGGCCAAGATAGCTACTAACAACAGAAAGCATGCAAAATCTCAAATAACCAAGACATGATAGAATCAATAATCAATCTGAAATAGCATCTCAATATCCATCGGATCCCCGCAAACACAACATGTATGAATTACAAATAGATGATCTTGATCATGAATGGAGCCCACAAGATCTAAACATGAAAGCACAAAGGAGGAGAAACCAGCCATCTAGCTACTACATGGATCCGTAGTCCAAGGATGAACTACTCACGCATCACACCGGAGGCTTGCATGGTGATGAAGAAGGCCTCCAGGGTGAATTCCCCTCTCCGGCAGGGTGCTGGGAAGAGCTTTAGACCCCCCCGATCTAGGGACAGAGACGACGGCGGCTACAGACTCTTTCGTGGATTTTTGATCGGGTACCTTGCGTTTTCGTCCCGAGGGCAACTTATAGGCGGAAGGAGAGGTCGAGGGGGTGCTGGGGTCGGCCAGACCACCCCCTGGCGCGGGCCAAGCCTGGTCGCGCGGCCAGGTGGTGTGGCCGGCCCCTGGCCCCTCTCCGTCTCGTATTCTCGCAATTGATCCTGTGGCATCCCGCTAGAACCACTACTAGAAAATCGCTGTGTTTTTATGCATTGCATCATCATGACCGCATGCTCATGTCATCATGCCACATTGCACTTGAGCATCGTCATCATCTTACATGGATTTGTCTAAAACCATTTTCGAAACGCCTAGTTTTGTTTTCTAAATATTCCCATCTTTATTCAAATTAAACCCGGGTCTCCGAAATATTTTGTTTCGTCTACAAACAGTTTTCAAACGCCCCGTTTTAAACAAATAAAATTTTATTTTATTTTTAGGGGACAGCCGAACCAGGCCCGAAATGGCCCAGCCGGCCACCCCCAATAAACAAAAACCAGAACCACCAAACCCTTTTCTACCAAATACCCTACCCCTAATCCTACACAGCCCTCCCTCCACCTCACCCCGCCCAATAGCAGCGCGCCACCTCACCAACCCCCTCCCTTTTCCCTCCACCTCACCCCATCCACACACACACACGGAACCCACCCTGCGCCTGCTCTTTTCTTCCCGCCCGCACCTGCCAACAGAGCCACCCGGTCCCGCCCAACCCTCGCACGCCACCCTGTCTCCCGCGTGACCCACTCCCCACCAACCGCTAGGCGGGCCCACCCCACCTACTCCACCGACAGCCACACCCTGGCCTCGAACCGCCCGTCCATCTCGTACGCCACCTACCCGCTCCCCTCGTCTCTTCCTCCGCGCCATCTCCCACCCCCGCATCCCCTCTGCCGGCCTCCGCCACCGAGCTCCATGCCGCCGGGGCCTCGAATCTCCACCGCCGCATCTCCCTCGGCGTCGCTCCGGCCGTCGCTAGTGACCAACCCCGCCTCGTCCACCTACCCTCCCGTCCCCAACCTCCTGCATCGGACCCCCTCCTCCGTTCCGTCCCCGCCGCCCAAGCTCCTCCCCGGCAGCCCCCTCTCCTTCCAGGCCAGTGCCGCGCCGTCGCCCGGCCGCTCCCGGGCGGAGCCACCCCCGTCCTCTCCCGCCGACCCCGCCGACCCCGCCGTCGAGCACCGAGATCCGCCCCAAGCCGGCCGCTTTCCTTCCGACTCCGGCGGCGCCTCCTCCTCGCCCGCCTCGGCCGCCCTCCGTCTTGCCGCCCCACGCTGGAACCGCCTCCTCCCTGGCCCCATCGTCGTTTCCCCGAGCTGCCCGCCTCCGGCCGGCGCTCATCGTCTTTCGCCATGACGCCACCCGAGCCCGCAGCTGGCCTCACCCGCGCCTTCTCCCGACCCGCTCGTCGTCGACCAGAGCACCTCCGCCCATGGCTATTTTCTCTGCCCCGTGCCCGCATGGAGCTCCGTCCTTGACTTCCTCCCCGTGCGTATGCGTCCTTGTCGGCCTCGTTTTCTTTTTATCCTGCCGCGTGTCTGCTTGTTGACCCGATCCCTGTTGTTGCCTTACCGATGACGAGGCATTATGTGTGGTGAAGTACATACGGCGTCTGCGAAACCCCGGCAGCAATGACATTGAGATGTTGATGCGGTGATGATGTTGGTTCCTCCACACAGCCCTCGACAAGATTGACCCGACCCTGTTCACCGTCAAGGCCTTCGACACGAAACGCCAAGGTCTCCTTCACGGGTCCGAAGCCCCGATCCTGAGGATCCGAACCCCGAAGACCAAAGACGGAACCCCAAGGCATCCTTCTCGGACACCAAGTTCTTCGACCCCGAACCACGATGGCCGAGGGTCCCGAGTACACTGATCTCGTGTTCCCAAAGACGACCCCGGTACGCCAAGATCTTTGACCCGGAACACCAAGTTCTTCATCCCGAACGCCAAGACCGACCCGATATGCAGACCCGACAAGATCTTCACGACGACAAGATCGACACCGACCAGGGCGAATCTGATGCGCCCCCGATGCCAAACCAAGTCCTTCTTCCCGGAATACCAAGCTCTCCTTCCGTGGTCCGAGACCGATCCCGTCGAACCCTGTCGAACCCCGAACCCCCCGGAACCCAAGATCTCCCGAATCCAGATGTGTGACCCTAAGCCCCTTTTTTGATAATATGACATTATCATCTGTCGCATATTAAATTGTTCATGCATGCATACCTGTCTGTGGTTTGGGGGCATTATGCCGATTCACGTCATAATTAAATATGGAGTGTTCATGCGGAATATTGTTGTCTTATTCCGAACTCCATTTAAATTGGTGTAGCGAACCGATGCCATGTTTCGCCCTGTTAATACAACATTTAAATTGCGGGGTTTCTAAATACCTTGAACCGTGTAATTAATTGTCGGGACCCCGGTTCCGCTTAATATTGCCTAGTCGCATCGCATCTTTGCCATGTCATACATCATACATGCATCATGCCCGATCTTCTGTCGTACTATTAAATAGTGTATCCGGTGTTTCTTCTAGTGTTTGCCTCTTCGCGGATTAGGCCGATGAGTGGATGCGAGTATCGACAAGTTCTCCGGATATGATCCTTCGGCAGTGTTTCCCAGGCGAGCATCTCTCCCCCTTCTACCTATTTTGCATTTATAGTCTTTATTTCCTCCTATTGGTCTATTGCTATCCGTGTCGCGATGCTTTAGCTTTCGTACACCAGTTATATCTCGTGCAGCCTCTATATTGCCTTGGACACCTCCTATTACCTGTGTTTGGTAGATAGCTGGCCTTGCGAGTCGTAGTTGCTTGCTCAGGTGCGATCTCGTGTCGTCGAGTACCACAGATGTTGGTATGCTGGCAGATAGTTATTGGTGGAGATGATCATGACTTTAAGTACAACTATTAAAAATGCTAGATAGAACTAATGCAGAGGCATCGGTGGGCAATAGATGTTATTTGGTTCTTCCACGCTCACTTGTGTCCCGTAGGTCCCGAGTACTTGATACCTGTTCCTTGATTTTTTGCACTATCCACATCCGGGAGGCCGTGGACCCCCCTGAGCAAGAGCTTGATTCATTTCTATTTCTTGGGGACACAAACTAGTTTGGGGTTTTATTTACTATCCTGTAGTTATGCCATGTTTACTGCGTTATTTAAGATTGTGCATGGAGCACCTGTACTGTTTAGGATCGCGGAGTGTTTTCGCGGTATCGACAAGCCCAGTCACACTTTCGGGTTCCAAGTCGTTTACAGCCATTGACGCAAACCCTGGGTCCGTTCCGGAGCCGGCCAACTTCGTTGTGGGTAGCTTAGTGGGGTGGCCCCCTGAAATATTTATGAATCCTGTGATCGCTTTGTCGTGAATGCCTCGTTGGGTTTTGAGTTGGTTTTTCCGAGGTTGATCGAGTGTGTGTTGCTATTTGTGCACCCCTGTAGGGTAAAACTTTTTGAAAGCCATGTCCGCGGTTATGGACGACTTAGAGCACAGTATCTCGATCATAGACAAGCATAACTAAAGTAATGCTATAAATTTTACTTAATATGTGACTAGTAATCAGATGCAACTATAACAGAATGGATATTAAAAATGCCAACCACTGGTGGATCTGGGTTGTTTCGTGACATGATGTACATGCCTAGTAAGTATTGCAACTCCAATGGAATGTGATAAAAGTGCCAACAACTGCTGGGTTTTGGGATTCCTCAGGACAGTTATATCTAACTAGTAAACATTCCAACTACAACGGAATGTTAACTAAAACTTCCCACTACTTATGCTATCAGGATGACTCATGCTATCTATATCTGAATAGTAAGTGCTGCAACTAAAATGGAATGAGTAAAATTGCCAACGTGTGAGTTCCTCGGTCTGACTTCCTCGTTTGGTATCGAGGGGGAAATACCAGGATGGGTATGTTTGGTGTAGTCTCAGGTTGGATCCGAATAGGTCTTTCTTATCCCTCTCTAATAGCTGCCAGTTTTGCAAAGTCTCTATAGGTTGTTTAGTGCTGCTGCGCTGCCGCTTCAGTCCACCATACCTATGTAGGCGAGAGCCGCCGAATTCTAGCCTCGCCGTGTACTAGCCTCAGTATTGACGCTCCTCTTTTTCCTTTGCCCTTTGTCGGCACCCCTTTTGTTTTAGCAGGTTTGAGATCGCCGTCGTTAGTAGGGTTACCCTTCCGGCTTGGCCTAGGCAGGGTTATGGTCGCCATTGGTTATTCTTCAGGGCTCTTAGCCCCATTTGCATCTTATCCATAGTCGGACGCTCTATCGTTTCCAAGGTGATTTGGATCTTTGTATAATATATCTGTATTCTTGACTCACGGAGTCGTTGTTGTATTTATCTGTTCTGTGGGTCCCATCGAGGACTGTTGTGTAATGGTATTACTTCGTTTTCCACCCGCACGAAAGTGCCTGGTGGGCGTCCTTGAATCGTTTCTATGCGGGTCTGGCGGAAAGGGCTAAAACTTGCATAGGGCCGATTTGAGGGTGCTACAGGTCCTTTCCGGAAAAATAGGCACTTTGGCTTTTGTCCCGTCCAATTCCGAGAATATTCATTTTCTGACTTTCTAGGACCAAAAACAGCAGAAAACAGGTAGCTGGCACTATGGCTCTTGTTAATAGGTTAGTCCAAGAAATCATAATAAAAGTACTCCACAGTTGGAACAAAACACAAGAAAGTGGATAAAACTAAGCATGGAACATCAAAAATTATAGATACATTTGCAATGTATCAGCCTGCACCAATCCGGCCCTGCACTGTTCAGGCCTGTTACCAATTTAGCCTTTTACTGTTCAGTCCTATTACTGTTTCAACCTTTTAGGAATTTCGACCCATTACTATTTAGGCCCATTAGTGTTTGGGCTTTTGCCTGTTAAGGCCGGCACTGGTTGGCCTGTTACTGTACTGGCCTGCCACCGAACTGGCCTTTTGCTGTTGATACCTTTTACGTTTCCGACCTTTCACTTATCCGGCCTTTTTACTGTTCTGGCCTTTTACTGTTCTGGCCTTTTATGGGTCTGGCCTTTTACTGTTCTGGCCTTTTGCTACTACGGCTTTTCCTGTTCTGGCCTTTTGCTACTACGGCTTTTCCTGTTCTGGCCTTTTACTGTTCTGGCCTTTACTATTCTGGCCATTTAATGTGCTAGCCTTTTACTATTCTAGCCTTTTACTATTCTGGCCTTTTATTGCTGTGGCCTTTTACTGTTCTGGCCTTTTACTATTCTAGTTGCTTTGGGCTGTCCATGCGCATGTTGTTTCAATGTTCGGCATGCTACTGCTCCGGCTTGTTACTGTTTCGGACTTTTTTTGCTAGCGCCTACTTTTTGCAGAACAGGTGAATATCAAGACATCAGTTAATAAACACACACAAAATTAAAATTACTTATTACACAACAATAAAAGTTTGTTACAACAGGTTATACAACAAGATCGTAATTCTGACAGATTACAATGTGTCAGTACCATCAATAAGTGATCGGTACATGGCGATTCGTTTCACTTTATCATCGGTCCTCTTCTTCAACATTTCAGCTAAAGATCTAAGAGCAGCTACACCCTTTCGTTGTGCATGCAATACAACATTTATATATTTATCACATGCAGGAGTTGTTCTAGGTGGACTGTTAAGTAAGTTTGCTTTGGCAATGCAATGGGAGGATGAATGGGACGAGTGATCACAACTTGCAGTCCTGCCTTCCAAGGACTCCTGCTGGGTTTTAACTACAGTCTGCTAAAATATGGTGAAACAGGTTAAAAAAACAAGGGAAACGAGTAGTATTATATAAAGTAGGGATCATTTAAAGTAATTATGAACTTACAGTAGCACGTTCAGGCTGACAGTGGCTCCTTCTCGAGCGGGTGCGAATCCTGGTCAATCTGCCAGAAGAATCTGAGCAGAGCAGTTGGAACTCTGGTCCTTGTACTCCATTGTCATTTCTCTGCATGACATTTGAAACCAAGTTGGTTGGTCTAGAAGGATGAAAACTCTTGAAAAACACCAAAAACATAGCATTAAAAATTACCAGATATATGTTTCAAACTAGATAGCTGGTTTGGAAGGATGAAACACGTGAAAACACCAATATATAGCATTAAAAATGACCAGATATATCATCCAAACTAGATGGACATTTTCCGAATTAAGCATTTGCACATATATTCACAACTAAACATAAATGCAAATGTCATGGCAAGTTCTTAGGTAAAATGACAACTAATTAACATGACAAGAAACTAGCCTAAGTAACATAAGGAAACCTCACGATTCAGCCTTGCTGGGCATCAGATTTTCAGTGTTGGATCCGCTATGAGCTATTCGCATGACCCGTGCGAGCGCTCAGAAAGAATAGAATCTATGAGTTCGTGTTGGAGGATTAAACCGATAGAGTGAGAATAAAGAAAGGGAATAAAAGCAAGAAGCTAATGACGTGGATAGGACCTACAAGATGAAGGGTGCAAACAAAATGGCACTATCATCCAGGATATTGAGCAACATCCTAAAGATTTCGTAGCTTACGAGTAACAAAAATATAGCAAATGGGCAAGAGAAATTACCGCTACGCGGCGAGGACGGGTGGGACGAGCAAGTGGGCGGCGGGGGCGACGGCTCAGAATTTCGGAGTCAGCAACGAATGATTCAGTGAAGCGGCCCCGGTAGGGTAGACGACGGTGTTAGCGAAGTAGATCCGGTGCGGCAAGGGAGTCGGTGAAATAGTTCCGGTAAACAGCACCTGTAGTGGAAGAGCTCCGGTGTGGAAGAGAGGGTCGGCGGTGAAGCAGCTAGAGGAAGGTCGAGGTTGGAGGGGTGTGGGCGGGAAGAGACGATGGGGGGGATATAGGTGGGATGATGCACATTTACGACCTATACCCCTCTATTATTGCAGTACCCCCACTGTCCTTGTTTCCGGAGCAGGGATAGAAGAGAAATTTTGCATTTGCAAAAAGTGGGGCGGGATATTTGAATAGATGCGCATGATATTTGAATAGATGTGCGCAGGATGTTTCGGTGCCATGCGGAAATTTTGAGGTTGAAGCTTCCGACGTATGCTACTCCGATGTAGCCTCTCTTACTTGTTGGCCCCATCTAGACCCACACGCCAGCGACAGTATGCTGACCAACATATAAATGAGTTTCCACACATTTGCCGAAATTGATAAACAATATATTTTCAAGGCTTCCATACAAGATGACCAAGATCACAGACATATCTCTATTATAGTTTATAATAGCGTGTCCATATCTGGTAGATAGCTGCATCTTGGCATTTCAAAAGAAGATTCTAGATTTGATGGGCAATGCCCAACTTTCATGAATATCCAAACTTTCTAGCTAAATCTATGCAATAAAATGACTTGTTGAGAATCTAAAGTAAATATGTCTAATTTCGAACTAGAAAGTGTGTGATATACCTTGCTCTTGACTTTTTAAAATAATTCAAAGATATCAAGTAGTCAAATATAACCACCGAGAGTTTCAGAAAATTCAAATTTTTGATACGAATGGTAATGACACCTAATTTAGGCCATTTTAAAAAACTACAAAGAAACAAAATATAAGAAGAAATGCATGCATTATTTTCTCTTCGTGCTTCACTATGTGCACTAGCTAGTTTCCATGGAAAAATATAATCTTGAAATTTGATAATTTCTGAGAAAAAATAGTATAACAATATATATGGAGTACCATGTAAGAATATGCATGGCTTTCAAACCAGATGACCAAGGTCATGGCCATATCTTTTCTATAGTTTATAATAACCTATCCATATTTGTTATGGTGTGTGTTGGCATTTAAAATATTATTTACAAAGGAAGCTTCCGAATTGAAAGTTATTTCAATTTTCTTATGCACAACAATGGCTTTAGTCATGAAGCTACTACAGAACATGGCTTTAAATACCACTGCCCCAGTTTTCACTCAAAGTATATATAGCCTAGGGTTAATTAAGTTTAGGGTTCGGGGTTTTATTTTGGGTTCAGTGTTTAAGGGTTCTGGTTTAGGATTTTAGGGTTTAGGCTTTTAGGGTTTAGTGGTTTAGGGTTTAGGGTTGTTCAAGGTTTTAGGGTTTATGATTGTTTAGGTTTTAAGGTTTATGGAATTTTCAATAATAATGTTCAAGCTTTATATATATGGTTATATTCATGGAATAGAATGCCGTTATCGCAATTTAATAAAAGTATTTCAAAATTTGATCTATAAGTGCATTATACCTCCTTGGTAAGGGTTTAGGGTTCTAGGGTTAGGAAGTTAGAGTTCTAGGTTAGGAGGTTATTAGGGTTTACGGTTAAGGGTTTTTGATTTTCAATAATGTTCAAGCTTTATGCTTATATTCATGTAATAGAATGGCGTTACCACAATTTAACGAAAGTATCTCAAATTTTGATCTATAAGTGCACGGTACCTGTTAGTTTAGGGTTATGGGTTGATGATTTAGGGTTTCATGGTTTAGGTTTTATGGGTTGTTTAGGGTTTAGGGATTAGCGATTTTTCAATAATTCTCAAGGATTTATACTTATATTCAACGAATAGAATGTCGTTACCTGATTTAATGAAAGTATCATAAATGTTGATCTATAAGTGCATGATACCTGCTTGGTTAGGGTTTTACAGTTTAGGTTTTACATTGTATAGGGTTTAGAGTTTAGCAAATTTAGAATAATGCTCAAGCTTTATTGTTATATTCGTCGAATAGAATGACATTACCTAATTTAATGAAAGTATCTCAAATTTTGATCTATAAAGTGCGTGATACCTGCTTGGTTAGTGTTCATGGGTTGAGGGTTTGGGGTTTAAGGGTTTAGGTTTTAGGGGTGTTTTACGGTTTAGGGAATTTTCGATAATGCTGAAGATTTATGTTTATATTCCTCGAATAAAATGGTGTTAGCAAATTAAACGAAAGTATATCAAATTTTGATCTATAAGTGCATGCTAGGTGTTTAGTAAGGGTTTAGGGTTTCGGGTTTTAGGGGTTTAGGGTTTTAGGAATTTTCGATAATGTTCAAGCTGCTTTATGCTTATATTCGTTGAATAGAATGGCATTAGATCAATTTATTGAAAGTATCTCAAATTTTGATGTATAAGTGCACAATACCTGCTTTAGTTAGGGTTTATGAGTCGAGGGTTTAGGGTTATAAGTTTTTACAGTTTAGTTTATGGGTTGTTTAGGGTTTAGCGAATTTTCAATAATGCTCAAGATTTATGCTTATACTCATAGAACAGAATGGGAATTAGCTGATTTAATGAAAGTATCTCAAATTTTGATCAATGTGTGCATGACACATGCTTAGTTAGGGTTTATGGCTGAGGGTTTAGGGCTTTAGGGTTTAGGGTTTAAGTTTTATGGGTTGTTTAGGGTTTAGGGAAATTTTGATATTACTAAGGATTTATGCTTATATTCGTCAAATAGAATGGCGTTACCCAATTTAACGGAATTATCTTAAATTTTAATCTATAAGTGCATGTTATGTGCTTGGTGAGAGTTTAGGGTTTAGGGTTATAGGGTTTAGGATTTGATTTTTACAGGTTTCGGTTTTCAGGAATTTTCAATAATGTTCAAACTTTATTGTTATATTCGTGGAATAGAATGGCGTTACCGCGATTTAATGAAATATCGAATCTCAGATTTTGATCTATAAGTCCATGATACCTGCTTGGTTAGGGATTTTATATCGGTCGAGGGTTTAGGGTTTTAGGGTTTTAGAGTTTAGGTTTTATGGACTAAATAGGGTTTAGGGATTTTATCGAATTTTCAATAATACCCAAGCTTTATGCTTATATTCGTCGAATAGAATATATATGGCATTACCTAACTCATATAAAGTATCTCCAAATTTGATCTGTAAGTGCATGATACCTGATCTGTTAGGGTTTATGGGTTGAGGGTTTGGGGTTTTAGGTTTAGGTTTTATTAGGGGTTGTTTAGGGTTTAGGGTATTTTCGATAATGCTCAAGATTTATGCTTATATTCATCGAATAGAATGGATTTACCAGTTTAATGAAAATATATCAATTTTTAAGTGCATGCTACGTGATTGGTAAGGATTTAGGGTTTAGTGTTTAGATTTCAAGGTTTCAGGAATTTTAAATAATGTTTAAGCTTTATACTTATATTCTTGGAATAGAATGGCGTTACCACAATTTAATGAAAGTATCTCAAATTTTGATATATAAGTGCATGATACCTACTTGATTAGGGTTTATGGGTCGATAGTTTAGGGTCTTACAGTTTAGTTTTATGGGTTATTTCCGGTTTAGGGTTCAGAGAATTTTTGGTAATGCTTAGGATTTATGCTTATATTCTTCTAATAGAATGGTGTTACATGATTTAACAAAAGTATCTCAATTTTTGATCTATAGTTGCACGATACCTGCTTGGTTAGGGTTTAGGGGTTTAGATTTTATGGTTTAGGATTCCGTGAATTCTCAATAATATTGTCAAACTTTATGGTTATATATATTCGTGGAACAGAATGGTGTTACTGCAATTTAATGAAAGTATCTCAAAAATTGATCTACAAGTCTATGATATCCTGCTTGGTCATATTTTTTGTTAAATAAAATTGAAGGTACCCGGGAATTAAAACAAGGGAGAAACATGAAGAGTTTCTTGAGATTTAGGCGTTGTTTGGTTGGGCTCAAATTCTGGCTTTTTATTTTTGGCTTATAAAGCTACGAATGTGTTTTTGGCTTTGATTTTTTAGATTTTACTCTGACATAGTGGAATGATAGTATAAGCTAGGTTGGATGATTTTAACAATTTTATCTCGGTTTATCGAAAAATGTTCGAATTTTGAACAACAAGCGATAGGAATCTGTACTTCCCATAATTCTGGCTCACTGGCATGTGGGTCACTTGCATAGTGGGTCCAAAAAGTCGGTGTAGGTCGGAGTGGGCGGCCAGGTAAATATTGAAGAAGGGCTAGGAAACGTGGATTTACCACCTATATCCCTCTGTTATTGCAGTGCTCCCTCGGATTCTTGTTTTCGGAGCAGGGATAGAAGAGGAATTCTGCATTCTAGAAAGAGGTGAAGCATGTTTGAATGGATGCACGGGATATTTTAATGGATGGGTGCAATATTTAGGCACCGTACCAAATTTTGAGGTCAAAGCTTCTAGCATACGCTACTCCGGCGTGGGGCCTCTCAAACGCACTGTCACCGTCTAGGCCCACACGCCAGCGAGAGTTGCTTCCCAGCATTTAAACGAGTTTCTAGGCATTTGCTGAAATTTTCGAACAATTTAAGGCTTTCAAGAAGATGACCATCGTCCCAAAAAAATGTGACCAAGGTCATGGAAATAGTTTTTGATGACGTGTCCGTATTTGGTAGATCGGTGCATCTTTGTAAATCAACCAATATGTCTGCATCCAAATTTGAAGTTTGTTTTCGAATTTGCAAGTAACAACAATGTGTTTTGTTTGAAGCAACTACAAAGATGATGGCTCAAAATGCCACCACCCCCTTTTTTCACACAATGTATAACGCGCTTTCAAGCTTCCAGGCTAAATTTGTGCAGTAAAAAAATTGGGGCTGGATGCTTGAATGGATGGGCGGGATATTTGAATGGGTGGGTGGGATATTTGAATGTGTGGGCGGCATATTTCGGCGCACTGCCAAAATTTTGAAGTTGAAGCTTCTAAGGTACGCTACTCCCACTTGGGATGTTGTCCCCGTCAGATAGACCCACAGGCCTGTATATTTTCTAGCATTTAATGAGTTTATAGACATCTGCCAAAATTAATGAACATTAATTCAAGGCTTTCAAACAAGAGGAGCAAGATCATAGCCATAGTTTCTGTACCTTTTTCATGTTTTGTACTAGTACTACTCCGTACATTGAAGCATCTTCGCCAACCAAGCTTACAATCCTGGCCATATTTGGTAGATCGGTGCATCTTGGCATTTCAAGAAATTGTTTACAAAGGAGATTCCAGATTTGATGGATAATGCCCTACTTTCATGAGTTTCCAAAGTTCCTAGCTGAAGATGCTAAAATTAAATAACTTTTTGACGATTGAAAGTAAGTATATTTACGAACTACAAAGTGTGTGATATAGCTTCCTCTTGACTTTTTTAAAATAGTTTAAAGGTACCAAATTAGTCAAATATTGGAGAACCACCGAGAGTTTTGCAAGATTTCAATTTTTTGATATGAATAGTAATGACACCAAATTTGGGCAAGTTTTTTTTAAAAAAATAAAGAAACAAAATATTAAACGAATACAACCATTCGTTTCTCCGTTGGTGTCTCACTGTGTGCATTGGCAAGTTTCCATGAAAATATATAAAATTTGATAACTCTTGAAAAACTCATTTCACAATATGGCGTACCATGTTTAAACATTCATGGCTTTCAAAAATGAGATGACCAATGTCAAGGCCATATGTGTTACCATACTTTATGATAATGTAACCATGTTTGGTAGATTGGTGCATATTGGTATTTCAACATTGTTTAGAAAAAAGAGCTTCCATATTTGGAGTTATTTTAAAAGCTCCAATCGATAATAATGGCTTTAATTTTGTCATATGATATATGGCGTACCATGTATGAATTTGCATGGCTTTCAAACCAGGTGACCAAGGTCATGGCCACACCTTTGCTATAGTTTATAACAACATGTTTATATTTGGTAGAATGGTCTGTATTATTCACATTTAAAATATTATTTACAAAGGAAGCTTCTGAATTTGAAGTTATTTTGAATTTTTCAAGCAATGGCAATGGCTTTTGTCATGAAGAACCTATAAATAAGTATGGCTCAAAATCCCATTGCCCTAGTTTCCACACAAGATATATATAGCCTGGGATTTAGGGTTCGTATTTTTTAGGTTGAGGGTTTAGGGGTTTAGGGTTTATGGTATATGATTCTGGATTTTAGGGTTTAGGGCTTAGAGTTTAAGGTTCATATTTAGGGTCACGGTTTTAGGGTTTAGGGTTTTCTAGGTTTTAGGGTTTATGAATTTTCAATAATAATATTCCAGCTTATATATATATATATATATGCTTATATATATTTGTGGAATATAGTCGTGTTATCGTACTTTAATGAAAGTATCTCGGATTTTGATCTACAAGTGCATCATACCTGCTTGGTAAGGGGTTGAGGGTTTAGGGGTTTTATGGTTTTGGGGGTTTAGGTGTTTAGGGTTTAGGTTTTTTGGGAATTTTCGATAATGTTCAAGCTGCTTTATATATGCTTATATTCATGGAATTTAATAGCGTTAGCACAATTTGAGGAATGTTTATCTGAATTTTTGATCTACAAGTGCACGTGATACCTCATTTGCCAATGTCGTTTAGGCGGGGTTAAGGGTTTAGGGTTTTAGGGTTTAGGGCATTTTCGATAATGTTCGAACTTTATTGTTATATTCGTGTAATAAAATGGCGTTACCGCAATTTAATGAAAGATCGAATCTCAGATTTTGATCTATAAGTCCATGATACATGCTTGGTTAGGGTTTATATGGGTCGAGGGTTTAGGGTTTTATGGTTTTATGATTTAGGTTTTATGGACTGAATAGGGTTTAGGTGGGTTATCAAATTTTCAATAATACTCGAGCTTTATGCTTATATTCGTTGAATAGAATATGGCGTTACCTAACTCAATGAAAGTATCTCAAAATTTGATCTATAAGTGCATGATACCTGATTGGTTAGGATTTATGGGTTCAGGGTTTGGGGTTTTAGGTTTAGCTTTTATTAGGGGTTGTTTAGGGTATTTTCGATAATGCTCAAGATTTATGCTTATATTCATCGAATAGAATGGAGTTACCAGTTTAATGAAAATATATCAATTTTTGATCGATAAGTGCATGCTACGTGCAGTGTTGAGGATTTAGGGTTTAGGGCATGTCCAATAATATTCAAACTTTATTGTTATATTCGTGGAATAGAATGGCGTTACCGAAATTTAACGAAAGATCGAATCTCAGATTTTGATCTATAAGTCCATGATACCTGCTTGGTTAGGGTTTATATGGGTCGAGGTTTCAGGGTTTTACGGTTTAGGTTTTATGGACTGAATAGGGTTTAGGGGGTTTATTGAATTTTCAATAATACTCAAGCTTTATGCTTATATTTGTCGAATAGAATATATATGGCGTTACCTAACTTATTGAAAGTATCTCCAAATTTGATTTATAAGTGCATGATACCTGATCTGTTAGGATTTATGGGTTGAGGGTTTGGGGTTTTAGGTTTAGGTTTTATTAGGGGTTGTTTAGGGTTTAGGGTATTTTCGATAATACTCAAGATTTATGCTTATATTCATCGAATAGAATGGAGTTACCAGTTTAATGAAAATATATCAACTTTTGATCGATAAGTGCATGCTATGTGTTTGGTAAGGATTTTGGGTTTAGTGTTCAGATTTTAGGGTGTTTGGAATTTTAAATAATGTTGAAGCTTTATGCTTATATTCGTGGAATAGAATGGCGTTACCGCAATTTAATGAAAGAGTTTAATGAAAATATATCAACTTTTGATCGATAAGTGCATGCTATGTGTTTGGTAAGGATTTTGGGTTTAGTTTTCAGATTTTAGGGTGTTTGGAATTTTAAATAATGTTGAAGCTTTATGCTTATATTCGTGGAATAGAATGGCGTTACCGCAATTTAATGAAAGTATCTCAAATTTTGATATATAAGTGCACGATACCTGCTTGATTAGGGTTTATGGGCCGAGGGTTTAGGGTTTCATAGTTTAGTTTTATGGGTTGTTTCCGGTTTTGGGTTCAGAGAATTTTTGGTAATGCTCAGGATTTATGCTTATATTCATCTAGTAGAATGGTGTTACCTGATTTAACGAAAGTATCTCAATTTTTGATCTATAGTTGCGCGATACCTTCTTGGTCAGGGTTTAGGGGTTTAGATTTTATGGTTTAGGATTCCGTGAATTCTCAATAATATTTTCAAACTTTATGGTTATATATTTTTGTGGAACATAATGGTGTTACCGCAATTCAATGAAAGTATCTAAAAAATTGATCTACAGTTGATGATATCCTGCTTGGTCATATTTTTTGTTAAATAAAATTGAAGGTACCCTGGTACTAAAACAAGGGAGAAATAGGAAGAGTTCCTTGAGATTTAGGCGATGTTTGGTTGGGCTCGAATTCTAGCGTTTGATTTTTGGATCATAAAGCTACGAACGTGTTTTTGGATTTGTTTTTTAGCTTTTACTCTGACATAGTTGAATGATAGTATAAGCTAGGTTGGATGATTTTAAAGATTTTATCTCGGTTAAGCGAAAAAATGTTTGAATTTTGAACAACAAGCGAAGGGAATCTCTACTTCCCGTAATTCTGGCTCACTAACATGTGGGTCACTTGTATAGTCGGTCCAAAAAGTCGGTGTAGGTCGGAGTGGGTGGCCAGGTAAATATTGAAGAAGGGCTAGGAAACGTGGATGGGGTGATGCAATTGGGAGAACGCAAATTTACCACCTATATCCCTCTGTTATTGCAGTGCTCCCTTAGATTCTTGTTTCCGGAGCAGGGATAGAAGAGGAATTTTGCATTCTAGAAAAAGGTGAAGCATGTTTGAATGGATGCACGGGATATTTTAATGGATGGGTGCGATGATTGGGCACCGTACCAAATTTTGAGGTCGAAGCTTCTAGCATATGCTACTCCGGCGTGGGGCCTCTTTGACGTACTGTCACCGTCTAGGCCCACACGCCAGCGAGAGTTGCTTCCCAGCTTTTAAACGAGTTTCTAGGCATTTGCTGAAATTTTCGAACAATTTAAGGCTTTCAAGAAGATGACCATCGTCCCAAAAAAAGGTGACCAAGGTCATGGAAATAGTTTATGATGACGTGTCCGTATTTGGTAGATCGGTGCATCTTTGCAAATCAACCAATATGTCTGCTTCCAAATTTGAAGTTTGTTTTCAAATTTGCAAGTAACAACAATGTGTTTTCTTTTGAAGAAACTAAAAAGATGATGGCTCAAAATGCCACCGCCCACTTTTTCACACAATGTATAACGCGCTTTCCAGCTTCCAGGCTAAATTTGTGTAATAAACAAAAATTGGGGCTGGATGTTTTTTTGGGGTGGGGGCTGGATGTTTGAATGAATAGGCGGGATGTTTGAATGGGTGGGCGGGATATTTCGGTGCTCTGCCAAAATTTTGAAGTTGAAGCTTCTAAGGTACGCTACTCCCACTTTGGATACTTTCCCCGTTAGATAGACCCACAGGTCTATATGCTTTCTAGCATTTAATGAGTTTATAGACATCTGCTGAAATTAATGAACATTAATTCAAGGCTTTCAAACAAGAGGAGCAAGGGCACAGCCATAGTTTCTGTACCTTTTTCATCTTTTGTACTACTCCGTACATTGAAGTATCTTCGCGAACCAAGCTAACAAACATGGCCATATTTGGTAGATCGGTGCATCTTGGCATTTCAAGCAATTGTTTACAAAGGAGATACCAGATTTGATGGATAATGCCCTACTTTCATGAGTTTCCAAGATTCCTAGCTGAAGATGCTGAAATTAAATAACTTTTTAACATAAAGTCATTCGTTCACAAAGTGCAATGCTATGTGCATTAGTTTCCATGGTAAAACATAAACTTGTATATTGACAAGTTTTGGATCAATTTTGATCTATGGTGACTGGCAGGTGGACCACGTATATGGTGGTGCCCAAAGCAGGGTAGGTCAGAATTTCCAAAGTTATCCCTCCGCACCCCTTCGTGTTGTGTATTAACTTCCACCCTCTGGCGCCTAGGCCTCACCCCCTTCCCCACAAAATAGACGCGCTTACGGCCGCTCCTCGTCAACAACATGCGCGAAGAAGCTTTCCCTACCCGTCGGTCTTCTTGGGACGCACCGATGGGCACGTCGATCCCACGGTAGTCCTTCTATCTCCAGCTTGATCTCGTTGACATTTTATTGCCCTTTCAAATACTCCTACGTAGTTTAATTTGTCCTCAATCTGCATGGTCATAGTTTATTCTGCGTTGGATATGTGTTCCTAAATACCTTCGGCGATTTTTGCTGTCAATATGTTTGGTGAAACGCATAGGCACATATAGTTTTTATACTTCATCTATATGTTTCGTGCTTTTCTTTTAATAATAACCAACCTTGTATGTCATAATTAAACAGATGGGCAGATTTTGGATAGAGATTGCTCCATTAGGCAGCGCTAAACGTATCCTTGATGTTCTACGATTTATGGGATTTGTTAGAGTTCATTGTGACAACTCAAAAGTACATTGCCCCTGCCGATTGTGTGCGAATCGTAGGGTGTTGCCTCAAAGTATAGTGGAAGACCATATTTTTATATTTGGGATGCTTAGCACATATGTTAGATGGGTATTTCATGGTGAACCATATGATCCTCCATATGAACTGGGGGAAGTACATCTTTATCATCAAGATCAAGTAGGGGAAGCAGATGTTGATCAACTAGATCAACTGATAGAGGCAGCTCTTGAGCATCTAGATCAACTTGGAGAAGGGGGAGGAGAGAAAAAGCGCAAGCTGCATGAAACAGGTTTCATTTCTGGTACTACCGCTATGCCAGATGATAAGGTATATCGGTAGAACGACAAATGTTCAGGTTGTGTGTCTTTGATGTTTGTCTATAAACGTATTTGTTAATCTACTAATCGCAGAAGCAGACGATCGAAGAGGACTTTGATGGTAATGACGATGACTTGTTCATTGATGAGCCTGTACCTGAGGCTGTGGATTGGGTACACTGCGTCTGGATGGATTTGATGCAGGGCTGTTGATCATCAGGGGTGTACTTTTGGTGTCGTTCATGACCACTAGCCCAGCTACAAAACTCTTGGGGTGTAGAGCTATCCCATGATTGGTTTGCTATTGTCATAGTTCTGTAATATGGATCTACATTATTATGATTTCTAGGCCTTTGTTAGAAGAACTATAATTGGAAACTATTCCGTATATTAGTATATACAGAGTATATGTGTGTTTGTGTGTGTTTCTAGTCTGAAATTCGAGCTTATCATTTTATCGGTTCCTAAACTATTTTTTAGGCCCCAGTGCTAGTGCCCTATGCTACAACTACCGTCATCTTTTCCACTCCTCTGTGAGACGAATCAGCAGAAGGATAATAAGCTGGGACCAATTTGATTCGAAAAGGGGCGATTTTCTCTGTCCATGGAGAGGAACCCGGGAGAACTAGTACTGGTACCAAGGGAAGGAGGAGGTTAGCTCGGTCAATTATCTCACCCACTTGATTTGGGACCTGCTTTAACTCACCCCTGACGTGGGTCCCGCTTGAAACAACTGTAGGCCACCACGTGATAGTTGGGATAAAAAATTCGGGATTCTCTCTTGGCAAAATGTTCCTGCCACTGCCACTTAAAAATACTTACTGTAGAAAAAAGTGTACTGCCCAGCCGTACTACTACTAGTACTACTACTCTCCTGCCCATGCCTTTCTACCGACGACAAGACAAGGAACCATCACTAGCTAGCTCACATCCAGCAAGCAACTGTTGGAACTGGTGCAACCTCCGATTGGGGAGTTCTTGTTGAAATAGGTGGGTGTATTTGCTCACCTCGAAATCCGGCTTTGCTTAATTTGCTTCTGATTGGGCCATTGGGGGTACTATTAGTACTAGGAGTAGTAGTATTCGATATGCTTTGATTGTACAGTTCTTGCTTATTGCTCACCTCGGAATCACCTAATCAGGATATTTTTCCTCTTCTCTAATCGATTGGGTCATTTCGGTGGGGTGGGGGTGGTGGTGGGGATGGGGGTGGGGATAGGTGGTACTGATTCCGTATGGATTCTGGATTAGGGCATGGTCACCACTGTTCTGATTGGGGCATTTGGTCGGGCTCAATTTCAGTGTTCTTCACTTTTGTAACCTTTAGTTGCTACTCGTAATGTGCAATGGATTTTGCGTTAGATTCTGTATGGAGAACTATGGGTCAGTGGCGCACATGGCCACTACGGACAGGGATGGTCCCGTCAGTTCCCTTAAAAGTTGCCTAAAAAGGTAATCTAGCAGTATATTCGTTGCGTTCGTCCATTCTTTCCAATGCTGAAAGTGGTTGGCTGCAACCTGAATCTATCCCTGTGCTAAAAGTTCTCTGTGTTTGCATCCTGTTTTTGTGGAAGCCTCTGTGACACTATCTCTTCTTCATTTACTATAGCACGATGGTACATACCTGCGAACGTGCGGTGCTCCAGGTGGGGCAAACAGGATGGTACCCCCACATGCTACAGGATCCAGCGAGTACCACTACTCACCAAAAAACAAGCGCAAGGCCACCGACCAGCTGGGAGGGCCCAGCTTAAAGAGAAAGGTATTTGTTGTTAATACCCTTATTTCCATGGTGCAGACAGATTTAAGTATTACCCGCTTGGTGTGATGCATGCTTATTAGATGTAGAGAAACATATGTGTGATTTTATTAATTCTGGCACTGTGTTTATGTGAATCCAGATCTGGATCTTTCAGACTGTCTCATACAGTCAGTATATGACTACTATGTACTGTACTCCCTCCGTCCCAAGGCTTAGGCATATACTATATTTTTTGAAAAGTCAAGCGATGGAAAGTTTGACCAAACTTTACACAGTAGTATTGAACTGTTGAGCTCTGTTACTATTTATGCATATTGAAGGTGCTGTTGCGAAGGCTGAGGCTGCTATAGAGGCTAGTAGATTTCTGATGCCCACACCAAAATAGGACATCCTCTACACAATGAGGAAGCGCCAACACAGTACCAGGTCGGCAGTGACCTCTCTAAGAATTGGGTATAATTTGGAAATCCACAATTTAACATGTTATGATTTTCCATGTTATTTTTATCCACAATTTCCATGCACCAGCTACGTAGGCCTTTCTGCTACCCTCCTCTCGTCAAGCTTGTGGATTGAAACGGGGCCCCTGTATGCCATTCCAAAGGTAGAGACATGAAAAATGGTGCATGACCACCCTTCGCAAAGGGTACCCATGGTATCAGGTATGGATTCCAAGTGGTTTATACCGACTTGATGTAAGATCTTGTATCTCACTTTTTTTTGTTATCGTCTTACTTCTCCATCAATTTTCTCATGAAGGTTGTCCCTTGTGTCGCTCGCCCCATTATAAACAAGATGTTCAGAAACGACAAGTTTCTAACTCTGTATAGCAAGGTCCCTAAAGGCATGCGGCAACTATATGATGCGGATGTCTCCCAGACAATGGCCACCACCTATTAGGGTGGCCAAGGTTGGTCCAAGTATGTCCGTGAGAATGGTCTAAAGCAGGGGCACGAGGTAACATTTGATTTTAGCAAGCCTGGGCAGATACTTGCACGCCATCGTACACGTGTTGACCGAAGGACCAACAACAGAGGTAGTACTAATTAATTTGATTATGTACTCATCACAACCTCTAATGATTTTCTTACGACTAACTGTTCTGCACTATTGTCTTTACTCATCATATGACCCTGACCACTTCTGCAGTCCGCTTCCCCTTATGTACTACCCATACGGGTGCCAGCATCAAGCTGCTGGCACCGGCACCAGCACCGGCCCCAGTTCCTGAAACGGCACATGTTAACCTTAGTAGGAGAAAGAATAGAGGTAGTAACTTAATTCACTTGTATACTCTCATCTCTGTCTAGGAGTTACTGTTGTATAAGAAACCATTTTGCTTGTCCACATCTCATATGCCTCTCTGACCACTCATGCAGTCCCCTTACCTGCCCCTCAGAAGGTAATCAGCACCAAGCTGCTGGCACCCCCAATGGCACTAGCCCTAGTTCCTGCTCCGGCACCTGTTGACCTAAGTAGAAACAATGGAGGTAGTAACTTAATTTGCTTGTATACTCATTATATCCTCTTATCACTGTCTTGTGAGTAACTGTTGTATAAGAGACCATTTTTCTTGTACACTTCTCATCTGCCTCTACCATCCCTACAGTCAGCTTAGCTACCTCTTAGAAGGAATCTAGCATCAAGTTGCTGGCACCGGCACCGGTTCTGGGCCTTTTGGCTCCTCCACCTGCCCCTCTAAAATTAGTGGCACCATCTCCTGCACTAGCACCAGCCCCAGCACAGGCACCAACACAAGCTCCTTCATCACCCCGGCCAGCACCTTGTCAGACCATATCCTACACATGTGTCATCACAAGGTCGCACCGGATTATGTTTGTGAGTATATGGCGGCAGATAAACTATTCTGAATGTCTTCCCAAGTTTCACATGATTCAGTGCATCGCTCTTAGTAATTATGCGTGTATCTCTTGCTTTGACTCAGAAATTGCCTAAGAGTGCCAGAAAGCAACTCCAGGTCAGACGAAAGGGCACAATAGTCTTCACGATGCAGAGCGAAAGATTGCTTATCGAGGGAGGCTACGCCATTAACTCGACTGATGGGCGCTTGGCAGCTACTTCTAGGTGGATCAAGTTCTAGAAAGCAGCCAAACATACTATTGGAAGAACGGTTAAGGTCAATGTATCTCACTGCCCTGAATGCGGCATGTTGTTCATGAACTTCCTAGCTGTCTAACTCTTTGGCTACATGCTATTGTAATTAATTATGTGGTTGTCTTATCTCCACTGATTATATAGGGTGGTAAAACTATGATAACCTTTTGCTGGATTGGAGCTATGACTAGTATGTACTGGTATGGTATATCTTTATCTATATGACGGTTCCCTATATGAGCAAATATTATGATAATGATTGTGTTCCAGTGATCGAGTGTGTTTGGAGAAAAGGGCAAACTGATCGCGTGGCGTAGTTTTTAGAGCTGAAACAAGAACTGTCTCTCTCTGTAGTGATATTGAATTTCAGTGTTTGTATTGCTGAATCAGTCACTTTGAAATACTTCTGAATTGGTCAAGTGCTGCTGAATATGAACTAGGAATCTCTCAATTTTCTATGTCTTATTATTCTGTACTCCTTATCTTTCAAATGGTATTGAATTTGTCAAAAGTTTTGTCGTTGTTGCTGGCTGCTTGCTCTAGAGCTTTTGCCTTTGTGTCATCGGAACCGTTGGATGCATTTTGGATAGAGATGAGAGGGTAAAGATATACATCGTGATTTTACCAAGTGAAGTCATTGGATACCAGCCCTATTTTGGTGCATGTGGTGTGTGTTCATTAGATATTTTTACATGAATATTTCTCAAAGGAATTATCGCTTTTTTCCTCCCTCGAAGGGGTCTGTGTTTGAATCTGGTGAGACACAGCCCAGTGAAAGTTGAGATAGGAGCCCATTGACCATAGCCCAAAAACTTTTTAATTTGGCCTTTTTGGTAGTGCCCCCCACCTCTAAAAAAACTCTGCCTACCCATGTTTTTAAGAAACTAATCCATTATGTGGCTTTTTATAAATCGAGGTTCCAGTAGCACTGCTCTTTTATTTTAAGAGAGATAACATGCAAACACAACAATATTTTTAGATGACTAATACATAAGTTGTAGTACTAATACATGTTTAATGATTCAATTTCTATCAGTATCTTTGGTATTGTGGCAAAACACTCAGTTTATGTCTATTTGATTTGATTTGAAGGTCTTTAGTTCAAATCCACTGTGTGTACATATTTATATATATCTTGGATTTACTTTTTTGAGAAAGAGTTTACTTTTTAATATCGCATTACGCAGAGGCTGACATCGCGGACCCACCAGCCTATAGCATCCCTCGATTTTATTGGTCGGGTTTAAAAAAAAGTTAAATACTTGTACAGAGAGGCTGGCATCAGGGACACACCGGCCAGAACATACCAGAGAGGGTGACATGGGGGCCTCAGCAGCAAGACCATACATGGCTGCCACATCGAGCAACGTTGCCAACGTCAAAACAGTGGACGCGGCCAAAAAAAAGTCCATCATACATAGGTTTGATATACAGAGAGACCGACATGTGGGACCTAGTAGCGTGGCCTTATACAGGTTCTACCTCGAGCGACATTGCCAAGTACGAAACAAGGAGGCGCGAGCGAGAAAAAAGTCTAGCATGCACACCTTTCTTCAAATGAGAGGCTCACATGGGGGACTCAGCAGCCTGGAAAAATGGCTGATGCATCGACCAATGCTCTCAAGTTTGAAACACGGAGGCATGACCGAAAGCAAAAATTCCATCATACACACGTTTCTTCTAATGAGTGTATGACATGTGGGGTAGGGCCCTGCATCATGATTAAACGGTAGATGCAGCGAGCAACGCTATCAAGTTCGGAACACGGAGGCACGACCGAGGGAAAAAATTCTATCATACACACGTTTCTTCTAATGAGAGGATGACATGTGGGGTCTAGGAGTTTGATTAAACGGCTGATGCAGCAAGCAACGCTATCAAGTTCGGAACACGAAGGCGTGATAGAGGGTAAAAAATCCATCATACACACGTTTCTTCTAATGAGAGGATGACATGTGAGGCCCAGCATCGTGATTAAATGGTAGATGCATCGAACAACGCTATCAAGTTTGGAACAGGGTAGCGCGAGCGAAGGAAAAAAATCCATCATAGACACGTTTCTTCTAATGAGACGATGACATGTGGGGCTCAGGAGGTTGGTTAAACGGTAGATGCGTCGAGCAGCGCTATCAACTCGGAATGGGGTAGCGCCGGCGAAGGAAAAAATTCCATCATACACATGTTTCTTCTAATGAGAGGATGACATGTGGGTCCTAGGAGGTTGATTAGACGGTAGATGCATCGTGCAGCGCTATCAACTTCAGAACAGGGTAGCACGAGCGAAGGAAAAAAATTCCATCATACACACGATCCTTCTAATGAGAGGCTGACATGTGGGACCTAGCAACCTGACTAAACGGCAGACGCCTCGAGCAACGTTATCGAGTTCAAATCAGGGAGGCACGACCGAAAAGTATGGTCCGCTAGAGACACTGACGTCCGGGACCCACACTCCTCAAAAGACTTCGGCGAGTCAACATCGCGCGAGGAAACGAAAATCTTGCTTCTGCCACGCGCCAGCCGAGCTTCCTCCATGTTTTTAGCAGATCCGTCGTAGTAGAGGGCCGCGAAACCGGAAAAAAAGTTTTCCATCGACCACGGCTGAGCCGAGAATTTCGTCGCGGCAGACGCGCCTTCTACGACGACCGTCGGGCCAATTCGTTGCAGAAGGAAACTTTTCTTGTAGTGAGTTGTCGACTTCTAGTATCTAGTTTGTCCTCAGCTAAGTTCCTGCTATTGTTTCCTCCCTGGCATCCTTCCGCAATCATGTAGTACCTGTTTAAACTTTTCCTACTAATTCCATTACAATTTTGTTGTTTCCATCTGATTCTTCAAAATCTGCAACACTAACTATTTTCTCTTCTTTTGCATAGAGCTCAAACATGGAACATTGAACATGTTGGTTTGCAAAGCTTGTTCTACAAGTTCACAAGCGATGCCTTTGTTTTTTGTATCTGGTTCAGTTTCGTCCTAAGAAACTACATAACTGTTCTCTACTGTGTTGTTCATGGGTGGTTTGCATTCCCTCTTTGTTGCGTATATGCTTGCGCTTTATGAGTTGAAGTTAGTAGAACCATGTATCATGGGGAATGCTTTCAACACTACATTGGTACTTTGTACCTAGTTGATATCATGTCCTTTTGCTTATGGATCCTGGCGGTGTGAAATAAAAGTGGAACTTGTGAGATCATGGAGTTTGTATATGTGTTAGAGAAACGCCTGGGCCGCTAGCCTAAGCCATGCCTAATCATGGTGGAAAATTGCAACATAACTATAGTGAGCATTCTATGAAGCATCCTTAATAAAAACCTATGCAAATAGCAAATAAAAAGATCGCTAAGATGCTCATTGTCTGCTTGCCTTGTCATTTTGATTATGGGATAGCTCCTATGTCATGTGCAAGGGGTACCCTGTTGGTGGTTCTCTATGATACATATGTACTTACAATGACAAGAGCTTGCTCGTGACTAAAGTTGAGTAGCATGAGGTTCGGTCTTCGTAAGTAAGGGCATGGGACTTCAGTTTATAATTTGTCAAGCATATCCTCTTAGTTGTGTCACTTTAACCTTAATCACCAAAATATGCCTATGATAGGGGTAATGAGAGCTGAAAGCTAGTAAGTACCATAATTTTTGGAAGCTCTTTATGAAACTTGAAATCCCTACTTCCTTTTACAAAGGGCCTTTCTTTTACTTTTTAGTTGAGTCAGTAAACCTATTCCCTTCTATCTCAGCAAGTATTTTGAGTTGTTGTGTTTCATTCATTCATATGATGATTTATTCAATCATGTTTCTTATGTTCTTTGTTTTGCACATTGCTCTTATCTTGGTGATTACTACTTTGAAAGCTATCATTGAAAACCAGTTATTTGTGAACTCCAGCAAATTATCAACTATTCTTCAACCAAGAGCTAAGTTTGCCATTACCAATTATGATTCACTTTATGTATCTTTATTGTGTTTCCTTTACACATTGCAAGTTAAGTTATATAATAGTGAGTTGTCTTCTATTATGATCTATGTATTGATGAATGTGATGCTTCTTGTCCGTATTCTTTTATTGAATCTTCATTCCATAAACCAGAGGCCATGTTTATTGAGCTCAGTTTCGCTTGGGGACAAGCAAAGTCTAAGCTTGGGGGGAGTTGATACGTCCGTTTTGCATCACTATTCTATGTCATAATTCACTGTTATTCATTGATATATTTCATATTAAGAGATGATACTTATGTTATTTCATCTAGTTTTGCATGGTTGATGACTTTTGGAGCATGGACCACTGCAGTCAGGATTCTGATAGAAAAGGTGTTGTTTGGAGGCAAAATTCGCGAAGATCAGAAAATCCGGGAAAAATATACGGAAAATCCTATTTTTTCAGAAGACGAAGGATGCCAGAAGGAGGAGTGGAGATGGGCCACATGGGGCCCACAACACCCCCTAGCACGGGCCACCCTAGGCCGCGCCACCAGGTGGTGTGGCCGCCCTGGCCCACATCTGGCTCTCCCCTCTGGCGTATATATTCCTCCCGAAACCCTAAGACTCGGGGAGCGACCACAGAAAGATTCTGCCGCCTCTACGGGGCAGAAAACACCGAGAGAGAAAGATCTCTCTGGCAGACAGATTTCTGTCGAGGGAATTTCTTCCTAGAGAGGGGAGATCGTCGCCATCAACACCACCATCCAGCTGGACTTCATCGGGATCATCATCATCATCACCACCACCATCATCATCAGCACCATCATCACCATCTCCATACAGCTGTAACAATTGGGTTGAATCTTGCAATAGTTCTTAGGGGAAACTTTCCCGGTGTTGATTACTCTTTGTAGTTGATGCTATTGAGTGAACCGTTGAATTATTGTTTATGTTCAGATTGTTATACATCATTATTCCATCTCTGATCATGATCCATATGATGTCTTGTCAGTAGTTCATTTTGTTCTTGAGGACATGGGAGAAGTCATGTTGTTAGTAGTGGAGTTGTGTTGAGAAAGATTCAATAGTTTGATATTTAAGTTGTGGTGTACTTATTCTAGTGGTGTCATGTGAACGTCGACTACATGATACTTCACCTATATGGGCCTAGGGGAATGCATTGTGTATTTGGCTACTAATCGTAGGGGTTGCCGGAGTGATAGAAACCTAAACCCCCATTAGGAAACCATTGCACAAGGGATGTAAGGGTCTTAGAGTTTAAAGATGTGGTTAGGTTTCTACCTTAATTACTTTCTTGTATTTATGGATGTTTGCAAGGGGTATAATCACAAGTATGTATTAGTCCTAGGAAGGTCGGTACATTAGCACAGGTTCACCCACACAACACTTAGCAAGCTAAAGAAGATTAATCAACTATATGAAGCGAAAGCACTTGACAGTCTTCCCATGTGTCCTCGAGAATGTTTGGTCATCTTAAGTAATACAACCGGCTTGTCCTTTGCTGCATAAAGGATTGGGCCACTTGCTGCATTTATTCCTATTGTCTTTTATTTACTCGTACTACATTAACTTGCTTTATCAAAAAACCCTAAAAATCCGTTTGCTTAGTATTTGAAGAGAATTCCTGATCCATACCACTAGCCAGCACCTTCTGCTCCTCGTTGGGTTCGACACTCTTACTTATCGAAAATACTGCGATACACCCCCTATACTTGTGGGTCATCAATTGTATTGTTGGTCTTTTCACGGAAGGCACACCTGTTTAATGGTTGTTGTCTTGTCCTATTTTATTTAATTAAACCGTGGACATGTAGTTAACTCTAGTTCAAATGGGTAATTTATTTGCCTTTTGCTACAGAATTCTTTGATAATGATGATGGTTGTTTGTTTGCTTGCCTTGTTTGCTATATTAACTTGTTATTACTTAGTTTCATACTGCAATTGTTGCTATCGCCACCAAAGAGGGGGCTACAAGATCATGTCTCAAGGTGGTTTTCCAATATAGCTGTCACACTCAAAGGGAGATGTTGTTGATAGATCAAGAAAGCAAACTGGGGACTCTGCTACTCGTGGGCTCAATCTCGATTGGCAACTGAAATGCTGAATTTTCTTATCCTTCAGTTTGTTGATGATAAGTAATAATTTTAAAAAGTTTGCAGCTAATGTAATATCTAGGTAAATCGCATAGGCCATGTAGGCATTTAGTTAACGCTGTCTCCACTTGGCGGTAGGCGGTTGATGACTACAAGTGCACAGATCATTCGTAGCTAGTTTTGAATAAAGATATCGATCCCATAGGGAGCAGGAGTCTGAAGTCTAATAACTCTTGAAATAAATATTATAATAGAAATGCTAAATAAAGTTCTAAGTGACAAGATAAAATGCGAGTATTGTGTAAAAGGGTGTTTAGGGTTTTGCAACGATAAGTAAAGTAAAACAACTAAATTAAGAAAGTAAGTATCGCGTATGTAAGAGAGATTGGAACTGCAATAGGAAAAAGCGTTGTCATGGAGTAGCGGATACACCACTAGCATTATAAGGACCTAATATAAAGATTATTATCATGAACATTCTCAACTATGTATGTGTGGGAGGAACTCCGTATCTGGACAAATAGGCAGCAACTATTGCTCACATCATCCTCATAACCACAACAGTCAGTAATTGACATCAATCGAATTACTGCGTTATTAAGGGACTTAATCCCATAGGACGTATCCCATGACATGGATAGTGTTCCGTGAGTTTCCTCGGTTTCCCAAGTTGATACATAAGGAGGAGTGCCAACAACTTTATAGTCACTGTAAGTGCTAACACACCTTCGTCTACCAATAAGTAGTTCCCTCCATCAAGTCCCCATGAGAGGCAAATATTGAGAGGTCGACTTCTCTCAAGATCAAGATGGAGACAATCTGACACATGGTCACAGTGATGAATATCATAATAAACTTTATCTTATTTCAATCTCATACTAGGTTTCTCCATCTCCCCAAGAACTAATGATCTACTCAGACATGGAGGCAATCAAGATCATGGAAAATCAATGGAATCTAAATAGTACTTGTATAAATCCACAACGAGTATGGAAATCATAACAAGATCTAGACAAGATGTAGATGGGATGGATGGAGATGATGGTGATGCAGCAGTGGATGATGAAGATCGATGCCTTAGCCTCTTGGATCTTCGCAGGGCGAAGATGGATCACTGGTGGACGAGTTCCCCCTCCATATGCCTTCCGGAGGTGAGGTTTCAGCGATTTCTGGGTGTTCTCTATGTCGTCTCTCTGATCCAGTTGCACGGGGTGAAAGTTTTTGAGGAGGCAGTGGCGGCGCCAACTATACGGCTGTAAAATTTATTCCTGCCGTATAGTTGGTCGTTAAAACGTGTGTCTCCTTTGATCGCTTTGGATTTCCTTCTAGTATTATTAATATTTCCCAAACAAGCGATTTATTTTGTTTTTAACTACTTTTCTCCTCACTATAACTGCTTCAAGAATTGTGTCCATTGTATCCATCATCTGCCCTGATCCTGGTGAAAACAAACATAAAATATGCACGGGAGCATTATAAAATACCAAGATCCTACATCTACAATGCAAAACAACAATATAAAACATGATGCAAATATACACTCATCAGCGGTACCATAACTAGGCCGATTGGGCTTGGTATTGGACCGTAATGTTCTGGACCAACGATTAATAGTAAATGATGCTCCTTGATGGTCCATACACACCTTTTTTATTGTTGCGATTGGCGTGGGCCTTAGAAACACCAAAACGATAAAAGTCCGTAAATGCAATGGGCATCGCGTGCAAAAGCTGAAAGGGACACTATGAACGGGCTTGATGAATAGTAAATGGCCAGAATTGTAGCAGACTGCAAAGCGGCAAAAGGCCTAACATCTTTATGGGCCTGAATAGTGAAAGGCTTGAATAATAAAAGGCCCGAACAGTAATGGTCCTGACGTGAAAAAATGCAGAACAGTAAAATGGCCTGAACCATACTAGGCCGAAATTCGGTAAAAAGCCTATATTCTTACGAGCCAAAACAGTGGAAGGCTTGAACATTAACAAGCCCGAACAGTGAAAGGTCATAACAGTAGCAGGCCAGAACAATAGCGGACTTTCTGACATATGTGCTGATAGTGGGCGGCCCACGTCTAGCCGGCTCGAATAGTAAAAGGCCAGAATAGTAACAGACCTTCTCGCTAATGGGCCTATGGTGGGCGGCCAACTACGAGCTTTATGAACAATGCTGGGCCTAAAGCAGGCTTTAACAGTGTCAGGCCGACGTGGTGTAGGCCTATAATGGGCCGCACAGTGGTTACCAAAGTTGGGCCTTATGCAGGCCTAAAGAGTAATGGACCGGAAAGTTAACATGACGTAGCTGGGCTACGAAGTGATGGGACCCTTCAATCAACGCGGGCCTCGGAGCAGGCCGTAACAGTAATGAGCTTATTCTTATTGGCCTTTTCTAATGGTTCGGCCTACTTAATGGTTAGCAGGCCTTGGCTTCCACCACGGTTTTGTGACCGTTAACGGTGTTTGCCACGTGGCATTTTGCATGACATCAACAGTCAACGGGCTAGCGAAACCGATCTACCACAACATAGTTTTCCGTAGTTGAAGGGTGTGATCCGCCACGGTCGAAAAAAACCGTGGTAGATTCTTTGGTGATGGGGCTTTACCACGGAGGCCATCCATCGCGGAACACTTTTTCACCACAAAAAACAGGCCTTCAACCACGAAAACCGTCTGTTGTAAAATACAACTTTTCTTGTAGTGATGGGAGTCTTAAAGAAATATGTACATAACCGTTCTAGGCTAGAAGAGCTAGGCAATTTATTTCAACACTAAAGAACGAATAGCGACGTCGGCGGGGTGTGTTATGAAGGGAAAAATATGGACATGGAGCACTCATGGTTTTGGTGAGGAGGTGATTAAGGATGTGAGTGGTGTGATCGAGAGTTTCTACCCAAAAGAGAGGTGGTAATCTAGCCTAAAATAAAAGATAACACACTATGTCATTGACTGTACGGATAATACGCTCGGTTTTACCGTTTTGTTGCGAGGTGTGTGTGTTTGGTTTTGTATCAGACAACAATAAAATTCCTAACAACGAGAATGATTTAGCCAAGATCTATTCTATGAAGATATAAGGTAACAGAGAGATTCAGTGTTCATACCCTTGAAGACCGAAAAGCATTCACGTTCTCATGAACGTTGACGATATAGTTGTATGGTGACACCGACCTCGAGGTCTTGCATACATACAAGCGACAAGTGCCACAACTGGCAGCACCTCCACAGTTCTACACGCGTCCGGTAGAGACGACATCCCCTAGGCTCTGGTCCAGCGAAGAAGCGGAAAAAGATTGATCCGGGCCGAGATACCAACAACACTATGACGTGTGTGTGGTGAAGAACTCTATCCTTGTATGCACGCTCCAATTGCGGAACCACACAGGAGGGAGAGAGAGGGAGAGAGGCAAACCCAATGGATTGAATGAGGAGGGAGAGAGGGAGAGGGTGGCCACCTCGGGCACCGCCCTAGGGCAACCGCTGCCGCCTCCTGTCCCCTCCCCTCCCATGCCACGCGCCCCCTCCCCTCCTCTTGGGCCGCCAGCCACTTTGGGAGGAGGGTTGCCCCTAATGGGCTACCACATGCTGGCCCATTAGGGGTAGACTTATATTTTTATTTATTAATTTAATATTTAATTCATATAATTAAATACTAAAATCAGTATTTACGTCTCCGAACATTTCATTGCCCTAGAACATTTCCGATCTCTTCCCAGAACAATTCCAGAGTTCCCTCTCTTTTCTCCAACGACCTCGAATCAAACCTTAAGCATCATCTACCCTTAAGCATGCCACCCTAAGGTTCGGGAATACGCAGACATGATCGAGACACATCTCCGACCAATGACCAACAACGGGATCTAGAAACCCATGATGGCCCCCATGCGTTCCACGAATTAAGTTGATCGCTTGAACCATAAAGGTCGAGTCTCATTTCCTTTCCTACATGATACCTAGTTTGTCCAAAATTTGATCTTCGGTATCCCTATACCTAGTTCGAACTTGTTATAGATAAATACATGTACTCGTTCTTGTGATATTATATTCCTGTGACCTAGTAACATGATTCTAAGCTTCATAGATGTAATCTCACTAAATGGGCTCAGAGTATCTATATATCATGCGGATGGGAAAATCTCGATCTCGATGCATACGCCTCAACCTACCCTTTTGGAATACCCGAGAGACACCTTTATGATTATCCTGTTATGGTGTGATGGTTGATATAGTCAAGAAAACCTCTAGTGATAGTAATTAGATATGATCTCATAGTCAAAGGATTGGGTTATTACATTTCTTTAGTTCTCACAATGTTGAACTTTGTGACTCGATTTCATTGCAATACTTTAACTTGGGTGTGTGTCCATCACATCATTTACTCAATGACATGACCCCATTATCAATTTATATAAATGCCATGATCAAGAAACAAATGAGCTAGTTGACCAAAGTTTACTAGGGATCAAGTTTGTTTACATAACACACGTGTACTAATTTTCCGCTTAATATAATTGTAGTATAGTATAAAAAATATTGTAAATATATAATATTAATAATAAAAACATCTTTATTATTGGCGTCTAGGGCATATCTCCAACAGTATGGATACCAGAAGCGAATATGTATGACATGTTAAGCGGTGAGGGAGTGGAGTTTGTGGTTATCAAACTCACGACCGTTGTCACAATTTATGGACGCAAGAGGCAAATTAAACTGCGTATGAGCGAACATGCAAAAAGAAGCGAGTGTGGTGTAAGTATCAGACTTTTGGCGGAGAGGAACAGTCCACAAAAAATGAGTAAAATCATCAATAATGTCTAAAAAATATTTATTGCTAGAAATAATCAAAATTTGTGATCTCCAAAGATCATAATGAATTAACTCAAAAGGGCGAGTAGTCCTAGCGGTGGAAGCAGAAAATGGAAAACGTACATGTTACAAGGTAAAGAAATATGTTGCGAAAGATGATGATAAGCATAATGATCAGGGTGACTGAAACGATGGTGCCAAACATCATGGGAGGTAGTGGCCATGGTGAGAGGATGGGGTGTCAGACGCTGGAATGATTAAAGATCCCTCATACTATTACACCGAAGAATCTCATGCTAGGTGGGAATATCCTCACAGAAAAACAAAAGTGTCAAACTCGACGGAATAATTATTATCAATAGTAAACTGATGGACGGAGATGACATTTTTAATTATTTTAGGTGTAACGAGGACATTACAGAGATGAAGCGGATGATTAGATAAAAAAGAGGTAAGAGAGGCATGCTCGGATGTGGAGACGAGAACGGTGGAACCATCTCCAACAGTGACATGACGATTCCATGACATGGGAGATCGTGCGGGGGTCGTGCACATGAAGACACACTTGTTGAACGTCGTACAGGTGAGGTACTGTAGATCCCCGGCGAGACTCCAGTACTTAGTAGGGTCGGCCACGGGGGGACCGGCGGTGGCGGTGAGCTTTCGTGATGTGTCAACCAGTGTTGTTGCGGACTTGCAGGTAGTCATACCGGCTTTGTTCATAATCTTTGTGGCATACTTGGCTTGCGAGAGGTACATGTCGGAGGGGTCACGGGTCACTGCGATGCCGAGGAAGTTGTGAAGGCTGACCATGAGTGTCATGGAAAACTTTTAGCGGGGAGGTTTAGTGATCCGGTCAAGGAGTCGAAGGGAGGAGACGGTGAGGAAGATGTCATCGATGTACAACAGGAGAAAGGTTATGCCCTCTGTACACTGAAGAACAAACATCGACGTGGCAGAGCTCAAGCACATGAATCCGGTCAGGGTGATGAAGGACGTGAAATGCTAGTACCACTCATGAGGATCCTGCTTGAGACCATATAGCGAACGGTTCAGCCGGTAGACATGCTCGGGGTTGGTAGAGTCAATGAAGCCGGTGGGTTGTCGATAGTAGATGACCTCAACGAGCTTGCTGTGGAGGAAGGCGTTCTTGACGTCGAGCTAGCGAGTCTCCCACTTAAGGGAGAGGGACATGGAGAGGATGCTGTAGATCGTGGCCGGTTTGACAAACGGGTTGAACGTCTCGTTGAATTCGACGCCTTGCTCCTGAGAGAAGCCGCGAAGCACCCAGCATGCTTTGTAATGGTTGAGGGATCCATGGGGATTGAACTTGTGGCGAAATACCCACTTGTTGGAGACGATGTGGGCATTCTGAGGAGGAGGCACGAGATCCCAAGTATTGTTGCCAAGGAGAGCACGGTACTCCACGATCATAGCATAGAGCTAGTTCGGGTCTTTGAAAGCAGCACGTGTGGATGTCAGAAGCGATGAGTACCTATTGACAAAAGCATGTAGGTTACGCTACTCACGGGGTGGTAATTTTATGATGTAGGTGTTGCGCGTGCGATGCACGGGCTGGGATGGCGGCGAGGGGGCGCACGGTGGCGAAGGGGCACGTGATGACAAGAGGGAAGGCAAGGGTGCACGCGGAGAGGTCGCAGCCAGCGAGATGATGCGAGAGGAATTTCATCATCAAGAAACACCTAGGTGACAACAGAGGGTGGCAGCGGCGAGGCAAAGGGAAAAGTAGAATCGTAAAAACGACATGACGAGGGATGATGATGCGATGAGTAGCGAGATCCACGCAGCGATAACCTCTCTAGAGAGAAGAATACCCAAGAATGATGTGATGACCCACAAGTATAGGGGGTGTATCACAGTATTTTCGATAAGTAAGAGTGTCGAACCCAATGAGGAGCAGAAGGTGCTGGCTAGTGGTATGGATCAGGAATTCTCTGCAAATACTTAGCAAACGGATTTTTAGGGGTTTTTGATAAAGCAAGTAAACAAAGTACGAGTAAATAAAAGACAGTAGGAATAAATGCAGCAAGTGGCCCAATCCTTTATGCAGCAAAGGACAAGCCGGTTGTATTACTTAAGATGACCAAACATTCTCGAGGACACATGGGAAGACTGTCAAGTGCTTTCGCTTCATATAGTTGATTAATCTTCTTTAGCTTGCTAAGTGTTGTGTGGGTGAACCTGTGCTAATGTACCGACCTTCCTAGGACTAATACATACTTGTGATTATACCCCCTGCAAACATCCGTAAGTACAAGAAAGTAATTAAGGTAGAAACCTAACCACAGCTTTAAACTCTAAGACCCTTACGTCCCTTGTGCAATGGTTTCCTAACGGGGGTTCAGGTTTCTGTCACTTCGGCAACCCCTACGATTAGTAGCCAAATACACAATGCATTCCCCTAGGCCCATATAGGTGAAGTATCATGTAGTCGACGTTCACATGACACCACTAGAAGAAGTACACCACAACTTAAGTATCAAACTATTGAATCTTTCTCAACACAACTCCACTACTAACAACATGACTTCTCCCATGTCATCAAGAACAAAACGAACTACTCACAAGACATCATATGGATCATGATCAGAGATGGAATAATGATGTATAACAATCTGAACATAAACAATAATTCAATGGTTCACTCAATAACATCAACTACAAAAGAGTAATCAACACCGGGAAAGTTTCCCCTAAGAACTAATGCAAGATTCAACCCAATTGTTACAGCAATATGGAGATGGTGATTAGGGTGATGATGGTGATGATGATGATGATGATCCCGATGAAGTCCAGCTTGATGGTGATGTTGATGGCGATGATCTCCCCTCTCCGGGAAGGAATTCCCCCGGCAGAAGTATGTCTGCCGGAGAGATCTTTCTCTCTCGGTGTTTTCCGTCTCGTAGAGGTGGCGGAATCTTTCTATGGTCGCTCCCCGAGTCTTAGGGTTTCGGGAGGATAATTTACGCCCGAGGGGAGTGCCATGGGTGGACCAGGGTGGCCACACCACCTGGTGGCGCGGCCCAGGATGGCCCGCGCCAGGGGGTGGTGTGGGCCCCCTGTGGACCATCTCCAGCCCCCCTTCTGGCTCCCTTCGTCTTCTGGAAAAATAGGATTTTCCGTATATTTTGTCGGATTTTCTGATCTTCGTGAATTTTGCCTCCAAACAGCACCTTCTCCATCAAAATCCTGACTACAGCGGTCCATGCTCCAAAAGTCATCAACCATGCAAAAACAAATGAAATAACATAAGTATCACCTCTTAATACGAAATATATCAATGAATAACAGTGAATTATGACATAGAATAGTGATGCAAAATGGATGTATCATGATGCAAGCTCTAGACCGCGATGCGAGTTTGTGGGTAATGGTGGAGGCGGTGTTGGGATAGCAAAGGCAACCAAAACATGAAGAGCGGAGTAGTCGGGATGGGTGTTACGAAGGGAAAATTTTGGTGGGGAGGTGATTAAGGACGTGAGTGTCGTGGTAGAGTGCTTCTACCAAAAAGTGAGGCGGTAAGCTAGCATGAAATAAGACAGAATGCATGATGTCATTGACTGTACGGATAATACGCTTGACTTTATCTTTTTGTTGGGAGGTGTATGGACACGAGAAGCGAATGTGTATGTCGTGTTTCGTGGTGAGGGAGTGGAATTTGCCATTCTCGAACTCATGATTGTTGTCACACTGTATGGAAGTAAGAGGTAAATTAAACTATGTATGTGCGAACGTGTGAAAAGAAACAAGTGTGGCGTAAGTGCTAGAGTAAAATCATCAAGAATGACTAAGAAATATTTATTTCCAAAAATACTCAAAATTGGTGATGTCCAAAGATCATAATGAATTAACTCAAAAGAGTAAGTAGTCCTAGCGGTGGAAGAAGAAAATGGCAAACCTACATGGTGTTCAAGTTGACATGCATGACAAAGAGTACTATGATTCATTTTGTTTACTACAAGGTAAAGCAATATGTTACGAAATACGATGATAAGCGTCATGACTGGGGTGACCAAGACGATGGTGCCAAACGTCATGGGAGTTAGTGGTCGTGGTGAGAGCACGGGCGACCAGACACTGGAATGAGTAAAGCTCCCGCTACTATTGCACCGAAGAATGTCATGTAGGGTGGGAATGTCCTTCACAGAAAAAAACAAAAGGGTCAAACTCGACGGAATATTTATTATCAGTACTAAACTGATGAACGGAGACATGATTTTTAATTATTTTAGGTGTAACGAGGGTATGATAGAGATGAAGCGGACAATTAGATAAAAACGAGGGAAGAGAGTCATGCCCAGATGTGGAGATGGGAACGGAGGAACCGTCTCCAACAGTAACATGATGATAAATAGGGTGCAAAGAGAGAGATAAAAGGATACCGTCGTTGGTGGAGAGGTGGTCGATGGCGCCGCTGTCCATGAACCACTCTGGGGTGGGTTGCTTCAGCGTCATGTTGGTGAAGTGTCGCGCGAGGGAGGAAGGACCCCACATTTGTGTCGATGCAGGGGCTCGTCATACACGGATGAGCCATGGGGATGATGCCATAGCTAGGGGTAACATCATAGGGGGCGATGACATGCGGTGCGGTGTGGCCGGCATGGGGGGACTCCACGAAGGCATGGGTGCGGGGACCCGGGCGAGGCCCGATGATGCTGTGGACGATGGTGGACTGCTACATAGGCCACATCTAGATGGTGCCGGTCCACGGGTTGAAGGGGGTAGGAATGGGAGGAGCACCGCCGACGGGTTTGTAGCCCTTTTTCTTCCCTTTGTTCCTGCATAGACACCACCATGGTGAGCGTTGGGGGTCACAGGTGGATGCCACGGCTGCCCACCGCCTGTACCAGGAGGAGGCCCTCCACTAGAGGGAGGAGGAAAGGTGGGCCCTTGGCAACAAAGGCCGATGCTGAGGTGTCGGGAGAGCAACGCCCCACCTTCATCTCTCGCAGGAGAAGCATGTTGCAGAAGTTGAGGAAGGTGGGGAACGACGTGAGGACATGAGCGATGTCGATGATGTTGTCAAAGCGCTCGTGGAGGCCCTTGATGACATTGGTGACAAGGTTCGAGTTGGAGACTGGGGAACCTTCCTCGGCCAGGGCATCGGTCGCCGCCTTATGGAGGTGGAGGTACTCAATGACAGACCGGTCCTGTTGATTGACATTGCGGAATTCCTCAGCGAGGTAAACCTCGCGGGTATTTATATTATCGTTGAAGAGGCCGTGGATAAACGTCTAGACCGTGTATGCGGTGGTTGCGGGGGTGTCGGTAGAGGTCGAGGTGGGCATGATGAGGTCGATGATGTCCATGGCCATAGAGCCAACGTAGGACCGTGGAGTCGAACCGGAGCCATGTGGATAACTGGAGCCACATGGCATAGTCGGCGGTGTCTTGGTGGCGAGGTGTTCCTTGAGGGCGTAGGTGGTGACAGCGATGGTGAAGAAGGTGCGCCACTTGGGGAACACGTTGGACTTAAAGTTGAGTACGACCAGCACGAGGGAGCGAATGCTATGGATGGCGGTGGCCTGCGCCCAGAGGTGCGCATTGGCGTGGGGCGCTGCGGGCTCGGACGACACCATGGAGGGAGGAGGAGGTGTGGCAGACGGGTAGGATGGAGAAGGCCAATGGTGGCTAGGGTTTGGAGGAGGAAGAGGAGCGATAGCGTTTAGGATTTTTTTTGGCTCTGATACCAAGCGAGAAGTGTGATCACACTTGGCCTTTCCATTGCATGTTAGTAATATATGTTGGATTATTAGGAATAATTTCCACAATTAATTCCAGAATATAAATCATGACAACAACAGCTACAATCACGTGAACCTCTAACATACTAGATGTATTGATCAACATGAACAATAGCTGAACAAATGCATTAACAACCATAATATAACAACAGATCGGATCATGGTATACGCACCGATCGGTTGCCAATGAAGTCGTCTTAGTAACATTGGGGAAGACTGATAGAAGCATATGACAGCAAAGACGGCGATAGGCAGTACCGCCTGACTTGGATGGAAGACGACTCGTGATGAAGAACTCGAGCAGTCGCACAGAGCGCTTTCCAAAAACCTTATTCGCCCTCTCTCGTATAGGATCGCAAAGGCGAGTGGTTCCAGAGACCCGCACTCCTGTCCGCCATTGCACGCTGGCAAGTGGGATGGAGTAGACTATAGTGGCGGTGCAAGAAGAGAGGCTGGCAAAACCCTAGATTGGTTCGGCCCTTTGTGGCGGTAGCCGCGTAGCACTTTATATAGAGCCGCTTAAGAAATCCTAATGGAGGTGAACATGGGCTGTGTCCACGTCGCGCACGCTCGGGTCGGTTACAGTAGCCCATGATCTGGGAGTGACCCAAATAGGCTGATTGTTGACACGTCTGTCAAAACCTCACAAGTTTCCCTGAGCTGCAAAAAGAAAGCTAGGCTCGACGAGATTCCCACAACCCGCAGCACGCGTGCATCGAGACCGGACAGGCGGGCGGTGCGGTACATGCATGCGTGCGAGCGGCGGCGGCAGAGGAGGAGAGCGCGTGTAGTTCTCCTCTTCTCACTCACTTTACTAAGTGGTGAACCACTCCACCTTATAAGGTTGTGTAACTCTCCTCTAACTTTACATGTGGGACTAAACTTTAGCTCCCACTCCACTCCCATGTGAGCTGCCCCAAACATGGGCCCAAACACATGTGAGCGGCCACAAACATGGGCTTTGAGATTTAGGTAAAATCTAAAATCTACATGGGCCTTTATAGTTTATCCCATTATTTCTAACAATCCCCCACCATATCTCAAATGACCATTTTAAGATTTTCCAATCCTCTCTACTTGTTTATATACCAGTGTTTCAGCAGAGACTGTTCAGTTGAACTTCCACCTAGAACCTTGAGCTATGTCTATTGGAAACTTGAACAATGGACAAACCTTGAATTGCAAGTTTGGTACTTTTAGATTTCACACAAAATCATAACTAGTACATGACTACTAGTAGCCTACCCCGCGGGTGTAGCATGTGCGGAGTTTACTAGAGATCACCCAAATCCCATAGATTGTGACATTTAACAATCAGAACTCATATAGGTGTGTTCTTTCAAGAATGCTCTGTAGGACAGCATCTTTGCTAATCATAGCCAATAGAAACACATTAAGGCATGTTGCCAACCTGCCTTACAGCTTTAGAGAGTTGTGCATGTTCACATAGAGAGGGTTGTCTAATGCTCTCATTTGTCACACCACTAGCTTGTTCTTCCCAGTTCCTAATTGACGGGATCTCCGATCACAAAGGTTGGGTTACCACCACTGTGTAACATCCATGGGTCTCAAACCCATCTCTCTCGATGAACTTGCTATCATGTTTCGTGATAGTCCCTTTGTAAAGGGATCTGTCAGGTTTTTGTCAGTTTGAATATACGTAACAGTAATTACACTAGAGTTTCTCAATTTCTTGATAGACTTCAAACATCTATTGACGTTCCTTGATGACTTCATGTTATCCTTAGAATTGTTCACTTTGACACTAATAGTTTGATTATCACAATTCAAGAGGATGGCCGGTATAGGTTTTTCAACCGCAGGCAAGTCCATCAAGAGTTCACGCAGCCATTCTGACTCTATAGTGACTGTGTCTAAAGCAACGAGTTCTGCTTCCATAGTTGACCGTGTCAATATGGTTTGTTTGCAAGATCTCCATGATACAGTGCCACCCCCAAAGGTAAATACCTAACCTCTAGTGGCGTAGAACTCATCTACATCCGAGATCCAATACGCATCACTATATCCTTCAAGCACCGCTGGATGCCCCGAATAGTGTATCCCTCATACATTGCAAATGTATCTATAATTTTTTATGTTCCATGCTTGGTTTTATCCACTTTCTTGTGTTTTGTTCCAACTTTGGAGTACTTTTGTTATGATTTCTTGGACTAACCTATTAACAAGAGCCACAGTGCCAGCTGCCTGTTTTCGGTTGTTTTTGGTTCCAGAAAAGTCAAAAAATGAATATTCTCGGAATTGGACGGGACAAAAGCCAAAGTGCCTATTTTGCCGGAAGGGATCAAGTACCAGAATACGAGACGGAGAAGGGCTGAGGCCCGACCACACCACCTGGCCGCGCGGCCAGGCCTGGCCCGCGCCAGGGGGTGGTCTGGCCGCTCCCAGCACCCCCTCGGCCTCTCCTTCCGCCTATAAGTTGCCCTCGGGACAAAAACCCTAGGTACCCAATCAAAAATCCACGAAAGAGTCTGTAGCCGTCATCGTCTCTATCCCTAGATCGGGGGGATCCGAAGCTCTTCCCGGCACCCTGCCAGAGAGGGGAATTCACCCTGGAGGCCTTCTTCATCACCATGCAAGCCTCCGGTGTGATGCGTGAGTAGTTCATCCTTGGACTACGGATCCATGTAGTAGCTAGATGGCTTGTTTCTCCTCCTTGTGCTTTCATGTTTAGATCTTGTGAGCTGCGTTCATGATCAAGATCATCTATTTGTAATCCATACATGTTGTGTTTGCGGGGATCCGATGGATATTGAGATGCTATTTCAGATTGATTATTGATTCTATCATGTCTTTGTTATTTGAGATCTTGCACGCTTTCCGTTGTTAGTAGCTATCTTGGCCAAGTAGATGCTAGCAACTCCAAGAGTTAGTATTTATGCTCGATAGTGGGTTCATGCCTCTGGTAATCTAGGGAAGTGACAGAAATCTCTAAGGTACTAGATGTGTTGTTGCTACTAGGGAGAAAACAACAAATCCTTTATTCATAGAACAATCGTATTGCTTACTTTACACGCAGTTCGTAAAGCAATAATCTGTTGCTTGCAACTTAATACTGGCGGGGGTTCGGATGATAACCTAAAGGTGGATTATTAGTCATAGATGCAGTTGGATGGCGGTCTATGTATTATGTTGTAATGCCCAATCAAGTCTCAAAGGAGTCAAGATGATTAGTATATGCATGTATTGCTTTCTCGGTGTTTGTCAATTGCCCCGCTGTAATTTGTTCACCCAGCATGTTATCTATCTAAGGAGAGCCACCTCTAGTGAACCATGGATCCCGGTCCTTTTTCTTTACATACAATCTACAACTCTTTACTGCTTTGTGTTTACTTTCTGCAAACTTTTACTTCTTTCCATTCGATATGTTTAATCCTTTGTTTTCTGCAAAACACGGTGAGATTGACAACCTCATCGCAAGTTGGGGACAAAGTTCTATGGTTGTGTTGTGCAGGTCTCCACGTTGCTACTAGCACCGGTAGTGCGCCCTGCCAAAGCTCAGCTAGTAACACCTTTGAGGTGTTTACTTGCTCCTACTGGTTCGATTAAACCTTGGTTTCATAACTGAGGGAAACTTGCTGCTGTGCTCATCATACCTTCCTCTTGGGGTTCCCAACGAGCTCTACATCAACACCACGCACCAAGCACTTTTCTGGGCGCCGTGTATTGAGCCATCAATCCCATAACTCATTGTACCACATATATAGCGCATGGCCCTTTCAAGTACACACCAATGTTCAGTACCTGGGTTAGACATGAACTTACTCAACTTGCTCACAACAAAAGAGATGTCGGGTCTTGTCGCGCTAGCTAAGTACATGAGTGAGCCAACAATTTGAGAGTATCTCAATAGTTCTTTCGGCTCTTTCTTGTTTTTCTGTAATGCCACACTAGGATCATAAGATGTTGGGGAAGACTTGCCATCAATGAAGCCGAAATGGCTCAAGATCTTCTCAACATAGTGTGATTGCGTCAAAGTAATCCCACTCTCGTGCTTAATCAGCTTGATGTTCAAAATCACATCAGCTTCTCCCAGATCTTTCATATCAAAGCTCTTTGACAGAAAAGACTTGACTTCATTTATCACATTCATGTCTGTACTAAAGATAAGGATATCTTCCACGTACAAACATAATATAACACCTTCGCCCCTACCATGGTGATAGTAGACGCACTTGTCAGCCTCATTAACGACAAAGTCAACAGAAGTTAATGTTCTATGAAACTTCTCATGACATTGCTAAGGTGCTTTCTTCAGGCCATATAAATATTTTAACAACTTGCACACATTTATCTCTTCACCTTTTACCACAAACCCATCATGTTGATCCATATAGATCTCCTCTTCCAACTCTCCATTGAGGAAGTTGTCTTAACATCCATTTGATCAACGATAAGACCATAAGAGGCAGCCAGGGACAGTAGTACTCGAATGGTGGTCAGTCTAGCGACAAGTGAATAGGTGTCAAAGTAATCTTCTCCTTCTCTCTGGGTGTAGCCTTTTGCTACAAGCTGTGCCTTGTACTTTTCAATAGTACCATCAGGCCTTAACTTCTTTTTGAACACCCACATGCAACCCACAGGCTTACATCCATGGGGTCGTTCTGATTGTTCCCAAGTTCCATTAGAAAGAATCGAGTCCATCTCATTATGAACAGCTTCTTTCCAATCATCTACATCAGGAGATGCATATGCCTCTGCAATGGAAGTGGGAGTATCATCCACAAGGTACACAATGAAATCATCTCCAAAGGATTTTGCAACCCTCTGTCTCTTACTCCGTGTAGGAGCTTCATTGTCATCCTTCTCTAGGACTTCTTCCTCGTGTGGTTCCTCAATATTCTCACTAGATGCACTAGTTTCAGGAAGTATTTCAGAAGAAATTCTAGCAGTGCTATGCATATCTTTCATAGGAAACATATTCTCAAAGAATGTTGCATCACAAGATTCCATTATAGTATCAACCTGCATATCAGGAATCTCAGATTTAACCTTTAAAAATCTATAGCCTACACTCCGCGGAGCATATCTTAGAAAGATGCAATCCACTGTCTTTGGTCCAAGTTTGCGTTTCTTAGGAATTAGTATGTTGACCTTAGCCAAACACCCCCAAGTGCGCAAGTAAGAAAGTGATGGTTTTCTCCCAGCCCACTCCTCGTAAGGGGTTTTATCTTTATTCTTGTTAAGAACTCTATTCAGGACATGACACACTGTCAACAAGGCCTCCCCCACCATGCCTTAGGTAAACCAATGGTGGCTAACATGGAATTCACCAAGTCAGTCAGCGTGCAGTTTTTCCTCTCGGCAACCCCATTTGATTGGAGCGAGTAGGGAGGCGTCCTCCATGAATAATGCCATGTTCCTCACAGAATTCGTCAAAGATTTTGGGAAAATATTCACCACCACGATCCAACCTAAGACGTTTGATCTTTCTCTCTAGTTGATTTTCAACTTCAGCTTTATAAATTTTAAAGTAGTCTAAAGCTTCATCTTTAGTGCGCAACAAATAAACATAGCAGTATCTAGTCGCATCATCAATAAATTTCATGAAATATCTCTTTTGACCTTTTGTCAACACACCATTCATCTCAAGATCAGAATGTATGAGTTCTAGGGGTGCCAAGTTTCTCTCCTCGGCTGCCTTGTGAGATTTCGGGGTTGCTTTGATTGCACACAACTATGGCACTTGGAACCTTTGGCAATAGTGAAATTCAAAATTAAACTCATACTAGACAACTTGGATATCAAACCAAAATTAATGTGACATAAAAAAGAATGCCAAATACTGGTATCATCATTAACACCGCCACAAATATGGTTTACGGACTTATTACAAAAATCTGAAAGTGAAAAGCGGAACAACCCTCCGCACTCATAGCCTTTACCAATAAATTGTCCATGTCTCGACATAATGACTTTATTAGACTCAAAAACAACCTTAAACCCATCTCTGTATAAAGGGAGACGCTACCGAGATTCTTGTTCATGGAAGGGACATGCTGCACGTTCTTCAGCTACACGATATTTCCTGAAGTAAACTTCACATCCACCATGCCAACACCACGAACAGAAGCATGTGTCCCATTCCCTTTTAGGACAGATGAATCCCGAGCAACCCATCAGCGTTGCTAATGGTCACGATGTTGACAGTCTTCCCGTTTCCCCCTTGCGATTTGCACGTTCTGGGCAGTACTTGGAAAAGTGACCGAGCTCTCCATAGGTATAGCAACCAAGCTCAGCCTTGTTTGGCTTCTTCTTCTTCTTGAAGGTTGTAGTCTTTGCAGGCTTGTTGAACGAGGGCTTGTTGTTCCCTTTGTTCTTGCTGAAGTTCCTCTTCTGTACCATGTTGGTGCTAGACTAACCCTTGCTTCCTTTCTCAGCGGTGTCCTTAGCCCGAGCCTTCTCCTCAACATCAAGAGACGCTATCAGGTTTTCAACCGATATCTCTTGTCTCTTATCTTTGAGAGTTGTGGCGAAGTTCCTCCATGAAGAAGGCAACTTTGCAATAATGCACCCAGCCACAAACTTGTCGGGTAAGTTACACTTAAGGATTTCAAGATCCTTGGCAAAGCACTGTATCTCATGAGCTTGTTCAACGGTTGCTAACCATCCTATAATCATGAAGTTCTCCATGATGTACAGTTAATTCCCAGCATATGCTACACCGAGCTTAGCGTTTAGTGCCTCCCAGAGCTCTTTGCCATCTTTGATATGCATGTACACATCGAACAGCTTATTGTCAAGAACACTCAGAACGCATCCCACAAAGGCAAGATTGGTTTCCTTAAACTTGTTTTGATCTTGCTCAGATATAATTCCTTCAGGTAAACCCACACTAGCCTCGAATACTTTCAAAGCTTGCAGCCACATAGTGGTCTTAGCCTGTCACCTCTTAAAATGAACATCAGTAAACTTATTCGGCTTCATCGCATCGGCCAAGTGTCCCATGTTTAACTCAGCAAATTGCCGATAATAATGTTTTTGGATTGTTGGATTATTAGGCATAATTTCCACAATTAATTCCAGAATATAAATCATGACAACAAAAGCTACAATCACGTGAACCTCGTTACTGATAAGTACTCTTTACTGATAAGTACTCTTTACTCGTTCCGTGATATGTCATCCCTTGTGATCCAGTCACATGCTTGCAAGCTAACTAGATGACATTCCACCGAGAGGGCCCAGAGCATATCTATCCGTCATATGGATGGACAAATCCCAATCTTGGTCCATGCGCTTCAACACATACTTTCAGAATACCCAATGACACCTTTATGACCACCCAGTTACGAAGCGGTGTTTGATGTCATCAAAGTACCCATCCGGTGATGGTGATTAACACAACCTCATGGTCGAAGGATTAGGTTACTATGCATTTAAAAGCTTACAGCAATACAAACTTAAATGACTTGATCTTATGCTACACTTACTATGGGTGTGTGTCCATCACATCATTCTCCTAATGATATAACCTTGTTATTAATCACATCCAATGTCCATGATCAGGAAACCATGATCATCAATTAATCAACAAGCTAGTTCAACAAGAGGCTTACTAGGGACTCTCTTATGTTTACAAAACACACAAGTATTAGTGTTTTCTAATAATACAATTATAGCATGGGATGTAAACATTCATCATAAACACAAAGATATAATAATAATCACTTTTATTATTGCCTCTTGGGCATATCTCCAACAGTCTCCCACTTGCACTAGAGTCAATAATCTAGATTACATAGTAATATACCTAACACCCATGGCGTTCTGGTGTTGGTCATGTTTTGCCCTAGGGAGAGGTTTAGTCAACGGATCTGCCACATTCAGATCAGTGTGTACTTTGCAAATCTTTATGTCACCATCTCGGACATACTCGCGAATAGCGTGAAAACGTAGCTTGATGTGCTTCAGCTTGCTATGTGACCTTGGCTCCTGTGCATTAGCTATGGCACCTGTGTTGTCACAGTAGATGGTCATCGGGTCCAACGCACTAGGAACCACGCCAAGTTCAGTAATGAATTCCTTCATCCAAACGGCTTCTTGTGCAGCCTCCGAAGCAGCTATGTATTCCGATTCAGTTGAAGATTTCGCCACAACGCTTTGCTTCGCACTCCTCTAGCTCACTGCAGCACCATTCAAAATAAATACGTATCCCGACTGTGACTTTGAGTCATCCGGATTGGTGTTCCAACTAGCATCGGTGTAACCGTTTACAACAAGATGTTCATCACCTCCATAAGAAAGAACCATATCCTTAGTCCTATTTAGGTACTTTAGGATATTTTTGACCGCTGTCCAGTGCTCCATTCCAGGATCACTTTGATATCTGCTAGTCAAACTAACAGCATGTGCTATATCCGGTCTTGTACACAGCATGGCATACATGATAGAACCTATGGCCGAGGCATAGGGAATATTGTTCATTTTCTCTCTATCTTCTGCCGTAGCTGGACTTTGAGTCTTACTCAAGGTCTTACCTGACAACATGGGCACGAACCCTTTCTTGCTATCTTCCATTCTAAACTTCTTTAGAACTTTGTCCAAGTATGTACTTTGTGAAAGCGCTATTAGGCGTCTTGATCTATCTCTATAAATCTTGATGCCTAGAATATATGTCGCTTCGCCAAGATCCTTCATTGAAAAACTATTATTCAAATAGGTTTTGATGCTATTAAGAAGTTCTATATCATTCCCAATCAACAATATGTCATCTACATATAGTACTAGGAATGCTACAGAGCTCCCACTCGCTTTCTTGTAAATACAAGCTTCTCCATAAGTTTGCATAAATCCAAAGTTTTTGATTACTTTATCAAAACGTTGATTCCAACTCCGGGATGCTTGCTTCAGTCCATAAATGGAGCGCTGAAGCTTGCATACCTTGTCAGCATCTTTAGGATCGACAAAACCCTTGGGTTGTACCATATACAACTCTTCCTCAATGTCACCATTAAGGAACGCCGTTTTGACATCCATCTGCCAAATCTCATAATCGAAATATGCAGCAATTGCTAACAAAATCCTCACAGACTTTAGCTTCGCTACCGGTGAGAAAGTCTCATCGTAGTCAACTCCTTGAATTTGCCGGAACCCTTTCGTGACAAGTCGAGCTTTATAGACGGTAACATTACCATCAGCATCTGTTTTTCTTTTGAAAATCCATTTGTTCTCGACAGCCCTACGGCCATCCGGTAAGTCCACCAAAGTCCACACTTGGTTTTTGTACATGGATCCCATTTCGGATTTCATGGCTTCTAGCCATTTGTCGGAATCTGGGCTCACCATAGCTTCTTCATACGTCGCAGGGTCATCAGCGTTGTCCACCAACATGACGTTCAAGGCAGAGTCATACCAATCAGGAGTGGTACGAACCCTCGTTGACCTGCGAGGTTCAGCAGTAACTTCACTTGAAGTTTCATGACCATTATCATTAGCTTCCTCCCCAATTGGTGCAGGCGGCACCAAAACATCTTCCGGTGCTGCGCTACTCTCAAATCCGAGAGAAGGTTCAATAACCTCATCGAGTTCTACTTTCCTTCCAGTCACCTCCTTCGAGAGAAACTCCTTCTCAAGAAAGGATCCATTCTTTGCAACGAAAACTTTGCCTTCGGATCTATGATAGAAGGTATACCCAATTGTTTCTTTAGGGTATCCTATGAAGACGCATTTCTCCACTTTGGGTTCTAGCTTATCAGGTTGTAACTTCTTTACATATGCTTCGCAACCCCAAACTTTAAGGAACGACAACTTAGGTTTCTTACCAAACCACAATTCGTACGGTGTCATTTCAACGGATTTAGATGGTGCCATATTTAAAGTGAATGCGGCTGTCTCTAATGCATAGCCCCAAAATGATAACGGTAAATCTGTAAGAGACATCATAGACCGAACCATATCTAAGAGAGTTCGATTACGACGTTCGGACACACCATTACGCTGTGGTGTTCCCGGTGGTGTCAACTGTGAAAGTATTCCACATTTCTTTAAATGCATGCCAAACTCATAACTCAGATATTCACCTCTGCGGTCAGAACGCAGAAAACTTAATCTTCTTGTTACGATGATTTTCCACTTCACTCTGAAATTCCTTAACTTCTCGAAAGTTTCGGACTTATGTTTCATAAAGTAGACATACACATATCTACTCAAGTCATCCGTGAAAGTGAGAACATAACGATATCCACCACGCGATGCTACACTCATTGGACCGCACACATCGGTATGTATTATTTCCAATAAGTCTGTAGCTCGCTCCATTGTACCAGAGAATGGAGTCTTAGTCATTTTTCCCATTAGACATGCTTCGCATCTTTCAAGTGATTCAAAATCAAGTGATTCAAGAAGTCCATCAGAATGGAGTTTCTTCATACGCTTCACTCCAATGTGACCAAGACGACAGTGCCACATGTATGTAGAATTATCATTCAATTTTATTCGTTTAGCATCTATGTTGTGAACATACGTATCACTACTATCGAGATTCAGTAAGAATAAACCATTCATCTCAGGTGCATTACCATAAAAGATATTACTCATATAAATCGAACAACCTTTATTCTCGGACTTAAAAGAGTAACCGTCTCGCAATAAACAGGATCCAGATATAATGTTCATGCTTAACGTAGGCACCAAATAACAATTATTCAAATTTAAAACTAATCCTGAAGGTAGATGTAGAGGGAGCGTGCCGACGGCGATCACATCAACCTTGGAGCCATTTCCAACGCGCATCGTCACCTCGTCTCTTGCCAGTCTTCGTTTATTCCGCAACTCCTGTTTCGAGTTACAAATATGAGCAACCGAACCAGTATCAAATACCCAGGCACTACTACGATTACTAGTAAGATACACATCTATAACACATATATCAAATATACCTTTCTTCTTGATGTTGCCGTTCTTCAGATCCGCCAGGTACTTGGGGCAGTTACGTTTCCAGTGACCAGCATCCTTGCAGTACAAGCACTCAGTTTCAGGCTTAGGACCAGCCTTGGGCTTTTTAGCAGGTGCGGCAGCTTTCTTGCCGTCCTTCTTGAAGTTGCCCTTGTTCTTAGGCTTGCCCCGTTTTTTGAAATTGGTGGTCTTATTGACCATCAACACTTGGTGCTCCTTCTTGATCTCCACTTCAGCAGTTTTCAGCATGGACGATAGTTCAGGCAACGTCTTGTTCATGCAGTGCATGTTGTAGTTCATCACAAAGTTCTTGTAACTTGGTGGCAGTGATTGAAGGAGACGGTGAATCCCCAATTCATTAGGTGAGCACGTGCTCGCTAACGGAGCTTCCCTCTTCCATCTTACAGTTAAAGAACTTTTCGGAGGCCTCATAGCTCTCCATGGCCGCGCGAGTCTCAAAAATTAGCCTGAGCTCCTTAATGATCTCGAACGGGTCGTGGTGCTCAAAAAGCTGTTGGAGCTCCGCTTCTAAACCGTACAGGATGGCACACTGAACTGTGGAGTAATGATTCTTCCGAGTGGCGAAAACATTCTTTTCGTCATCGGTGGCATTATCTGCAGGTGGGTCACCTAGCGGTGCATCGAGCACATAGGTCAACTGACCAGCCCTAAGGTCGATCTTCAGTCCACGGAACCAGTCCGTGAAATTGCTTCCATTGTTCTTAAGCTTTTCTTTCTCTAGGAACGCATTGAAATTGATGGAGTATACTTTTATGTACTAAATTTTATGGACAGAGGGAGTAGTATTTTGTCTATAGAGTCCATTAAGATAAAGGCCTTCTTGGCCTAACTAAATTAAATTCTACGAAGCCGTGTGAGATAAGGGAAGGAAGGTGCCCCTCGAATAAAAAAAAGATAAGGGAAGGAAGGGAAGGCCGTGGGTCCCGCTCTCGCTCTCGGCCGATCGACCCGCTCCCCTTGATAAATAGCCCCCCAAATCCTCGCCTTCTTTTCCCCCAAATCAGACACCGAACCCAACTCCCGAGCGACCACAGTCGGCGAGACATGACGGCGACGAGAGGCATGCTCTCCTCCGGCCCCGCGGAGTTTCCCGGCGTGAGGCGGCGCCGCCACAAGCTGATCCTCTCCTACCTCTCCCAGCGGCGCCTCGACCCCACCTTCCAATCGTAAGTGATTCCGCTCCCTCGTCTCGTCCGGCCCGACTCGATTGCTTGCTTGCTTGCTGCTAATCCGCCTTTCCCTCCCTGGCGTACGTGGTTGCTGCTGTGCAGGATGGTCCAGCAGACGGACGCGCACATGTGCGGGGATCATCTGCGGCGGCTGGTGTCCGGGGGGCAGTGGGTTGAGGCAGTGAACTACCTCCACCGCTTCAACTCGCGCGGGAGCGTCGCGTCGAACGCTCTCTACCTCTTCCTCCACACGATCTGGGCTCTGGAAAACGTCGCCGCCGGCGCGAGTGAAGGATCCGTCAAATCCAGCGCGCACCGCCACGGCATGACCTTGTCCATGGTTATAAGCCGCTGCGCCAAGCTCGGCTCCCTCCTCAAGGGCATGGTCGACGCACCACAACAACGGTAAGACTTATAGTCTACTTAATTAGTTCATCATCTCCTCCTGCATATCAAATCGTCCCTATATATGATCGATAGTGTCAAGTCTGTGCATTTTTGTGACGAACTTGGTCCATGTGTAACTGAACCTGCTTAATCAGTGTCTCCCTGGACTGGAAGCCGATGAGGATCAGTGCAGCGATAATTGCATCTAGATTGGCTCGCGAGGATCCCGAGTTGAATCGCCTGATGCAGCTGCCGGGTGACGGCCAAATGCTCCCACACCATCTGCTCCCCATCAGGTGGGTTTCGTTTGTCTGTTCATTCATTCGTCCAATTTGATTCGGTAGTATAGGGGCACACATCAAAGCCTCCTGATACATTGCCCGGGCATGATTGTATTTATTTTGCTGTTGCCAGTCCTCGTCGAAGGCCACGTCACGTGAAACGGACACCTGGGCGCCGCCGACCAGGACGGGGACCTGCCATCGCCAGGCACTACCTCAGCAAGAGGAGAAGGTACATAATTAATTGACAACATATGCGTACTTGATTAACCATCAGGCATGGGACGAAACAAACTAATTCTGAAACTTCGACATCACATTTACACACATAATGTAGCATCTGAAGTATTACAGGGCTTATAAGCCACAGCACAAAGTACCTTAACCACATGCCATGCCGGACTACTGAAGTAGAAAGGGAAAGGAAAGATGATCATATGCATACTTGATCAATTACCATGGACTGAACAATTGAATCTATGAAAGTTGTAAAGACATTTTCACATGTACTCATACTGATTTGTTGCCTCTTGCAGTCTGCATTCTTCAAGCCCACATACTCCTGGTATGATATCCTTCTCTCTTAACAAGCATCTCATGTTTCTTTTAAAGAAACACACACCTCTTAACCTCAACATATACATGTCATAGTTAATGATATACTTGTGTATGTTTTGTACTGGCAGCATTCATGGATGAGTCACTGGATCGGGTGGCGGGTCTTGTCGGTAAGTAAAGTGGCGTTTCATATAATTCTTGTTTACATGTCCACTCTGAACTTCCTGTTTGTAGCATTTAGGTTCTGATTGCTCCAATTACCAGCAGAATTACAACATACCTGTGTTTTTATTTATATTAGTCCTTTGTCTGTGGAATCCCTTTTCCTATGTGCTAGTTAATTTATATATGCGATAATTGATACAGATGAATGTCTAAAAGCTGGTAAGCGTCAGAAGCTTCATCAAGGGACCCCACTTAAGTCTTTTGGGGAAGGTAATTAATCTATACTTGTTTATTATTTTGCTTAGCCACTTGCAGCTGTCTCTGGTTTTTGTACTCCAACCAATCATCAGCCTCATGAAGCTTGACATTGTCTATGTAATTTTGTTAGTGCCTGGCTACCCGATGCTATTCCTAAGCCCTCCTGGTGCTCCAGTTTCTCAGGCCAACTCTAGGACCACAGCAGTGCAAAATGCAGGTAAAATCAGCTAAAAATTTGTCAATCTGCTACTTATGCTTGTTTTAACTGCAAAATTCGTTTCAGGTGCTACTGCATCATCACTGGTCATGCCTGGTACCTTCACAAGCCAGGTTAAAAACTCTGGGGTCTCGTCGGCGCAAATTTCAGGTGAAATCATTTTGTGCCTTTTCCAAACCTAGATGAATTGGTCCCTATGTACTCCTGCATGATTAGTGCTTGGAAAGTTGGAATTATTACATTTGTTAGAGACATCAAATGGCCAACTAGTCAAGGGGCTACATGAATCATTTCTAACAGTTAAACTGTCCACTGGTATTCTCGTCTTGCAGCTTGCTAAGATCCCTGATGTACGACTCTGAAGCTGGCTGAAGAACGCACAGTGAACAGAAGATGGGTTTGCTGACTGGTGAATGTCTTAGCGGCGGGTGTTCATGTCTTTGTGAAGAGAGGACTCCCAACGCTCCTGGGCTCCTGGCCTTAGAGAATATTTATTAGTAGAATGTTTTGGTGCTACCTTAGCTATGGTGTGTATTGTCTGCAAGCCAGGTAGCTAGGAGCTTGAGGGATGTTATGCTCCCATGCAACTTTGCAACCTTTTCTGATCATGTGCCTTTATGCCTTTGCATAAATGGATTTAAGCTATGTAATAATTTGAATAAGTGGGTACGCTATGTAATTTAAGCTGCAGGACATATGCCTTTGCATAAATGGATTTCAATTAATGCTATATGTATCCCGTAAAAGAATTTCTCCCAATTTCCCTGGCTGTAAAACATACACGATTATCGTGCATCCTGCCCAAGAACAGTCAGTGTTGAATTGTTGGCGTTTCCTTGTTGAGATGAAGAAGATAGAACCACACGCCCACACAAGAACAGGCCTACCGAAGAGACTAAAGCTGGAAAACGCAAGCAGCCGGCATGACCATTATAAAAGTTACACGTAAGAGGAGCACAAGCCAGTCGGGCTGGAGTTCGCCAGAGCAAACCAATGAAAAAACTACACCGTCGAGGCAACTCCACCCGCACAGAAAACGCCACCAGAACCCGACCACCACCAGGAATCAGCCAACACTGCCCACAACCAACCAGAAGCGCCAGGGCAGAACCCAGCAAGGAGACCGAGGGTGAAGAGCACCAAGGTCTTGCTTCTGTCACTCTCAGTTTTAAGTGGTGGTGGAAAGTATTACCCAAATTTATAGTTCGACTCAAGGGAAACACAAGAATATCAATAAGACTTTAGCAATTGAAACGCCACTCTTAACCACACATGTATATCAATAAACTCACAAAGCAAGTGGTGATTTATAGCAGTTGATTCAAAGTAGTAAAACAAGCAGTAATCAATAGCAGCAGATTTCCAGTTTTCAGCAGAAGTAGTGATGTGTAAATTTCAGTAGCTAAAAGCGTAGGCATGAGGTGATAGCGGGATGTTGCATTCATGATATTAATCATATAATGTAATCCTAATAATAATTCAGTAGTGTGTATGTGTGTGATCCAAATATAGCTATGCATACTAACCAAGAGAATTTGCATAACATCTATTGTCCTGCTTGCCCATTTCACCGGGGAAAACTTGGAACTACTGGCAAGTAAGGTATATCCTTTCGAATAGCCTAGAACAAAGCATTAACACTTTATGAACACACAATATCATCAAACTATCATATACTCCCATTGTTTTTCCTAACTATCACTTTAGGGTTTGCAGGTTCAACACAATAATAGGCAATACCCTTTGCAGAAAGATACCAAACTAATATATATGATGGGGCAATAGAAGTTCAATACTGAAATCATGTACTCGGGCCCTAGCAACAAGCATTAAACATAGCAAAGGTGTACCAACACTCAAACAAGAATATCCTCAAAACAAATACCTCAAATCTCGATACATATGGATGATTACATGATCAATCTCATCCAATCCCCTTCTACCTCACATGCCTACAGAGAACTCCTCACACATGATGATGGAGAGTGAGCACATGGTTGTTGGTGATGACGTTGGTGATGATGGTGGTGGATAAGACCTCGAAATCCCCCTCTCTGGTGTGGAGAGCAGGACCAATCTAACCCCCTAAACAAAGATCATGGATGTGGTGGCGCTCTGTTTTGCGAAAGGGTTCGTCCTTCTGGATACCTAGGTTTTCAGGTACATATGGTGGTACACCAAAGGAGAGGCTAAGACAACGCTCCAGGGCCAAAAGGGCCCTGGGTGGCATGCCTAGTTAAGGGGGGCACGCCACCTGTGCTCGTCTGGTTTATCATTGCAATAGTTAGAAACTAAGTGACCTTCTCCTTAGCCCGTGGGATCATATTAATCAGTGTCTCCCCGGATGCTTTGATCACATCAAACGTCATGACCATAACTGGGTGACAATAAAGGTGTGTATTGGATATTCCATATGAACAGGTTGGGGCCTATTGATGGCAACAACTCCGTGTATACAAAATCGTTGGGACTCTAAGTGCAGAGTGTTGTAGCAAACGTCTTTTCCCCACAAGGGTGACTCGAGGGTTAATATCGAACTCTCGGGGAATTGGCTCAGAAGTTAATTCTGCTTCTCCTGTCAAGCAACCTGTAAAGCAAAGTTTTTTTGTGTCCCCAACTCCACCGTGTGGTTGTCAAGCACAAGGTTTCGTATTAGTAATATGAAATAAAAATAAAAATAAAGTGCAGTAAAGTAAACTAAGCAAACAAGATAATGATGGTGATAGTTCGGTAGTTTTTAGGTTTTGTTGTGTGATTGCAAATGAAGAAAGTATTTTTGTATTTTCGAATTAAAATATTGCAGCAAATGTAAAGTGTGATAAAAGTGTTGGAAAGGTGTTTCTTATGATTTAAAATGTACTGGGGTCCATGGGTTCCCTTGTCTAGTCTTTTTTCAAGTTTCAGTGGACATACACAATTCATCAGAGACATAATATTAATGGAACTTAAACATATGTTTGATAAGCATTCATATGGGCATCACGTCCTAACATAGAGATGGTGCAACTCATCTCTCTTATACCCTACAAGATAGGGAAGACTCCAAGAAAATCTTGAATTAAGCATTACACAGAGTATAGCCTTAAGCAATATGACATGATGTTTGAATTACAAATATGCTACCTTGACCAAACAAGATTATCTAGCTGTCACAAGATAATTATAGCACATGAATTCACTTAATCCCTAGTGAGGTAGCAAAAGAAAGATAAAAACCATAGTAGATCATAGATTTTGTTGTCACTATCCAATCACTACCATCATGCTACTCCATCTAATACACACTTCTCCCCACACGGGCTCTTGTTGGAAATATGCCCAAGAGACAAATAGTAGTAAGGACTATTATCATATTTCATATAGTTTATGATTAAGTTTTATATCATGCTATAACTGTATTGAGTGGAAATATCAGTACACGTGTGATATACAAACAACCAGGGGTTCCCAGTGAAACTCTAGTCACTGGTTCATTGGTCAACAGATGATCATTTTTCCTGATCATGTGGCATTTATGCCAGTTGGAAATGAGGTCATCTCATTCAGAGAATGAGATGATGAACCAATACCCAACCTAAACATCGTGACCTGATCATGTCACGAAGTTCAAGTTACGATGATTAGAAATGGATCCTCGTAGACTATTCCTTAGACCGTGAGGCTATATCAATCACTGTCTCCCGAGAGTGCTTAGATAGCATCAAACGCCATCTGGTAAAACGGTGGTTATAAAGGTGTGTTCAGGTATTCAGAGGAAACCGTAGAGGCAATATATGTCAAGAGCGGGATTTGTCCGTCCATGTGATGGGAAGATACTCAAGGGCCCACTCGGAGAAGTTATATCCAATAGCTACGCAGCGTGTGATTAGATCACGGGGATATCACTTGTCGGGACGAGTTAAGTAGCATTGTTCAGTAACGAGATTGAACACGACATGGTGATGTCATTGATCAGATCTCGGGCAATGCAAGTATCGAATGACAAAGGGAATAAGACACGACTGTCCCGGTTCAAACGACGAAAGATCTTCGTGGAACGCACAGGGGTCACATGGCCATCCAGGTCCCTCTGTCGATCATTGGTGCGGGAATGTCCCGACCATGTCTAGAGTGTTCCCGAACCGTAGGGTATCACTCTTAAGGGCTTTATGATGCTTAGAGAGTGTTTATAGGATCAGTAGAATCACCGAAGAAGAGAAAGGAGAAATCCGGAAGGGTTTCGGTAAGTTCGGAGGATGTCCGGAGTGGAGGTGGAAGGTGTTCCATAGCCACGGAGATTAGATAATGTGTGAATGAATGTTAAATATTGATTTAATCATTTATTCATAATTATTTAATAAAGAGAAAATCATTTAAAAAGGTCAAAGGCTTAATGGGCCAATTCCGGAGGGAGATGGCCCATTAGGGGAAAGGAGAGAGGGAGAAGGGGCAAGGGGGAGGCCGGCTGGGCCTAGCACCCCCACCCACGCGGGGCCCACTAGGTGGCCGGCGGCCACCTCCTCCCCCTCCTCTCCTTTAGTCCCACCCCGGGACTTTGAGGGAGGTAGTACCCCCTCCTCCCCCTATATATAGTGGGGGTATTTGGCCAGATAAATACACCCAATAATCAATAAAGGTCTCCCCACTTTTGGGAGGACCTCTAATTGATATTTGCTCTCTCCCTCCTCTCTCTCGTGACCGTGGTCCCAAGTCTAGACTGCGCGAGCGACAGACATCTTCACCGCGGAGCGCCGTCGCGCTGCGGGATTCGGATTCGGGAGCTCTACTTCTGCAACTGCTGCTGGATCAGGGAAGCGGGAGTCATCGTCAGGCACCGGACATGTGTAACTCCCCGCGAGGTGTCGCACTTGAGGCACTCAAGTCGTTGGAGCCAGAAGGAGCGCAAGGACTTCATCACGACCTTGAGGTCGGCTTCGGCTCGTCTACATCAACCACGTTCTCCTGAGCGTTGACAACGCTTTTAGGTCTTCAAGGGTAAGTTTGCGAAAAGCCCCTCCCGTTACTATATTACTAATAGATAGGTCCTGGCAGCTTCAGGGGTTCAGGGGCGTAGAGTAAAATTTATTGTTTTTATGCGCGGAACCCCTACAGTGGTATCAGAGCTATATCTATGCGTAGTAATGCTAGTACAGGTAGAACACACGAGATGTAGCGTGTGGGCGTTGATCTTTTAGTTGTTACCCTCCCACGTGTACTTGTGTATACCACAGTAATGCTTGATGAAGCGGCCCCCAACCGACTTTACGCGTTCATTCGCGAGACTGGTCCACGCTCGACATACCGCTTTTACCGTATAAAAGTGGCTTAGGAGGGTGTCTGTCTCTCTCGCATTAGTTGGTATACCATTTGAAATGGAGGGCCTCGAAAGGGGTGTAGTATAGACAACTACTTGATCAGCATTGTGCTGAAAGTTCGTAGGTAAGAACGGTTCTTGTGCGAAAGCCCATTCAGCCACGTAAAACATGCAAAGAAAAAGTAGAGGCGTCTAACTTTGTTTTGCAGGGGGGCGTTGCTTTGTGATGTGGTTGTGGCAAAGGTAAAGTAATCACCTTTTGTTGCATAGTAGTAGATAGTCACGAAGGTGACGAACTACCATGCCGGAATGACACTAGTACCCTAGTGTCTACGGCGCCGGAACCCTAGCCCCGGAACCCGGTGACGGCGGATGGAGATCACGACGTGAAGGACCATATCACATAGCATTTACATTCAATGTTATTGTTTGTATGTCTTATTGTGTGCTAGTATTAGATACTCGACGGTAGCCTAATAAGATGATCCCTGTTAAAATAACCAACGATTGTGTTCCCCCTTAGTGTGCACCACCAAGAAAGTTCTTCGGTATGAGGCAGGCCGTGATGATCGGGTGTCAGACATATCTACGTCCGCATACAGTGGGTGCAAGCCATGTTGCACAGCGAAAACACTAAGGTTGAGTTGGCGAGCCTAGCACGCTAGAGAAGCGTGGCCTCAGAACGCGGATGGTCGAAAGATCGAGCACGAGTCGCATGAATGATGTGACCGATGTTTAGCGTCCACCCTTGAACCCACATTGATGGCTGTGATGATCGGGGGAGATGTGGCTGATAGGGGTCGTGTTATCACTAGGAACCCTCTTTGGGGATAGGTGTTTCTGAGTGGAGTTATTATTAACTCATTTAATTATAAACTTTGTCTAAATTCCTTTTGCAATTATAAATGTAGATGGGCTCTTTCATGTTGACAATTAAATGGTTAGAAGGAGAGAAGCTCAGATTAGATGGATCGAACTTCTCCATTTGTGTTGCCAGTCTCCATGTTCTCCTTAGCGAGAACGACATGGTCGACTACATACTCGACGGGATGGATCTGGATCCGTCCACAGACCTTGAGACCCCAAAGGAGTGGAAAGACCGCTATCTCCGTCGGGAGATGGCCTCCTATATTTCAGTTGTGATGCGTTTCGGAATGGTGTACGAGCTGTGGCCTTTATTGGGTGATGTCAATCCTCGTTCGGTGATGCTGCAGCTTAGGACACATTTCGTAGATCAGACGCGCATTTGGGAGCATGAGTTGATGGGAGACTTCCTCTCCATTAAGATGGAGGAGAACTCGTCACTAGACAGCCACTTGCATCACATGCATGATGTGTACATGAGGCCAACATACTTCCTAGACATCTGGATTTCAGGCTCTTTTGCAAATGCTACTGTGTTGCGGTCGCTGCCACCAAGCTACCAAGCACAAGTCAGGACTTGTGTAATGAGGGGCGACACGGAAATGGAGTTCCACCGGTTCATGACGCATCTCAGGAATGTGTTGGTTGAACCAGATGTCGCTCAGGTCGTCAACGACAAAGGTATATATTTGATATACAGTTTTATAAATGTTATAATCTTGCAAACACATTGCAGTTTTAGCTATATCTGATACTTGTTCTGTTTTGGTGAAAACAGGTCCTTCTGCATGAGAGGTGCTTGCTCGAGAGGAGGTGACGTTGCGTGTTGATGGCGAGCATGATGATGATGGCCGACGACACTCTCACTCAACATTTATCATTTAGTTTGTGTTTAGGATGATTAATGTAATCAAGAGATTGTGAATTTCTTTAGTGTGTCTCACACTTCGTGAGACGGTTATTCATATGAGTTTGTAACAAACAGTTGTTCTGCTTTTATGAATGATTTCTATTCGTGTTCATATCTTGTTTGATTACTGGTGAATTATCCTTATTGTTTGAAACTAATTGATAATGTATGAACATTTGTAAAATATTAAAATGCCTTGTTTAAAATACCCAACTTAAAGATATGTTCATTGGTGAATGAAAAACCATTGTTTGAATTCAAAGTTATATGATAATATGTGAAAGTCATTCGATCTCTTGTCACATATAAATCATGCCTAAGTTCGGCTAAATAACTTGAACACCGTGTATTACTTGAATATAAAGTGTTTAATGAATCGTTAAAAGTAAATACATATTTGATGTATTGTGTTTTAACGAAAATGGTAATTATCATTAAATAATTGTTTAAATGTGTAAAGTAGTTTACCAAAGAAAACATGAATATGAAACTATTTGATTTGATCAAAGTGTTTCATCAACAACAAAGGTATAAATATAAAAGAGAATCTAATTACTACGATTTGATCAATAGTAATGAAATTCAGCTTTATAAGAATTGGCATGAAAGAAATTGTGAAATGCAAAGTGTTTTGAAACATCAAAATATAAAGCATCACAATGTGATATTAGATATCAAAAGGGGTTGAATAGAAGGCACCAAATGAATCGTTGTAGAGTATATGTAGAGACCATTAGTTAAGAAATAGTTAGCACTCAATTAGAATTTGTGAAAGTTTTGGGGTTATTCAATATAACCAAAACAATAGCGAATAAGTCCTTGTAGAGTATTCATTGGAAACTTTGAATGCGAAATCCATAGCTGAGACCAAAAGGAAAGCAAAACTTGTATTGCTTGGATTTTGGTGCATTCTTGAGAAAGCCCACTTTTAGTGATGTTTCTCAACTACGAAGCAAATGGGAAATAGTGTAAAACACGATGAGGATTCAAAACCCTGCATCAGAGTGTTGAGAAGCGCAATGGACAGAGTTCCTGAATGATTCTCTTCACGGAAAGAAAGAATCAATGATTTTGATCATTGTGTTTTTCCTCCACTATTGTTTTTCACTACATGAAGTAGGATTCAAAATATAAATCCATATCTTGTATGGAGACATTTGTGAGTCAGTTGTCATGATTTTTGAATATGACATACCTACAAACTACAAAGGAAATAATGGTAAACTAAATTATGAGAAATCCTAGTAGAAATAAAATTCCCTTGAGATTAGAGAGCAATTCGTTGCTGAATCTCACAAGTAAAAGGAGTTACTTGGATTTTCCAAAACGACTGCAAAGCCATAATAGGAATAATGGGTGAATGACAAAAAGCACAATTTCTCAAGTATTGGACAAATTCAAATGAATTTGATCCATGTGTGCTAAATGTCTAGTGGATTTAAAACTAGTAAAGTACTAGCATCTATAATAAATGTCCAAGTTTGATAATTGATCAAAAGATTTTTAAGTTGTTCAAAATAGTAAGGAGATATGCAATTTGCATAAAAATTGAGTGGGAGCTAAGAAAGTCTTCCTGAAACAATATGTGATTGACATATTTTTAAGTGGGAGCAATGTAAGGCTCAAATTCAAATATTTAGGAACATATTTTGAGTGGGAGCTTATAGAGCAATTCTTAAGTATGTTAAGAATGAAAGGCGCAAATACTTATGAATAATGATTCATAAGATGTAGAAGTTGATAATAGGTGTATTATGATATTATGTAGTATTCCTTAAGGGATTCTGAAAAGTTTTTCAGAATAGAAGTTGATTAAGGAACCAGTCCTTAATAACTCAAATTAGGAATAGCATTAAGTTTAACATCAATGGTTGAAAGAAAGAAAAGGATGATCGTCATCTACTATGTTGAGACATAGGTTCTATCTTAGAAACCATGATGGTAACTTAGCGTAATATGTAATCCGATTATGGAACGTTTGAAAGTGATTAAGTCCGAATCACAGAACATTGAGCTAAGATGGTCCGTAGTGGCTAGTAGAGAACTGTAGACATATTTTCCAAATCCATAAAGGATAACATATCTTAAAGCATAAAGAAAATCTTGAATTAAGCATTACACAGAGTATAGCCTTAAGCAATATGACATGATGTTTGAATTAAAAATATGCTACCTTGACCAAACAAGATTATCTAGCTGTCACAAGGTAATTATAGCACATGAATTCACTTAATCCCTAGTGAGGTAGCAAAAGAAAGATAAAAACCATAGTAGATCATAGAATTTTTTGTCACTATCCAATCACTACCATCATGCTACTCCATCTAATACACACTTCTCCCCACACGGGCTCTTGTTGGAAATATGCCTTAGAGACAAATAGTAGTAAGGACTATTATCATATTTCATATAGTTTATGATTAAGTTTTATATCATGCTATAACTATATTGAGTGGAAACATCAATACACGTGAGATATACAAACAACCAGGGGTTCCCAGTGAAACTCTAGTCACTGGTTCTGTTGGGCCCACAGCATAGAAAACAAAAAAATTCCTACGGTGTGAACTACACGCCAAGATCTATCTACTAGGTACAAACCAACGGGTGGACATACATCCAACGAGAACTTATCCTCGTAGACAACGAGATTTGTTAACGAGTAGGAACTCGTGGTTGATGTAGTCGTACACTTGTCGATCTCAAGATCGTGAGGAAGTCCGAGCAGGTCTGGCTCTAGCATGTCCTTCAGATCCAGTTCTAGCCCCACCAAGTCCAGCATCGCAAATCAGTGGTGCATCCGTGATCGCACACACGTCCGGTACCCTGACAACCTCCGTCCCTCGCTCCAGCGATTCAGCGGAAGCAGCAACTCCTTCTAGACGAAATGCCACTGGGAACATGTATCTCGCTAATCCGAGACCATGGGGGAATAATTCTAGAGGGGGAGAGAGATCCTTCACAAGGAGGTGTGTGTGAGAAGTGAGGAGAGGGTGGCCTTTTATAGGAGGAGGGGGTGCCCCTCCTTCATTGCCGGCGCATGGAGGAGGTGTCTCTTCACCTCCTCCATTCATGTGGTGGTAACCCCTCCACATTAAAATGCCTCTTCACATTCCCTTTTAAAGTCTCCACTTTAAATGCATTAAATTTCTCCAAATTTAATGCTCTCTCATTTAATAAAACTCTTTTATTATGTTTATTCAGAATTTTGTTAATTACTTTATTTAACAAACATTCACATAAAACCCCCTGCAACATTTCAATATTACATGCAGAACCAATTTCAGCAATTTCACCCGAAACAGTTTCGGTGTCTATTGAAATAATTCCAGCGCTTTCTTAAATCTTTATCTGAAACATATTTGCTCCAAATGGTGTCGGTATCCCTTAAGTGTGTCACCCTACGGTTCGCGAATAATGCAGACATGATCGAGACCCCTCTCCGATCAATAATCAGTAGCAGGGCCTGGAGATCCGTACTGACTCCTACACATTCAACGATGACTTCTGTGATCGTGAGAACCTTTAATGCTTGTAACTAAATCCCTTTGTCTCGTGATATATTACATGTCTGAGATTCGATCATCGGTATCTCCATACCTAGTTTGATCTCATTACCGACATGCACTGTTTTCTCGTTCTCGTGATATAACATTCTAGTGATCACATCACTTGCTTGCAAGCTATCTTAATGTGATATCACTGAGAGGGCCCGTGTATATCTATCCATCATCGGGATTGACAAATTCCACTCTTGATCCATGAGCCTCAACATAACACCTTCGTAGCACTGAACCCATCTTTATAGTCACCCTGTTACGGTGTGACGTTTGATGTTATCAAGATACTCTTACGGTGTTAGCAATTAACATGATCTCATGGTCTAAGGATAAAGATTACTTTGTATAGTGTTATAGCAATATAAACATAATGACTTTGATCGTAATGCTATACTTCGGATGAATGTTCATCACATCATGCCACCAATCTTGTGACCTCGTTATTAACAACATCCAAAGTCCATGATCAGGAAACCTTGATCATCTTGTTAATCAACGAGCTAGTCTATAAGAGAGGCATAACTAGGAACCCTTTTTGTTTATTAAACACACATGTATTGATGTTTCCGATCAATACAATTATAGCATGAAATATAAACATTTATCATAAACATGGAATAAGATAATAACCACTTTATTATTGCCTCTCGGGCATATTCCCTTCGGTCTCCCACTTGCACTAGAGTCAATAATCTAGTTTGAAAAACTTTGCGTATTGAACACCTATGGCTTTCTGGTGTTGCGTATACGCTATTGCTAGTGGTTAACATAATCTTCGGATCTGACAGTTTCAGGTCCGTGTGTATTTGCATGTCTTTGCGTCTCTACGCATCACTCATTCTCAAATGAGATGGCATTGTATAAATTTGGTCCTTTGGTGAGACCTTTAGTTCGTTCCGGTTAAAATATTTGATATTATTGTCACACAATATATCTTCATAGTATTAGCCCACTTTGAACCACACCTAGTTTGATAACAAACTATTTAACACAAATGCCCTCCTATGCTGCTACTATAGTGAAGGGAATATGCCCGAGAGGCAATAATAAAGTGATTATTATCTTATTCCATGTTTATGATAAATGTTTATTTTACATGCTAGAATTGTATTGATCGGAAACATCAATACATGTGTTTTTAATAAACAAAAAGGGTTCCTAGTTATGCCTCTCTTATAGACTAGCTCGTTGATTAACAAGATGATCAAGGTTTCCTGATAATGGACATTGGATGTTGTTAATAATGAGGTCACAACATTGGTGGAATGATTTGATGAACATTCATCTGAAGTATAGCATTACGATCAAAGTCATTATGTTTATATTGCTATAACATCATACGAAGTAATCTTTATCCTTAGACCATGAGATCATGTTAATTGCTAATACCAGAAGAGTATCTTGATAACATCAAACGTCACACCGTAACAGGGTGACTATAAAGATGGGTTCAGTGCTACGAAGGTGTTATGTTGAGGCTCATGGATCAAGAGTGGAATTTGTCAATCCCGATGACGGATAGATATACTCTGGGCCCTCTCGGTGATATCACATTAAGATAGCTTGCAAGCAAGTGATGTGATCACTAGAATGTTATATCACGGGAACGAGCAAAGAGTGTATGTCGGTAACGAGATCAAACTAGGTATAGAGATACCGATGATCGAATCTCAGACATGTAATATATCGCGAGACAAAGGGATTTAGTTACTAGCGTTAAAGGTTCTCACGATCACAGAAGTCATCGTTGAATGTGTAGGAGTCAGTATGGATCTCCAGGTCCCGCTTCTGATTATTGATCTGAGAGAGATCTCGATCATGTCTGCATTATTCGCGAACCGTAGGGTGACACACTTAAGGGATACCGACACCATTTGGAGCAAATATTTTTCAGATAAAGATTTAAGAAAGTGCTGGAATTATTTCAATAGACACCGAAACTGTTTCGGGTGAAATTGCTAAAATTGGTTCTGCATGTAATATTGAAATGTTGTAGGGGGTTTTATGTGAATGTTTGTTAATTAAAGTAATTAACAAAATTCTGAATAAAAAATAATAAAATAGTTTTATTAAATGAGAGAGCATTAAATTTGGAGAAATTTAATGCATTTAAAGTGGAGACTTTAAAGGGAATGTGAAGAGGCATTTTAATGTGGAGGGGTTACCACCACATGAATGGAGGAGGTGAAGAGGCACCTCCTCCATGCGCCGGCCATGAAGGAGGGGCACCCCCTCCTCCTATAAAAGGCCACCCTCTCCTCACTTCTCACACACACCTCCTTGTGAAGGATCTCTCTCCCCCTCTAGTATTATTCCCCCATGGTCTGGGATTAGCGAGATACATGTTCCCGGTGGCTTTATCTGGAAAGGAGTTGCTGCTTGCGCTGCTTTGCTGGAGCGAGGGACGGAGGTTGTCGGGGTACCGGACGTGTGTGCGATCACGGATGCACCGCTGCTTTGCGGTGCTGGACTTGGTGCTGCTGGAGCTGGATCTGATGGACGTGCTGGAGCCAGACCTGCTGGACATCCTCACGATCTTGAGATCGGCAAGTGTACGACTACATCAACCACGAGTTCCAACTCGTTAACAAAGCTCGTTGTCTACGAGGGTAAGTTCTCGTTGGATGTATGTCCACCCGTTTCTTTGTACCTAGTAGATAGATCTTGGCGTGTAGTTCACACCGTAGGAATTTTTTTGTTTTCTATGCTGCGGACCCAACAGTGGTATCAGAGCCTGATCTATGCGTAGGTGCTTAGCACGGGTAGTACACATATGTTGATATGTGGGCGATGATGGTCATGGTATTGCATCTTCTATGTATTTTGGATATTGGTGGCATAGTGGGATGAAGCGGCCCGGACCAACCTTACATGTCATCGTACATGAGACCGGTTCCACGACTGACATGCAACTTGATTTGCATAAGTGGCTGGCGGGTGTCTGTCTCTGCTACTATAGTCAATATCTGATTTACAACGAGTTGCTAATAACTTGGTTATCCTCGTTGTGGTTCATGTTCATAGGTAAGAACGGTTCTATCTCCAAAAGGCCTAAGCCACGTAAAACTTGCAATTGATAAATTAGAGGCGTCTAGTTTAGATCGTTGCTAGGCTAGTGTATTGATATGGTATTGTTGTAAGTAGATGTATGATAGATACTCTTACAACTCACTCAACGTGTAAGTTCCATAGACCTTGGCCTTACACACAAAGGAATGATAGAGATCATACCACGATGCAAATGATAGAGATCAAATGCATGGACCATATCATCTCACTTTACACATTTAGATGTTAGCATCTTATACTGCTAGTTTGGCGCTTTCTATAGCATTGTAAGATGATCCCTCATTTAGATATCAAGATAAAAATGTGTTCTTCCTTAAGTATGCACCATTTTGTGGATCGTATTTCGATACATCACGTGATGATCGGGTGTACTCGACTCTACGCTTTCATACAAACGGGTGTAAGACAGTTTTACACATGCGAGTACTAAGGTTCTTACTTGGCGAGCCTAGCATGTACAGACATGGCCTCGGAACACGGACCGAAAGGTTAAGCATGAGTCATATAGTTGATATGATGCCCATATAGATGCTCGCCTTTGAAGCTACATCAACTCACGTGATGATCGGACTTGGTGTAGTGGATTTGGTTCATGTAATCACCAAAAAGACACGAGGGATGTCGTTTTTGAGTGGGAGTTCATTAGTAATTTGCATTAGTCGAACTCAATTTGTCATAAATTAAATCAAAGTGAATTAGCATAATTTGTTGTAGTCATTGGAATTCGTTTTCTACCTTATGCTTAGTTTTTATTTGAGATAATAGAACTATAGAATTCTGGATATTTACTTTACGAACTGGTATCGTATTGTTTTGAATGTCAATTTAAAGTTTATAAGTCCTATTGCAAACTTTCAGCAAACTCTATTTACTCCATGAAGTTTAATAAGTAGTATTAAATCAAGAGTAAGAATTCCAATGTTAGTATCTAAAGTATCATGTTTTCCTCCATGATTATTGATATTCAAAAGTTGTTTTAATATCAAGATTATATTGGAGCTGAAAATTGTTTCTGAAACCATCATGTGTGAAAGATATTGTGATATCTGAAACAATGTTTTTGGTTGCATTATGATAGAGTATAATTTAGCAAAATACATGTTCTCATATTGTATGAGAATTTGTGAAGGTTGGAGATGCTAGGCATCTGAATCTACCAAAAAGGTTTTGGGAACTGAAATTATACTCGCGATTCTTCCTTATAGGCTATAGTAGCTTGATCATGAAAGTTGTCATGATAAGGATGAATAGAAGATGTAAGTAAAATGTTTACTACACTAATAGATTACTAAAGAATGGATTTTTGAAAGAATGCCAAACATTTGATGATGGTGATCCACTTCAAAGTGCAAGTCCAAAGGTATTAGTATTTGACTGTATACGCTTTGTACTATGTGTCATGTGAATGACACCACTATTGATGTTGATAGATTCTTTTAAAAGAAAAAAGGAATTGCTGAAAGAGAATCTATAAAATATTTGGCAGAAAATATAAGGTTGGAGATGTCCAACTTGAGTATATAGAAGATATACATGTTATGGTTGTATTCCTTGCTTATTAAACAATGTGGTTCTTAGGTATTGGATACCGAATTGGTTGGTATGAAGTGTCATACAGTACAACGCAATTCATGAACTCCAATGGCCTAAGTAACTAGCAAGAGAATAAGTGATGATGATCATCGAAAACAAATAAAGTGTTATTGTGTTTTTCGTTGTCGTCAAACCTAGCCTTCAAGTTTTGTTTTAATAATTCTTATTTTGTTCCGGTATTACGAGAACAATGGTTGTTCAAATAATTACCGTATTCCATAAAGGATGGATGAACTTTTACAAGTCTAGTGGGAGAAATCACATCCATAAACACTATTGCTAAAATGTCGCAAGACAAATGATTGAAAGATCACTTATGAAGTGACATCGCTATTTAAATTATATTTGAAAGAAAACATGAAGAAACTCCATGTTGATGGAATTTTGGAGTCTTTGATTTTGATCAATTGACGCATGTGAGACTTTCCTCGAGATAATTGAAACTCCGTCCATAGGCCAGAGAGGAACGGATGACTAGCTTATTGGAAATTGTGCATGCTGATGTGCATAGTCCATTATGTGTAGCCATATGCGATGGGTCTTTTTTGCTTCATATGCTTTCTTTGAAAATTTGAGTGAATATATCTGTATATTTACTTAGTAAGGAAGAAGTATGAAACATTTGAAGTTGTTCAAAGACTTTCAAGATGAAGTGGAAAATCATTGTAACAAGAAAATAAAGAGTTTATGATTCGATCATAAAGGAAGATATTTGAGTTACATCTTTAGCAAAACACCTAAGATTTGAGGAATTGTTCCATGAATTTGGATTTCCCGATAAACCACAGGAGTATGGTATGTTCGAGAGATGAAATCAAACCATGGTTGACATGGTAAGATCAAAGGTGTCATTTATAAAACTGCCATTATGTTTTAAGGATTGAAGCTTTAGAGACTACCGCTTTTACACTGAAAAGAGCACCATCGTGATCCATTGAAATGACACCATATGAGTTATGGTTTGGGATAAAACCCGAATTGTCTTTTCTTAAATTTTGGTATGCTATGCATAAGTAAAATGTTTACAACCAAAGTCGGATAAGCACGTCTTTGTAGGTTATCCCAAAGACTTTGTTGGGAATTTCTCCATAACACCGAGGACAAAAGAGTTTGTTACTTGGAACGTCAAGTTTCTTGAGAAGGAATTTTTCGTGAAAAGTTAAGTGGGAGGACAATAGAACTTTGATAAGGTTGTTGAACCTTAGCTATATGTGCTAAGTAGCGTAGCACCGGAAAGTGTCCCGGTGGCGGCCACAATGCTCATGGCTCTCGTGATTACAAAAGGTGTGATCTCGGAGATTAGAGTTTCTATAGAACCGTGTGGGTCGGTAAGAATCAAATAGTAAGATTTGATAAGCAAGTCGTTATTGTTTTGACAATGATGAACCGACTACATGCAAAGAAGCGATGATGGGCACTGACTCCATAAAATGACTAGAAGTCATAGAATCCGTGATAGTATCCATACACGAGAAATCAAGTTTCTGAACTTGGAAGACCCTCCGGAAAGGCGTGAAGCCTATCGGTCGTGTTTGGATCTATAAAGAAATAAGACATGGATGTTTAACATCTATGAAATAGTCGACATGTCAGAAAGAAGTTTACGACAATGTTCAAGGAGTTGACTATGACAAGATTTGATCTTTCATAGCGATATATAGTCTTGCCGGATTAATGTAGCAACCACTACATATAATTTGGTATATGGTAGTTGAATAAACAAAACAAGGTTCTTCTAATAGAAGGGTAACCTAGGACGTGTACATGACAAGGTCCAAAGGGTTTTTGTTAATTCAAAGGGTGCTAAAAGGGCATGCAAACTTCAATAGTTGAATTAAGCATAGCGGAGTTGGAATCTTCACCATGATGAAACTGTTAAAAGAGTTTAAATTCATCGGAGATGATGAAGATGCTTGCATTTGCAAGATATTAAGTGGGAGCGCTGAGACATATTTCTAATACATTATGTAGAGGACATATTGTTGATTAGAAATGATGTATCTTGTATTGACACAAGTTAAGAATTTCATTAAAATAAGATTTCGATGAAAGACTTGGGCAAAACCGGAATATTAGGCATCAATATCTATATGGATAGATTAAGGCGCTAATATGGTTGTGCCAGACATACATATATGAGATATTGAAAGGGATCAATATGGAAACAACAAGAAAGGTTCTTAATGCATGGAAAGAATTGTATCAAAATTCAAGTGTTTCAACACATGGTGAGTAAAATCACATGAAGATTTTGATCAATTATACCATGATATGTATATATCCAGAATGTCCTATGCTCTAAATGTTAAGAGCATATACCAGAATGATTCATAAGATGATCATTGGACAATAGTAAAGATATTCTTATGAGCTTTGGAAGAACTAAGAATATATCATGTATAAGTGACAAATAGTTAAAGGTAGTTCATTGTAAAGTGTTACATTGATACTAGTTTTGTCACAAGATACAAATTAAATTTATCTCAATTTAGACTATGGGTAGCACAATGTAATGGAAAGGATGTTCCATGATGGATTTGGATGAGTTCCAAAGTTGAGACATTGTGACGGATACTACAACAAAAGGCTAAGTATATAACTGCTATAGTAGCAGCAAAGGAGGGCATTTGTGTTAAGTATTTTTTTTATCAAACTAGGTGTGGTTCAAAGTGGGCTAATACTATGAAGATATATTGTGTGACAATAATATCAACATATTTTGAGCCGAACGAACTAAAGGTCTCACCAACGGACAAATTTATACAATGCCATCTTATTTGAGAATGAGTGATGCGTAGAGACGCAAAGACATGCAAATACACACGGACCTGAAACTGTCAGATCCGAAGATTATGTTAACCACTAGCAATTGCGTATATGCAACACTAGAAAGCCATAGGTGTTCAATACGCAAAGTTTTTCAAACTAGATTATTGACTCTAGTGCAAGTGGGAGACTGAAGGGAATATGCCCGAGAGGCAATAATAAAGTGGTTATTATCTTATTCCATGTTTATGATAAATGTTTATTTTACATGCTAAAATTGTATTGATCTGAAACATCAATACATGTGTTTTTAATAAACAAAAAGGGTTCCTAGTTATGCCTCTCTTATAGACTAGCTCGTTGATTAACAAGATGATCAAGGTTTCCTGATCATGGACATTGGATGTTGTTAATAACGAGGTCACAACATTGGTGGAATGATGTGATGAACATTCATCCGAAGTACAGCATTACGATCAAAGTCATTATGTTTATATTGCTATAACATCATATGAAGTAATCTTTATCCTTAGACCATGAGATCATGTTAATTGCTAACACCGGAAGAGTATCTTGATAACATCAAACGTCACACCATAACAGGGTGACTATAAAGATGGGTTCAGTGCTACGAAGGTGTTATGTTGAGGCTCATGGATCAAGAGTGGAATTTGTCAATCCCGATGACGGATAGATATACTCTGGGCCCTCTTGGTGATATCACATTAAGATAGCTTGCAAGAAAGTGATGTGATCACTAAAATGTTATATCACGGGAACGAGAAAAGAGTGCATGTCAGTAACGAGATCAAACTAGGTATGGAGATACCGATGATCGAATCTCGGACATGTAATATATCGCGAGACAAAGGGATTTAGTTACTAGCGTTAAAGGTTCTCACGATCACAGAAGTCATTGTTGAATGTGTAGGAGTCAGTATGGATCTCCAGGTCCCGCTTCTGATTATCGATCTGAGAGGGGTTTCGATCATGTCTGCATTATTCGCGAACCGTAGGGTGACACACTTAAGGGATACCGACACCATTTGGAGCAAATATGTTTCAGATAAAGATTTAAAAAAGCGCTGGAATTATTTCAATAGACACCAAAACTGTTTCGGGTGAAATTGCTGAAATTGGTTCTGCATTTAATATTGAAATGTTGCAGGGGGTTTTATGTGAATGTTTGTTAATTAAAGTAATTAACAAAATTCTGAATAAAAAATAATAAAAGAGTTTTATTAAATGAGAGAGCATTAAATTTGGAGAAATTTAATGCATTTAAAGTGGAGACTTTAAAGGGAATGTGAAGAGGCATTTTAATGTGGAGGGGTTACCAACACATGAATGGAGGAGGTGAAGAGGCACCTCCTCCATGCGCCGGCCATGAAGGAGGGGCAACCCCCTCCTCCTAAAAAAGGCCACCCTCTCCTCACTTCTCACACACACCTCCTTGTGAAGGATCTCTCTCCCCCTCTAGTATTATTCCCCCATGGTCTCGGATTAGCGAGATACATGTTCCCGGTGGCTTTATCTGGAAAGGAGTTGCTTCTGCTGGATCACTGGAGCGAGGGACGGAGGTTGTCGGGGTACCGGACGTGTGTGCGATCACGGATGCATCGCTGCTTTGCGGTGCTGGACTTGGTGCTGCTGGAGCTGGATCTGGTGGACGTGCTGGAGCCGGACCTGCTGGACTTCCTCACGATCTTGAGATCGGCAAGTGTACGACTACATCAACCACGAGTTCCTACTCATTAACAAAACTCGTTGTCTTCGAGGGTAAGTTCTCATTGGATGTATGTCCACCCGTTGCTTTGTACCTAGTAGATAGATCTTGGCGTGTAGTTCACACCGTCGGAAATTTTTTGTTTTCTATGTTGCGGTCCCAACATATAGCAGTCATATACTTAGCCTTTTGTTGTAGTATCCGTCACAATGTCTCAACTTTGGAACTCATCCAAATCCATCATGGAACATCCTTTCCATTACATTGTGCCACCCATAGTCTAAATTCAGATAAATTTAATTTGTATCTTGTGACAAAACTAGTATCAATGTAACACTTTACAATGAACTACCTTTAACTATTTGTCACTTATACATTATATATTCTTAGTTCTTCCAAATCTCATAAGAATATCTTTACTATCGTCCAATGATCATTTCATGAATCATTCTGGTATGTGCTTATAACATTTAGAGCATAGGATATTCTGGATATATACATGTCATGGTATAATTGATCAAAATCTTCATGTGATTTTACTCACCAAGTGTTGAAACACTTGAATTTTGATACAATTCTTTCCATGCAGTAAGAACCTTTCTTGTTGTTTCCATATTGAACCCTTTCAATATCTCATATATGTATGTCTGGCACAACCATATTAGCGCCTTAATCTATCCATATAGATATTGATGCCTAATATTCCGGTTTTGCCCAAGTCTTTCATCGAAATCTTATTTTAATGAAATTCTTAACTTGTGTCAATACAAGATACATCATTTCTAATCAACAATATGTCCTCTACATAATGTATTAGAAATATGTCTCAGCGCTCCCACTTAATATCTTGCAAATGCAAGCATCTTCATCATCTCCGATGAATTTAAACTCTTTTAACAGTTTCATCATGGTGAAGATTCCAACTCCGCTATGCTTAATTCAACTATTGAAGTTTGCATGCCCTTTTAGCACCCTTTGAATTAACAAAAACCCTTCGGACCATGTCATGTACACGTCCTAGGTTACCGTTCTATTACAATAACCTTGTTTTGTTTATTCAACTACCATATACCAAATTATATGTAGTGGTTGAAACATTAATCCGGCAAGACTATGTATCGCTATGAAAGATCAAATCTTGTCATAGTCAACTCCTTGAACATTGTCGTAAACTTCTTTCCGACATGTCGACTATTTCATAGATGTTAAACATCCATGTCTTATTTCTTTATAGATCCGAACACGACCGATAGGCTTCACGCCTTTTCGGAGGGTCTTCCAAGTTCAGAAACTTGATTTCTCGTGTATGGATACTATCACGAATTCTATGACTTCTAGTCATTTTATGGAGTCAGGCCCATCATTGCTTCTTTGTATGTAGTCGGTTCATCATTGTCAAAACAATAACGACTTGCTTATCAAATCTTGCTATTTGATTCTTACCGACCCACACGGTTCTATAGGAACTCTAATCTCCGAGATCACACCTTTTTGTAATCACTAGAGCCATGAGCATTGTGGCCGCCACCGGGACACTTTCCAGCGCTGCGCTACTTAGCACATATAGCTAAGGTTCAACAACCTTATCAAAGTTCTATTGTCCTCCCACTTAAATTTTCACGAAAAGTTCCTTCTCAAGAAACTTGACGTTCCAAGCGACGAACTCTTTTGTCCTCGGTGTTATGGAGAAATTCCCAACAAATTCTTTGGGATAACCTACAAAGACGTGCTTATCCCACTTTGGTTGTAAACATTTTACTTATGCATAGCATACCAAAATTTAAGAAAAGACAATTCGGGTTTTATCCCAAACCATAACTCATATGGTGTCATTTCAATGGATCACGATGGTGCTCTTTTCAGTGTAAAAGCGGTAGTCTCTAAAGCTTCAATCCTTAAAACATAATGGCAGTTCTATAAATGACACCCTTGATCTTACCATGTCAAACATGGTTTGATTTCATCTCTCGAACATACCATACTCCTGTGGTTTATCGGGAAATCCAAATTCATGGAACAATTCCTCAAATCTTAGGTGTTTTGCTAAAGATGTAACTCAAATATCTTCCTTTATGATCGAATCATAAACTCTTTATTTTCTTGTTACAATGATTTTCCACTTCATCTTGAAAGTCTTTGAACAACTTTCAAATGTTTCATACTTCTTCCTTATTAAGTAAATATACAGATATATTCACTCAAATTTTCGAAGAAAGCATATGAAGCAAAAAGATCCATCGCATATGGCTACACATAATGGACTGTGCACATCAGCATGCACAATTTCCAATAAGCTAGTCATCCGTTCCTCTCTGGCCTATGGACGGAGTTTCAATTATCTCGAGGAAAGTCTCACATGCGTCAATTGATCAAAATCAAAGACTCCAAAAATTCATCAACATGGAGTTTCTTCATGTTTTCTTTCCAATATAATTTAAACAGCGATGTCACTTCATAAGTGATCTTTCAATCATTTGTCTTGTGACATTTTAGCAATAGTGTTTATGGATGTGATTTCACCCACTAGACTTGTAAAAGTTCATCCATCCTTTATGGAATACGGTAATTATTTGAACAACCATTGTTCTCATAATACCGGAACAAAATAACAATTATTAAAACAAATCTTGAAGGCTACATTTTACGACAACAAGAAAACACAATAACACTTTATTTGTTTTCGATGATCATCATCACTAATTATCTTGCTAGTTACTTAGGCCATTGCAGTTCATGAATTGCGTTGTCTTGTATGACACTTCATACCAACCAATTCGGTATTCAATACCCGGTATCCAATACCTAAAAACCACATTGTTTAATAAGCAAGGAATACAACCATAACATGTATATCTTCTATATATCCAAGTTGGACATCTCCAACCTTTTATTTTCTGCCAAATATTTTATAGATTCTCTTTCAGCAATTCCTTTTCTTTTAAAAGAATCTATCAACATCAATAGTGGTGTCATCAACATGACACATGGTACAAAGCTTGTATATAGTCAAATACTAATACCTTTGGACTTGCACTTTGAAGTGGATCACCATCATCAAATGTTTGGCATTCTTTCAAAAAATCCATTCTTTAGTAATCTATTAGTGTAGTAAACATTTTACTTACATCTTCTATTCATCCTTATCATGACAACTTTCATGATCAAGCTACTATAGCCTATAAGGAAGAATCGCGAGTATAATAGCAGTTCCCAAAACCTTTTTAGTAGATTCGGATGCCTAGCAGCTCCAACCTACATATATTCTCATACAATATGAGAACATGTTTTTTACTAAATTATACTCTATCATAATGCAACCAAAAACATTGTTTCAGATATCACAATATCTTTCACACATGATGGTTTCAGAAACAATTTTCAGCTCCAATATAATCTTGATATTAAAACAACTTTTGAATATCAATAATCATGGAGGCAAACATGATACTTTAGATACTAACATTGGAATTCTTACTCTTGGTTTAATACTACTTATTAAACTTCATGGAGTAAATAGAGTTTGCTGAAAGTTTGCAATAGGACTTATAAACTTTAAATTGACATTCGAAACAATACGATACCAGTTCGTAAAGTAAATATCCAAAATTCTATAGTTTTATTATCTCAAATAAAAAACTAAGCATAAGGTAGAAAACGAATGCCAATGACTACAAAAAACTATGCAAATTCACTTTGATTTAATTTATGACAAATTTGGTTCGACTAATCCAAATTAGAAATGAACTCCCACTCAAAAACGACATCCCTCGTGTCTTTTTGGTGATTACATGAACCAAATCCACTACACCAAGTACGATCAGCACGTGAGTTGATGTAGCTTCAAAGGCGAGCATCTATATGGGCATCATATCAACTATATGACTCATGCTTAACCTTTCGGTCTGTGTTTCGAGGCCATGTCTGTACATGCTAGGCTCACCAAGTAAGAACCTTAGTACTCGCATGTGTAAAACTGTCTTACACCCGTTTGTATGAAAGCGTAGAGTCGAGTACACCCGATCATCACGTGATGTCTCGAAATACGATCCACAAAATGGTGCATACTTAAGGAAGAACACATTTTTATCTTGATATCTAAATGAGGGATCATCTTACAATGCTATAGAAAGCGCCAAACTAGCAGTATAAGATGCTAACATCTAAATGTGTAAAGTGAGATGATATGGTCCATGCATTTGATCTCTATCATTTGCATCGTGGTATGATCTCTATCATTCCTTTGTGTGTAAGGCCAAGGTCTATGGAACTTACACGTTGAGTGAGTTGTAAGAGTATCTATCATACATCTACTTACAACAAATACCATATCAATACACTAGCCTAGCAACGATCTAAACTAGACGCCTCTAATTTATCAATTGCAAGTTTTACGTGGCTTAGGGCTTTTGGATATAGAACCGTTCTTACCTATGAACATGAACCACAGACACCCGACAGCCACTTATGCAAAACTAGTTGCATGTCAATCGTGGAACCGGTCTCATGTACGATGACATGTAAGGTTGGTCCGGGCCGCTTCATCCCACTATGCCACCAATATCCAAAATACATAGAAGATGCAATAACATGATCATCATCTCCCACATATAAACATATGTGTACTACCCGTGCAAAGCACCTACGCATAGATCAGGTTCTGATACCACTGTTGGGTCCGCAGCATAGAAAACAAAAAATATCCTATGGTGTGAACTACACGCCAAGATCTATCTACTAAGTACAAAGCAACAGGTGGACATACATCCAACGAGAACTTACCCTCGTAGACAACGAGCTTTGTTAACGAGTTGGAACTCGTGGTTGATGTAGTCGTACACTTGCCGATCTCAAGATCGTGAGGAAGTCCGAGCAGGTCCGGCTCTAGCATGTCCTTCAGATCCAGCTCCAGCACCACCAAGTCCAGCACCGCAAAGCAGTGGTGCATCCGTGATCGCACACACGTCCGGTACCCCGACAACCTCCATCCCTCGCTCCAGTGATCCAGCAGAAGCAACAACTCCTTCCAGACGAAATGCCACTGGGAACATGTATCTCGCTAATCCGAGACCATGAGGGAATAATTCTAGAGGGGGAGAGAGATCCTTCACAAGGAGGTGTGTGTGAGAAGTGAGGAAAGGGTGACCCTTTATAGGAGGAGGGGGGTGCCCCTCCTTCATGGACGGCGCATGGAGGAGGTGTCTCTTCACCTCCTCCATTCATGTGGTGGTAACCCCTCCATATTCAAATGCCTCTTCACATTCCCTTTTAAAGTCTCCACTTTAAATGCATTAAATTTCTCCAAATTTAATGCTCTCTCATTTAATAAAACTCTTTTATTATTTTTATTCAGAATTTTGTTAATTACTTTAATTAAAAAACATTCACATAAAACCCCCTGCAGCATTTCAATATTACATGCAGAACCAATTTCACCCGAAACATTTTCGGTGTCTATTGAAATAATTCCAGCGCTTTCTTAAATCTTTATCTGAAACATATTTGCTCCAAATGGTGTCGGTATCCCTTAAGTGTGTCACCCTACGGTTCGCGAATAATGCAGACATGATCGAGACCCCTCTCCGATCAATAATCAGCAGCGGGACCTGGAGATCCGTACTGACTCCTACACATTCAACGATGACTTCTGTGATCGTGAGAACTTTTAACGCTTGTAACTAAATCCATTTGTCTCGTGATATATTACATGTCCGATATTCGATCATCGGTATCTCCATACTTAGTTTGATCTCGTTACCGACATGCACTCTTTTCTCGTTCCCGTGATATAACATTCTAGTAATCACATCACTTGCTTGCAAGCTATCTTAATGTGATATCACCGAGAGGGCCCAGAGTATATCTATCCATCATCGGGATTGACAAATTCCACTCTTGATCCATGAGCCTCAACATAACACCTTCGTAGCACTGAACCCATCTTTATAGTCACCCTGTTACAGTGTGACGTTTGATGTTATCAAGATACTCTTCCGGTGTTAGCAATTAACATGATCTCATGGTCTAAGGATAAAGATTACTTCGTATAGTGTTATAGCAATATAAACATAATGACTTTGATCGTAATGCTATACTTCGGATGAATGTTCATCACATCATTCCACCAATGTTGTGACCTCGTTATTAATAACATCCAATGTCCATGATCAGGAAACCTTGATCATCTTGTTAATCAACGAGCTAGTCTATAAGAGAGGCATAACTAGGAACCCTTTTTGTTTATTAAACACACATGTATTGATGTTTCCGATCAATACAATTATAGCATGAAAAAAAAACATTTATCATAAACATGGAATAAGATAATAACCACTTTATTATTGCCTCTCGGGCATATTCCCTTCAGGTTCATTGGTCAACAGATGATCATGTTTCCTGATCATGTGGCATTTATGCCAGTTGGAAATGAGGTTATCTCATTCGGAGAATGAGATGATGAACCAATACCCAACCTAAACATTGTGACTCGATCATGTCACGAAGTTCAAGTTACGATAATTAGAAATGGATCCTCGTAGACTATTCCTTAGACCGTGAGGCTATATCAATCACTGTCTCCCGAGAGTGCTTAGATAGCATCAAACGCCATCTGCTAAAACGGTGGTTATAAATGTGTGTTCTGGTATTCGGAGGAAACCATAGAGGCAATATATGTCAAGAGCGGGATTTGTCCGTCCATGTGACGGGAAGATACTCAAGGGCCCACTCGGAGAAGTTATATCCAATAGCTGCGCAGCGTGTGATTAGATCAGGGGGATATCACTTGTCGGGACGAGTTTAGTAGCATTGTTCGGTAACGAGATTGAACACGACATGGTGATGTCATTGATCAGTTCTCGAGCAATGCAAGTATCGAATAACAAAGGGAATAAGACACGACTATCCCGGTTCAAACAACGAAAGATCTTCGTGGAACGCATAGGGGTCACATGGACAACAAGGTCCCTCTGTCGATCATTGGTGCGGGAATGTCCCGACAATGTCTGGAGTGTTCCCGAACCGTAGGGTATCACGCTTAAGGGCTTGATGATGCTTAGAGAGTGTTTATAGGATCGGCAGAATCACCGAAGAAGAGAAAGGAGAAAACCGGAAGGGTTTCGGTAAGTCCGGAGGATGTCCGGAGTGGAGGTGGAAGGTGTTCCATAGCCACGGAGATTAGATAATGTGTGAATGAATGTTAAATATTGATTTAATCATTTATTCATAATTATTTAATAAAGAGAAAATCATTTAAAAAGGTCAAAGGCTTAATGGGCCAATTCCGGAGGGAGAGGGCCCATTAGGGGAAAGGAGAGAGGGAAAAGGGGCAAGGGGGAGGCCGGCTGGGCCTAGCACCCCCACCCACGCGGGGCCCACTAGGTGGCCGGCGGCCACCTCCTCCCCTCCTCTTCTCCTTTAGTCCCACCACGGGACTTTGAGGGAGGTAGTACCCCCTCCTCCCCCTATATATAGTGGGGGTATTTGGCCAGATAAATACACCCAATAATCAATAAAGGTCTCCCCACTTTTGGGAGGACCTTCAATTAATATTTTCTCTCTCCCCTCTCTCTCGTGACCGTGGTCCCAAGTCTGGACTGCGCGAGCGAGATACATCTTCACCGCGGAGCACCGTCGCGCTGCGGGATTCGGATCCGGGAGCTCTACTTCCGCAACTGCTGCTGGATCGGGGAAGCAGGAGTCATCGTCACGCACCAGACGTGTGTAACTCCCCACGAGGTGTCACACTTGAGGCACTCAAGTCGTTGGAGCCAGAAGGAGCGCAAGGACTTCATCACGACCATGAGGTCGGCTTCGGCTCGTCTACATCAACCATGCTCTCCTGAGCGTTGACAACGCTTTTCGGTCTTCAAGGGTAAGTTCGCGAAAAGCCCCTCTCGTTACTATATTACTAATAGATAGGTCCTGGCAGCTTCAGGGGTTCAGAGGCGTAGAGTAAAATTTATTGTTTTTATGTGCGGAACCCCTACAGCTCTTGCATACAAGTTGGATCAAAACAAGTACTTCATAAAGGGGTACATGATATGCATATATCAAATCTTAGACATAATGGGTTCCAATCTCATATATCAACTAATCAAATCAAGATCCACCACATAGGAATTACATATATGACCATAATCATGTTGGGCAGCTCATATGGTACTAAGATCTATGAAGAACAAGAGAGAAATAGATCAAGCTACTGCCACAAAACCCATAGTCCATAGTGGACTACTCCCTCTTCATCATGATGAAGATGGTGGAGATGTTGGAGAAGGTGGAGATCCCTCTGGCGGTGGCTCCGGCGGAGTTTCCCCCTCCAATCTTCACTGGTTCTGACTCCTTTTTGGTGTTTCTCTGTTGTGCGGCGCTCTCCGCGATGGATCCTCTGGGGGGACCTTTTTATAGAGGTTTTTAGGTCAAGTCAAGTTCATGGCCGAATGAATCAAGGGAATTTGATGGTCGAGAATGAATAGAGGGGGTGATGCACCCTATTGGGCTGGGCGCGCCACCAGGTGCCTTTTGGCCCTCTTGGCCCTTCTAGTGAGATCCGAGCGCTCCAGATGCTTCCCTTGGTGAAATATTTATACTCCAAAAACCACCGGTACGTTTGACTTTGTTTAGGTCCCTAGAAGCTAAAAATTCCCTAAGCAGGGTTTTCCTATCCTGTAGGGTTATAACCAAAATAAAGGGAGTCATTGGTAAATCCCCAAAAACCAATATAAAACATGGATATAACATTAAATATGTTGAAAATATGTGGTAATACATGTCAATAATCTACAAAGTTCATGTATGCATTTTACATGCATCTCCTATGCATCAAGATCGGGATTTATTCACCCGCGTGACGGGAAGATACACTGGGACCACTCGGTGAGATTGTATCCAATAGGTTGCAACCATTGATTAGGTCAGGGGATACAATACCACAATAACGAGCTAAGTAGACTTATCGATAATGAGTTTGTATAGCGATACTAAAGATCGAATCTAGGACAAGTCATATATCAAAGAATAAAAGGATAGGGACACAGGGTTTATGGTTCAAACAACAGAGTTTCGTGGAATGCATGGGGATCATTATGGGCATCCCGGTCCCGCTATTGATCATTGATCAGAGAGAGATCTCGATCATGTCTGTGCCATTCCTGAACCATAGGATAACACACTTAAAAGTCTTATAACATTCTAAGATCATTATGGAAGCGAAGGGATCACCCATGAGAAGGAGAATCGAAATCATTCCGAGAAGATTTACTGGAATAGTTCCGATGAGAATCTGAAGGTGTTTGGAAGAAGCCAAAAGGTGTTTCAGATTAATAGAGATTTTATAATATGCATTTATATATTAATTGTGAATTAATATATGAAATAAATATTTAAAATTAATATTAATGAGGCAACTTTCTCTATTGGGCCAAATCCCCGAAGGGAAAAGGCCTAGAGGGAAACCACCCCAAAGGGCAGCCGTCACCGCAGCTAGGCCCCACCGGCCAGGCAAGCCCACGAGGGCAGGCGCAGCGGGCAGGCCGCGGGACGCGCTGGTTGGCCGCGGAGCAGGGCCCACCCGTCCAGCCGCTGTCGCGCGATCCACTTGGGCTGCAGGCATGCAGGGCTAGTGTGGGGCCCACCCGGCCACTTCTCTCCTCCTTTTTTCCTTTAGTCCCACATTAGGTCTTTAGGGAAAAGGGGTACTCTCCTTTCTCCTATATAAGAAGGTCCATATTGGTGGATGAAATACAATAATAAATAAAATGGAATTTCCTAAGGCGTTTCTCCTGAGGAAAAATTTCCCTCTATCTCTCTGTTGAAACTCGCAAGTGCGGTTCCAAGAAGAACTACGCACGTGGGAGACGACACCACTGGCTCGTTGTTGCATTGTTGGATCCCAGTTATATAGGATCTACTTCCGCATCATGGCTGGATTAAGGAGAACAGGAGTCGTCATCAGACACCATACGTGTGCGATACCTCGGGGGAGCTGCCACTTGTGGAGCCGGAGCTGTCGTGCAAGGACCAGGAGGTGACGTGCGGGGAGCAACGCGGCCTTGAGGTCAGCTATGAGTACGACTACATCACCAACATTCCACGCGAGACGTTAACCGTGTCCGATCTATAAGGTTATGTTACTGAAACTCCATCCAGTTTACTGCTTAACCCATAGATAGATCTTAGCATGGGTATTGCGGTAGATATGATTTGTTTTGTTTTCTGCGACGAACCCCTTCAGAAATCATGTGCAATAGTACCAATCAGCATGCGATCATGTATTTAAGCGTTTTTGACAATAGTCGAACACATAAGAGGAACCAACATAACTCGTTTGTGATTATACATAATCACACACGAATCGTGTCGGAAAGCCAAACAGTTGGGTTTTGTGAATCTTGTGCTTCTTTGCACACGATTTCTGGAATCGTCAGCGTAGTAGAGGCTCATCGTCCACCCTCGTGCAATGACGGTTTGATTCACCATATGTAAAGGGTGACTTCCGTCGTCTACGACAGCCCGATCTAAACTAGTGTCTTATATCTCGACAATGGTTTCAATATCATCGATTTCCTTTACATGCACCTGACAACAGTCTCGTATGACTCTTCAGACAACGATTCGAGGGATGACGACATCAATCACAACGATGTCATTGTGTATGATCACAATGAAGACGACGACGAGTAGTAGTAGTTAGCTAGCCATGTGTAGATAGTATTAATATTAGTTGGTAAACGCAAATAATATGCTAGGGTTCTGTTATGTTGTTCTGTTATATTCGTGCCACGTGGTTTTTCCATCAAATACAACAAAAGCACACAATTTTTTTAATTCTCAAAATTACATGGCACACCACTAGTGTATAAAATACCGATGGCATGTGTGTGACATGCCAACGGTATGTCGAATACTTGTGGCGTGCTCGGGACTCGGCCATCGATATGAAATGGGAAGCATTGAGTGTCCCCTGGGGCATCAGGGCTTCCGATCCCCCACCTCCCGTGTCGTCCGATACAGCCTGCATCACCGTACGATGAAGTCAAGCAGCCAATGACGATTCCTTCTCCCTCCTCCCACATCGCCTCCATACCGCACATCCCTCCTCAACCCATGCACACCGACGTTGATCCTCTGCGAGCCACCGCCGCTGTCGAAGAGCCCTGCCGCGGCATCTTCGGAGAACCACGCTGCCGGAGTGCCTCGCCGAGTAGCAACTAGTAGCATCCTCGACGTCCCTTGTAGAAAACCAGCCACCACCAAGACCTCATCGTGGCACCGCCAGAGTGACTGATTGTGTTTCCATTGCAACATCTAGTAGTAGCCTCGATGTGCCTTTGAAGCCATGCCAACCAGCACAGGCAGCCAGGTCGGCTACCGCAGGCAGCAAAACTCTGCCGCCATTGTACCACCACACCCGCCAAAAGGTAGCACCATAGCAGTCTCGCCATTCCTTTGCAGCAACACGAGCGCTGCTTGAGAAGCAACTCTGGACGCCCCTTGTAGCAAGGCCGGGGTGCTGCTGACACATCACAAGGAAGCAAGGCCGACCGCCGCTGGCAGCAATCATAGCCGCCCATGGCAGCATGGCTAGCAGCCGCTGGCAGCAACCAAGGCTGCCCATGGAAGCAAGCCCGGCCACCGCTGGAAGCAACCATGGCCGCCCATGGAAGCAAGCTCGGCCGACGCTAGAAACAACCACAACCGCCCATGGAAACAAGGCCCGCCACCGCTAGGAGTCTCAATGGACTAGGGAACGAGGATGGTCATGCGGTGGGAGGAACAAGGTGTGTCCGCTAGAGGGAGGAATAGGTGTAGCTTCCGGTGGGAGGAAGGGGAGCAGTCACTTCGGTGGAGAGGATTGGGAGCAGACATGCGGCCATGAAGTCCTCTAGGGAAGAAATAATGATAAGGTAGGGAAAGAGGGATGCGGTGAAGAGATAACGTTAGGTGGACCACGTGGACACGTGTCGCTCGTGGGAGCTGGGGACGCGACGCATACGATCCCCCGGATGAAAGCAAGCGTTTTCCATATGAAATACCCTTTCAAAACTCTTTTTTTTTGCCTATCCATATTTTGACGTGCCCTATTTTAAGTCATGTATTGGAGAAGCCCAAACTACAAAGTCCGTACGGGAGTCTTGTAAGACATGTGCAAGACTATTTTGCATACTCAAAAAAAAAATACAAAATATTAGTCTACTAATACATCTTATAATTAGGAACATATGTATTTTTTCCAATCCATAATAACTGTCCCTGATTTGGTACACTTTGTGCTAAATCAAGGATACTTTCTTTTTTACATTTTATAGACGGAGGGGGGTAGCATCCCGAGCCCATTAAGAATTTAAGATAAAGGCCTTCTTGGTCTAATTTAATTCTACCTAAAGAAAGCCCTGTGAGGACACACGATCCAACATGTCCGAACACGTCTGAACGGACATGTAGGACATGTGTGACCTCTCCACTCCAGTGGCATGACCCATTTGGACCGATGCGTTCGGTTCGACCCATCGGCACACCAAATTTGCGTTGTCGACGCGTCGTGCGCGGACGCAGGCGGTCCGAGGCCTGTCCTCCCGCGCGTGCCACTTAGCCACCCGTCAGCGACCGGTTAGCGTGGTGCCGATTCAGACGCGCAACAACTGAGATTCAGAGGCGCAGGCGGCAGCTTGACCGACTGCAGCCTTTGACATCAATACCGATGGGACGTCAGCTTGTAACTGACGGTATGCCACCCGAGTTTCCGCGCCGGCATTGATGGAAAAGGCGCGAGAACCCGCGTGCGCTCACACGTGCAAGGGCTACTTAAGCAGGCCCCAACGCCTGTCGGTACCACACTTCCCACCTCTAACCATCGCCAGATACACTCCTCCTAGCGCCACCGTCACTACCAACGATGAAGACGCCGGGCTGGATGAAGAAGGCCAAGAACGATCATAGGGAGAGCGGATCTAGCTCGAGCTGATGGTGCATGCAGGGGGATAGCCTACCAGCCTTCCTTCGGGGCATCGTGCAGCCGCCGCCGTGGCCCCGGACTTCGCCCACCGCCCCATCATGCGCCAGGTGGAGGAGTCCCGTCGTGATCACCATTTCAACTAGGGAAGTACTAGTATGGAGATGTTAAGTTAGATGTACACTAGGGATTGAAGGGTTCCTTAGCAGAAAACAAAAAAAATATATCTACTCGAACACTAATACCAGGATCTATACTATGTAGACATAAGTAACGGAGGAGAGAGACGGTATTCATACCTTTGAAGACTGAGGCACGCCTTACGCAGGAAGGCGTATATTGATGAAGACGAGCAGCACCCCAAGTGTGGTGCCTCCGAAGTTCGTCACACGTCCAGTATAGGAGACGTCAACCGGACTCCGATCCAGCCCAGCAGCGGAAGAAGTAGATGCCGGATCGCTAATCACACAACGGTGGTGTGAAGATGGAGAACTCACCCATGGGGTCCTCTCCAATATTACACAGAAGTCCTCAATGAATGAGAGAGAGAATGAGAGGGAATGTGATGATCCCAAAGGGGGAGGGGAGACCCATATATATAGTGGGAGGGGGCGCACCACCCAGGGGCCAGGCGGTGTGGGCTAAACCCCACACCCGCCGGCCACCTAGGGCAGCCGCCGGCCCTAGGTGGGCCCCACTGGGGCGGCCCACCAAGCCTAGGCCGGCCACCCCAGACACCCCCTCGGTCTCCCTCTTCGCCTATAAGATGCCTTCTGACCTAAAAACTCAGGGGGGTGACGTTTTTCCAGAAGGAGTTCCGCTCTGCCGCCACCACCAGATTCCACGAAACAGCACCAGAAACTTCGTTCTGGCACCCTGCCGGGACGGGGAATTGGAGGAGATCATCGCCATCATCATCACCATCACTTCTCCATTGACCATCCATGTTTCCCCCATCTATGAGTGAGTAATCCCCCGATGTAGGCTATGGGGATGGTAGGGATTGGATGAGATCGTTCATGTAATGGCATCAGATTGTTAGGGCATGGTGCCTAGTATCTTCTATTAGTGCTTTATGACTTTGTTGCAACTTGTTATGCTTAATGCTTGTCACTAGGGCCCGAGTGCCATGATTTCAGATCTGAACATGTTATTGACTCATTATGATAGTATTGTTTTTGGTCTTATCTGCAAGTTGTATACACATGTTGTTGTCCGGAACCAATGGCCCCGAAGTGAAAGAAATCGGGATAACCGGAGGGAATGTCTTTGATGTGAGGATCACATGTGTTCATGGAGTATTAATGCTTTGCTCCGGTGCTCTATTAAAAGGAGTACCTTAATTGCTAGTAGTTCCCTTGAGGCCCCGCTGCAAACGGGCTGGCAGGACAAAATATGTTGTGCAAGTTCTCATTGCGAGCACGTATGACTATATATGGAACACATGCCTAGGATTATCAAGTACTTGGATGCTTTATCTTATTTATCTGCAATTACCCTATGTTCTAATTGCCATGTGAATTGTCTTGTCCATGCAACGCCCGTCCATCCATCCCTATGCCTACCGCACTCAAATCCTACTGTTTACTGCTATTGTTACTACTATATTTACTTTACTACTGCTGTTACTTTACTCTTCCTACTACAAAACTGTTGCTACTGATAAACTGATGTGAGCAAGATTGTTTCCAGGTGCAGCTGAATTGACAACTCAGTTGTTAAGGCTTATAAATATTCTTTGGCTCCCCTTGTGTCGAATCAATAAATTGGGTTTCACTTCCCTCGAAAATACTGCGATACACCCCCTATACTTGTGGGTCATCAAGGTCCTTCAAATATTATGGAGAAGTTCTCAATGGATGAGAGAGAGAATGAGAGGGAATGGGATGATCCCAAAGGGGGAGGGGAGACCCCTATATATAGTGGGAGGGTGCGCACCATCCAGGGGCCAAGCGGTGTGGGACTAAACCCCTCACCCATCGGCGACCTAGGGACAGCCGCCGACCCTAGGTGGGACCCACTTGGCGACCCACCAAGCCCAGGTCGGCTGGCCCCTTCTCCCTAGGCACCGTGCTCTATTGGGCCTTCCTTCGGGTGAGGCCCATTAGCATTGCGAAGCCTTTAATAATAAAATAAAATATATATTTAATATTAATTCTCCAATTAACATTCAAATACACATATTATATTACTCCTTCTCTCCGGAACAGCTTCTGGACCCCTTCTGATCACCATCGGATGTTACCCAGAACTATTTCGGTTTCTCTTTCTCTATTTCTCCTACAATACCTCATCTATCCTAAGCATCCATACCATTAAGCGTGACATCCTTCGGTTCGGAAACACTCCAGACATGACCGAGACTGCGCTCACATCAATGATCAACAGAGGGACCTAGATGGCCATGTGACCCCGTGCGTTTCATGAATATAATCACTCGAACCGTGAGATAGTCGTTTCCCGTTCCCTTTGTCATATGATACCTAATTCATTCGAGACTTGATCTTCGGTATCCCCATACCTTAGTTCGGTCTCGTTACTAATGAACTTGTTTACTCGTTCTCATGTTGTTGCATTTCGTGACCAAGTCACATGCTTTCAAGCTTCATTAATGCAACGTCACAGAGATGGCCACATGTATCTATCCATTACATGGATTAGACAAATCATGGTCTTGATATGTACTCCTCTACGCATTCCTTTGGAAAACCTGAGTGGCACCTTTTTGATCACCCTGTTACGAGATGATTCTTGATAACCATCTAAGCTTCCTCCGCAATGGTGATTTGCATTACCTCACAGTCAAAGGATCAGGTTGCGAGGTTCTCTATGTTTTATCATCAATGGTGAACTTTGTAACTAGATCTCATTCAAGATATAACGGTTGGATGTTTGTCTATCATGTTATTCAACTAATAACATGACCCCATTGTTAATTGGCATAAATGCCCATGATCTTGAAACCCAGACCATCCTCATGACCACTGAACTAGTTCGCCAGAGGTAACTAGAGACACGGTTTGTTTACATACCACACGTGTATTAATGTTTTGTATTAACACACTTATAGCACAGTATGAAACATATTATGAACATATAGGAGATATATCAAATAATACATTTTATTATTTGCCTCTAGGGCATAACTCCTTCAGGTATGTACTAGTGTTACCATTGAGTTAGAGGCACACTAGGGAAGTACCAATGTGGCCTTGTTAAATTATAGGTACACTAGGGAAGTACTGGTCTGGCCTTGTTAAGTTAGAGGTACACTAGGGAAGTACCAGTGTGGCCATATTAAGTTAGAGGTACACTACAGAAGTTCCCAGGGAAGTACTAGTGTTTACGTATCACTTGGCAATATATTCAACGGACCCTTTATGGCTGCAACTTATCATGCTGCAAGTTATTCTGATCATGAGTGATTTACGATGAGTAGGGTTGTGAGTCTACACTCAACATGTTTGCCTATAGCACATGAAGATGAAGGACTCCATGCATTATAGTTATATCTGTTGCTTTGTAATAAAATAGCCGTATGAGATATGTAAGTTGTAATGTACTATTCTACCTAGCTATGCGATGTAATATGACCTTTGTTTCTTGATATCACATCCTAAATGTGGGTGCTAGCTATTCAATCTAGGGACTAGCATTATAAACACAGGTATATGGACCTTATCAGGTGTGGTCGCTATAATCTTGAACTTGTTTAGGTTTAGGGTGCTATCTATGTTGCTTCTAGGTGTAGTTAGGTACTAATCCATGCATTTCTATGATCAATAGTGTACACGATCTTGTCTAATTACAGTTGTTGTACACTGTGAGTATCTATAACTGTATCCTAGTGTTGTCAACTATTGGTATGTTGCTTTGTTACTATGGTGGTAAAAATCCACAACTCAAGTAACTTATTTAAGTTTAGTTGTGTTTCCTTGGTAGTATTTTCTCGTTGATTACTTATGGTGTCTGTTACTATGACAATAATCACATCTTGAATTCTTAGGTGTCTTTTCATTAAGGTATCACTAATGTTGTTTACTAGTTTATTTTGAACCTTTGGTTTGGTACTCCTATAAGTATATTACTTAGAGATGGTTTAATTCCTTATGTAGGTGTATTAATATATTCAGAGCTTATTCTATGATCAATCTATTCATCCTTAGGTGAATCTCATGATCATACCTATGGATGTGGGGATTGATGATAATATTGAGTTCTTAAGTTGTTTACCTAAAGCTTAACTAGGATTTACCAGACTAATTAAGTGGCTTGGCACTATGGTGTTCTCCACTAAAGGATATGCACAGTTGCTAGCCCTAGCTAGTCTAGGTGCTAGCACAACTACTTCACTCTCTCTACTTAATCCTATGCTAAAATTTAGCTATAAACCTTTGAAGATTCAAAAGTGGGCTTGAGAAAGATCTGTTGTAGTTCTTCCTTCTACGTCGTCCTGTTCTTGCTCCTTTCTCCTCTCTCTCTTTTACTAGTGAGTGTGGAAAGTTGTTTTTCCTCTCTCTCAACCTCTAGTTTGAGAGTGATTTTTATGAGCTGTGCTTTGAGGATTTGTGAGCACTAGGGTTGGTTTTGGGGTGCTATTTATAGTACTCTAGGATCCATGTGAGCTTGACACATCACTTCTTGCATGCAGTGACTAATATGCTTATATCACCTCTCTAGCTTAACTTTTAGTGTTCTAATCAGCTTATGTTATATGCCAAATAAGGCATGGTGGTTAAGTGCTATTTTTGTCATTTTGCCCTTGACAACTTGGGCAAGAATTTATTTTTAAGTTGATGTTTTTGTCACCGTCTCCTAGAATTCCAGTGAACAAGTTTTGGTAGTTTTGATAAATTTATGTTTATGTTTCCTTAGTTTTGCTTGATGAACTACAACTGTTCATTAGTTAGCATTTGATTCTTTTGAAAGAATCCAGATATGAGGTATATTTTACTTGTTGTGATTCCTCTTATGTTAAGTTGTACTTACTATTGTTTCCTGGATTTACTACCTATTCTATTTGTGACTTGTACTAGCTTATACCTATTGATACTGTTGTCTCCGGCTTGTTGTACTAGCTACTATTGTTCTGCCTACTCATGTGCATTAGTGTACTTGCTCATGATCCACATTGTCATCTATTGATTTTTCTCCCCGTGCACTACTTTGGCTATCTACTGATGTTACGATTGTTATCACTTAATTTCTCAAAACCTCAAGCTGTGAGATTCATGACAAGTTCTTGTACCTTTAAGTCTGGATTCTATATCAAATGGTTTTGCCTTAGGGCAGAGCCAACATTTTAACCAGGACAAATAGTTCCTTTGCGTGGTTGTGTTGTCACTACAAGAAATCTTCTCACCTATGACCCTCCATTTTCGTCACTGAACCGTCCCAATTATCCATCTATGACGATCCTATGACGAAACTAAGATTGTTAAAAACTGGGCGTCACTAATGAACTATAACGATGATAATTTTGGCAAAATCGTCATAGCCCTCTATGACGATATTGGATCGTCATAAACTCTGTGACGATTCAATGTCGTCATGGGCGATCATACCTAGCCACGTCAAATCCTACGTGGCTGATCTGACGTGGCACAAAATCAGCCCAATCCACTTCTCTCGTTTATATGGGCTAAGCCCAACAATTTTGTCCATTTATTTTCTTCTCAATTCAGTTGATTACTTGGGCCAAGCCCAACATTTTGGCCTTTTCAATTTTGAAGGCCTTAGCCTTTTTATGGTTGGTCCTATTTATTGTCTTCCACTTATTAAAAATTATACAGTTCTCTAGTCCAATATTTTGTGGGACGTGGCCTTTTTAGAGCCCATCTATTTCATACGTACATTACAGGCAGTAAACAACCAATGTTTCCATAAACACATCCCAAATCACATTAAATTTCACGAATGATAACCAAAATTAGATCATAGATTATAATCAGGACATAGTTCACATCATCCACAAAATACAAATCCGCTACAAAATGATAGTGTCGTACATTGCAACCATTCCATAGTTCAAATCACCTAGGAAAATACAACTAGCTTCAAAAACATAGATCACTTTCAGCCTATAGCTCCTGTAAAAGAGAGGAAACAATGGTTATGGCTGACAGTTAGAATGAAAGCTACATCTTCTAACAATAACATAGATCAAATAGGAAGAAAATAAAGAACAGATGTACTAGCATCAACTTGTAGATCCTGAAGCATGACAGCGAAGAATAACCATGAGCAAAAATTATATTGGTTGCTAACAAATAAAAACAGCATAGATAACACTACAAACTGAAAGTAAATAATAGCAAGCTCCAAGAAGGCACAAACACTTGCTTGCTAACAAATACGATCATGTTAATTCAAACTTAGGATCTAGAAACACATCACTGGGCAAAGCTAGACATCAACAAAAATGATTTAATGCATCTAGTACCCAACTCTAAATCAACAACTTAAAGTTCCATAGTAATAGAAGATCACATACAACATCATTTTTAAATGGCACTCAAATATATAGACGTCCTAGTTTAGTAAGTGTGTGGTCTAGACCAGATAGGAACAACTGATGTACTAGCACACAAATATTCGTATAAGCAACACAATTTACCATACGTATCAATAGAAGTAGAGATGGTCCCTATACAAGACCGTGAAGGGTCAATTTTTCCTCATGGTCAACATAAATTTCATTAGCTGCTGGGGAACAAATGATAGATGAATGAAATTAGAATTCCAGCGGCAACCTTCAGGTATATTTAGTTAAACACAAATAAAGGGATAGAACAGCGCAAGGTACATGCATGTTTAAAGAACCAAACATGGAAGCTTTACCTATTCAAAGTGTTCTTTTGATAACTTGAAAATCTGCTTGCCGGTGAAAGACTAGATTTGAGAACATTTCCCCCTCATCAACAGAGATAACCAGAGTTGCACATATCTAAACAAAGCAAAGTTCCAAAATCATTTCAGTTCCACTAAATCCTAAAGACAAGACAAAGATAACAGGATAAAAAACATCCTAAAGATAGGTGATACCAAGCTATTTTTCCACCTGGTTCTTGTGTCTTGATAGTAGCGATGTAAACTATGTAATATAAACTCCTAGGGAACAAAACCAGGCCCGCAAAAAGAACTATTTCTTTCAAAAACACATAAATGGACATGTATCTTATATTGACACTTCACATCCATTGTATGGAAAACACAGAAGAATTGGTAAGAGAACATAGAAGTATTACGTGGAAAACAGGTGACAATGCTAAGGTTGTCATTTAAAACAGCATCCAAACTACATGCTAATAGTATGATTGATGTGTGGGCATGATCAACAGTCTATAAAATGCCTCAATTAACATGAGCGCTTTCATCTCACATATTCTAACTACTAGTAATAAATGATAGGTAGCATAGATGCAATCTTGTCATGCATACATATGCTATAAACCATGTTCAGGTGTTATACATGGATGTCTGTATCTACAAAATTATTATTATAAAAACTCTGGTTTTTATAAAGATAGCCCGTAAATCTAATGCATGAGATTAATCTAGGTAGACTGGATGCCACGTTAAAACAAAGGGTAAATACTCTAACCATTTTCTGGGGTGTAAGTTATGATATAGCAACATAACTTTATCATTCATGTTAGCTTTCCGGGCATGAAAAACACATGGAAATCCTTGATTGGTGCAAACCTGAGGGGCTTGGTTTTTAGAAGTCATAGCATATGGAGGAGATGATAGGCAGCATACATAAATTGTAGTACTTCTACTGAAGGCGTTCTTTCATGGAATGATATATTAGAGAATCCACTGGACTGGAAGGAGCATGTGAGAAGAACACTATGCTCTTTTCATATCAGTATCCACATGGATATTGATGGCTCAATGCATGGCGCCCAGAAAAATGCCTGATGGCGGTGTTGATGTAGATCTCGTTGGGAACCCCAAGAGGAAGATATGATGAACATACCAGCAAGTTTCCCTTAGTTATGAAACCAAGGTTTAATCGAACCAGTAGGAGCAAGGAAACACCCCAAAGGTGTTACTAGCTAAGCTTTGGCAGGGCACACTACCGGTGCTAGTAGCAACGTGGAGACCTGCACAACACAACCACAAAACTTTGTCCCCAACTTGCGATGAGGTTGTCAATGTCACCGTGTTTTGCGGAAACAAAGGATTAAACATATCGAATGGAAAGAAGTAAAAGTTTGCAGAAAGTAAACACAAAGCAGTAAACAGTTTATAGATTGTATGTAAAGTAAAGGACCGGGATCCATAGTTCACTAGAGGTGGCTCTCCTTAGATAGATAACATGTTGGCTGAACAAATTACAGCGGGGCAATTGACAAACATCGAGAAAGCAATACATGCATATACTAATCATCTTGACTCCTTTGAGACTTGATTGGGCATTACAACATTATACATAGACCGCCATCCAACTGCATCTATGACTAATAATCCACCTTCAGGTTATCATTTGAACCCCCTCCAGTATTAAGTTGCAAGCAACAAATTATTGCTTTACGAACTGTGTGTAAAGTAAAAAATATGATTGTTCTATGAATAAAGGATTGTTGTTTTCTCCCTAGTAGCAACATCACATCTAGTACCTTAGAGATTTATGTCACTTCCCCAAATTACCAGAGGCATGAACCCACTATCAAGCATAAATACTAACTCTTGGAGTTGCCAGCATCTACTTGGCCAAGATAGCTACTAACAACAGAAATCATGCAAGATTAAAAATAACAAAGACATGATAGAATCAATAATCAATCTGAAATAGCATCTCAATATCCATCGGATCCCCGCAAACACAACATGTATGAATTACAAATAGATGATCTTGATCATGAACGGAGCTCACAAGATCTAAACATGAAAGCACAAAGGAGGAGAACCAGCCATCTAGCTACTACATGGATCCGTAGTCCAAGGATGAACTACTCACGCATCACACCGGAGGCTTACATGGTGATGAAAAAGGCCTCCAGGGTGAATTCCCCTCTCCGGTCTAGGGATGGAGATGCCAGGAAGAGCTTCAGATCCCTCCCGATCTAGGGATGGAGATGACGGTGGCTACAGACTCTTTCGTGGATTTTTGATCGGGCCCTTAGGGTTTTTGTCCCGAGGGCAATATATAGGCAGAAGGAGAGGCCGAGGGGGTGCCAGGAGCGGCCACACCACCCCCTGGCGCGGGACAGGTGGTGTGGTGGCTCCCTGGCCCTTCTCCGTCTCGTATTCTGGCACTTGATGACATCCGAAAAATAGGCACTTTGGCTTTTGTCCCATCCAATTCCGAGAATATTCATTTTCTGACTTTCCTGGAACCAAAAACAGCAAAAAATAGGCAGCTGGCACTGTGGCTCTTGTTAATAGGTTAGTCCAAGAAATCATATGAAAAGTACTCCAAAGTGTGGACAAAACACAAGAAAGTGGATAAAACTAAGCATGTAACATCAAAAATTATAGATACGTTTGCAATGTATCAGATATCAAGGGTGCAGACATACTACTGATCAATAATATTCCAAAAAAATAAATCTGCAAAGGATATAAAAACTCTCACAGACACAAACACTATGAAATCTGCAGCAAATTTTCAAGGCCTGGGGCGCATCACAGTACCTCACCGGGAGAACGAATCCCTCCCCCTAAGCTATAACGCACCAAAATAACCTACATGTCCATGGTGTGACTGGATTTTGGCCTAGAATTAATAGTAGCAATTTAACATAATGCAACACAGGACTGCAAATGGAGGCATGATGTAGATTGATGAAGCAACAAAAAGTTGACCTTCGATGCGATGAGGTCCTGTAGGATGACAGCGTCCAGGTAGAAGTGGTGGTGCTTAGCAACGCCGTCCTGTACGACATGGACGCCTCCTACGTCCGGCTCGTCCACGGCATTTGGCATAAACACCAACCGTTGGAGACTTCAGTGGTGGAGGAGTACGGCGACCGGAATCGACAGGGCAGGCAGAGACAAGCAACAGCCGCCGTCGTTCCCGTCCTCTCGGAGGTGACGTATGGAGGACAGCAACCATACGTAGGTCGTGTCGCTGCCGCCGGCGTGTCCTAGTGGCCGGCGTGGATCCACACCAATGCCGTGGGTCAAGCTGCGACACGGTCCGCCATGCTTGATGGCGCATGGCACATGGATGCACGCCGGCAGCAGCGAGCCAGCCAACCATGTTGTCGTCGCCTGTGTTGCATCTTCGCTCCCGTCGGGGAGTAATTCTTGGATGACGACGTCGATCTGTTGCGGGGGCTTAGGGCCGGCTAGAATTTGGTCGGATTAGGTGGGAACGATGGAGGGGAGGATGTCTATGGCAGGGGAGACGGGGAAGCGCCGACCGGCGAGAGGAGGGGCGGCGGCGGCGTTAGGGTTTGAGTTGGGGAGGGAGTCGCGTTGTAGAGGAGAATCTAGTGGCGTTTGATCGATCAAATCGATCAGAGTTTGCGCGTCTTATGATTTTCGTTTCTTCCTTTTACATGATTTTTATTACATGCGTGCGCGTGTGTGCGTTGTGTTTCTTTGGCATACATTTGTTGGCGTTGGAGCAAACCCGTGCTAAACGGATGGTCTAGATCAGTGATCCGAGGGAAGTGTGTTCCTGTCTTGTGATTGGCTGGAGAGGAATCAATACTGATCGACGCATAGATTGGATTACCGATGTGGACATCTGGTCATTTAAATCTATAATTTTTATACATCATGACGATCTAAATTGGTCATAATCTCTTATACATAAGCTCCTAAGTTGTTGCCTCTAGGTTATGACGATTTCATGTAAGAAAGTTACGATGATTTTAACACAAATCATCATAATTATGTAGGGTTTTGACCTCTCTAAAAGTCTTACGATCATTTAGTGAAAAATCGTCATAGATCTAGGACGATTTTATCCAGGGTCATTAGGAAAAGGTCACAAGTCAACATATTTCTTGTAGCGTGTAGGTCAAGATATGCTAGAATACACTACAAGAAATATTCTCACCTATGACCCTCCATTTTCGTCACTGAACCGTCACAATTATCCATCTATGACGATCCTATGACGAAACTCAGATTGTCAAAAACTAGGCGTCACTAATGAACTATAACGATGATTTCGGCAAAATCGTCATAGCCCTCTATGACGATATTGGATCGTCATAAACTCTGTGACGATTCAATGTCGTCATGGGCGATCAGACCTAGCCACGTCAAATCCTATGTGGCAGATCTGACGTGGCACAAAATCATCCCAGTCCACTTCTCTCATTTATATGGGCTAAGTCCAACAATTTTGTCCATTTATCTTCTTCTCAGTTCAGTTGATTACTTGGGCCAAGCCCAACATTTTGGCCTTTTCAATTTTCATGGCCTTAGCCTTTTTATGGTTGGTCCTATTTATTTTCTTCCACTTATTAAAAATTATACACTTCTCTAGTCCAATATTTTGTGGGACGTGGACTTTTTAGAGCCCATCTATTTCATATGTACATTACAGGCAGTAAACAACTAATGTTTCCGTAAACACATCCCAAATCACATTAACTTTCACGAATGATAACCAAAATTAGATCATAGATTACAATCAAGACATAGTTCACATCATCCACAAATACAAATCCGCTGCACAATGATAGTGTCGTACATTGCAACCATTCCATAGTTCAAATCACCTAGGAAAATACAACTAGCTTCAAAAACATAGATCACTTTCAGCCTATAGCTCCTGTAAAAGAGAGGAAACAATGGTTATGGCTGACAGTTAGAATGAAAGCTACATCTTCTAACAATAACATAGATCAAATAGGAAGAAAATAAAGAATAGATGTACTAGCATCAACTTGTAGATCCTGAAGCATGACAGCGAAGAATAACCATTAGCAAAAATTATATTGGTTGCTAACAAATAAGAACGGCATGGATAACACTACAAACTGAAAGTAAATAATAGCAAGCTCCAAGAAGGCACAAACACTTCCTTGCTAACAAATACAATCATGTTAATTCAAACTTAGGATCTAGAAAGACATCACTGAGCAAAGGTAGATGATGGCCCAAAATATATCGAGTTCGTTGGGGAACCCCAAGAAGAAGGTATCATGAGCACAGCAGCAAGTTTTCCCTCAGTACGAAATCAAGGTTATCAATCCAGTTGGAGCAAGGAAACACCCCAAAGGTGTTGCTAGCTGAATGTTGGCAGGGCGCACTACCGGTGCCAGCAGCAACGTGGAGACCTGCACAACACAACCATAGAACTTTGCCCCCAACTTACGATGAGGTTGTCAATCTCACCAGTTTTGCTGAAAACAAAGGATTAAACGTATCGAATGGAAGGAAGTAATAGTTTGCAGAAAGTAAACACAAAGCAGTAAATAGTTTGATTGTAGATTGAATGTAAAAGAAAGGACCGGGGTCCATAGTTCACTAGAGGTGGCTCTCCTTAAGATAGATAACATGTTGGGTGCACAAATTACAGCGGGGCAATTGACAAACATCGAGAAAGCAATACATGCATATACTAATCATCTTGACTCCTTTGAGATTTGACTAGGCATTACAACATTATAGATAGACCATCATCCAACTGCATCTATGACTAATAATCCACCTTCAGGTTATCATCTGAACCCCCTCCATTATTAAGTTGCAAGCAACAGATTATTGCATTACGAATTGCGTGTAAAGTAAACAATACGATTGTTGTATGAACAAATGATTGTTGTTTTCTCCCTAGTAGCAACAGCACATCTAGTACCTTAAAGATTTCTGTCACTTCCCCAGATTACCAGAGGCATGAACCCATTATCGAGCATAAATACTAACTCTTGGAGTTGCTAGCGTCTACTTGGCCAAGATAGCTACTAACAACGGAAAGCATGCAAGATCACAAATAACAAAGACATGATAGAATCAATAATCAATCTGAAATAGCATCTCAATATCCATCGGATCCCCGCAAACACAACATGCAGAATTACAAATAGATGATCTTGATCATGAACGGAGCTCACAAGATTTAGACATGAAAGCACAAATGAGGAGAACTAGCCATCTAGCTACTACGTGGACCTGTAGTCCAGAGATGAACTACTCACGCATCACACCGGAGGCTTGCATGATGATGATGAAGAAGGCCTCCAGGGTGAATTCCCCTCTCCGGCAGGGTGCCAGGAAGAGCTTCAGATCCCTCCCGATCTAGGGACAAAGACGACGGCGGCTACAGACTCTTTCGTGAAATTTTGATCGGGTACTTAGGGTTTCTGTATCGGAGGCATCTTATAGGCGGAAGGAGAGGTCGAGGAGGTGCTGGAGGCGGCCACACCACCCCCTAGCGCGGGCCAGTCCTGGCCGCTTGGCCAGGTGGTGTGGTGGCCCCCTGGCCCCTCTCTGTCTCGTATTCTGGCTCCGTGTGTCCCTCGGTGAAATACTGACTTTGACTTTTGTCCCGTCCAATTCCGAGAATATTCATTTTCTGACTTTCTTGGAACCAAAAACAGCAGAAACCAGGCAGCTAGCACTGTGGCTCTTGTTAATAGCTTAATCCAAGAAATCATATCAAAAGTACTCCAAAGTGTGGACAAAACATAAGAAAGTAGATAAAACAAGCATGCAACATCAAAAATTATAGATACATTTGCAATGTATCAACATCCCCAAGCTTAACTCCTGGTCATCCTCGAGTAGGTAAGTGATAAAAAGAAAGAATAATTTTTGAGGTGACATACACCATCATAAACTTGATCAAACTATTTGTAAAACATTCAAAGATGGGATCATATTACTCCAATCATAACATGAAAGACAAAGTTCTAGCAATAAGACAAAGAAACTATGTTGCAACATGAAAGGCACAAACAAAAGATTCATGAATAACAATGCTTTGCAAGACGTTTGCTTGTTTCACATAAAGAAAATATAGCATAATAGCATTCAACTTGTCCCTCATAGATTAGCAAATATAGATGCATATGACACCTTCAAAGTTCATAAGAGTGACTAGATACAAATAGTTTAAAACAAGCAATATCAAGGTATGCATCAATCAACAAGTCTTGGGACAATAAACATAGACCTAAGAATGGCCACTATGCTCTCAAAGTAGGTGCATAAAAATAGAAGGTGGAGACTCAACATAAAAGTAAAAGAAAGGCCTTCATAGAAGGAAGTAGGGATTCAAGTCTCATAAAGAGCTTCCAAAAATTATGGTACTTAATAGCTTTCAGCTCTCATTGCCCCTATCATAAGCATCTTGAAGTGATTAAGGTTAAAGTGAACAAACTATGGTGTAAATTCTTGTTGAAGTATAAGTTTGAAATCTCATGTCCCTTGAATACTAGGGTCGCTCCTCATGCTACTCAAGTTTAGTCATCGGTAAGTTCATGTCATCGTAAGTACATGTGTATCATAGAGAACCGCTAACGGGGTACCCATTGCCCGATGATACGGAAGAATCCCCATATCAAAATGAAGGCAAGCAGACAACGAGCATCTCAGCAATCTTCTTATTTAGCATGGGAATACCGTGCTTTTTTCTCTCTTTCCTCTTTTCATAATCTTTTTTTCTCTTTCTCTTTTTTTCTCAATATAGGACTCTTTTTTTATAAGAAGAACACTTCATAGACAGCTCATTATGGTTACGCTGCAGGTTTCCACCATGTCAGCATGGATTAGACCAGCGGCCCAGGCGTTTCTCTAACAAATATACATAACTCCATGGACTTACAAGCTCCCCTTTAATTTCACACCGACGACATCCATAGACAAAAGATCATGATATCAACTAGGTACAAAGTACCAGTGCAATGTTGAAAGCGTTCCCCGTGACATCATGGTTCTGCTAATCCCCAACAAATAAATGCAAGCATATACAACATAGACGACACAATGGTTCAAGTTTATTAAGGGCAAGAAGAGTAAAGTGTGCCATCAAGTTCGTGAGAGCTTTAATCACTAGTTTTCTCATAACAAGTTTAATTTGGAAGGTAAACAAAAGCATGAATATACTTGGAATAGCATATGCTAGTAGGTAGGTATGGTGGACTCTTTGGAATAACTTGGTTTAGGGAGTTGGATGCAGGAGTGGAACTCATACTTGGTTGTGGAGGCTAGGAAAAGACTGGGAGCGACAAACTAAGAGAGCAATAATGGCCATAATCATGTAGAGCGACAAAACATCATTGATCAAAGCATAAAGTGATACTACAAGTTGAAAACTAAAGGATCATCAAGGCTAATGGTGACTTTGGATAGTCATAACATGGTGTGAGCATGCGCCAAGTCAACCCAAATAAAGCATCAAAGGAGAATACCACTATACTATGCTTTAATATGCTAAAACAACGCATGATTCATCCAAGGCAGATTAAGCAATCTCAATTGTTTATAGCAAGTCATGCTAAAGCAAAGAATACTAAGCATAAAGCCAAAACAATATCGAGCATGGCATGACAAAGCATAGGCCACAGTCAAAAACAAGCTCTCTTTACCACTTAAGCATGAACTTTCCTACTCTTTTCCAAACCAAACCAAACTATTTGAAAACCAATGTATGAAAAAGGGGGTCCAACCAATTTATTCAGCAACCTAAGAAAACCAAGCAAACAAAAAACCAAAATGAAAACGAAAAAGAAGATGCTCCAAGAACAACACAACTGTAAATAAAAATGAAGCGTTTGAAGCAACCAGGGATTTTTATTGATGAAGAGGGGGATGCCTTGGGCATCCCCAAGCTTTGACGCTTGTACTTCTCGGATATTTGTTGGGGTGACACGTGTGTCATCCCCAAGCTTGCGCTTTAGTCCATCCTTCATCTCATTACTCATGCCTTCCATACACCTGAAATTTTTCCTTCATACAAAACTTCAGACAATCTTTATTAGCAACATTAGTGCACTCAAGATAATAAGTCTTTAGATTCAGTTATAACACCAATAAAACTTCCATTAAAACACAATATACTGTAGCACTTCCCTCAAAAATCTGAATTCCCCAAAAGAACTAAAAAAGGAACCAACAAGAAGCAAATGCAGAAAATGGCAGAAATCTGTCAAAACAGACCAGCGGGTAAAGACAATTTTTTTGAAGACCTTCTGTTGCTCAAATCAAAAAGTGATGAACTAACTAAAGTTAGAAAACAACCTGGGGCAGAAGCATAAAAACGCACGCCTCAAAAGGATATACACAGATTTTACATGAATTTTTACGGTGAAGCATAGAAATCTGTTTCGGGACAACAACTTTCCCAATCATTACCTCTCTCTCATTAGAGGATACTCTTGGCACAAAAAGAAAATAAAAAGGATAAGGATTGGTTATTACTGAAGTAATAACTTCCAAGACTCATCTAAAACTTTTGGGTTATCTCCCAATAAGTACTTTTCTTTACCGCCTTTAAGTTAGGCATAAGAAGCAAGAAAAAGAATCAAGTGTTCTCCAATGAAGAAGCATTACAACCAAATTTCTTACCCTTACCTCTCTTACTTTTATTCTTAACCTTGGGGAAAATATGATTGTTTGGTGGAGAAGTGATGACCCACAAGTATAGGGGGTGTATCGCAGTATTTTCGATAAGTAAGAGTGTCGAACCCAACGGGGAGCAGAAGGTGCTGGCTAGTGGTATGGATCAGGAATTCTCTGCAAATACTTAGCAAACGGATTTTTAGGGGTTTTCGATAAAGTAAGTAAACAAAGTACGAGTAAATAAAATACAGTAAGAATAAATGCAGCAAGTGGCCCAATCCTTTATGCAGCAAAGGACAAGCTGGTTGTATCTCTATAGATGACCAAACATTCTCGAGGACACATGGGAAGACTGTTAAGTGCTTTCGCTTCATATAGTCGATTAATCTTCTCTAGCTTGCTAAGTGTTGTGTGGGTGAACCTATGCTAATGTACCGCCCCATCCAAGACTTAATACATACTTGTGATTAAACCCCTTGCAAACATCCGTAAGTACCAGAAAGTAATTAAAGTAGAAACCTAACCACAACTTTAAACTCTAAGACCCTTACGTCCCTTGTGCAATGGTTTCCTAACGGGGGTTCAGGTTTCTGTCACTCTGGCAACCCCTACGATTAGTAGCCAAATACACAATGCATTCCCTTAGGCCCATATAGGTGAAGTGTCATGTAGTCGACGTTCACATGACACCACTAGAAGAAGTACACCACAACTTAAATAACAAGCTATTGAATCTTTCTCAAGGCAACTCCACTACTAACAACAAGACTTCTCCCATGTCCTCAAGAACAAAACGAACTACTCACAAGACATCATATGGATCATGATCAGAGATGGAATAATGATGTATAACAATCTGAACATAAACAATAATTCAACGGTTCACTCAATAGCATCAACTACAAAGAGTAATCAACACCGGGAAAGTTTCCCCTATGAACTATGCAAGATTCAACGCAATTGTTACAGTAATATGGAGATGGTGATGAGGGTGCTGATGGTGATTATGGTGGTGATGATGATGATGATGATCCCGATGAAGTCTAGCTTGATGGTGGTGTTGATGGCGACGATCTCCCCTCTCCGGGAAGGAATTCCCCCGGAGAAATCTGTCTGCCGGAGAGATCTTTCTCTCTCGGTGTTTTCCGCCCCGCAGAGGCGGTGGAATCTTTCTATGGTCGCCCCCGAATCTTGGGGTTTCAGGAGGTTGATATACGCCAGAGGAGAGAGGCTGGAGTGGGCCAGGGCGGCCACACCACTCCCTGGCGCGGCCTAGGCCTGCCCGCGCCATGGGGTGGTGTGGGCCTCCTGTGGCCCACCTCCACTCCATCTTCTGGCATCCTGAGTCTTTTGGAAAAATTGAATTTTCTGTATATTTTCCCGGATTTTATGATCTTCGCGAATTTTGCCTCGAAACAGCACCTTTTCCATCAGAATCCTGACTGTAGCGGTCCATGCTCCAAAAGTCATCAACCATGCAAAAATAGATGAAATAACATAAGTATCACTACTCAATACGAAATATATCAATGAATAATAGTGAATTAAGACATAGAATAGTGATGCAAAATGGACGTATCAACTCCCCCCCCCAAGCTTAGACTTCGCTTGTCCCCATGCGAAACTGAGCTCAATAAACGTGACCTCAAGTTTATGGAGTGAAGAGTCGATAAAAGGATACGGACAAGAAGCATCACATTCATCTAATACATAGATCATAATAGAAAACAACTCACTATTATATAACTTAACTCGTAATGAGTAAAGGAAACACAATAAAGATACATAAAGCAAATCATAATTGGTAATGGCAAACTTAGCTCTTGGTCGAAGAATAGTTGATAATTTGCTGGAGTTCACAAATAGCTGGTTTTTCAATGAAAGCTTTCAAAGTAGTAAACATCAAGATAAGAGCAATGTGCAAAAAAAGGAACATAAGAAACATGAATGCATAAATCATCATATGAATGAATGAAACACATCAACTCAAAATACTTGTTGAGATAGAAGGGAGTAGGTTTACTGACTCAATTACAAAGTAAAAGAAAGTGCCCTTCAAAGAGGGAAGCAGGGATTGCAAGTCTCATAAAGAGCTCCCAAAAATTATGATACTTACTAGCTTTCAGCTCTCATTGCCCCTATCATAGGCATCTTTAGGTGATTAAGGTTAAAGTGAGGTCCAATCTGAGTTATATGCTTGACATACTATAAACTGGAAATCCCAAGTCCCTTGAGTACGAGGGCCGCTCCTCATGCTACTCAAGTTTAGTTACTAGTAAGTTCTTGTCATCGTAAGTATGTGCGTATCATTGAGAACCGCCAAAGGGGTACCCCTTGCCCGATGATACGGAAGAATCCCCATATCAAAATGACAAGGCAAGCAGAAATGAGTATCTCAGCAATCTTCTTATTTACCATGGGAAAATGGTGCTTTTTTCTCTATTTCCTCTTTTCATATTGTCTCTTTTTTTCTTTTTCTCGATAGCTATCTCTCTCTTTTTTGATAAGAAGAATGCTTCATAGATATCATTATGGTTCGCTACAGGTTTCCACCATGTCAGCATGGATTAGACCAGCGGCCCAGGCGTTTCTCTACCACACATACATATCTCCATGGACTTACCAGCTCCCCTTTTATTTCACACTGACGACATCCGCAAACAAAAGAGCAAGGTAACAACTAGGCATATATTTACAAGTGTTGAAAGCGTTCCCCGTGACAGCACGGTTCTGCTAGTCCCCAGCCTATAATTTGCAAGCATATAACTTTCATGGAGAGTTCACAATGGTTCAGGTTTATTAGATGCAAGAAAGTAAAGTGTGCCATCAAGTTCGTGAGAGCTTTAATCACTAATTTTCTCATAACAAGTTTAATTTGGGAGGTAGACAAAACAGGAATTTACTTGAAATAGCAATAATGCTACTAGGTAGGTATGGTGGACACAAATGGCAAAGGTTTTGGTTTAAGGGAGATGGATGCACGAGAAGAATACCCTCTCAGTACAGGTTTTTGGCTAGCAAGGCTGGGTAGCAAGTATAAGAGTTGAAGGAAACAACCAAACATACAAGTGATAAAAACAAACATGCAATCTTCCTTGGAAGCACAAAAGATCTTAACTAGAGAATACTAGACTTATGAGCAAATCAAGAAAGAAAGATGATGAAATTATTTTCCTCTAGAGTACTTCTATCTTTTTCTTTCAACTCTCAAAAAGGTGTTGCTACTGACCGAGCCAGGTTTACCAAAACCAACTAAATTAACTCAATGGTCCTAGAGTGCTACCAATACTAACAACAAGATCAATCATATAACCACGAATTGAAAACTAAAATAAGCTATGCAAAAGAGTGAATGATAGAACTTCTCATTAATATTCCATAACGGAAACTCACACCAAGGGATACATATCTAACGAGAGAGAGGACACTTCCATAATGCAAACCATACTACATAATAACTCCTCTATTCATGATATGACTCTACTAACAAGGTAAAAAGATAGAAGATAGTGATGTGATACCGCGGCACTCCCCCAAGCTTGGAACAAACCAAGGGGATGCCAAACCTGATGACGAATTACTCCTTTGGGGGTGGTGGTATCCTCTTGATGAGCTCCTTGATCAGTTTCCCAAAGTCCTCAATCTTGAAGGTGAGATTACGAATCAGCTGTGAATTTTGCTCAATGCGACTCATGGTCATGTCGTGTTGAGAATCCCAGCTCTTGCTATTCTTTCCCCACTCTTGCTCCTTGAAGTCTTCTTTTCCTGCATGGCTAGAACGAGGCAAATCCCAATTGGAGGGTAATTTCCCCTTGGGCATATTCTGGTATTGATACTCATGGATAAGAGTGTGGAAAGGATTCTTGGTGCGTGGAGGAAGTGACCAGGGATCTGAACGGTGGTGAGGAGGCTTCCCTCTAATGGCTGGATTTGCCACCACCCCGATGCTTGCAACGGTAGTGTCGGTGTGCTTTGCCTCCTCTTCACCTTCAACCTTGATCTCTTTCTCCTTCCCGAGGTCTTGGAGGTCTTCCTCCATCGGCTCCTTCCCTTTATCCTTGGCGGACACCATTGCGCTTCTGAGCTTTCAGAGAGTATGTCCTGAAAGAAACAGATCGAAACAGAAACACGACGAAAACACGATATACGAACCTCGGAAGATTCGGGGGGTTATATATTACGAAGTTTCATATCAAAAGGAAGGTACTAGGAGAAAACGGGTCGGAGACGGAGTCCGAGGTGTCCACACCACTTGGTGGCGTGGCCAGGGGTGGGCCCGCGCCATGGGGTGGTGTGGGCCACCCTGGCTCCATTTCCGTCCCTTTTTCGCTTCGTAGCTTTCCTTATTGACTGAAAACTGCAAAAATATAGTTGGATTGTATTTTCACGAAACTTTTCTTACCAGAACTGTTACCTATTTGAATACGGACTCTGCAGGTCTCTGAGTTTGGTATTTAGCGGATCCTTCCGGAGTCATCACTTGAATAACATCAATATCTTCATCTTCATACACTTATTACTTGAGTCATAAAACCCTTCTCTTCCTTATTACACCATTATCTCCATTTCCCGGAAATTTCTTTCACACAAAACTTCACACAGTTCTCATTAGCAACATTAGTATAATTGAAGTGATAAAACCTTTTGAGTCCAACTTCAACTGAAAACCATCAAAACAAAATCTACTGTAGCAACTCCTTCCGAAAGCCAAAAAAGAATTCAAAAAGGAAATCAAATAAAGAAGCAAATGCAAGATTGGCAAAATCTGTCAAAACAGACCAGCAGGTAAAGATCATTTTTTTTGAAAATCTTCTGTTGCTCAAATAAAAAAGTACAAAACGAAGGAAAGTTAAATAACAACCTGGGGCAGAAGCACAAAAAATTACAGCTCAATCCGACATACAGATATCTCTCACGAAGTTTTACGGTGAAGCACAAAAATCTGTTTCGGGACAACAACTTCCCCAAATCTTACTTCTCTCTCATTAGAGGCTGATCTTGACACAAAAACCAAACAAAACGGATAAGGAGCGGTTATTCCCGACGTAATAACTTCCAAGACTCAAAGAAACAAAAACAAACTAAAAGCAAAAACAAATTGGGTTGTCTCCCATAAAGTTCTTTATAGCCGTTAAGATGGGCATGATAATTTTGAAGAAGCTCTCATAGGGATATGAATTGAAGTGAAAGAGAGCATTAACAAGCAAAAACACACACACATTTATGTCTAACCCACTTCCTATGCAAGGGGATTTTGTAAGCAAACAAGTTATTGAAACCACAGGCAACTTGCATAAGAAGGCAAAAGAAGTGCACCATAAAAACTTTCAGCATAAAACGAGGAAACTTGATATTATTGAGATACATAAGAACACTTTTCCCTCTCTCATAGTAGCTTTCAGTATCATGCATAAACTTAACAATATAGCTATCACAAGGACCATCGTAGCAATGATCACTTATTCTAATAGAAAACACAGGAACACTAGCTCTCATAACACTACTCTGTGAAACAATATTAGAGGCATCCTTACAAAGGATAGGGTGTCCCTCTTTTTCATAATTAGCAACAAAGTCTTTCCCATTTGCTACAATAGGTTCATCAACCATTTGTTTATCAGGTTCAACAGCTTTATTCATACTTTCATCTACCATACTAGCCATCATAGAATGTTCCTTTACCTTAACTGGGAAAGGCATTTTCTCAATATAAGGTTTAGGTAAAACATGACTAGCGGTATAAACTTGAGTATTTCTCGCAGGAACACTCTTAGCAACATCATAAGGTTCATGATACTTATTCCACTTCTTTTTAGGCACTTCAATGTAGGAAGCAAAAGCCTTAAAATAAGAAGCAATAGCTTGAGAGTCTAGACCATAAGCATTTTTAATATTTTGAAAGTCATCAGTTCCCATAAAAGATTCAATGCATTCATAATCATAATTTATACCTGCCTTTCTACCTTTGTCATTCTCCCAAGCTTTAGCATTGTCTTGAATACGATCTAGAAGGTCCCATTTAACTTCTTCTTCCATACGAGTGAATGATCCAACACAAGAAGCATCCAATAAATCCTTGTCATGTAGAGGGAGCCTCGCATAAAAGTTATTGATAATAATATTGTTGGGGAGCTCATGAATGGGACATTTGAGCATTAGTAACTTAAATCTACCCCAAGCTTCAGCTGTACTCTCTCCATCAAGAGGCCAAAAGTTGTATATTTGATTCCGATCTTTATGAATCTCACTAGGAGGATAAAACTTTGAACAGAAGAGAGGCACTATTTCCTCCCATTCCAGAGCTTGACCATTCTTCAGGAGGTTATACCATTCCTCAGCTCTTCCTTTCAGTGATAATGAAAATAACTTCTTCTTAACTTGATCTGTAGTAATACCTGCACACTTGAACAACCCGCATAATTCGTGTATAAAGAGTAAATGATCACCGGGATGGACAGTTCCATCCCCAACATAGTAGTTATCCATAACACGATCAATAATTCTTGTAGGTATTTTTTAAAACATCATTCTCAGCAGGTGGTGGCTTATCTACTACCTTAGCAGTGGTAGTAGCATTACCAAATAAGAAACTCAGCGAATTATCCATAACGAAAATAAAGCAACTAGCAGAAGTAAACAATACTCACAGTAGAAGTTTCCTTTACCAGTTCCACTCTCCAATAGCGCTTCACTCCCTGGCAACGGCGCCAGAAAATAGTCTTGATGACCCACAAGTATAGGGGGTGTATCGTAGTATTTTCGATAAGTAAGAGTGTCGAACCCAATGAGGAGCTGAAGGTGCTGGCTAGTGGTATGGATCAGGAATTCTCTGCAAATACTTAGCAAACGGATTTTTAGGGGTTTTCGATAAAGCAAGTAAACAAAGTACGAGTAAATAAAAGACAGTAAGAATGAATGCAGCAAGTGGCCCAATCCTTTATGCAGCAAAGTACAAGCCGGTTGTATCTCTATAGATGACCAAACGTTCTCGAGGACACATGGGAAGACTGTCAAGTGCTTTCGCTTCATATAGTCGATTAATCTTCTCTAGCTTGCTAAGTGTTGTGTGGGTGAACCTATGCTAATGTACCGCCCCATACAAGACTTAATACATACTTGTGATTAAACTCCCTTGCAAACATCCGTAAGTACAAGAAAGTAATTAAGGTAGAAACCTAACCACAGCTTTAAACTCTAAGACCCTTACGTCCCTTGTGCAATGGTTTCCTAACGGGGGTTCAGGTTTCTGTCACTCCGGCAACCCCTACGATTACTAGCCAAATACACAATGCATTCCCCTAGGCCCATATAGGTGAAGTGTCATGTAGTCGACGTTCACATGACACCACTAGAAGAAGTACACCACAACTTAAATAACAATCTATTGAATCTTTCTCAACGCAACTCCACTACTAACAACAAGACTTCTCCCATATCCTCAAGAACAAAACGAACTACTCACAAGACATCATATGGATCATGATCAGAGATGGAATAATGATGTATAACAATCTGAACATAAACAATAATTCAACGGTTCACTCAATAGCATCAACTACAAAGAGTAATCAACATCGGGAAAGTTTCCCCTATGAACTATGCAAGATTCAACGCAATTGTTACAGTAATATGGAGATGGTGATGAGGGTGCTGATGGTGGTGATGATGATGATGATCCCGATGAAGTCCAGCTTGATGGTGGTGTTGATGGCGACGATCTCCCCTCTCCGGGAAGGAATTCCCCCAGAAGAAATCTGTCTGCCGGAGAGATCTTTCTCTCTTGGTGTTTTTCGCCCCGCAGAGGCGGCGGAATCTTTCTGTGGTCGCCCCCTGAGTCGTAGGGTTTCGGGAGGTTGATATACGCCAGAGGAGAGAGGCTGGAGTGGGCCAGGGCGGCCACACCACTCCCTGGCGCGGCCTAGGCCTGCCCGCGCCATGGGGTGGTGTGGGCCCCCTGTGGCCCACCTCCACTCCATCTTCTGGCATCCTGAGTCTTCTGGAAAAATAGAATTTTCCGTATATTTTCCTGGATTTTCTTATCTTCACGAATTTTGCCTCCAACAGCAGCTTTTCCATCAGAATCCTGACCGCATCGGTCCATGCTCCAAAAGTCATCAACCATGCAAAAATAGATGAAATAACATAAGTATCACCTCTCAATACGAAATATATCAATGAATAATAGTGAATTAAGACATAGAATAGTGATGCAAAATGGACGTATCAAGAAGCAAGGTGCATGGTCTCCTTTCCCACATTTATTATTGCTCCAAGGAGTTCTAATAGGGACCTTCCAAGTGTAATTTGTCCTTTTCCTGGACATTCAATAAGAAGATAATCAGTAGAAATCATTTTCCCAAGGATCTTTGTAAACACTCCTTCAGCTATTCCAATAGGTAATATTGTAGCATTATTAGCAAGAGATATTTCTTTTCCTCCTTCAGAAAGCCCCCAAAGATTCAAAGATTCATAAGTATCTTTGGGCATAAATTCAGACATGATATCACAACAAGCTTGAAAAGTTTCATTATTTATATCAATCTTTACTGCGGGGAGCCACTTTGATTGTTCAGAATTTATTGGAACATAATTATGATGCTCTCTAAGCGTATTATAGCAATCCTTTAAACTAGTAGTGCGGGTCTCAAGAGTGTTCAATCTAGCAAATATGTTCATAAAGGAAGAATCAGATTTGCAAGGCAAGTTGTAAGTAAAGACCAACTTCTTTATGGCATTAACAGCATCATCTTCATTGCATTGGAGGAAATCTCCTCCCACAACAGCATCTAAAGCATATCTATAGCAAAGAGCAATTCCAAGGTAAAAACTGCTAAGGAACAAGCTTTGAGTCATTTTAGGTTCAGTTTTTTCATGTAGATCAGAGATTCTAGACCAAGCTTTCTCTCTTCAATTCCTTGTTTAAAAGTGAAAATCATTTCCTCAGGTGACATAGTGATTGGAGTAATGCTAGACATAATGGCAACTTAAGATAGGAACTATTTTTTGTGTTTTTGATAAAGAAAGCAAACTAGTAGAACTAATTTTTTGTGTTTTTGATAAAGAAATAAGCAAACAAAACAAAAGTAAACTAAGCAAAACAAAAATAACAAAGTAAAGAGATTGGTTATGAGGGACTCCCGTCATGAAGATGTCCTTGACTCCCCGGCAACGGCGCTAGAAAAAGAGCTTGATGGCCCAAAATATATCGAGCTCATTGGGGAACCCCAAGAGGAAGGTATGATGAGCACAGCAGCAAGTTTTCCCTCAGTACGAAGCCAAGGTTATCAATCTAGTAGGAGCAAGGAAACACCCCAAAGGTGTTGCTAGCTGAACGTTGGCAGGGCGCACTACCGGTGCCAGTAGCAACGTGGAGACCTGCACAAGACAACCACAGAACTTTGCCCCCAACTTACAATGAGGTTTTCAATCTCACCGGTTTTGCTAAAAACAAAGGATTAAACATATTGAATGGAAGGAAGTAATAGTTTGCAAAAAGTAAACACAAAGTAGTAAACAGTTTGATTGTAGATTGAATGTAAAAAAAAGGACTGGGGTCCATAGTTCAGTAGAGGTGGCTCTCCTTAAGATAGATAACATGCTGGGTGAACAAATTACAGCGGGGCAATTGACAAACATCGAGAAAGCAATACATGCATATACTAATCATCTTGACTCCTTTGAGATTTGATTGGGCATTATAACATTATACATAGACCACCATCCAACTACATCTATGACTAATAATCCACCTTCAGGTTACTATCCGAACCCCCTCCAGTATTAAGTTGCAAGCAACAGATTATTGCATTACGAATTGCGTGTAAAGTAACCAATACGATTGTTCTATGAACAAAGGATTGTTGTTTTCTCCCTAGTACCAACAGCACATCTAGTACCCTAGAGATTTCTGTCACTTCCCCAGATTACCGGAGGCATGAACCCACTATCGAGCATAAATACTAACTCTTGGAGTTGCTAGCATCTACTTGGCAAAGATAGCTACTAACAACGAAAAGCATGCAAGATCACAAATAATAAAGACATGATAGAATCAATAATCCACCTGAAATAGTGATACATTGCAAATGTATCTATAATTTTTGATGTTCCATGCTTGGTTTTATCTACTTTCTTATGTTTTGTCCACACTTTGGAGTACTTTTCATTTGATTTCTTGGACTAACCTATTAACAAGAGCCACAGTGCCAGCTACCTGTTTTCTGCTGTTTTTGGTTCCAGGAAAGTCAGAAAATGAATATTCTCGGAATTGGACGGGACAAAAGCCAAAGTTATTATTTTATCGGGGGACACCTGGAGCCAGAATAGGAGACAGAGAGGGTTTGGGGCCTGGCCACACCACCTGGCCGTGCGGCCAGGCCTGGCCCACGCCAGGGGGTGGTGTGGCCGCCCCAGGCACCCCCTCAGCCTCTCCTTCCGCCTATATATTGCTTCTGATATGGAAACCCTAAGTACCCGATCAAAATTCCACGAAAGAGTCTGTAGCCGCCATCATCTCTATCCCTAGATCGGGAGGGATCTGAAGCTCTTCCCGACACCCTGCCGGAGAGGGGAATTCACCCTGGAGGCCTTCATCATCATGCAAGCCTCCGGTGTGATGCTTGAGTAGTTCATCTCTAGACTACGGGTCCATGTAGTAGCTAGATGGCTGGTTCTCCTCCTTTGTGCTTTCATGTCTAGATCTTGTGAGCTCCGTTCATGATCAAGATCATCTATTTGTAATTCTGCATGTTGTGTTTGCAGGGATCCGATGGATATTGAGATGCTATTTCAGATTGATTATTGATTCTATCATGTCTTTGTTATTTGTGATCTTGCATGCTTTCCATTGTTAGTAGCTATATTGGCCAAGTAGATGCTAGCAACTCCAAGAGTTAGTATTTATGCTCGATAGTGGGTTCATGCCTCTGGTAATTTGGGGAAGTGACAGAAATATTTAAGGTACTAGATGTGCTGTTGCTACTAGGGAGAAAACTACAATCCTTTGTTCATAGAACAATCGTATTGTTTACTTTACACGCAATTCGTAATGCAATAATCTGTTGCTTGCAACTTAATACTGGAGGGGGTTCGGATGATAACCTGAAGGTGGATTATTAGTCATAGATGCAGTTGGATGACGGTATATGTATAATGTTGTAATTCCCAATCAAGTCTCAAAGGAGTCAAGATGATTAGTATATGCTTGTATGCTTTCTCGATGTTTGTCAATTGCCCCGCTGTAATTTGTTCACCCAGCATGTTATCTATCTTAAGGAGAGCCACCTCTAGTGAACTATGGACCCCGGTCCTTTCTTTTACATACAATCTACAATCAATTGTTTACTGCTTTGTGTTTACTTTCTGCAAACTATTACTTCATTCCATTTGATACGTTTAATCCTTTGTTTTCAGCAAAACCGGTGAGATTGACAACCTCATCGTAAGTTGGGGACATAGTTCTGTGGTTGTGTTGTGCAGGTCTCCACGTTGCTGCTGGCACCGGTAGTGCGCCCTGCCAACGTTCAGCTAGCCACACCTTTGGGGTGTTTCCTTGCTCCTACTTGATTGATAACCTTGGTTTCATACTGAGGGAAAACTTGTTGTTGTGCTCATCGTACCTTCCTCTTGGGGTTCCCCAACGAGCTCGATATAGTTTGGGCCAACGAGCAACAACTTTTTCTGGCGCCGTTGCCGGGGAGTCAAACAAGGGGAGTCCCTCATAACCAATCTCTTTACTTTGTTATTTTTGTTTTGCTTAGTTTACTTTTGTTTTGCTTGCTTGTTTCTTTATCAAAAACACACAAAAAATTAGGTTTACAAGTTTGCTTTCTTTATTGAAAACACAAAAAAATTAGTCTCTATCTTAAGTTGCCATTATGTCTAGCCTTGCTCCAATCACTATGTCACCTGAGGAAATGATTTTCACTTTTAAACAAGGAATTGAGGAGATCTTCTAGGAAGCTTGGTCTAGAATCTCTGATCTACATGAAAAAACTGAGCCTAAAATGACTCAAAGCTTGTTCCTTAGTAGTTTTTACCTTGGAATTGCTCTTTGCTATAGATATGTTATAGATGCTGTTGTGGGAGGATATTTCCTCCAATGCAATGAGGATGATGCTGTTAATTCTATAAAGAAATTGATCTTTACTTACAACTTGCCTAGCAAAACTGATATTTCTTTCACAAACATATTTGCTAGATTGAACACTCTTGAGACCCGCACTACTAGTTTAAAAGACTGTTATAACACGCTTAGAGAGCATCATAATTATGCCCCAATAAATTCTGAACAATCAAAGTGGCTCCCCACAGTAAAGATTAATATAAATAATGAAACTTTTCAAGCCCGTTGTGATATCATGTCTGAATTTTGCCTTATGTCCAAAGATATTTATGAATCTCTGAATCTTTGGGGGCTTACTGAAGGAGGAAAAGAAATATCTCTTGCTAATAATGCTACAATATTACCTATTGTAATAGCTAAAGGAGTGTTTACAAAGATCCTTGGGAAAATGATTTCTACTGATTATCTTGTTATTGAATGTGCAGGAAAAGGACACATTACACTTGGAAGGTCCCTATTAGAACTCCTTGGAGCAATAATAGATGTGGGAAAGGGGACCATGCACCTCGATTCTCCACCAAACAATCATATTTTCCCCAAGGTTAAGAATAAAAGTAAGAGAGGTAAGGGCAAGAAATTTGGTTTTAATGCTTCTCCATTTGAGAACACTTGATTCTTTTTCTTGCTTCTTATGCCTAACTTAAAGGTGTTAAAGAAAAGTACTTATTGGGAGATAACCCAAAAGTTTTAGAAGAGTCTTGGAAGTTATTACATCAGTAATAACCGCTCCTTATCCTTTGTTTTTTGTGCCAAGAGTAACCTCTAATGAGAGAGAATTAATGATTGGGAAAGTTGTTGTCCTGAAACAGATTTCTGTGCTTCACCATAAAACTTCGTGTAAAATCTCTGTACGTCCTTTTGAGACGTGAATTTTTGTGCTTCTGACCCAGGTTGTTATCTAACTTTCGTTAGTTCAACACTTTTTGATTTGAGCAACAAAAGATCTTTGAAAAAATTCGTCTTTACCTGCTGGTCTCTTTTGACAGATTTCTGCCATTTTCTTCATTTGCTTCTTGTTGGTTCCTTTTTGAGGTCTTTTGAGGAATTGAGATTTTTGAGGGAAGTTCTACAGTACCTTGTGTTTTAGTGCAAGTTTTATTGGTGTTAGAACTGAACTTAAAGACTTATTATCTTGAGTGCACTAATGTTGCTAATAAAGATTGTGTGAAGTTTTGTATGAAGGAAAAATTTCAGGTGTATGAAAGGAATAAGTAATGAGATGAAGGATGGACTAAAGCTCAAGCTTGGGGATGCCACGCGTGTCACCCCAAGAAATATCCAGGAAGTACAAGCGTCAAAGCTTGGGGATGCCCAAGGCATCCCCTTCGTCATCAATAAAAATCTCAGGTTTCTTCTAAACGCTTCATTTTTATTGTTTCATGAACAGTTGTGTTGTTCTTGGAGCGTCTTCTTTTTCGTTTTTGTTTTGGTTTTTCATTTTCTTTGTTTGCTTAGTTTGATGAATAAATTGGTTGGACCCCCTCTTTCATACATTGGTTTTCAAACAGTTTTGTTTGGTTTGGAAAATAGTAGGAAAGCTCATGCTTAAGTGGTAAAGAGAGTTTGTATTTTGACTATGGCCTATGCTTTGTCATGCCATGCTTGATATTTTTTTGGCTTTATGCTTAGTATTTTTTGTTGTGGCATGACTTGTTATAAACAATTTACATTGCTTAATGTGCCTTGGATGAATCATACGTTGTTTTAGCATATTAAAGCATAGTATTGTGGTATTCTCCTTTGATGCTTTATTTGGGTTGACTTGGCGCATGCTCACATCATGTTATGACTATCCCAAGTCACCATAGCCTTCATGATCCTTTAGTTTTCAACTTGTAGTATCACTTTATGCTTTGATCAATAATGTTTTATCGCTCTGCATGATTATGGCCATTATTGCTCTTTTAGTTTCTCGCTCCCAGTCTTTTGCTAGCCTCCACAACCAAGTATGAGTTCCACTCATGCATCCAACTCCTTAAACCAAGTTATTCCAAAGAGTCCACCATACCTACCTACTAGCTTATGCTATTCCAAGTATATTCATGTTTTTTTCTATCTTCCAAATTAAACTTGTTATGAGAAAACTAGTGATTAAAGCTCTCACGAACTTGATGGCACACTTTACTTTCTTGCACTTAATAAACTTGAACCATTGGGTCCTTCTTTGTTGCATATATGCTTGCGCTTTATAAGTTGAAGTTAGCAGAACCATGTATCATGGGGAACGCTTTCAATATTGCACTTGTACTTTGTACCCCGTTGATATCATGTTCTTTTGCTTATGGATCCCGACAGTGTGAAATAAAAGTGGAACTTCTAAGATCATGGAGTTTGTATGTGTGTCAGAGAAACGCCTAGGCCGCTAGCCTAAGCCATGCCTAATCATGGTGGAAACTTGCAGCATCACCATAATGATCACTCTATGAAGCATCTTCAATAAAAACCTATGCAAATAGCAAATAAAAAGATCACTGAGATGCTCATTGTCTCCTTGCCTTGTCATTTTGATTATGGGATAGCTCCTGTATCATGTGAAAGGGGTACCCCGTTGGCGGTTCTTTATGATACATATGTACTTACAATGACAAGAGCTTACTTGTGACTAAAGTTGAGTAGCATGAGGTTCGGTCTTTGTAAGTAAGGGGCATGAGATTTCGGTTTATAACTTGTCAAGCATATCCTCTTAGTTGTGTCACTTTAACCTTAATCACTTCAAGATGCTTATGATAGGGGCAATGAGAGCTGAAAGCTATAAGTACCATATTTTTTGGAAGCTCTTTATGAAACTTGAATCTCTGCTTCCTTCTATGAAGGCCTTTCTTCCACCATTATATTGAGTCTTTGATGGCTCGTGGTTGATGTAGAGCTCGTTGGGAACCCCAAGAGGAAGGTATGATGAGCACAGCAGCAAGTTTCCCTCAGTTATGAAACCAAGGTTTAATCGAACCAGTAGGAGCAAGGAAACACCCCAAAGATGTTACTAGCTGAGCCTTGGCAGGGCGCACTACCGGTGCTAGTAGCAACGTGGAGACCTGCACAACACAACCACAGAACTTTGTCCCCAACTTGCGATGAGGTTGTCAATCTCACCGTGTTTTGCGGAAAACAAAGGATTAAACGTATCGAATGGAAAGAAGTAAAAGTTTTCAGAAAGTAAACACAAAGCAGTAAAAGATTGTAGATTGTATGTAAAAGACAAGAACCTGGATCCATAGTTCACTAGAGGTGGCTCTCCTTAAGATAGATAACATGCTGGGTGAAGAAATTATAGCGGGGCAATTGACAAACACCGAGAAAGCAATACATGCATATACTAATCATCTTGACTCCACTAAGACTTCATTGGGCATTACAACATTATACATAGACCGCCATCCAACTGCATCTATGACTAATAATCCACCTTCAGGTTATCATCCGAACCCCCTCCAGTATTAAGTTGCAAGCACCAGATTATTGCTTTACGAACTGCGTGTAAAGTAAACAATACGATTGTTCTATGAACAAAGGATTGTTGTTTTCTCCCTTGTAGCAACAACACATCTAGTACCTTAGAGATTTCTTTCACTTCCCCAGATTACCAAAGGCATGAACCCACTATCGAGCATAAATACTAACTCTCGGAGTTGCTAGCATCTACTTGGCCAAGATAGCTACTAACAACGGAAAGCATGCAAGATCTCAAATAACAAAGACATGATAGAATCAATAATCAATCTGAAATAGCATCTCAATATCCATTGGATCCCCGCAAACACAACATGCAGAATTACAAATAGATGATCTTGATCATGAACGGAGCTCACAAGATCTAAACATGAAAGCACAAAGGAGGAGAACCAGCCATCTAGCTACTACATGGATCCGTAGTCCAAGGATGAACTACTCACGCATCACACCGGAGGCTTGCATGGTGATGAAGAAGGCCTCCAGGGTGAATTCCCCTCTCCGGTAGGGTGCCGGGAAGAGCTTCAGATCCCTCCCGATCTAGGGATGGAGATGACGGCGGCTATAGACTCTTTCGTGGATTTTTGATCGGGTACTTAGGGTTTTCGTCCTGAGGGCAATATATAGGCGGAAGGAGAGGCCGAGGGGGTGTCGGGAGCCACCACACCACCCCCTGGCGTGGGCCCAGCCTGGCCGCGCGGCCAGGTGGTGTGGTCGGCCCCTAGCCCTTCTCCGTCTCGTATTCTGGCACTTGATCACTTCCGGAAAAATAGGCATTTTGGCTTTTGTCCCGTCCAATTCCGAGAATATTCATTTTCTGACTTTCTTGGAACCAAAAACAGCCGAAAACAGGCAGTTGGCACTGTGGCTCTTGTTAATAGGTTAGTCCAAGAAATCATATGAAAAGTACTCCAAAGTTGGAACAAAACACAAGAAAGTCGATAAAACCAAGCATGGAACATCAAAAATTATAGATACATTTGCAATGTATCAACATCCCCAAGCTTAACTCCTGCACGTCCTAGAGTAGGTAAGTGATAAAAAGAAAGAATAATTTTTGAGGTGACATGCACCATCAAAGACTTGATCAAAGTATTTGCAAAACATTCAAAGCTGGGATCATAGTACTTCAATCATAACATGAAAGACAAAGTTCTAGCAATAAGCAAAGAAACTATGATGCAATATGAAAAGGCACAAACAAAAGATTCATGAATAGCAATGCTTTGCAAGACGTTTGTTTGTTTCACATAAAGAAAACATAGCATAGTAGTATTCAGCTTGTCCCTCAATAGAGTAGCAAATATAAATGCATAGGACACCTTCAAAGTTCATAAGAGTGACTAGATACAATAGTTTAAAACGAGCAATAACAAGTTATGCATTAATCAACTAGTCTTGGGACAATGCACATAGAACTAAGAATGGCCACTATGCTCTCAAAGTAGGTGCATAAAGATAGAAGGTGGAGACTCAATATAATGGTGGAAGAAAAGCCTTTTTTAAAAGGAAGTAGGGATTCAAGTCTCATAAAGAGCTTCCAAATATTATGGTACTTATAGCTTTCAGCTCTCATTGCCCCTATCATAAGCATCTTGAAGTGATTAAGGTTAAAGTGAATAAACTATGGTGTACATGCTTGACAAAGTATAAGTCAGAAATCTCATGTCCCTTGTATACGAGGGTCGCTCCTCATGCTACTCAAGTTTAGTCACCGGTAAGTTCTTGTCATCGTAAGTACATGTGTATCATAGAGAACCACCAACGGGGTACCCCTTGCCCGATGATACGGAAGAATCCCCATATCAAAATGACAAGGCGAGCAGACAACGAGCATCTCATCATTCTTCTTATTTACCATGGGAATATGGTGCTTTTTTCTCTCTTTCCTCTTTTCATAGTATCTCTTTTTTTCTCTTTTTTCTCAATATAGGACTCTCTTTTTTTATAAGAAGAATGCTTCATAGACAGCTCATTATGGTTACGCTGCAGGTTTCCACCATGTCAGCATGGATTAGACCAGTGGCCCATGCGTTTCTCTAACACATATACATAACTCCATGGACTTACAAGCTCCCCTTTCATTTCACACCGACGATATCCATATACAAAAGAGCATGATATCAACTAGGTACAAGTACCAAGTGCAATGTTGAAAGCGTTGCCCATGAAAGCATGGTTCTGCTAATTCCCGACAAATAAGTGCAAGCATATACAACATAGAAGACACAATGGTTCAAGTTTATTAAGGGCAAGTAAAGTAAAGTGTGCCTTCAAGTTTGTGAGAGCTTTAATCACTAGTTTTCTCATAACAAGTGGAAGGTAAACAAAAGCATGAATATACTTGGAATAGCATAAGCTAATAGGTAGGTATGGTGGACTCTTTGGAATAACTTATTTTAGGGAGTTGGATGCATGAGTGGAACTCATACTTGGTTGTGGAGGCTAGCAAAAGACTGGGAGCGACAAACTAAGAGAGCAATAATGGCCATAATCATGCAGAGCGACAAAACATCATTGATCAAAGCATAAAGTGATACTACAAGTTGAAAACTAAAGGATAATAAAGGCTATGGTGATTTTGGATAGTCATAACATGGTGTGAGCATGTGCCAAGTCAACCCAAATAAAGCATCAAAGGAGAATACCACTATACTATGTTTTAATATGCTAAAACAACGCATGATTCATCCAAGGCACATTAAGCAATCTCAATTGTTTATAACAAGTCATGCTACAGCAAAGAATACTAAGCATAAAGCCAAAACAATATCAAGCATGGCATGACAAAGCATAGGCCACGGTCAAAAACGAGCTCTTTTTACCACATAAGCATGAACTTTCCTACTCTTTTCCAAACCAAACCAAAGTATGAAAGAGGGGGTCCAACCAATTTATTCAGCAAACTAAGCAAACCAAAGCAAACGAAAACCAAAACAAAAATGAAAAAGAAGACGCTCCAAGAAAAACACAACTGTGTATGAAACAATAAAAATGAAGCGTTCGGAAGAAACCTGGAATTTTTATTGTTGAAGAAGGGGATGCCTTGGGCATCCCCAAGCTTTGATGCTTGTACTTCTTGGATATTTCTTGGGGTGACACGCGTGGCATTCCCAAGCTTGAGCTTTAGTCCATCCTTCATCTCATTACTCATTCCTTCCATACACCTGAAATTTTTCCTTCATACAAAACTTCACACAATCTCATTAGCAACATTAGTGCACTTAAGATAAATAAGTCTCAAGGTTCAGTTCTAAAACCAAATAAACTTCCATTAGAACACTAGCTACTGTAGCACTTCCCTCAAAAAGCTCAATTCCCGAAAAGAACTCAAGAAGGAACCAACAAGAAGCAAATGCAGAAAATGGCAGAAATCTGTCAAAACAGACCAGCAGGTAAAGATGAATTTTTTCGAAGACCTTATGTTGCTCAAATCAAAAAGTGTTGAACTAAATAAAGTTAGATAACAACCTGCGGCAGAAGAAAAACAAATTACAGCTCAATCCGACATACAGAGCTCTCTCACGAATTTTTACGGTGAAGCACAAAATTCTGTTTCGGGACAACAACTTTCCCAATCATTACTTCACTCTCATTAGAGGTTACTCTTGGCACAAAAAAGCAAATAAAAAGGATAAGGAGAGGTTATTACAGAGGTAATAACTTTCAAGACTCATCTAAAACTCTTGGGTTATCTCCCAACAAGTACTTTTCTTTAACGCCTTTAAGTTAGGCATAAGAAGCAAAGAAAGAATCAAGTGTTCTCAAATGAAGAAGCATTAAGACCAACTTTCTTGCCCTTACCTCTCTTACTTTTATTCTTAACCTTGGGGAAAATATGATTGTTTGGTGGAGAAAAAAGGTGCATGGTCCCCTTTCCCACATCTATTATTGCTCCAAGGAGTTCTAATAGGGACCTTCCAAGTGTAATTTGTCATTTTCCTGCACATTCAATAACAAGATAATCAATAGAAATCGTTTTCCCAAGGATCTTTGTAAACACTCCTTCAGCTATTCCAAGAGGTAATATGGTAGTATTATTAGTAAGAGATATTTCTTTTCCTCCTTCAATGAGCCCCCAAGTATTCAGAGATTTATAAATATCTTTGGGCATAAGGCAAAATTCAGACGTGATATCACAGCGAGCTTGAAAAGTTTTAGTGTTCATCTCAATCTTTACTGTAGGGAACCACTTTGATGGTTCAGAGTTTTTTGGAACATAATCGTGATGCTCCCTAAGCGTATTATAGCAACTCTCTAATCTAGTAATGCTAGCCTCAAGAGTGTCCAACCTAGCAAATATTTTTGCGAAAGAAGTACCAGTTTGGCTAGGCAAGTTGTAAGTGAGGATCCATTTCTTTATAGCATTAATAGCATCATCCTCATTACAATGGAGGAAATCTCCTCCCACAACAGCATCCAAAGCATATCTATAGAAAAGAGCAATTCCAAGGTAAAAACTGCTAAGGAACAAGCTTTGAGTCATTTTAGGCTTAGTTTTTTCATGTAGATCAGAGATTCTAGACCAAGCTTCCTTAAAACTTTCCTCAATTCCTTGTTTAAAAGTGAAAATGATATCCTCGGGTGACATAGTGATTGGAGCAAGGCTAGACATAGTGACAACTAAAGGAGACTTATTTTGTGTGTTTTTGAATAAGAAAGCAAACTAGTAAAACTAATTTTTTTGTGTTTTTTGAAGAACAAAACAAGCAAACAAAGCAAAAAGAAAACTAAGCAAAACAAAAACAACAAAGTAAAGAGATTGGTTATGAGGGGCTCTCCTTGTGAAGATGTCCTTGACTCCCCGGCAACGGCGCCAGAAAAATGGCGTTTGCCGTGGGAGGTTCTTCTTCTTTAATCCTCCGGTGTGAATACCTTTAACCTTTCTTCCCCGGCAACGGCGCCAGAAAAATGCTTGATGGCTCGTGGTTGATGTAGAGCTCGTTGGGAACCCCAACAGGAAGGTATGATGAGCACAATAGCAAGTTTCCCTCAGTTATGAAACCAAGGTTTAATCGAACCAGTAGGAGCAAGGAAACACCCCAAAGGTGTTACTAGCTGAGCTTTGGCAGGGCGCACTACCGGTGCTAGTAGAAACGTGGAGACCTGCACAACACAACCACCGAACTTTGTCCCCAACTTGCGATGAGGTTGTCAATCTCACCGTGTTTTGCAGAAAACAAATGATTAAACATATCAAATGGAAAGAAGTAAAAGTTTGCAGAAAGTAAACACAAAGCAGTAAAAGATTGTAGATTGTATGTAAAAGACAAGAACCGGCATCCATAGTTCACTATAGGTGGCTCTCCTTAAGATAGATAACATGCTGGGTGAAGCATTATAGCGGGGAAATTGACAAACACCGAGAAAGCAATACATGCATATACTAATCATCTTGACTCCTCTGAGACTTGATTGGGCATTCCAACATTATACATAGACCGCCATCCAACTACATCTATGACTAATAATCCACCTTCAGGTTATCATCCGAACCCCCTCCAGTATTAAGTTGCAAGCAACAGATTATTGCTTTACGAACTGCATGTAAAGTAAACAATACGATTGTTCTATGAACAAAGGATTGTTGTTTTCTCCCTAGTAGCAACATCACTTCTAGTACCTTAGAGATTTCTATCACTTCCCCAGATTACCAGAGGCATGAACTCACTATCGATCATAAATACTAACTCTTGGAGTTGCTAGCATCTACTTGGCCAAGATAGCTACTAACAACGGAAAGCATGCAAGATGTCAAATAACAAAGACATGATAGAATCAATAATCAATCTAAAATAGCATCTCAATATCCATCGGATCCCCGCAAACACAACATGCAGAATTACAAATAGATGATCTTGATCATGAACGGAGCTCACAAGAGCTAAACATGAAAGCACAAAGGAGGAGAACCAGCCATCTAGCTACTACATGGATCCGTAGTCCAAGGATGAACTACTCACGCATCACACCGGAGGCTTGCATGATGATGAAGAAGCCTCCAGGGTGAATTCCCCTCTCCGGCAGGGTGTTGGGAAGAGCTTCAGATCCCTCCCGATCTAGGGATGGAGATGACGGCGGCTACAGACTCTTTCGTGGATTTTTGATCGGGTACTGAGGTTTTTTGTCCCGAGGGCAATATATAGGCGGAAGGAGAGGCCGAGGGGGTGCCGGGAGCCACCACAGCTCCCCCTGGCGCGGGCCCAGCCTGGCCGCGCGGCTAGGTGGTGTGGCCGGCCCCTGGCCCTTCTCCGTCTCGTATTCTGGCACTTGATCACTTCCAGAAAAATAGGCACTTTGGCTTTTGTCCCGTCCAATTCCGAGAATATTCATTTTCTGACTTTCCTGGAACCAAAAACAGTAGAAAACAGGCAGCTTGCATTGTGGCTCTTGTTAATAGGTTAGTCCAAGAAATCATATGAAATGTACTCCAAAGTTGGAACAAAACACAAGAAAGTGGATAAAACCAAGCATGGAACATCAAAAATTATAGATACATTTGCAATGTATCAGTCTTCACCTTCTATCTTTATGCACCTACTTTGAGAGCATAGTGGCCATTGTTAGTTCTATGTGCATTGTCCCAAGACTAGTTGATTGATGCATAACTTGATATTGCTTGTTTTAAACTATTTGTATCTACTCACTCTTATGAACTTTGATGGTGTCCTATGCATTTATATTTGCTACTCTATGAGGGACAAGCTGAATGCTACTGTGCTATGTTTTATTTATGTGAAACAAACAAACGTCTTGCAAAGCATTGTTATTCATGAATCTTTTGTTTGTGCCTTTTCATGTTGCATCATAGTTTCTTTGCTTATTGCTAGAACTTTTTCTTTCATGTTATGATTGAAGTACTATGATCCCAGCTTTGAATGTTTTACAAATACTTTGATCAAGTTTATGATGGTGCATGTCACCTCAAAAATTATTCTTTCTTTCTATCACTTACCTACTCGAGGACGAGCAGGATTTAAGCTTGGGGGTGTTAATACATTGCAAATGTATCTATAATTTTTGATGTTCCATGCTTGGTTTATCTACTTTCTTACGTTTTGTCCACACTTTGGAGTACTTTTCATATGATTTCTTGGACTAACCTATTAACAAGAGCCACATTGTCAACTGCCTGTTTTCTGCTGTTTTTGGTTCCAGGAAAGTAAGAAAATGAATATTCTCGGTTGGATGGGACAAAAGCCAAAGTTATTATTTTACCGGGGGACACCTGGAGCCAGAATACGAGACGAAGAGGGGATGGGGCCTGGCCACACCACCTAGCCGCGCGGCCAGGCCTGGCCCACGCGAGGGGGTGCTCTGGCCGCCCCAAGCACCCCCTCGGCCTCTCCTTCCGCCTATATCCTGCCTCTGATACGGAAACCCTAAGTACCCGATCAAAATTCCATGAAAGAGTCCGTAGCCGCTGTCATCTCCATCCCTAGATCGGGAGGGATCTGAAGCTCTTCCCGGCACCCTGCCAGAGAGGGGAATTCACCATGGAGGCCTTCTTCATCATCATGCAAGCCTCCGGTGTGATGCGTGAGTAGTTCATCTCTGGACTACGGGTCCATGTAGTAGCTAGATGGCTGGTTCTCCTCCTTTGTGCTTTCATGTCTAGATCTTGTGAGCTCCGTTCATGATCAAGATCATCTATTTGTAATTCTGCATGTTGTGTTTGCAGGGATCCGATGGATATTGAGATGCTATTTCAGATTGATTATTGATTCTATCATGTCTTTGTTATTTGTGATCTTGCATGCTTTCCGTTGTTAGTAGCTATATTGGCCAGGTAGATGCTAGCAACTCTAGGAGTTAGTATTTATGCTCGATAGTGGGTTCATGCCTCTGGTAATCTGGGGAAGTGACAGAAATCTTTAAGGTACTAGATGTGCTGTTGCAACTAGGGAGAAAACTACAATCCTTTGTTCATAGAACAATTGTATTATTTACTTTACACGCAATTCGTAATGCAATAATCTGTTGCTTGCAACTTAATACTGGAGGGGGTTCGGATGATAACCTGAAGGTGGATTATTAGTCATAGATGCAGTTGGATGACGGTATATGTATAATGTTGTAATTCCCAATCAAGTCTCAAAGGAGTCAAGATGATTAGTATATGCTTGTATGCTTTCTCGATGTTTGTCAATTGCCCCGCTGTAATTTGTTCACCCAGCATGTTATCTATCTTAAGGAGAGCCACCTCTAGTGAACTATGGACCCCGGTCCTTTCTTTTACGTACAATATACAATCAATTGTTTACTGCTTTGTGTTTACTTTCTGCAAACTATTACTTCCTTCCATTCGATACGTTTAATCCTTTGTTTTCAGCAAAACCGGTGAGATTGACAACCTCATCGCAAGTTGGGGACAGAGTTATGTGGTTGTGTTGTGCAGGTCTCCACGTTGCTGCTGCCACCGGTAGTGCGCCCTGCCAATGTTCAGCTAGCTACACCTTTGGGGTGTTTCCTTGCTCCTACTGGATTGAAAACCTTGGTTTCGTACTGAGGGAAAACATGTTGCTGTGCTCATCATACCTTCCTCTTGGGGTTCCCCAACGAGCTCGATATAGTTTGGGCCAACGAGCAACAAATAGCATCTCAATATCCATCGAATCCCCGCAAACACAACATGCAGAATTACAAATAGATGATCTTGATCATGAATGGAGCTCACAAGATCTAGGCATGAAAGCACAAAGGAGGAGAAACAGCCATCTAGCTACTACATGGACCCGTAGTCCAGAGATGAACTACTCACGCATCACACCAGAGGCTTGCATGATGATGAAGAAGGCCTCTAGGGTGAATTCCCCTCTCCGGTAGGGTGCCGGGAAGAGCTTTAGATCCCTCCCGATCTAGGGACAGAGACGACGGCAGCTACCGACTCTTTCATGGAATTTTGATCGGGTACTTAGGGTTTCTGTATCGGAGGCATCTTATAGGCAGAAGGAGAGGCCTAGGGGGTGATGGAGGCGGCCACACCACCCCCTGGCGCGGGCCAGGCCTGGCCTCGCGGCCAGGTGGTGTGGCGGCCCCCTGGCTCCTCTCCGTCTCATATGCTGGCTCCGTGTGTCCCTCGGTGAAATACTGACTTTGGCTTTTGTCCCATCCAATTCCGAGAATATTCATTTTCTGACTTTCCTGGAACCAAAAACAGCAGAAAACAGGCAGCTGGCACTGTGACTCTTGTTAATAGGTTAGTCCAAGAAATCATATGAAAAGTACTCCAAAGTGTGAACAAAACATAAAACCAAGCATGGAACATCAAAAATTATAGATACATTTGCAATGTTTCACTAGACATCAACAAAAATGATTTAATGCATACCCAACTCTAAATCAACAACTTAAAGTTCCATAGTAATAGAAGATCACAAACAACATCATTTTTAAATGGCACTCAAATATACACACGTCCTAGTTTAGTAAGTGTGTGGCCTATACCAGATAGGAACAACTGGTGTACTAGCACACAAATTTTCGTATAAGCAACACAATTTACCATCTGTATCAATAGAAGTAGATATGGTACCTATACAAGACCGTGAAGGGTCAATTTTTCCTCATGGTCAACATAAATTTCCAGTAGCTACTGGGGAACAAATGATATATGAATGAAATTAGAATTCCAACGGCAACCTTCGGGTATATTTAGTTAAACACAAATAAAGGGAGATAACAGCGCAAGGTACATGCATGTTTAAAGAACCAAACATGGAAGCTTTACCTGTTCAAAGTGTTCTTTTGATAACTTGAAAACCTGCTTGCCGGTGAAAGACCAGATTCAAGAACATTTCCCCCCTCATCAACAGAGATAACTAGAGTTGCACATATGTGAACAAAGCAAAGTTCCAAAATTATTTCAGTTCCACTAAATCATAAAGATAAGACAAAGATAATAGGATCTAAGAAAACATCCTAAAGATAGGTGATACCAAGCTATTTTTCCACCTGGTTCTCGTGTCTTGATAGTAGCGATGTAAACTATGTAGTATAAACTCCTATGCAGGGTTGAAAATGGTAAGAAAACTTTCCGTTCATTTCTGGAGAAAATGGAAACAGAGAGGTAAAAAGGAAACAGAAACGTCATTTTGCGGAAAAGGAACGGAAACGGAATATTATAAACGGAAACGGAAAAGGAAACGAGGGAGCCATTTCCAGCGGAAACGAAAACGGTAAGGAAATTCCGGATAAACAAATACGAAAACTTTTCGAAAACATAACAAGGTAGACCCATGTACGAAATATTACTTTCCGTCCGTGATATTCCTTGCTCTTGTTGGGTCATAGAATATATGTAGGGTCTACGTAATACATTCAACCGGCCTAGGCTACATACTAATTAAGTGAATGTCTTAGCATTTATGTGAAACTATTTGTGTGAACTTATATGCTTCTCCAAGTGTTGAATTATGTGTGTTACTTTATGTCCCATTGTCATTTGTCGAAGTTGTGAGCTATTATTTGTCTATGATATGTTCCTTTTGGTGTATATACCATGATATTATGCCACTATCATATTCTGACAAATATTCATTTTCGTATCGTATCCGTTCTATATTCGTTTCCGATGATTTCTGATTCCGTGTTTGTTTCCGAAGTTTTCCGTTTCATTTTTGATTTCGGCGACATAAGAGGAAACAAAAACGATAACTCATGTTTCCGTCCGTTTCCGTGCCGTTTTCAACCCTACTCCTAGGGAACAAAACCAGGCCCCACAAAAAGAACTATTTCTTTCAAAAACATATAACTGGACATGTATCTTATATTGACACTTCACACCCATTGTATGGAAAACACAGAAGAATTGGTAAGAGAACATAGAAGTATTATGTGGAAAATAGGTGACAATGCTAAGATTGTCATTTAAATCAGCATCCAAACTACATGCTAATAGTATGATTGATGTGTGGACGTGATCAAGTCTATAAAATGCCTCAATTAACATGAGCGCCTTCATCTCACATATTTTAACTACTGGTAATAAATGATAGGCAGCGCAGATGCAAGCTTGTCATGCATACATATGCTATAAACCATGTTCAGGTGTTATACATGGATGCTGGTAACTACAAAATTATTATAAAAACTCTGGTTTTTATAAAGATAGCCTTTAAATCTAATGCATGAGATTAATCTAGGTAGATTGGATGCCACGCTAAAACAAAGGCTAAATAATCTAACCATTTTCTAGGTGTAAGTTATGATATAGCAACATAACTTTATCATTCATGTTAGCTTTCCAGGCATGAAGAACACATGGAAATCCTTGATTGGTGTAAACCTGAGGAGGCTTGGTTTTTACAAGTCATAGTATATGGAGGAGATGATAGGCAACATACATAAATTGTAGTACTTCTACCGAGGGCGTTATTTCATGGAACGATATATTAGAGAATGCTCTGGAACTCAAGGGGCATGTGAGAAGAACACTATGCTCTTTTCATATCAGTATCCACATGGAGATCAAGGGTGCAGACATACTACTGATCAATAATATTCTAAAAATATAAATCTGCAAACAGCAATAGCAACAACACAAGGATATAAAAACTCTCACGGACACTACGAAATTTGCAGCAAACTTTCAGTACCTCATCGGGAGAACGAATCCCTCCCCCTAAGATATAATGCACCAAAATAACCTACATGTCTATGGTGCGACTGGATTTTGGCCTAGAATTAATAGTAGCAATTTAACATAATGCAACACACGACTGCAAATGGAGGCATGATGCAGATTGACGAAGCAACAAAAACTTGACCTTCGATGCGACGAGGTCCTGCAAGACGGCAGCATCCAAGTAGCAGTGGTGGTTCTTAGCGACGTCGTCCTGGACGACATGGACGCCTCCTACGTCTGCCTCGTCCACGGCCTCCGGCATAAACACCAACAGTTGGAGACTTCAGCGGTGGAGGAGTACGGCGGCCGGAATCGAAAGGGCGGGCAGAGACCAGCAACCACCGCCATTCCCGTCCTCTCGGAGGTGATGCGTGGAGGACATCAACCATACGTAGGTCGTGTCGCCGCCGCCGGCGCGTCCCAGTGGCCGGCGTGGATCAGCACCAACGCCGTGGGTCAAGCTGTGACACGGTCCGCCAAGCTTCATGGCACATGGATGCATGCCGGCACCAGCGAGCCAGCCGGCCATGTCGCCGTCGCCTGTGTTGCATCTTCGCTCCCATTGGGGAGTAATTCTTGGATGACTGCGTCGATCTGTTGCGGGGGCTCGAGGCCGGCTAGAATTTGGTCGGATTAAGTGGGAACAGTGGAGGGGAAGATGTCTATGGCAGGGGGAGATGGGGAGGCGCCGACCGACGAGAGAAGGGGCGGCGGCGGCATTAGGGTTTGAGTTGGAGAGGGAGTCGCATTGTAGAGGAGAATCTAGTGGCGTTCGATCGATCAGATCGATCTGAATTTGCGTGTCTTTTGATTTTCGTTTCTTCCTTTTACAGGATTTTTTATTACATGCGTGCGTGTGTGCGCGTTGTGTTTCTTTGGCATACATTTGTTGGCGTTGGATCAAAACTGTGCTAAGTGGATGGTCTAGATCAGTGGTCCGAGGTAGGTGTGTTCCTGTCTTGTGATTGGCTGGAGAGGAATCAATATGGATCGACACATAGATTGGATTGCTGATGTGGTCATCCGGTCAGTTAAATCTATCGTATTTATACATCATGACGATCTAAATTGGTCATAATCTCTTATACATAAGCTCCTAAGCTGTTGCGTCTAGGTTATGACGATTTCGTGTAAGAAAGTTTTGACAATTTTAACACAAATCGTCATAATTATGTAGGGTTTTGATCTCTCTAAAAGGCTTACGACCATTAAGTGCGAAATCGTCATAGATCTATGAAAATTTTATCCAGGGTCATTGAGAAAAGGTCACAAGTCAACACATTTCTTGTAGTGATAAGAAGAAGAGCAAAAAGTAGATAAAAAGCGTAGTTTAGGTTTTTAGTCTAGGTTTTTATCTTTCCTTTCTATTTTTTAGTTTGTAATAGGATCAAATCCTCTTTGTACTTTTCTTTTGTAAATGCAATGTAAAGAACCTTGTCTCAATATTGATATCAATAAAGATCCTTTCCATAATCATTGTCTATTTATTTTTCATTTTGTGCATATTATGAATTCAATGAAATATTCAAATTTCCATTTTGAATTCGAATACTCTTTGTTTTACTTGTATAGTCATATAAACTCATGTGTACGTGTGTCTGACTGTTTAACTCAATTTATGATGCAAAGTCATTTTAAATTCCTAAATTTTAAAAAATACAAGTTCGTTTTAAAATTTGAATTCAAATCTTAGTGTTGACCAAAGCCAAACTTCAACACTAGAGTTTAATCTCAATCACTTGCAATTTTTTCATACTTTTGCAAATGCATGCCATGCAAAAGCACTCATCACAATTCAGTCATGTAAGTATTCTTATTGTTCTAGTCATTACACATCTGATGATGAGTGACTCGATGACTTCGTTTATGATTTTTATATTTAATATGAAACTATCCATCATACTAGATTTTTATTTTAGGATTTTATATGTTTAGTATGTAAGTTCTTGTAACAGAGTTTATTTAAGTTTATAAAAAAAGATGAATAGGTTTAAGGAGAGAAACCCAAAGCGCTTTTGATATAGTAGAAATATGCATATGACCTCAGATGCAAATACAGAGACTTGAACCTGGGTGGGCGGGGGTGCATCAGCCCATCCCAACCACTAGGCTATGCCTCGGTCCATATTTAAGTTTATTATGTTCAAGAAATTTAATGCAAAATTTAAGTTCAACATGTTTTATTTGTGATATGGAACTTAATGATGTTGCTCCCTAGAATTGTGTATATAGGATGGTATTTTTGCGTATGCATTCATGTGTGCCAAATATCTAGTTAATTGTTGGATTCTTATAATTTTGTACAGACCATCCCTGCAGCTCAAGCCGTGACTTCATAGAACATGTCAATGGATACATTTATGTTCAGAGAGTACTTGAGGTCACCTTGGTCTTGGTCTAGACGATGGTGCCTACCAAGACCTACACGGTTTAAGTTACCAACGAGGTGGACTAAACCTTTTCCTGTGGCCATCATTGGACAGAACTTGCAGAAAGGTACGAGATGAAAGCCGAGACAAAGTGCTTCTTCTATCTCGACAATGGTTTCAACATCATCAACTTCCTTTACAAGCACATGACAACTCAGTCACGTCTGACTCTTCAGACCACGTCTCGAGAGATGACGATATCAATGACGGCGACGTCATTGTGTATGATCACAATAAAGACGACGACGAGTAATAGTAGTAGTTAGCTAGCCATGTGTAGATAGTACTAATATTAGTTGGTAAACATAAATAATATGCTGGGGTTCTGTTATGTTGTTGGGCTACATTCGTATATTGCTATGCCACATGGTTTTCCAGTCAAATTCGATAAAAACACTTTTTTAATTCTTGAAATTATATGGCACACCACCGCTAGTGTAAAAAATATAAAATATTAGCCTACTAATACATCTTATAATTAGGAACATGTGTATTTTCTCCTATCAATAATAAGTGTCGTTGACCAATGATACTTTTCTTTACATTTTATGCTAAATCCATGATACTTTTCTTTATATTTTATGCTAAATCAATGATACTTTTCTTTACATTTTATCGACGGAGGGAGTAGTATTTTGCATCCCGTGCCCATTAAGATAAAGGCCTTTTTGTTTCAATTAAAGGCCTTTTTTTATGAATTACCCCTACAAAACTCATTTTTTTGGCTATCCATGTTTAACTTGCTCTATTTTGAGTCATGTATTGGAGATGCTCAAACTCCTACGGGAGTCTTGTAAGGCATGTACAAGACTATTTTGCATACTCAACAAAAAATATAAAATATTAGCCTAGTAATACATCTTATAATTACTTCCTCCGGTCTATATTAACGTTCTCAACTTTGTCTAGATTCGTTTGTATCTAGTTATCCTGACAAAGTTGAGAACGTTAATATGGACCGGAGGAAGTAGGAACATGTGTATTTTCTCCAATCAATAATAAGTGTCGTTGACCAATGGTACTTTTCTTTACATTTTATGCTAAATCAATGATACTTTTCTTCACATTTTATCCGTGGAGGGAGTAGTATTTTGCATCCCGTGCCCATTAGAGCATCTCCACCCGTTGGATGTTCCCAGGCCGTAATCCGGCACTATTTAGCGTCGGACGTAGCTAGTTTCTGGCCAGAGAACGCCCAGTTTGCCACTCGCGTTCCTAGGCCGAGTTCCCAGGCAAAGCAAGAAACGATGTCATATTCGAATTTTTTCGTTCCCACGGGCGAAAACTCGGCCAAAGGTGTTCGACAGAAGTACGCCCAAATTGTTCGGTGATGAAATTATTACAGAATAAGATAAAATAGTTCGGCAATCAATCGTCGATGGGATGCTCTCCTCCTGCCTGTCCGTTGCGACGGGGATAGGTGTGTCGGCGTCGTGGCCAGCCAACTGGTTGGAGGAGGTCGAAGCAGAGCTCGACGAAACAGTGGCGGCGGAGGCGGTCGGCGCAGAGCTTGGCGTGCTGGCGGCGATGTCCTCCTGGAGGATGGCGTTGCGCCACGCCATATACCTGACCTTGACCGGCGTGCTCATCGCCGAGGTGTCTTCGTCGCCCATGAGGAACTAGAGATCCGTGTTCCTTTTCTTGGCGGCGAAGTTCGCTTTGAGGAGGTCGAGCTTGCGGTCTTGGTTCTGGAGCAGCTGTGCCCATCTCTCGTCGGCCTTGTCCTCCCTCTTCTTGGTGTGGGCCTTGGTGTCAGCGATGCACTTCTCGATGGACTCCTGGAGGCGCTCGACAGGAGGTCCGGTGGTTTTGAGCATCTTCGCCTTCTTCTGGCCGAGCTCCGGCCTTCCTTCGCCGGCAGCAGGGGAGGAGCCGCCGAGTTGTACACGTCGTCCTTGGTCTTGCCGAGGCTCACGTGAGTTTCCACCCATTTTTCGCATTTCTCTATCACGGAAAACACATGATGGAACTTGAACTTCGTCTTGGTGTCGTCCCAGTACATGCCGAGTGCATGGAGGAGCTACAAAGGCAAGGCAAAGTGTGTCAGAATACACATGAACAAGTACCTTCGGCTAGTATTCGGTGAAGTACCTGATGGGTTCGTAGCATGGAAAACAAAAAATTTCTACCGCAAGAACGAACAAAACCCAGATCTAATCTAGATAAAAGCCAAGATCTAATCTGTTAGACATGAGCAACAAGATAGATAGGAACTAACCCTCGTAGATCCGAAAGCGTTAACGAGATTAGATCTCGTGGTTGATGTAGTCGATCATTTCCGATCTCAAGATCGTGTGGACGATCCTTCCGGCGTCGCGTTCCGGCAGCGCTTCCGCAGTCGGTCAAGTGGACGATCCTTCCGGCGCCGCGTTTCGGCAGCGCTTCCGCAGTCGGTCACACGTGCGGAGTCGAAGCAGACCTTCCTCTCCTCGTTCCAGCGAGCAGCGGAGGTAGTAGATCTTCTCCACGGAATCCCAGCAGCACGACGGCGTGGTGGTGGTGGTGGTGGAGTAGAGAATTCTGCAGGGCTTCGCCTATGCCTGTGCAGAAGAAAGGAGGAGGAGAGAGGCGGCAGAGATTGGAGTTATAGGAGAGGGCTTGGAGGGGGCGCCCCTGCCCTTCTATTTAAGGGGGGAGGGCGCCTTGGGGAGGGGGAGTCCTACAAGGACTCCCCTCCTCTAGGGCCGGCGGATTGGGGAGGGGGGGAGGAGTCCTCCTCCCCCACGACTCCTAGTCTTGACCCACCAGGACTCCTTTGATCCCTTCCTTGGTTTTCAAGCAAACTCCAAGAAACCTTCCAGAACCTTCCGGAACATTCTGAAACCTTCTAGAACCCTCATACAAATACTCTGGAACATTTCCTAACTCAGAAAATGATCCCCTATATATGAATCTTATTCTCTGGACAATTCCGGATCTCCTCGTGATGTCCCGAATCCAATCCGAGACTCCGAACAACATTCGGTCCCAACGCATATTCCATATCTACTTAAAACAACTTCGAACCTTAAGTGTGTCACCCTACGGTTCGTGAATATGTAGACATGATAGAGACACATCTCCTATCAATAACCATCAACGGGACCTGGAGATCCATAATGGCTCCCACATACTCAACGATGACTTCGTGATCGATTGAACCATTTACATACGAAACCAATTCCCTTTGTCACGCGATACTATACTTATCCGAGGTTTGATCGTCAGCATCTCCATACCTAGTTCTACCTCGTTACTGATAAGTACTCTTTACTCGTTCCGTGATATGTCATCCCTTGTGATCCAGTCACATGCTTGCAAGCTAACTAGATGACATTCCACCGAGAGGGCCCAGAGCATATCTATCCGTCATATGGATGGACAAATCCCAATCTTGGTCCATGCGCTTCAACACATACTTTCAGAATACCCAATGACACCTTTATGACCACCCAGTTACGAAGCGGTGTTTGATGTCATCAAAGTACCCATCCGGTGATGGTGATTAACACAACCTCATGGTCGAAGGATTAGGTTACTATGCATTTAAAAGCTTACAGCAATACAAACTTAAATGACTTGATCTTATGCTACACTTACTATGGGTGTGTGTCCATCACATCATTCTCCTAATGATATAACCTTGTTATTAATCACATCCAATGTCCATGATCAGGAAACCATGATCATCAATTAATCAACAAGCTAGTTCAACAAGAGGCTTACCAGGGACTCTCTTATGTTTACAAAACACACAAGTATTAGTGTTTTCTAACAATACAATTATAGCATGGGATGTAAACATTCATCATAAACACAAAGATATAATAATAATCACTTTTATTATTGCCTCTTGGGCATATCTCCAACAGTCTCCCACTTGCACTAGAGTCAATAATCTAGATTACATAGTAATATACCTAACACCCATGGCGTTCTGGTGTTGGTCATGTTTTGCCCTAGGGAGAGGTTTAGTCAACGGATCTGCCACATTCAGATCAGTGTGTACTTTGCAAATCTTTATGTCACCATCTCGGACATACTCCCGAATAGCGTGAAAACGTAGCTTGATGTGCTTCAGCTTGCTATGTGACCTTGGCTCCTGTGCATTAGCTATGGCACCTGTGTTGTCACAGTAGATGGCCATCGGGTCCAACACACTAGGAACCACGCCAAGTTCAGTAATGAATTCCTTCATCCAAACGGCTTCTTGTGCAGCCTCCGAAGCAGCTATGTATTCCGATTCAGTTGAAGATTTCTCCACAACGCTTTGCTTCGCACTCCTCCAGCTCACTGCAGCACCATTCAAAATAAATACGTATCCCGACTGTGACTTTGAGTCATCCGGATTGGTGTTCCAACTAGCATCGGTGTAACCGTTTACAACAAGATGTTCATCACCTCCATAAGAAAGAACCATATCCTTAGTCCTATTTAGGTACTTTAGGATATTTTTGACCGCTGTCCAGTGCTCCATTCCAGGATCACTTTGATATCTGCTAGTCAAACTAACAGCATGTGCTATATCCGGTCTTGTACACAGCATGGCATACATGATAGAACCTATGGCCGAGGCATAGGGAATATTGTTCATTTTCTCTCTATCTTATGCCGTAGCTGGACTTTGAGTCTTACTCAAGGTCTTACCTGACAACATGGGCACGAACCCTTTCTTGCTATCTTCCATTCTAAACTTCTTTAGAACTTTGTCCAAGTATGTACTTTGTGAAAGCGCTATTAGGCGTCTTGATCTATCTCTATAAATCTTGATGCCTAGAATATATGTCGCTTCGCCAAGATCCTTCATTGAAAAACTATTATTCAAATAGGTTTTGATGCTATTAAGAAGTTCTATATCATTCCCAATCAACAATATGTCATCTACATATAGTACTAGGAATGCTACAGAGCTCCCACTCGCTTTCTTGTAAATACAAGCTTCTCCATAAGTTTGCATAAATCCAAAGTTTTTGATTACTTTATCAAAACGTTGATTCCAACTCCGGGATGCTTGCTTCAGTCCATAAATGGAGCGCTGAAGCTTGCATACCTTGTCAGCATCTTTAGGATCGACAAAACCCTTGGGTTGTACCATATACAACTCTTCCTCAATGTCACCATTAAGGAACGCCGTTTTGACATCCATCTGCCAAATCTCATAATCGAAATATGCAGCAATTGCTAACAAAATCCTCACAGACTTTAGCTTCGCTACCGGTGAGAAAGTCTCATCGTAGTCAACTCCTTGAATTTGTCGGAACCCTTTCGTGACAAGTCGAGCTTTATAGACGGTAACATTACCATCAGCATCTGTTTTTCTTTTGAAAATCCATTTGTTCTCGACAGCCCTACGGCCATCCGGTAAGTCCACCAAAGTCCACACTTGGTTTTCGTACATGGATCCTATTTCGGATTTCATGGCTTCTAGCCATTTGTCGGAATCTGGGCTCACCATAGCTTCTTCATACGTCGCAGGGTCATCAGCGTTGTCCACCAACATGACGTTCAAGGCAGAGTCATACCAATCAGGAGTGGTACGAACCCTCGTTGACCTGCGAGGTTCAGCAGTAACTTCACTTGAAGTTTCATGATCATTATCATTAGCTTCCTCTCCAATTGGTGCAGGCGGCACCAAAACATCTTCCGGTGCTGCGCTACTCTCAAATCCGAGAGAAGGTTCAATAACCTCATCGAGTTCTACTTTCCTTCCAGTCACCTCCTTCGAGAGAAACTCCTTCTCAAGAAAGGATCCATTCTTTGCAACGAAAACTTTGCCTTCGGATCTATGATAGAAGGTATACCCAATTGTTTCTTTAGGGTATCCTATGAAGACGCATTTCTCCACTTTGGGTTCTAGCTTATCAGGTTGTAACTTCTTTACATATGCTTCGCAACCCCAAACTTTAAGGAACGACAACTTAGGTTTCTTACCAAACCACAATTCGTACGGTGTCATTTCAACGGATTTAGATGGTGCCATATTTAAAGTGAATGCGGCTGTCTCTAATGCATAGCCCCAAAATGATAACGGTAAATCTGTAAGAGACATCATAGACCGAACTATATCTAAGAGAGTTCGATTATGACGTTCGGACACACCATTACGCTGTGGTGTTCCCGGTGGTGTCAACTGTGAAAGTATTCCACATTTCTTTAAATGCATGCCAAACTCATAACTCAGATATTCACCTCTGCGGTCAGAACGCAGAAACTTAATCTTCTTGTTACGATGATTTTCCACTTCACTCTGAAATTCCTTAAACTTCTCGAAAGTTTCGGACTTATGTTTCATAAAGTAGACATACACATATCTACTCAAGTCATCCGTGAAAGTGAGAACATAACGATATCCACCACGCGATGCTACACTCATTGGACCGCACACATCGGTATGTATTATTTCCAATAAGTCTGCATGCTTCGCATCTTTCAAGTGATTCAAAATCAAGTGATTCAAGAAGTCCATCAGAATGGAGTTTCTTCATACGCTTCACTCCAATGTGACCAAGACGACAGTGCCACATGTATGTAGAATTATCATTCAATTTTATTCGTTTAGCATCTATGTTGTGAACATACGTATCACTACTATCGAGATTCAGTAAGAATAAACCATTCATCTCAGGTGCATTACCATAAAAGATATTACTCATATAAATCGAACAACCTTTATTCTCGGACTTAAAAGAGTAACCGTCTCGCAATAAACAGGATCCAGATATAATGTTCATGCTTAACGCAGGCACCAAATAACAATTATTCAAATTTAAAACTAATCCTGAAGGTAGATGTAGAGGGAGCGTGCCGACGGCGATCACATCAACCTTGGAGCCATTTCCAACGCGCATCGTCACCTCGTCTCTTGCCAGTCTTCGTTTATTCCGCAACTCCTGTTTCGAGTTACAAATATGAGCAACCGAACCAGTATCAAATACCCAGGCACTACTACGATTACTAGTAAGATACACATCTATAACACATATATCAAATATACCTTTCTTCTTGATGTTGCCGTTCTTCAGATCCGCCAGGTACTTGGGGCAGTTACGTTTCCAGTGACCAGCATCCTTGCAGTAGAAGCACTCAGTTTCAGGCTTAGGACCAGCCTTGGGCTTTTTAGCAGGTGCGGCAGCTTTCTTGCCGTCCTTCTTGAAGTTGCCCTTGTTCTTAGGCTTGCCCCGTTTCTTGAAATTGGTGGTCTTATTGACCATCAACACTTGGTGCTCCTTCTTGATCTCCACTTCAGCAGTTTTCAGCATGGACGATAGTTCAGGCAACGTCTTGTTCATGCAGTGCATGTTGTAGTTCATCACAAAGTTCTTGTAACTTGGTGGCAGTGATTGAAGGAGACGGTGAATCCCCAATTCATTAGGTGAGCACGTGCTCGCTAACGGAGCTTCCCTCTTCCATCTTACAGTTAAAGAACTTTTCGGAGGCCTCATAGCTCTCCATGGCCGCGCGAGTCTCAAAAATTAGCCTGAGCTCCTTAATGATCTCGAACGGGTCGTGGTGCTCAAAACGCTGTTGGAGCTCCGCTTCTAAACCGTACAGGATGGCACACTGAACTGTGGAGTAATGATTCTTCCGAGTGGCGAAAACATTCTTTTCGTCATCGGTGGCATTATCTGCAGGTGGGTCACCTAGCGGTGCATCGAGCACATAGGTCAACTGACCAGCCCTAAGGTCGATCTTCAGTCCACGGAACCAGTCCGTGAAATTGCTTCCATTGTTCTTAAGCTTTTCTTTCTCTAGGAACGCATTGAAATTGATGGAGTATACTTTTATGTACTAAATTTTATGGACAGAGGGAGTAGTATTTTGTCTATAGAGTCCATTAAGATAAAGGCCTTCTTGGCCTAACTAAATTAAATTCTACGAAGCCGTGTGAGATAAGGGAAGGAAGGTGCCCCTCGAATAAAAAAAAGATAAGGGAAGGAAGGGAAGGCCGTGGGTCCCGCTCTCGCTCTCGGCCGATCGACCCGCTCCCCTTGATAAATAGCCCCCCAAATCCTCGCCTTCTTTTCCCCCAAATCAGACACCGAACCCAACTCCCGAGCGACCACAGTCGGCGAGACATGACGGCGACGAGAGGCATGCTCTCCTCCGGCCCCGCGGAGTTTCCCGGCGTGAGGCGGCGCCGCCACAAGCTGATCCTCTCCTACCTCTCCCAGCGGCGCCTCGACCCCACCTTCCAATCGTAAGTGATTCCGCTCCCTCGTCTCGTCCGGCCCGACTCGATTGCTTGCTTGCTTGCTGCTAATCCGCCTTTCCCTCCCTGGCGTACGTGGTTGCTGCTGTGCAGGATGGTCCAGCAGACGGACGCGCACATGTGCGGGGATCATCTGCGGCGGCTGGTGTCCGGGGGGCAGTGGGTTGAGGCAGTGAACTACCTCCACCGCTTCAACTCGCGCGGGAGCGTCGCGTCGAACGCTCTCTACCTCTTCCTCCACACGATCTGGGCTCTGGAAAACGTCGCCGCCGGCGCGAGTGAAGGATCCGTCAAATCCAGCGCGCACCGCCACGGCATGACCTTGTCCATGGTTATAAGCCGCTGCGCCAAGCTCGGCTCCCTCCTCAAGGGCATGGTCGACGCACCACAACAACGGTAAGACTTATAGTCTACTTAATTAGTTCATCATCTCCTCCTGCATATCAAATCGTCCCTATATATGATCGATAGTGTCAAGTCTGTGCATTTTTGTGACGAACTTGGTCCATGTGTAACTGAACCTGCTTAATCAGTGTCTCCCTGGACTGGAAGCCGATGAGGATCAGTGCAGCGATAATTGCATCTAGATTGGCTCGCGAGGATCCCGAGTTGAATCGCCTGATGCAGCTGCCGGGTGACGGCCAAATGCTCCCACACCATCTGCTCCCCATCAGGTGGGTTTCGTTTGTCTGTTCATTCATTCGTCCAATTTGATTCGGTAGTATAGGGGCACACATCAAAGCCTCCTGATACATTGCCCGGGCATGATTGTATTTATTTTGCTGTTGCCAGTCCTCGTCGAAGGCCACGTCACGTGAAACGGACACCTGGGCGCCGCCGACCAGGACGGGGACCTGCCATCGCCAGGCACTACCTCAGCAAGAGGAGAAGGTACATAATTAATTGACAACATATGCGTACTTGATTAACCATCAGGCATGGGACGAAACAAACTAATTCTGAAACTTCGACATCACATTTACACACATAATGTAGCATCTGAAGTATTACAGGGCTTATAAGCCACAGCACAAAGTACCTTAACCACATGCCATGCCGGACTACTGAAGTAGAAAGGGAAAGGAAAGATGATCATATGCATACTTGATCAATTACCATGGACTGAACAATTGAATCTATGAAAGTTGTAAAGACATTTTCACATGTACTCATACTGATTTGTTGCCTCTTGCAGTCTGCATTCTTCAAGCCCACATACTCCTGGTATGATATCCTTCTCTCTTAACAAGCATCTCATGTTTCTTTTAAAGAAACACACACCTCTTAACCTCAACATATACATGTCATAGTTAATGATATACTTGTGTATGTTTTGTACTGGCAGCATTCATGGATGAGTCACTGGATCGGGTGGCGGGTCTTGTCGGTAAGTAAAGTGGCGTTTCATATAATTCTTGTTTACATGTCCACTCTGAACTTCCTGTTTGTAGCATTTAGGTTCTGATTGCTCCAATTACCAGCAGAATTACAACATACCTGTGTTTTTATTTATATTAGTCCTTTGTCTGTGGAATCCCTTTTCCTATGTGCTAGTTAATTTATATATGCGATAATTGATACAGATGAATGTCTAAAAGCTGGTAAGCGTCAGAAGCTTCATCAAGGGACCCCACTTAAGTCTTTTGGGGAAGGTAATTAATCTATACTTGTTTATTATTTTGCTTAGCCACTTGCAGCTGTCTCTGGTTTTTGTACTCCAACCAATCATCAGCCTCATGAAGCTTGACATTGTCTATGTAATTTTGTTAGTGCCTGGCTACCCGATGCTATTCCTAAGCCCTCCTGGTGCTCCAGTTTCTCAGGCCAACTCTAGGACCACAGCAGTGCAAAATGCAGGTAAAATCAGCTAAAAATTTGGCAATCTGCTACTTATGCTTGTTTTAACTGCAAAATTCGTTTCAGGTGCTACTGCATCATCACTGGTCATGCCTGGTACCTTCACAAGCCAGGTTAAAAACTCTGGGGTCTCGTCGGCGCAAATTTCAGGTGAAATCATTTTGTGCCTTTTCCAAACCTAGATGAATTGGTCCCTATGTACTCCTGCATGATTAGTGCTTGGAAAGTTGGAATTATTACATTTGTTAGAGACATCAAATGGCCAACTAGTCAAGGGGCTACATGAATCATTTCTAACAGTTAAACTGTCCACTGGTATTCTCGTCTTGCAGCTTGCTAAGATCCCTGATGTACGACTCTGAAGCTGGCTGAAGAACGCACAGTGAACAGAAGATGGGTTTGCTGACTGGTGAATGTCTTAGCGGCGGGTGTTCATGTCTTTGTGAAGAGAGGACTCCCAACGCTCCTGGGCTCCTGGCCTTAGAGAATATTTGTTAGTAGAATGTTTTGGTGCTACCTTAGCTATGGTGTGTATTGTCTGCAAGCCAGGTAGCTAGGAGCTTGAGGGATGTTATGCTCCCATGCAACTTTGCAACCTTTTCTGATCATGTGCCTTTATGCCTTTGCATAAATGGATTTAAGCTATGTAATAATTTGAATAAGTGGGTACGCTATGTAATTTAAGCTGCAGGACATATGCCTTTGCATAAATGGATTTCAATTAATGCTATATGTATCCCGTAAAAGAATTTCTCCCAATTTCCCTGGCTGTAAAACATACACGATTATCGTGCATCCTGCCCAAGAACAGTCAGTGTTGAATTGTTGGCGTTTCCTTGTTGAGATGAAGAAGATAGAACCACACGCCCACACAAGAACAGGCCTACCGAAGAGACTAAAGCTGGAAAACGCAAGCAGCCGGCATGACCATTATAAAAGCTACACGTAAGAGGAGCACAAGCCGGATGGGCTGAGAGTCGGGCTGGAGTTCGCCAGAGCAAACCAACGAAAAAACTACACCGTCAAGGCAACTCCACCCGCACAGAGAACGCCACCGGAACCCGACCACCACCAGGAATCAGCCAACACTGTCCACAACCAACCAGAAGCGCCAGGGCAAAACCCAGCAAGGAGACCCAGGGTGAAGAGCACCAAGGTCTTGCTTCTGTCACTCTCAGTTTTAAGTGGTGGTGGAAAGTATTACCCAAATTTATAGTTCGACTCAAGGGAAACACAAGAATATCAATAAGACTTTAGCAATTGAAACGCCACTCTTAACCACACATGTATATCAATAAACTCACAAAGCAAGTGGTGATTTATAGCAGTTGATTCAAAGTAGTAAAACAAGCAGTAATCAATAGCAGCAGATTTTCAGTTTTCAGCAGAAGTAGTGATGTGTAAATTTCAGTAGCTAAAAGCGTAGGCATGAGGTGATAGCGGGATGTTGCATTCATGATATTAATCATATAATGTAATCCTAATAATAATTCAGTAGTGTGTATGTGTGTGATCCAAATATAGCTATGCAGACTAACCAAGAGAATTTGCATAACATTTATTGTCCTGCTTGCCCATTTCACCGGGGCAAACTTGGAACTACTGGCAAGTAAGGTATATCCTTTCGAATAGCCTAGAACAAAGCATTAACACTTTATGAACACACAATATCATCAAACTATCATATACTCCCATTGTTTTTCCTAACTATCACTTTAGGGTTTGCAGGTTCAACACAATAATAGGCAATACCCTTTGCAGAAAGATACCAAACTAATATATATGATGGGGCAATAGAAGTTCAATACTGAAATCATGTACTCGGGCCCTAGCAACAAGCATTAAACATAGCAAAGGTGTACCAACACACAAACAAGAATATCCTCAAAACAAATACCTCAAATCTCGATACATATGGATGATTACATGATCAATCTCATCCAATCCCCTTCTACCTCACATGCCTACAGAGAACTCCTCACACATGATGATGGAGAGTGAGCACATGGTTGTTGGTGATGACGTTGGTGATGATGGTGGTGGATAAGACCTCGAAATCCCCCTCTCCGGTGTGGAGAGCAGGACCAATCTAGGGTTTGCACCCAGAGCACATAGATGGATCAAGAGAGGCCCCAACAGCGCCTTCAAGAAGGGGACGACGTGGCCCAAACAGGCAAGGGTTTCCCCTCGGCATAATCTCTCAAGCCATCTAGCCTCGGTACTGGACTTCCGTGAACGACACCTTGACCATCGCCACATCACGCAATTCGCCGGCCACCACACCGTCCCCTAATAAAAATTTAGGCTCAGATTCTTTGTTTCCACAAACTTCGTACCAACAAATCGGTGATCAACGTTTTCTTCCGTATAGTGCTTCAAATGGTGGCATCTTAGTACTACTTTGATAACTGTTGTTATAGAAAAATTTGGATAAGGGTAGATGTTCATTCCATGATCCTCTGATGTCTAAAGCACATGCTCTCAACATATCCTCAAGAATCTGATCGGTTCTTCCTGTTTGTCCTCCGGTTTCTAGGTGATAAGTGGTACTATAGTGTAATTGTGATCCTAAGGCTTGTTGTAACTGTCTCCAAAATGCTGAAGTGAATACAGATCCTCGGCCTGATACTATTTTCTTAGACACTCCATGCTTACTTACAATCTCCTTTACATATACCTCTGCTAATTTTTCATAGTTGTCTTTCTAATTTACTACGATAAAATGTGCGCTCTTGGTTAAATGTCTACTATTACCTAGATCATATCTGTATGGTTCTTATTCATGGGTAGTTCAATAATAAAGTCCATTCCAACTTCCCATTTCCATAGTGGAATTGTTAGTGGTTGCAATTTTCCTACTGGACTCTGATGTTCAGATTTTACTTGCTAACAGGTATGACATTCGGAAACATACTTTGTGTCTCTCGTTTCATATTATTCCACCAAAATACTTTCTTTTATATCCATGTACATGTTGGTACTTCCTAGGTGTATTGAATATGACGTTTGGTGTGCTTCTTTGAGTATTACTGACTTTATTTCTAGAATATCTGGCACACATCTTCTTCCTTCAATCCATAGAGAATCCTTTCTCGCAGTTCAAAAGTAGTTTTCTTTCTTTCGACAATTCTATTCATCTCTTCTCTGATGAATGCATCGTCTTTCTACCTATTTATGATTTCTTCTTTGATATTCACATTCGTGTTTTCCATAGCTCTTAAGGCTTCTATGGGTACCATGGGTTTTACTTCCCAAAGTTCTATTTGGACTTGGTTCAATTCCTTTTGCAATTCCTCTGGTAACTTTCTTTCTATCAACAAGTTGCATGTAACCTTCCTACTCAATGCATATGCTACTACATTGCCTTTTCCAGGTGCATAGTTGATTGTCAAGTCATAGTCTTTAATTAACTCTAACCATCTTGTTTATCTCATATTTAACTCCTTTTGAGTGAAAAAGTATTTGAGACTCTTATGGTCTATGTACAATTCACACTGAGATCCATAAAAAATGTCTCCAGCTTTTTGGTGCATACACTACAACTGCCAATTCTAAATCATGTGTTGGATAGTTCACTTCATGTGGTTTCAAATGTCTTAAACCATAAGCTATCACTTTTATGTCTTGCATCAGAGCACATCCCAATATGTTTTTGATGCATCACAGTACACTGTATAGTATTTTTCATCCTCTGGGACCGCTAAAACAGGTGATGTTGTTAATCTGGTTTTTAGTTCATGGAAACTCTTCTCACATATGTTTGGCCATTCAAATGGTACATTCTTCCTTAACAACTTGGTCATTGGTCCGGCTATCTTAGAGAATCCTTCGATGAATCTTCGGTAGTATCCTGCCATTCCTAGTAATCCTCGAATTTATTTTACATTCTTAGGTTCTTTTCAATCTAGAACTGATTGAACTTTGTTTGGATTAACTGCAATTCCTACCTTGGAAATTACATGTTTGAGAAATTGTACTTTGTCTATCTAGAATTCACACTTGCTAAACTTGGCATAGAGATGGTGCTCTCTTAAGATCTGTAAAACTATTCTCAGATGCTTGGAATGCTCTGCCTTATCCTTTGAATACACCAATATGTCATCGATGAATACTATGAATAACTTATCCAAGTACGGCATAAATATTTTGTTCATCAAATTCATGAAAATTGCTGGTGCATTAATCAATCCAAATGGTATAACCAAGTATTCATGGTGTCCATATCTTGACACAAATGTTGTCTTAAGAATATCTTCTTACTTGATCTTTAACTGTTGGTATCCTGATCTTAAGTCAACCTTGGAGAAAACTCCTTCTCCTTTGACTTGATCAAACAAATATTGTATCCTTGGTAATGGATATTTGATTTTGATCGTGACATTGTTCAGATTTTGGTGATCTCTACACATTCTTATGCCTCCATCTCCATCTCTCTTATCTACGAATATTACTAGTGTTCCCCAAGGAGACACACTTTTTCTTATAAATCCTTTCTCCTCGGGTTCATCTATATGTGCCTTTAGTCCTACTAACTCTTTCGGACCCATCTTATATAGTGCTTGTGCAATCAGTGTTGTTATTCAATCGTAAACTCTACTTCTCTGTCTGGTGGCATCCCTGGTAACTCTTTAGGAAATACATCCTGAAATTCCTTTACCACCGGTATCTTTTCCAGTTTCACTTCCTTAGCTGAATTCAGTTGTAACTCGACTTCTAGAAGAGTCAGCTTGTCTCCCCGATATACCATTCGACTACCACATAGGTCTCTAATCGAAACGGTATTCGCTTCGCAATCAATCTGGGCTCCATGGTTAGACAACCAATCCATACCCAAAATAATCCCGATATCTTTCATAGGGATAACATATAGATCCGTGAAATATTCGTAACCACAAATCATAAGGACTTGTTGTTTTCTAAGGTGCGTAACTACGATCGTTCTACCAGCTGATAGAATTGTTATCGGATACTCTAATTCACCGTATTTAATTCCATATGAATCAATGAACTCTTTTGCAATGAATGTGGTTGTTTCTCCATTATAAAAAAAAACTTTGCTTGGATAGGTTGAAATGCTAAGTGTACCTATTACCGCCTGGTCAGAACGCAGTACTTCATTAACACTGGTGCAATTCAGTTTTCCAAACGGTTTTCCTTTCCTTTTAGCATCATTTCCTCCAAAGTTCCTTCCTTTGGAACTTGTTGTCCCATCTGGTGATCTATTTCCACTAACTGGTGGTGACCTGGTTTGTTTATTAGGAAGATTGTTTCTCAAGTGTCGACATTAGGCCGCAATGTCCTTTATATCCATAGTTGTGACACACAACTTGACTTTTAGAATTTGACCTAGCGTGGATTCCAGGCGCGGTGCTCTGGCGTTGGGGCCAGCTGCATGGACATGGGAAATCCAGTCGGGCTCACACGAACCTAACGACTCAAAAACCACACTATATTGTACTACCTCCGTTCTAAAATGTAAAACTTTTTAGCAAGCTATTTTAGTTTGCTAAAAGGACTTATATTGTGGAACAGGGGTAGCAGGACATATAGATAATATGCAAGTGCCCTAAAAAAGATAATATGCAAGTGCCCTAAAAGATAATATGCAAAATATTGATCTTGTATTTCTCCAACAAGAATTTTCTTCTTGTAATTTCTGGTACTCCCTCCGATCCATATTAATTGTTGTAAAAATGGATGTATATAGACATATTTTAGTGCTAGATACATCCAATCCAATGACAAGTAATATGGATCGGAGGGAGTAACAAAATACAACAACCTCCAAGTGCAAACAACTGAAAATTCATATTGATGTAACTCTGTATACATCAGTAGTACTCAGAGAAGCTTAACTTTCCTTGGACGACATGTAAACTTACTGGCACGGGCTAATTCATAGATTTCAAACGGTGATGATATAAATAAGCACGGGGCAGTACATGGAAACTGACCAAACCAATCCACGATTTAGTTTGCATACCATTGGTCTGATTTACTTGGCACTTAAGATACAATAGTAAGCACACTATGAATCCTCAAGTCATAACATAACGGAGATAGCACCAAATCAACCTAATCTGCAACACCAGGAGCTTATCGACTATTCTTCACACAAACAGGAGGCAACAGACAGTAAGCCAGCCACCACTTAGTTATGCCATCAGGTTCAATCTGCGGTCGTCAGTACCAGATCCGTTGCCTGCATTCAGCAAGTATTCAGGCGGTTAATACTGCGCAATACAGCACCTTCCGTACAATATATTGCAACACGGAACTGAAGAAATGCCACCCGCTGTTTATTTGTTAAGAAACAAGTTATGGACAGACAGAACAGAGGTGAGGACCCAAAATACTACTCCCTCCGTACCAAAATAAGTAACTTGAGTTTGTCTAGATTTGGATGTATCTAGACATATTTTAGTATATAGATACATGCGGATCTAGACAAACTCAAGTCACTTATTTTGGGATGGAGAGAGTACATGCAATTTTACTCTTTGTACCATGTCGTACCCTACAGTGAAGCTAAGATGTGATGCAGTGAGGAACAAAGTGCATGGCACTAATCACTTATCACCTAGCATCAGATAATCTTGCTGCTGTACAGATGTGCCTTTCCAGGTACTGCGACCATGTGTCATTCTTCCTTTTTGTAACTACCCTTTAATCTAATTAGTATTAGTACTACTGGTAAGTAACTACTCGGAGAAACATTAGGGAGCAGTAAAATATTCAGTAAGAATATTGGTGGAACTGCGACTTGGTATTATATTCGCAGCAGGAAACTAATTAAGTTTTCCAGTCATGCAACCTAAGTACAAATGGTTCCTAGCCACCATATTAATGGCTACAAGTCTCAGTCAGAATTGATGTATTCCTCGACATATTTCTAATAGCAACCACGTGTACTAAACATTACCAGTTTGATGCATGTCCGCTGCCTTTTAAGATCAGGTTCTTCCTGAACAGTTGAGAGCTCTGTCCTGGAATGCTTTCTTGTAACGATACCCTGCAAGGTGTTAGCTGTGCCTGCCAAAGTATGAATGCTCTTTAGTATCACTGGATTAAATACTATCAGGGTAGAAAAGCCCTTGACCGATGTTTGCTTATGATCTTAACAGGCATCATTTCAAAGAATAGATAAATGTTCAGGATGAGGCTGTGCCCATCAAAAGTGAGAATCTGAATGCAAGTTAGTTCCTATTTTTTATATATATTAATGTAAAAAGATTATAATATTATTCATTGCTCTTTCTACAAGATCCTCAAATATAGTGAGAACTGCATATCGTAAAAATGAACATACAAAGTTGACTAAACCCTACCAATGTGCATCAGGTGACTGCAGTACATAAGCTTACCAGCTCATGGATGCAAATGCAATCCTGGGACTACAATGGAGATGCATAAAACAAAAGATAAGAGTAACAAAAGAATATCTTCCACATTTTTGAAAGATAGCTTGCCATTGGAACAAAGTGGTTAAGGACAGAAGAAAGCAAACGATCAAATATTAGTATCAGCGAAGGAGTTTATCTAACAACTAACAATTGTAGGGATCAATTTGTGCAGATGGAGTCTCTATATTGAACGAAAACAGTTGAGGCAGTTCGATTCATTTACCTCCATCTGTTGCAGATAAGATGCCAGAGGTTTTAGCAGGGCGTGAGACTGGTTCACCTGTGAAGAATACAACAGTTAGGAAAGACGATTATACATATAGCCCCTTCATAGGTTTATTGGATGTTCTACAGCAACAACAAACAATTCCTGAACTAATCGTGCAGATGGAGATTTGAAAAATGGTCAAAACATTTAAGTAGTAAAACCTGAATCTGCTCCTGAAACAAGTTTTGCAGTTTAAAATGACGGCAACCAACCAAGCACAGTGTTCAACTAACATACCTGCATTTGGAACTGATGAGGTGCCAATGTTTGTAGCAGGATCTGTCAGGCTACTAATCTTGGTGTTCCAGAATGGAGCAACAAGACCATCTGCAACCATTTCGGCAGTTAGAAGTGTTATCGGGTAACTAGACACTTACAAAAAGCAACGACCACAGTCAAGTGTAATAAGGACTGCATTTATCAGGCCATCAAAGGAATGGCAGCGGAAACTTTAGGGAAATATTTTCCAGCTTGGATCATCAATCAATGAAGTACTAAAATCAATGTTGCATGTAGCCCTTCAACAAAACAATTAGCACATTCGGTCTTATCTAAAGAAGTACAATTTCAGATGCTGATTGTGAGTTTGGAAGTTACAAAAATGATAGAGGGTTGCCAGACACCGAAAAATGCAAAGAAAAACACTAAGTTTGATGAAGCTGCTGCACTGGCGTGCTATTACGAGTTACCGTGTACATTTAAAACATATAAAGCAACCAGTAAAAGAAAATTAAAATGGAGAATTCAGGGGAAGGTGTTTCCATTCCACTGCAATTTTATAATTTAGCTTGTAAATATAGTGGCAAACAATGTGATTAGGAAAAAAACACAAGGGATGCCACAGAACATAGCATGTGAAGTATCAAAGGCTTATAAGACACAGCACAAAGTACCTTGACCATAAATCTATGTATCTAACATAGCAATTTCAAAGAAAAAAACAAAAATTATGTGCCTGTAAGATACGGTAACTGGTGGTAACAAAGTGAAGTGCGTCAAATTAGTAAACAAGCAAGATGCAAGACACACAGTAATGTGAATTAGTTCAATCTAGTTACACATATGATCCAGTAATTGACAAGATGCGCTACTGTCCCCCAGAAATGCCATGCCGGACAATTTAGCAGAAAAGGAAGGACAGATGCAAAGATTCAGATGTTACCCTAAAGGATTGGACAGATTAGACATCGGATTCAAAGTCCAGTCAGGACGTACATGGATGCAATGCCAATTGGCTAAAGTACAGGAAAGTGTGATTTTTACAACCAAGGCGAGTTTGAATCAGTTACCCTGCTTCTTACTTGAGAGAAGCATCTTCAGAGATACACTAGCATTGAAACATTCCACTGCATATCATCACACATGTTTATCAGCAGCTAGGAACCCACATAATCCAAGCAATCTCCCAAAGAAAGGCACGTATAAACTGGAAACAGAATAATGTGCAAAAAAGGTCTTACTGATAAGATCGGCCACCTGGTTCAGTGACTGAGTGTCGACTTTGGATCCTGCCATTAAAAACATAGGCCAGGATCGTTAACTGGAGCTCTACTCTATGAACTATTTTGATTTCATCCCAACAGAAGGTGTTTCTAAAGAAGAGGATATATATTATACCGGGCTGAGGGTTGGAAGAAGGTAGGCTGCAAAAAGCAAAGAATTAGCACCAATATGTGTGAATGTCATGTGGAAAATTGATGATCTAATCAATGTCATTTGTACCTCCTCCTCTTGTTGAGGTAGAGCTTGGTTATAGCAAGAGCTGATGGGTGCCTGGGTGATGGTTTCACATACCGCCTTTGGCGGGGACTAGCAAAATCAAAAGATGAACGCTATACATCAGCATTGGCATGCAATTGATACAGAATTATGCCTGAGATACAAGTTTTGTCAGCAAAGATGGACTGATAAGCATTGTCTGAAGCCCGACAGACAGGTTTGATGTTGGAGGAGATGAATGCACGAACCAGATGGGAACCAGGTGTTGCGGGGTCGCTGGGTCACTCGGCAGCAGCACCCGGCGCCTTAACTCTGGAGACTCATGAGCCAAGTCACAGGCAATTGAGGCAGCCTTGTTCCTTATCACGCCCCAGTTCAGACTGGCGCTGCATACATTGTGGATAACAAAACATCAGAAGACAGGTATAAGGGGAAAAAAATAGTAGTACTAGAACTGAGATGAACACTGCGTACCTGAATTGTGGCGAGTGAAGTATGAGATCGAGGATGCTGCGGAGGTTGAAGTTGCGGCTGACGGTCAAACAGACGGTGAAGTCGTGGCGGTGTATGTCGGACGTCACGTCGACGGAGGGGTTCCTTGCGCTGGCGGCGATGTTGGCGAAGGCCCAGAGCGTGTGGAGGAAGAGGAGGATGGGGCGGGCCTCGATGTCGTCGCTGACGCCGGGTGGCAGGAAGCGGCCGAGGTAGTCCAGGGCCTCGCCCCACAGGCCCCCGGCCACCAGCCGCCGCAGATGCTCCAGGCAAAGGTGCGCGTCCGTCTGCCGGACTAGCCTGCACGCGGCAACCACGTAAGCCACATTAGCAGCGAGCAATTGAGTCGGGCCGGACGAGACGAGGAATTGCGGAATCACTTACGATTGGAAGGTGGGGTGGAGGCCTTCCTGGGAGAGGTAGGAGAGGAGCATCCTGTGGCGGATCCGCCTCGCGCAGGCGTATTCCACGCGGGGGGCGGAGAGGAGCTCCACGTCGAGGGCGAGGTCGAGGTCGAGGTCAGACTCCTCCGTCCTGCTCGTCGCCGCCATGTCTCGCCGCCTGCAATCGCTGGGTTTGGTCCGATTTGGGGGAAAAGGAGGCGTGAATCGAGTGGGGGCCTATTTATAGGGTGGAACGGGAGGAACGTCCGAGAGAGCGGGACCCACACCCTTTCCCCCTCACCGAAACGTACACAGTTTTTTGTTTTTTTGGTTGTTTTTTTGGGAGAGGGGAACTCTCTTGCCCATATGCCACGAAAACCTGCGCGGAAGATCACTCGACGGCCCTTTTGGATAGCCCAAAACTGGTCACAGACACCGGCCTACGAAATTTAATCAGCCCTGCATCCGCGGGTCCTTGAAAAATGATGGCAATTTCGGGTTGGGCCAACGGTATAAAACTTTGAGCATTAATTCGTTTTGAAAACAATCATTGAATGTGTAAATAGCATATGCTTAGAACGGCTTAGAAGGATTATTTAGTAGTCCCACTCCGTTCCGTAATTCTTGTCGTGGTTTCAGTTCAAAATTGATATAGATTCCATAATTCCACTCCATTCTAGGTGGATTTATGGATACAGATTTGTGACTTGCAGGCGAGGCTCGATGCACAGGCGTCGGACGGAGAGGCTTGCCAGCATCTTCATCTTCCCAACATCCTCGCGCCACCTCGCCAAGATTTCGCTGATTGGGGAGTATGGAAGGAGGGGGAGGAGCAACAAGAGTCATGTGGTGATCTCGCTTAGTGAAGCATGGAGAGAGTAGGGTTGTGCAAATCCTTTGAAGTGTCAGACTGGTGAAGATAGCCAGGATCGAGAGCAACATGTTTTTGGGAGAGCGGCAGATTTTTGTCGCTTTTGGTGGTGTGATTCGCCCGTGTCTGATTCTGATGGTGGTAGGAGGGATGCAGAGCGAGTGGAGAAGACACTGGTTCATTTGTGTGCCCCATTGCCAACGACCCCAAGGGCTCGAGTGGTGTAGAGCCTCTAGGATCCACGACGTCTGTTACCAGGGGTTGTGGTGTCGGAGCCGAGATAAATGACCCCACCGTTTTGACACACGGAGTGGATTAGAATGGTGTTGGGTCCTACCATGTCGTCGATCGGGGAGGTGGTTGCTCAGGCCATGGAGAGGCAAAGGATTTAAGACATCGTTGACGTCAGTGATGGTGGGGATCGAGCGGTTGTTGATAAATGGGCTGGGCCTACCTGAGCTGTGTTGCCTTGGATCGTTTCGAGTGGAAAGCCAGCTGAGTTGAGTTCGCTACAAAAGATGATATAGAACGTCTAGTTGGGACACCCAGTTGATAGGGATTTATACATTGCCTCGACAGACGAACATAGATTGGTGGTTGTAACTACCTCGGTGAATTACGCTCTTAGTTGCATGCCTGGATGAGCGAGAGTGGTTAAAATAGTACGGTGGGACCCAGGGGCCACTCACAGGTAGACCTTTCGGCCGTCCTAACCACTTTCAGATCATAGGGACAAGAACGAGCGGCATAATCGGCAGGCGAAGGGATCAACTACATACACAAGTGAGTATGTATGCAAGCCACCGTACAACTGTTCACAGAGCCATTCCATCTAAAAGAAATAGAAATATTGCAACGACATACGGTAAGATCCAGATATCCTAGATAGAGATAATAGTTTAGGATAGCTCCTCATACATCAAACATCAGAGTATGAGGCGGAAGCGGAAAACAAGATCCGAGTACGGATAAGAAGCAAATTGGCATAAGATGCCACATAAATAAACACATCCCGCCCACAGATCTCACGGATCCCCGTTCCCGGAATCTCTACACCGAGTGATCGTTGCCAACATCATCCGTCTCCTCCACCTAGTATCCATCTTGCGAGTACACCTGTTTATCTGAATCAAAAAATTTATCGTGTGAGACCCTAGGGGTACTCAGCAAGTCTTTATGCCTCTAAAGGGGACATATACCTGGGGTGACGCAATTGCAGCAAAAGATAATAACTAACAAGCCTAGAGGTACTCGCTAACCATCCGTCTAACCAATGATAGACGGATGTCCGTTAATTAGAAACAACAGTTATAGCAGTATATTTAACAGATCCATCATCCTTCTCGCTTACCAACGAGAAAGCGGACGAACAACCCATCCGTTGGCAGTTTTATTAACCATTCCATGAGTATTGCACTATTTACTAATCAGGTGCTTAGTTAGGTTTAAAGCGGTACTTTAGTTATACTTGTCTATGATCGAGAAACTGTGCTCCAAGTCGTCCATAACCGTGGACACGGCTTTCAGAAAGATTTACCCTGCAGGGGTGCACAAATAGCAACACACACTCGATCAACCTCGGAAAAACCAACTCAAAACCCAATGAGGCATTCACGACAAAGCAATCACAGGATTCGAAAATATTTCAGGGGGCCACCCCACTAAGCTACCCGCAACGAAGTTGGCCGGCTCCGGAACGGACCCAGGGTTTGCGACGACGGCTGTAAACGACTGGGAACCCGAAAATATGACTGGGCTTGTCGATACCACGAAAACATGGCGCGATCCAAAACAGTACAGGTGCTCCACGCATAATCTTAAATAAAACAGTAAGCATGGCATAAGTACAGAATAGTAACAAAGCCCCAAACTACCTTGTGGCCCTAAGAAATAGAAATGAATCAAGCTCTGGATCAGGGGAGTCCATAAGGCCTCCCGGATGTGGATAGTGCGAATAGTCAAGGAACAAGAATCAAGTACTCGGGGTCCTACGGGACACAAGTGAGCATGAAAAACCAAATAGCAGATATTGCTCACCGGTGCCGCTTCCATTAGTTATCCCATTACTACTCAGGTAAAGTTGTTTAGGTACCTCGTTATTCATCAGACACTCACATACCCTACACATGCTTTTCTACGACCCGCATGGCTCAAACAACTCCTGTAGTAATGGCTCATGGGATGGAGGAAAAGCTTCGGTGGGGTTTAAAAGTAAAGGCTATGCAGTACTTGGGATTCAATTTAATGCAATCGCGACTCAATGATGCAAGAAATAAGATAGAGGCAATAGGTACTATATGTATGCAAGCATGTGGTAGTGCTTTCCTGGCAGCTCAATTGAAGCGAGAGATGGATCTGGGTAGAACTCTTGTGAATCCTGGTAATTCTCCTGTTGGGCGTCTATTCGAAGAAGAACCAAACAAACACGGGCCAACATAAATAAAGTGCACGAACATATGAACAAAAATGCGACAAGCAAACAAGCATGCCATGATGAATGATGCACAATTTACATGGCAATAATGTAGCATGGCATGGTGAGGTGTGGGGTACAAGAATAAAGCATTTTATTATTTACGTGGTCAAGTTTTATTGCCATAACAGTTCTGATTTTTAATGATGTCATGATGCATGCTTCAATTCAGAACAAGGAATACATAGATAGAACGGGCTCGTCGCGCTGATCGATTTAGACATATTATTTGTTGAATTTGGAGTTACAGATTTAAAGTTATTAATTTATGAAGAAAAGGGCATTTTGTTGTAATTTTAATCATCTCGAAATTTTAAAGTATTCAAACATTATTTTGAATAGCATATTTGAATTCCTCACATTTTTCTGATTCCAAAACATATATCATTTGTATTATTTGAAATTACAATTTAAAAGTTATTAAAAACAGATTTAAATTTGTATTTAAACATTTCTGAAATTGTTTTTATTTAAACAGATAAACGAATAAACTTTTTATACTCAGTCAGAGCTAGCCCCAGTCGCTGACGGGTGGGACCGATGCTGACTGTGCGGTAAACAGCACACAGAACTTTTCTCACCGCAAGCTAATCTAGCCGCAGCAACTGACAGGCGGACCCGATGCTAGAGTGGGCCCACGCACCAGCGGGGGTGAAGGGGTTTGCCATTGCGGCTGACAGGTGGGGTCCGGTTGGAGCGCGGGTTAGGGATTACGAAAACGCGGGTGCTTTTCTGCAAAAAGGTTGAAGGGGCTGACCGGTGGGGCCTGGTGTACCGCGGGTTACGGCAAAAGATTGTGGGGGGGGGGGTATTTGCAAAAGTGGCACGGTACTGTTTCTCTTCTCTGTCCGTCTGACGAACCGACAGAGCGCACGCGCGACAGAGCGCACGCGCGACAGAGCGCGCGGCGCGGGACAGGGAATCGAACTCACGTCCTCGAGCGCGCGCACGGCGACGGTGAGCACTCGGCTAGGCGGGGTATGATGCTACGGAACAGATCGGCGGCTAGGTGTTCTTCTGCGACGCAGCGGCGAGCAGACACGCGCTCTCGCCGGCGCACAGAGGGCGTTCGACGGATGGATCCGTGCGTACAGGAAGAGCAAGACGAGGAGAGGGTGTCAGGGAGGATCGTGGGCTCACCGCGAGGCTGCTGGTGGAGGCGGATCGGGCTGGGAAGCGGTGGATCGTCGGCTATGCAGACGCTCCCGCGGCTAGGGTTTTGGCCGGCCTCGTCGGTGTTCAGCGTGTACTGGGCCTCCTCGTCCTCGTTGCTGTGTACAGGGTGAGGCAGAGGTTCACGCTGGTCCTCCTCGACAGCCAAGATCGCCACGCCACCGGCTGTGTTGACGAGGAGATGGAGGAGGCCAACGGTGGGCGCCAGGCTGGGAGAAGAAAGGGGATAGCAGGGGGTAGCTGGGGAGGAAGGGCACGGCCCTGGTAGATCTGGGACGATGCTAGGACGGAGGGGGAGTAGATAAAGAAAAGGAGAGGGGAGAGGTGCCGTGGAGGATCGGGGTAGAGAAAAAGGTGTCCTCGGTCACCTTTTCCTCCCTCTCCTTCACGTGCTCGGCGTGGGCAGACCAGGGCAGGGCATGGGGTGGTTGCAGGTGGGCCAGAGAGAGGAGAGGGCTCGGGTATGGGGCCTCTTTGGCAGGGAGAGAGAGAGGAACCAAGAGAAGAGAGGGTCGGGTAGCTAGGGTAGAGGGCTCGAGTTAGGGTTAGAGATAGAGGGGTAGATGGCAAGGGGTGGGTCCCCATTGGCAGAGAGAGGAAGAGGGGCTCGACCTGGTGAGGAACAAGTGGTGAGGTGAGGGCTCGACTAGATAGAGAGAAAGAGAGAAAGAGGGTTTAGGGTAGGGTGGAGTTAGGGTTTTAACTAGATCATGCAAGGGGTGGTTTAGGGTCTTGTGGTGATCCACCAAGATCAAGTAAAAGTGGAAGATGATGGTGAGGTGAGGGGTTTTTGGTGGAGCACAAGGTGATGGTGAGGAAAAACACAAGAGAGAGAGAGAGGTGGGGTTTATGGGAAAAGACCCCACATGATCATGCATGGATGGGGTGATGGATAAAGAGGGGTAAGGTTTCTTGGTAAGCAAAAGAATAGGGCCAACCTGAATTTATTCTCAAAGAACCATGCTACACTCAGAAATCGAAGTAAATCCCAAAGGAATAGAATGATGGTGATTTGCATGGCCCATGCATGGGCATTAAATGCCATGTTTTATCTTGTGACAACAAAACAATGATCATGGCATTTATGCACATGCATTCCAAAATATGGAGTAAAGCCAAGCTAAGGGAAAATAGAATTGGATCCATCCCAACTCACATGAGCTAGTTTAAATGCCAAAAGAAGTAAAAGCTCATGGGTAATTAGGATGGTGGAATTATAAGGTGGTGACAAGGAAAGGTGATGGATTTTAATAAAAGATATGCCCCCAACTCAACTTGGGGATATAGCATTTATCAAGATTCAAATACAATATATCAAGAGCCAAATACAATTAATAATGCATATGAGAGAAGAACCAAATGGAAAGGGTTTTATATGATGCTCAAATGCAAGGTGGCATGATGACATGAGCATGATATAATTATGATGCAACAATTGTATGTAGGAAGTAGCAATTATATTACTAGACCATGTAGCATTACATATGTTAGACAGATGGGATGCTACAACTCTCCCCCACTAAACAGGAATCTCGCCCCGAGATTCTAGGAAGAAGAAGAAGACACGAAGAGGGTAGGATACTTGGCACGGAGGTCATCCTCGCGTTCCCAAGTGGCTTCATCAACGGAATGGTGCGACCACTACACCTTGCAGAACTTGATGGACTTGTTGCAAGTCCTTCTTTCTGCGACTTCTAGAATTTTTATGGGGTGTTCTTGATAAGACAGATCTTCTTGGAGATTGATGAGTTCATGGTCACGGTCCTGTCGGGATCCTTGAAGCACTTCTTGAGTTGAGAGATATGGAAAACATCATGGACCTTGAGTTTTTCAGGGAGCTCAAGAGCATAAGCGACTTCTCCTCTTCTTCCATGAACTTTGAAAGGACCGATGTATCTAGGAGCCAGCTTCCCTTTGATACCAAACCGGTGCGTGCCTCTCATGGGAGTGACACGAAGGTAAACGAGATCACCCGGGACATACTCCATGTCCGTGTGCTTTCTGTCATAATTGCTCTTCTGTCGACTTTGAGCAACCTTCAGATTTTCAAGAATGATGTGAACCTTCTCCTCCGCTTGAGTTACAATGTCGGGGCCAAACAAAGTTCTTTCACCTGCGCCCGACCAACCAATCGGAGTTCTGCATTTGCGACCATAGAGAACCTCAAATGGTGCCATCTTTAGACTTTTCTGGAAGCTATTGTTGTAAGAGAATTCAGCATAAGGAAGGCATTCTTCCCACTTCATGTCGAAAGAGATAACGCAAGCACGGAGCATATCTTCCAGAGTCCTTTCAACTTGTCCTTGCGACTGAGGATGGTAAGCTGTGTTGAAGTTCAATTTTGTTCCCAAAGCATTTTGGAAACTTCCCCAGAACTTGGAAGTGAAGATGCTTCCACGCTCTGAACTAATCTCAAGAGGAACCCCATACAGAGAGACAATTCTGTGGATATAGAGCTCAGCCAACTGAATTGCCGAAATTGTTTCCTTGACTGGAAAGAAGTGAGCCACTTTAGAAAGCCTGTCGATGACAACAAAGATTGCATTGTTGCCCTTCTGTGACCTTGGAAAACCAGTTATGAAGTCCATCTCTACTTTCTCCCAATTCCATTCTGGAGGCTTCAATGGTTGTAGAAGACCGAAAGGTTTCTGATGGACAGCTTTAACTCTGTGGCAGACATCACACTCCGAGACATACTTGGGACAATATCGTTTCAACCCAGGCCACCAATATTGTGTTTTCAAGTCCATGTACATCTTAGTGCTGCCAGGGTGGATAGAAAGAACAGAATCATGCGCCTCCTTAAGAACTTGCTCTCTTAAACCCGGCTAGTTCGGAACAAACATCCGGTGTTCAAAGAAAAGAGTGCCTTGGTCGTCAACGTGGAAGGACTCATACTTCGGAAGCTGAATGTTGGAGATGATCTTTTTAGTGTAAGGATCACCAAGTTGAATGGAGCGAACTTTTTCTTCCAAGAGAGGTGTTGCCAGAAGGTTCAGAAGATACCTTGATCCACAATTTCAAGGTTGAGCTTGCGGAATTCCTCGCACAAGAGAGGTTGTTGTGCTTCCACCATGAGGTTGTTGACATAAGCTTTTCGGCTGAGAGCATCGGCCATGACATTAGCTTTGCCCGGAGTGTAGTTGATGGTCAAATCGAAATCATTAATTGCTTCAATCCACCACCTCTGACGAAGGTTGAGATCAGGCTGTGTGAAGATATACTTTAGACTCTTGTGATCAGAAAAGATCTCACAACGGTTGCCAAGCAAGTAATGCCTCCATACTTTCAAAGCAAAGACAACTGCTGCGAGCTCGAGGTCATGTGTAGGATAGTTGATCTCATGCGTCTTCAACTGTCGAGAGGCATAAGCAACAACTTGTTTTTCTTGCATAAGGACCACACCCAATCCTTGCAAGGAGGCGTCACAGAATATTTGGAAAGGCTTTGATGTATCTGGAGGAATCAAGACTGGTGTGGAAGTGAGCTTCTCTTTGAGTGTTTCAAAGCTTGCTTGACATGCAGGAGTCCAAAGGTATTTCTTGCCTTTCTTGAGGAGATCGGTAAGAGGCTTCGCAATCTTCGAGAAGTTCTAAACGAAGCGACGGCAGTAACTAGCCAACCCAAGGAAACTCCAGACTTCTTTGACATTTATGGGTGGAAGCCAGTCAACAATTGTCTTAATAGTTTCTGGGTTGACGGCAATGCCCTTGGCAGAGATGACGTGACCAAGATAGGTGACTTGAGGCAGCCAGAACTCACACTTGGAGAACTTTGCATACAGGCGGTTCTCACGAAGCTTGTTTAGGACACACCGAAGATGTTCTTCATGTTCTTCCTTTGACTTAGAATAGACTAGAATGTCATCCAGATAGACCACAACGAACTTATCAAGATACTCCATGAAAACCGAGTTCATAAGCCTCGAGAAGGTGGCCGGTGCGTTGGTGAGACCGAAAGACATGACCGTGTACTCATACAGGCCATAGCGGGTGGTGAAAGCTGTTTTGGGAACATCTTTCTTGCGAATCTTGATTTGATGATATCCACTTCTCAAATCAAGCTTAGAGAAAACCACAGCTCCAGCTAGCTGATCGAAGAGATCATTAATCCGTGGAAGGGGATATTTATTCTTGATGGTTTTAGCATTGAGCGCCCGATAGTCAACACAAAGTCTATCAGTCTTGTCTCGCTTCTTCACAAAGATGGTTGGGCTGCCCTAAGAAGAAGTACTGTGCTGAATGAAACCCAACTTCTCTTGTTCATCAAGCTGACGTTTGAGTTCAGCCAACTCAGCAGGACCCATTTTATAAGGCCGCTTGGAGATATGAGCGGTACCAGGTTCAAGTTCAATCACAAACTCGACCTCACGATCAGGAGGCATACCTGGCAACTCTTCAGGAAAGACATCTGGGAACTCACAGACCACCGGAACACTCTGAATAGCTTCCATAGCATCATCATTCAGAGCTGCCAAAGAGAAAAGCTGAATTGCAGGAGTCAGACTTGGAGAATAGACTATATGGCCTTCAGGAATTTTCAGAGAAACCGAGTGTTAGGCACAATCAATCACAGCTGCATTTGCTGTTAACCAATCCATGCCCAAGATAACATCAATAACAGAATTACCCAGAATAATTAAGGAAGCCGGGAAGGAAGAACCACCAATCTCAATTTGATTGTTATGGCTGATTTTAGAAGCCCTCATGTTTGATCCAGGAGATTGCACCATGAGGCGAGTTGGTAAAGCATCAGAAGGTAACCCATTACTCTCCACAAACTTGTATGACACGAAAGAATGTGAAGCACCAGAATCAAATAAAACTCGTGCAGGAACTGAGTTAACAGGAAGCATACCCATCACAACTCCAGATGCATGCTCAGCTTGAGCAACATTGACGCAGTTGGCACGAGCAACTGTAGACCCGGGCTTGGTGTTGATGTTGAGAGCCCGAGGTGGAGGTGCACGAACCAAAGAAGAACTTGCCGCAGGTCTTGGAGGTGGTGGAGGAAGAGCTTTGTTGTTCACTGGACAATTCTAGTGCTGATGCCCAGTGTTTCCACAAGTGTAGCAAGCACCAGGTGGACGTGGAGCAGCGTAGCCAGGGACTCCGCCAGGCGCTCCAGGGTAGTTGTGGTTGTAGCCCCTAGGAGTCGCAGTGAAGGAGTTTGGTGGCCTTGCCACGTAGCTTGACGGTCTTGGTGGAGCCGGGAGCGACGGTGGAGTGTTAGGAACCCACACGCGGCGCTTAGAAGGAGCTGTCATAGCTGAAGAGCTTGCTGCATCGCGGCTGTGTTTCTTTGACTACTCAAACACTTGCCTACTTGCTTCTTCCTGCAGAGCTGTATGTTGGAGTTCTAGAAAAGACCTCGGCCTTGCATGAGTGATTGCATATTTGATTGATGCATTGAGCCCTTGCCTGAACCTCTTTTGCTTCTTCTTGTCATCAGAGATCTCATCGCCACCATACCGAGAAAGGTTCATGAAGTTTCTGATATAGGTATTGACATTGTCATTGCCCTACTTGAGGTTGAGAAACACTTCCTTCATCCTTTCCATGACAATTTCTGACAGATATTGCTCTTTGAAAGCCGCAGTGAATTGCTCCCAAGTAGGCTGAAAACCAGAGTGGTCTGCCTTCAGGTAATTTTCCCACCACAGAGTTGCATCTCCCTTTAGAAGGTGCGTGACACATTTTACCCATTCTTGCTCAGGAACATCCGTAGTCATCAGCAACCTTGACATTTCACGCAGCCAATCATCTGCATCAAGTGGCTGATCAGACACCTCAAATTGAAGTGGGTTGAACTTGAGAAAACTCTTGATGTCTCCTCGCTTGGGAGGTGGAGGTAACGGAACAAACTCATTCCTCCTCACGCTTTCTTCTAATCGCTGCTGGTTCTGCTGCATTGTTCCCAAGGCATTGGCAATACTTGCCAAAGCAGCCCCCAGTTCAGGTGGTATGTCCTCCTCAGAATGACGTGGTGGTGCCATCCTGTGATTGATATAAAAACACAAGTTAGTACTATAATGGAGAATAATAATAATCCAAAATAGTACCAAAATGGAATTAACCAAGATTAAAGGATACAATTCACTGAGATGATATTAAAATATCAACAAAGTTCAAAGCACCTAGAAGATATTAAGCATATCACACACGACTGAACAAGGAGTGTGGTACACAAGGTAACAAAGAAAAAAATTCCGCAAATTTTAGCATTAAAATACCACTATATGCGCAAACCACTTAACGAATCAAGATTAGTAACTCTACCAATTCAATATACAAGAGCGAATGATAAAAGTAGTGGTATGGTCGCGACTCCATCCCGCACTCAAATCATTAATCCGCACATGAATAAGTAAAACACATATCCCAACACCTTCTTTTAAGATGAACCTAAAGATTAGTAACTACGGAAACGAACACCCCAAACAAGATAACGTCAGATAACAAAGAGTAAGACATATCGCATCGGTATACAACGAATCGGATAGATCGCGTCGGTTTACAAAGGACTGTCGGTATGGAATGTACCAACAGTTGATAACTAAAAGGCAGATAGCGATAACATTTGGATGCAACAGATAGACAAGGAATTCACAAACACATACACACACACAACCTATGGTACTACGGAACCCAGAACACGTGAATCCTAGTTTGAATTTTTAGAAGAGGATTGAAAACGTTACACTTCCTTACCAGAAAAAGGGTGGGTGGGTGGGTAAGAACAAAATGGAAGCAGTCCTACTCTCACGTTTTGTTTTTGCTAGTATACATAGCTACCAAAAATATTTGCTAGACTGACAACGACCATTTGGCTGAGACCCTGAAGGGCGGGATGGCTCTGATACCAATTGTAACTACCTCAGTGAATTACGCTCTTAGTTGCATGCCTGGATGAGCGAGAGTGGTTAAAATAGTACGGTGGGGCCCAGGGGCCACTCACAGGTAGACCTTTCGGCCGTCCTAACCACTTTCAGATCATCGAGACAAGAACAAGCGGCGTAATCGGCAGGAGAAGGGATCAACTACATACACAAGTGAGTATGTATGCAAGCCACCATACAACTGTTCACAGAGCCATTCCATCTAAAAGAAATAGAAATATTGCAACGCCATACGGCAAGATCCAGATATCCTAGATAGAGATAATAGTTTAGGATAGCTCCTCATACATCAAACATCAGAGTATCAGGCGGAAGCGGAAAACAAGATCCGAGTACGGATAAGAAGCAAATTGGCATAAGATTCCACATAAATAAACACATCCCGCCCACAGATCTCACGGATCCCCATTCCCGGAATCTCTACACCGAGTGATCGTTGCCAACATCATCCGTCTCCTCCACCCAGTATCCATCTTGCGAGTACACCCGTTCATCTGAATCAAACAATTTATCGTGTGAGACCCTAGGGGTACTCAGCAAGTCTTTCTGCCTCTAAAGGGGACATATACCTGGGGTGACGCAATTGCAGCAAAAGATAATAACTAACAAGCCTAGAGGTACTCGCTAACCATCCGCCTAACCAATGATAGACGGATGTCCGTTAATTAGAAACAACAGTTATAACAGTATCTTTAACAGATCCATCATCCTTCTCGCTTACCAACGAGAAAGCGGACGAACAACCCATTCGTTGGCAGTTTTATTAACCATTCCATGAGTATTGCACTATTTACTAATCAGGTTCTTAGTTAGGTTAAAAGCAGTACTTTAGTTATACTTGTCTATGATCGAGAAACTGTGCTCCAAGTCGTCCATAACCGCGCACACGGCTTTCAGAAAGATTTACCCTGCAGGGGTGCACAAATAGCAACACACACTCGATCAACCTCGGAAAAACCAACTCAAAACCCAACGAGGCATTCACGACAAAGCAATCACAGGATTCAGAAATATTTCAGGGGGCCACCCCACTAAGCTACCCGCAACGAAGTTGGCCGGCTCTGGAACTGACCTAGGGTTTGCGACGACGGCTGTAAACGACTGGGAACCCGAAAATATGACTGAGCTTGTTGATACCGTGAAAACGTGGCGCGATCCAAAACAGTACAGGTGCTCCACGCATAATCTTAAATAAAACAGTAAGCATGGCATAAGTACAGAATAGTAACAAAGCCCCAAACTACCTTGTGGCCCCAAGAAATAGAAATGAATCAAGCTCTGGCTCAGGGGAGTCCATAAGGCCTCCCGGATGTGGATAGTGCGAATAGTCAAGGAACAAGAATCAAGTACTCGGGGTTCTACGGGACACAAGTGAGCATGAAAAACCAAATAGCAGATATTGCTCACCGGTGCCGCTTCCATTAGTTATCCCATTACTACTCAGGTAAAGTTGTTTAGGTACCTCGTTATTCATCAGACACTCACATACCCTACACATGCTTTTCTACGACCCGCATGGCTCAAACAACTCCTGTAGTAATGGCTCATGGGATGGAGGAAAAGCTTCGGTGGGGTTTAAAAGTAAAGGCTATGTAGTACTTGGGATTCAATTTAATGCAATCGCGACTCAATGATGCAAGAAATAAGATAGAGGCAATAGGTACTATATGTATGCAAGCATGTGGTAGTTCTTTCCTGGCAGCTCAGTTGAAGCGAGAGATGGATCTGGGTAGAACTCCTGTGAATCCTGGTAATTCTCCTACTGGGCGTCTATTCGAAGAAGAACCAAACAAACACGAGCCAACATAAATAAAGTGCACGAACATATGAACAAAGATGCGACAAGCAAACAAGCATGCCATGATGAATGATGCACAATTTACATGGCAATAATGTAGCATGGCATGGTGAGGTGTGGGGTACAAGAATAAAGCATTTTATTATTTACGTGGTCAAGTTTTATTGCCATAACAGTTCTGATTTTTAATGATGTCATGATGCATGCTTCAATTCAGAACAAGGAATGCATAGATAGAACGGGCTCGTCACGCTGATCGATTTAGACATATTATTTGTTGAATTTGGAGTTATAGATTTAAAGTTATTAATTTATTAAGAAAAGGGCATTTTGTTGTAATTTTAATCATCTCGAAATTTTAAAGTGTTCAAACATTATTTTGAATAGCATATTTGAATTCCTCACATTTTTCTGATTCCAAAACATATATCATTTGTATTATTTGGAATTACAATTTAAAAGTTATTAAAAACAGATTTAAATTTGTATTTAAACATTTCCAAAATTGTTTTTATTTAAACAGATAAATGAATAAACTTTTTATACTCAGTCAGAGCTAGCCCTAGTCGCTGACGGGTGGGACCGATGCTGACTAAGCGGTAAACGGCGCACAGAACTTTTCTCACCGCGAGCTAATCTAGCCGCAGCAACTGACAGGTGGACCCGATGCTAGAGCGGGCCCACGCACCAGCGGGGGTGAAGGGGTTTGCCACTGCGGCGGACAGATGGGGTTTGGTTGGAGCGCGGGTTAGGGATTACGAAAACGCGGGTGCTTTTCTGCAAAAGGTTGAAGGGGCTGACCGGTGGGGCCTGGTGTACCGCGGGTTAAGGCAAAAGATTATGGGGGGGGGATTTGCAAAAGGGGGCACGGTACTGTTTCTCTTCTCTGTCCGTCTGACGAACCGACAGAGCGCACGCGCGACAGAGCGCGCGGTGCGGGACGGGGAATCGAACTCACGTCCTCGAGCGCGCGCACGGCGACGGTGACCACTGGGCTAGGCGGGGTATGCTGCTACGGAACAGATCGGCGGCTAGGTGTTCTTCTGCGACGCAGCGGCGAGCAGACGCGCGCTCTCGCCGGCGCACAGAGGGCGTTCGACGGATGGATCCGTGCGTACAAGAAGAGCAAGACGAGGAGAGGGTGTCAGGGAGGATCGTGGGCTCACCGCGGGGCTGCTGGTGGAGGCGGATCGGGCTGGGAAGCGGTGGATCGTCGGCTATGTAGACGCTCCCGCGGCTAGGGTTTCGGCCGGCCTCGTCGGTGTTCGGCGTGTACTTGGCCTCCTCGTCCTCGTTGCTGTGTACAGGGTGAGGCAGAGGTTCATGCTGGTCCTCCTCGACATCCAAGATCGCCACGCCACCGGCTGTGTTGACGAGGAGATGGAGGAGGCCAACGGTGGGCGCCGGGCTGGGAGAAGAAAGGGGATAGCAGGGGGTAGCTGGGGAGGAAGGGCACGGCCCTAGTAGATCTGGGACGATGCCAGGACAGAGGGGAGTAGATAAAGAAAAGGAGAGGGGAGAGGTGCCGTGGAGGATCAGGGTAGAGAAAAAGGTGGCCTCGATTACCTTTTCCTCCCTCTCCTTCACGTGCTCGGCGTGGGCAAACCAGGGCAGGGCATGGGGTGGCTGCAGGTGGGCCAGAGAGAGGAGAGGGCTCGGGTATGGGGCCTCTTTGGCAGGGAGAGAGAGAGGAACCGAGAGAAGAGAGGGTCGGGTAGCTAGGGTAGAGGGCTCGAGTTAGGGTTAGAGATAGAGGGGTAGATGGCAAGGGGTGGGTCCCCATTGGCAGAGAGAGGAAGAGGGGCTCGACCTAGTGAGGAACAAGTGGTGAGGTGAGGGCTCGACTAGATAGAGAGAAAGAGAGAAAGAGGGTTTAGGGTAGGGTGGAGTTAGGGTTTTAACTAGATCATGCAAGGGATGGTTTAGGGCCTTGTGGTGATCACCAAGATCAAGTAAAAGTGGAAGATGATGGTGAGGTGAGGGGTTTTTGGTGGAGCACAAGGTGATGGTGAGGAAAAACACAAGAGAGAGAGAGAGAGAGGTGGGGTTTATGGGAAAAGACCTGACAGGATCATGCATGGATGGGGTGATGGATAAAGAGGGGTAAGGTTTCCTGGTAAGCAAAAGAATAGGGCCAACCTGAATTTATTCTCAAAGAACCATGCTACACTTAGAAATCCAAGTAAATCCCAAAGGAATTGAATGATGGTGATTTGCATGGCCCATGCATGGGCATTAAATGCCATGTTTTATCATGTGACAACAAAACAATGATCATGGCATTTATGCACATGCATTCCAAAATATGTAGTAAAGCCAAGCTAAGGGAAAATAGAATTGGATCCATCCCAACTCACATGAGCTAGTTTAAATGCCAAAAGAAATAAAAGCTCATGGGTAATTAGGATGGTGGAATTATAAGGTGGTGACAAGGAAAGGTGATGGAGTTGAATAAAAGATATGCCCCCAACTCAACTTGGGCATCAAGCATTTATCAAGATTCAAATACAATATATCAAGAGCCAAATACAATTAATAATGCATATGAGAGAAGAACCAAATGGAAAGGGTTTTATATGATGCTCAAATGCAAGGTGGCATGATGACATGAGCATGATATAATTATGATGCAACAATTGTATGTAGGAAGTAGCAATTATATTACTAGACCATGTAGCATTACATATGTTAGACAGATGGGATGCTACAGTGGTAGATACATTGGAGAGTGAGGTTGTTGTGATGGCTAGGGAAGGGAGGGGTTATTGGAGAGACAATAGAGGTAGAGGATATGTTAGAGGAAAATGGTCGGGGATGGAACCATGTTGGATGGTCGAGGAAGAGTTTTTGGTGGGCATGGAGTGGACACCGCCTTCAACCAATTCCCAAATCGGGGTGGTTAACACAACAACTTCTCACCTCCAAATTTCAATCAGATGCTGCCGAATTTTGACCAACAGTAGTTTGGGTCAAATCCTGGTATGTTTCTTCCTCAAGAGAACCGTGGAGGAATCCTATGGCCACAAACAATGGGAATTAGCTTAGGATTGAGTTTAGGAACTAGAATTCAGCTAGAGGGGACTTGAACAGAGGCCAAACCAGAACTTGTAGAAATCTGACAGTGTTGGATCGTCTGGTAGTGCTTCTATGGATATGGTGGAGAAAGAGGCTAATAGCTCAGGGAAATGACGGGATGACTCTGTTGTGTCAAAGCATTTAGTCTGCTTTAGGTGCAATGAGGTTGGACATGTTATTAAGGAGTGCAAGGCTAAGATTTTCTGCATAAATTTTGGTAAGCATGATTTGCATATCTATGAAAGGTGTCCTATGATGAGAAAGCCTTACCCTGTGTTGAAGTTGGTAGGGTGTGGTGCCAATGGGTTGCAGTTGCTGGTTGTTCAAACTAGTAATAGGTTAGAAGGTGATAAGAATGTCCAACTAGTAGGTATGGTTAATGTGCTGCAGGGGGGGGGATCAACTGTGAAAAGCTAACTAAAGCCTTTAAGGTGTAGTTTCCATGGGGTGGAGATTTGAAGATCAAAACTTTTGGGGACAAAGCTTACTTAGTGAAGTTTCCTTCAATGACAAGGCTGCAAGAAACGTCAGATTATCCTTACTTTGGGCTTAAGGGGACAAGCTCTATCATAAATCTATCCAAGTGGACTGCATCCTCTGCTACTAAGAACAAGTTTTATTCAGCCTATGTGAAGATTTCTGGCATACTCGAAAACCTGCACCGCGTGCATGGGTTAGTAATTTGTTCTATGTTAGGGACAGTGCAAGAAGTATAACTGGAGTGCTTTTGGAAGATAGACACATTGAGGGTCAGATGTGGGGTGAGAAACCCTAGGAAGATTCCTGAAGTGGCTAAACTGACTGATGATCCTTACATTTACTATATATACTTTGATATTGAGGAGATTGTAGAACAAGCATGACAAAAAATCCCCCTAGTGTGCGACACTTTTTTGGGATGGCACAAGTGAAAAGTACATGCAAAAGTTGGTTACCCTACATATAAGAAATCATGGGACCATTTTTTCACGGCGGCCACTTGTACACCGTGGCAGACACGATACCGACACATATGTGCCATGGTAGGTACTACGAAAGAGCGATGTTTTTTTCGTGTTGTGCTTGGCCAACAGTGGCATTCCTCTATTGTGTCATCCATTGCAAGTGACATTAAAAGGCTGGTCATGCAGTCTAGAACAGTTGTGCATGTCCCTTTGCCTAGTCAGGCATGTCTCGCTGACTGGTGTGTCCTACTGAAAGGGCATGTATGCCCCCTGATGGCCCAAATAATCGAGCTCGTTGGGAAACCCCAAGAGGAGGTATGATGAGCATAGCAGCAAGTTTTTCCTCAGAAAGAAACCAAGGTTATCAATCCAGCAGGAGCAAGGAAACACCCCAAAGGTGTAGCCATGGTTGTTAGTATCCCGATACGTATCATAGTATCTTACGATTTTACGATACCACCATCGACAATCGATACGTATCGTGATGGTATCTTAATCTAGTAGTATCTTACTCGTATCACGATACGTATCATAGTATCTTTAGTATCCCGATACAAAAACGATACCATACGATCCCATGGTTTCGTAAAAACTAAGGATATAATGGCTTGACAAACTTAAAGGGTAAAATTATTTTGTATTCGCAAAGTGAACTAGGTATTTAAATAGTAAAACTTACATTGTTTTTGAGAATATTGATATAAAATAGGAGTTTGTAGGTTGAAACAAAGCAATCAACTAGCCATATTTGTGTAATAGTTTTGAAGTATATACATGGTCTTAGTTTTTGGTTTGTGGATGCCTCTATAAAATACATGAAATATACTTAAAATTAAAATTAATAATTAAATTTAAATGTTTTTGACGTATTTTTAAATATATTCTTTCGTTTTTAAAAACAAAAATCTCATAGTATCATGATACCGCTGACAAGAAAACGATACTACCTAGTATCCCGATACGATACTGCTGACAAGAAAACGATACTACCTAGTCTCCCTATACTGAAAACCTTGGGTATAGCTAGCTGAACGTTGGCAGGACGCACTACCGGTGCCAGCACAAACTTGTTAAGATGGGTTAGAGTATTTTGTTTTTCTTGTATGTAAGCTTGGTTTACTACCAGTGATCGGTAGTCCACGGTCACGTACACGTAAGCGCGTTCGAGTGACTGAGTCATTGGCGTGACGTCCAGCCAATGGGTGCGTATGTACGCACAACTCTGCGTCGCGCCCGAATCACGTCCCGCGAGTCCGCGACTCTGGAATCGTTAAGGCCGGTTATAGTAGGGGTAACTTCACTAATAACTAAGAGTCCAAGTCAGCATTTTCGCTTATGTGGCAATAGTTTAATGGAGAGAGATAGATTGAGTAACTAGCTATGTTACTGTAACATCACACATACCAAGGCAAAGTGTGTCTACAACCTAATTAATGTGACATTGCATGTTACCACAACTAAGTTATTTTCCACTATGAGGGTAATAACTATTTAGACTAGTAACATATGCATGTTACTACTCTAAGCTACTCTGCACTATGACTAAGGGCTAGCTTCTTGTGCGTGATTCACGTCGGCATGGGCTGCCAATTTACCTTGGGAAACGTACCATGTTTTCCTGGGCATACTAGTAGGCCCTAAGATAGGAAACTTGATTAGGCGATCTAGCCCGATCGATAATCCATGGATGGATGCAATTAGCCCCTGCTCTCCCTCTTCCCCGTTCATCCCGTCACTACAGGAATGGACAGCTTCGCCGACGGTCAAAAGTCGGGGCCGTCGGCATAGGCCCAACCTAGGTCAGCTCCGCCCGGAGGCCGTCGACGTACAAGGGCCGTCGGCGTAGGTCCAGCTACACCGAGGGCAGCCATCGGCGTACAAACGCTCTCGATGTAACAAGGCCCACGTCCACTGGCCCGTGACAGCGTCATAGCTACGCCGACGGCTACCTTCGGCGTAGCTATGGCCGTTTTCTGCTGGGCCTACGCCGCCGTCGGCGTAGCTCCTACATTTTTTTTTGCATTTCAATGGTGCTTATTTATTATAACCAATTATTTAAACATTGTCTATATTTTCTTAATTGGAGGGATTCTTATCGTGAGAATAGCTGTCTCCGCGCCCACATGAATTGACGTTGCGAATCATCATATTCAACAACAATCAAGATATTAGTTATCTTATCCAAGTCTCGACATAGTTCTCTACTACAAATTCGATAATATCACTACTGATACATCTCACTCAATCAAACTGGACGCCGATGACCGGATACTGAGCCACGAGCGGTGGACACCCAGGGAGAAGGAACCATCACACGAGCATAGCTCAGGTGAGATCCCTGGAGAACCTGCCATGTATTGGAGAACCTGACCTCCAACACATACATATAGCGGCGAACGTGCTCGTTTCTTCCCTAACACACCTCCGTACCACCTCCTCGGGGGCCGGCTCCCTCTGAACCGCTCCTGGACCATGCGACCCCCACCAGAGAAGCTCTGGGTCGACAACAGGACCCGGATTCCTCACCAAGCTATGGTTCCCGGAAGGTAGCACCTCCCAGTGCCAGCCCGGCGGAGCCCAGGCTCGGACATACCCCAGCCCCGATGGAGCCCAGCAGTCCTCCAGCGTTGCCTCCGAGTTGAGAAAGAGCATGCGGGTTGGGCATCCTAAAGTATGCATTTGAACGAAAGAACAATTTTCTAAGTGTGGTCTCTCTGAAACGCATCTAATTAACCAAAAAGAGCTTGGAGATTACTTGTGGGCGGCAACAGCGGGCGGCCTCGGGTGGCGGCGTCTTCGAGACGGTGAGGGGCTCAGGGTGGCGGCGGCTTCAGGCGGGCGGTGGCTTCGGGTGGCGGCGGCTGCTTTGGGCAGGAGGAGGAGGCAGCGGAGTGGAATGAGAGAGAAGGGGGTATTTAAGCTAAAGAAACCAAACCCACCAGATATACATGGGCCGGGCCTTGGTTTCCTTGGGCCGAGCCTACGTCCACCGGATCTATACGTGGAAACTCCTGCCATGTCACAACCGGGGCCTAGAATGTGGCAAAGTTGGCCCAACCTTGGCTCTCCATGTACATATGTCCTAAACAAACCAAAACAAGTAGAGAGATACACCGGGCTACCCTCGTACGGAGATAGCTATAGGGGTAGACGATCCGAGGCCCCCGGTCTAGGGTTTCGCCAGAGGAAGACCGCCGGAGCGTCGGAAGCACATGAAAACTTGCATGTGCCCCTACCATATGTGTGTGAGAGTGGTGCAAGGTTGGCAGGTTCCATGTGTAGGCCCCACGTGTGACCCCCTTCCCGGACATGCGTTAACACTTAGTAAAATCCTAGATATGTACGTGGAAACTCCCGCCGCGTCACAACCGGGGCCTAGAATGTGGCATAGTTGGTCCAACCTTCGCTCTCCATGTACATATGTCCTAAAAAAACCAAAACAAGTAGAGAGGTCCACCGGGCTACCCTCGTACGGAGATAGCTATAGGGGTAGACCATCTAGGGCCCCCGGTCTAGGGTTTCGCCGGAGGAAGACCGCCGGAGCGTCGGTATCACATGAAAACTTGCATGTGCCCCTAGCATATGTGTGTGAGAGTGGTGCAAGGTTGGTAGGTTCCATGTGTAGGCCCCACGTGTGACCCTCTTCCCGGACATGCGTTAACACTTAGTAAAATCCTAGATCTGTACGTGGAAACTCCCGCCGCGTCACAACCGGGGCCTAGAATGTGGCAAAGTTGGGTCAACCTTCGCTCTCCATGTACATATGTCCTAAACAAACCAAAACAAGTAGAGAGGTCCACCGGGCTACCCTCATACGGAGATAGCTATAGGGGTAGACGATATAGGGCCCCCGGTCTAGGGTTTCGCCGGAGGAAGACCGCCGGAGCGTCGGAATCACATGAAAACTTGCATGTGCCCCTACCATATGTGTGTGAGAGTGGTGCAAGGTTGGCAGGTTCCATGTGTAGGCCCCACGTGTGACCCCCTTCCCGGACATGCGTTAACACTTAGTAAAATCCTAGATATGTACGTGGAAACTCCCGCCGCGTCACAACCGGGGCCTAGAATGTGGCAAAGTTGGTCCAACCTTGGCTCTCCATGTACATATGTCCTAAACAAACCAAAACAAGTAGAGAGGTCCACCGGGCTACCCTCGTACGGAGATAGCTATAGGGGTAGACGATCTAGGGCCCCCCGGTCTAGGGTTTCGCCGGAGGAAGACCGCGGGAGCGTCGGAATCACATGAAAACTTGCATGTGCCCCTAGCATATGTGTGTGAGAGTGGTGCAAGGTTGGTAGGTTCCATGTGTAGGCCCCACGTGTGACCCTCTTCCCGGACATGCGTTAACACTTAGTAAAATCCTAGATCTATACGTGGAAACTCCCGCCGCGTCACAACCGGGGCCTAGAATGTGGCAAAGTTGGCCCAACCTTGGCTCTCCATGTACATATGTCCTAAACAAACCAAAACAAGTAGAGAGATCCACCGGGCTACCCTCATACGGAGATAGCTATAGGGGTAGACGATGCGGGGCCCCCGGTCTAGGGTTTCACCGGAGGAAGACCGCCGGAGCGTCGGAATCACATGAAAACTTGCATGTGCCCCTACCATATGTGTCTGATACTGGTGCAAGGTTGGCAGGTTCCATGTGTAGGCCCCACGTGTGACCCCCTTCTCGGACATGCATTAACACTAAGTAAAATCCTAGATCTATACGTGGAAACCCTCGCCGCGTCACAACCGGGGCCTAGAATGTGGAAAAGTTGGCCCAACCTTGGACATCCATGTTCATATGTTCTAAACAAACCAAAACAAGTAGATAGGTCCACCGGGATACCCTCGTACGGAGATAGCTATAGGGGTAGATGATCTAGGCCCCCCGGTCTAGGGTTTCGCCAGAGGAAGACCGCAAGAGCGTCGGAATCACATCAAAACTTGCATGTGCCCCTAGCATATGTGTGTGAGAGTGGTGCAAGTTTGGTAGGTTCCATGTGTAGGCCTCACGTGTGACCCCCTTCTCGGACATGCGTTAACACTTAGTAAAATCCTGGATCTGTACGTGGAAACTCCCGCCTCGTCACAACCGGGGCCTAGAATGTGGAAAAGTTGGCCCAACCTTGGATCTCCATGTACATATGTCCTAAACAAACCAAAACAAGTAGAGAGGTCCACCGGGATACCCTCGTACGGAGATAGCTATAGGGGTAAACGATCAGGGGCCCCCGGTCTAGGGTTTTGCCGGAGGAAGACCGCCGGAGCGTCGGAATCACATGAAAACTTGCATGTGCCCCTAGCATATGTGTGTGAGACTGGTGCAAGGTTAGCAGGTTCCATGTGTAGGCCCCATGTGTGACCCCCTTCCCGGACATGCGTTAACACTTAGTAAAATCCTAGATCTGTACATGGAAACTCCCGCCGCGTCACAACCGGGGCCTAGAATGCGGCAAAGTTGGTCCAAACTTCCCTCTCCATGTACATATGTCCTAAACAAACCAAAACAAGTAGAGAGGTCCACCGGGCTACCCTCGTACGGAGATAGCTATAGGGGTAGACGATCTAGGGCCCCCGATCTAGGGTTTCGCCGGAGGAAGCCCGCCCGAGCGTCGGAATCACATGAAAACTTGCATGTGCCCCTAGCATATGTGTGTGAGAGTGGTGCAAGGTTGGTAGGTTCCATGTGTAGGCCCCACGTGTGACCCTCTTCCCGGACATGCGTTAACACTTAGTAAAATCCTAGATCTGTACGTGGAAACTCCCGCCGCGTCACAACTGGGGCCTGGAATGTGGCAAAGTTGGCCCAACCTTGGCTCTCCATGTACATATGTCCTAAACAAACCAAAAAAAGTAGAGAGATCCACCGGGCTACCCTCTTACGGAGATAGTTATAGGGGTAGACGATCCGGGGCCCCCAGTCTAGGGTTTCGCCGGAGGAAGACCGCCGGAGCGTCGGAATCACATGAAAACTTGCATGTGCCCCTAACATATGTGTGTGATAGTGGTGCAAGCTTGGAAGGTTCCATGTGTAGGCCCCATGTGTGACCCCCTTCCCGGACATGCATTAACACTAAGTAAAATCCTGGATCTGTACGTGGAAACCCCCGCCGCGTCACAACCGGGGACTAGAATGTGGAAAAGTTGGCCCAACCTTATCACACCATGTACATATGTTCTAAACAAACCAAAGTAAGTCAATAGGTCCACCGGGCTACCCTCGTACGGAGATAGCTATAGGGGTAGATGATCCGGGCCCCCGGTCTAGGGTTTCGCCGGTGGAAGACCGCAGGAGCGTCGGAATCACATGAAAACTTGCATGTGCCCCTTGCATATGTGTGTGAGAGTAGTGCAAGGTTGGTAGGTTCCATGTGTAGGCCTCACGTGTGACCCCCTTCTCGGACATGCGTTAACACTTAGTAAAATCCTGGATCTGTACGTGGAAACTCCGGCGCGTCACAACCGGGGCCTAGAATGTAGCAAAGTTGTCCCAACCTTGGCTCTCCATGTACATATGTCCTAAACAACCAA